>CAMZMU010000097.1:39286490-39915701 GCA_947311845.1 Poa pratensis | reverse complement strand
CTTTAGGGGGGAAAAGATACGAAAAGTTTTTCTTCAAATTGGTCGGAATTCTAAAGGAAATATGGAAGCTTGCATACAGCAAAAGCAATATTGATGTTCTAGATTCTTTAGGGGGGAAAAGATACGACGAGTTATCTTATCCGACCTTAGACGATTTCGAGCACTGCAAGATTACCGTCCCAGAACAAGGAGAAACGTAAGATTCTTACAATGTAGAAATTTTATCAACAGGCAAAAAAGATAAAAAGACGTCCATTTTTAAGTTTAACTTTGATGATTTAATGCAGGCTAAACTGTGGGTTCTACATGTTCATGATCATAATGTACTGGAATGGACGTTGGTTGCTAAAATTTGACAACAGCCACGTACTGGAGATCCGTAAAAAAATTCTATACATGCTCCTCAATTGGGACAAATTGAAGATAGATTTCAGTTTGATTGGTTACAATGAAGGTAAGGCAGTCTGCAATCCAGTCTAATACTGTCTTTATATTCATGTGTAGTCTTACTTTCAGGCGTGACGCATGACCACTATTTTGTAAATGCTGTAGTATTAACTAGACATAAAAGAGAACTCTGAACTAAGGGAAAATCAGTGTACTAGTGTGTATGTAAATATTAGACTTTGATTAAGTTGTTTTAAAACCTTAATTTTGTAAACAACTTAATTTCCTGTTACGTACTATTTCTACCTGGATGTGTAAAGACAGGGAAGCAACTTAATTTTGTAAGCTAACCTTGTACTAGAAGGAAATTAGACTGCTTGCTAAGTAACATCCTTTGCCTGTACATCCAACTAGTTAATTCACGTACTAGAACAAATGCAATGTCTGTACATCCATTTGGTTCATTCATGTACTAGGACACATGCAATCACTGGACAGGCAATTTTTTAACTTGTAACAAGCTCTCGTTTCATTTATGTAGATGACTTGCCCGGGATTGTAGGCAGACTCTTAATGGTGCCACGTGTAAAGCTCAGGCCAGATCGAAAGTCACTGGAAATGGATGAAATCTCACAAGTAATTATAACAGACGGGGTCAAATCCAACGAGTTTGACGTCCACAGGCAAAAAAAACCCCTGGATGTTGTAATTATTGATGACGACGATGGTGATGAAGACAAACGTGAGAAGACCGGAGGTATCACCAATGTCAGCCAGCAAGACAATTGCAGCATGGAGTATAATAGAAGAAAGAGAAAACAAGAGATTGAATTCCAGCACGATGTAGTGGAGAAGGGAGAACCGAAGAAACCAGATAAAGAAGAAATAATCAACACTAAGACCCCGTCATTGCAACTGTTGTCTCCTCCTGATTATGCAGTATCGACAGGTAAACAGAGCCCTGCCGGTTACGCAGTAACACCTGATCGATACAGCGCACTACTGCAAACATCAGAAGACGAACAGTCTCCACAAAAGCTTAAAAGGAGGAAAATCGTTGATTCAGCAGACATACTGTCAGGGGTAAGGCCAATTGCACCTGCCACAAAGGTGTGCGAAACGGTTGCTCCATATCGTCCATTACAGTTTAAAAATGGCGTTTTAGCAAAGAAGGTCATTGATCTCATCTTGGGGGAAGAAACAAGAGAAAAATACAAAAAGTGAGTAGTAGGAAATGTATATACTGCAGTACACTCATAGTTGTACGCTACGCTATGTATTCTAACAGTACTCACCATTTTGCAGGGTTACTCTCTTTGAAGGAAAACATGTTCATTTTCCTGAATCAAAAGAGACTTATAAGATGACTGGAGAAGACATTCAGCATATTTTCGCCCCTGGAGAATGCATGGAAGGTCAAGTGATAGACTATATCATCGATATTTGGACTAAAACTAATGAACATTATAGGAACGGCGAACGAGTGATGTTGACTCCTGGGTTCATAAAGGTAAGATCTCGTGGCCTGGCAACATTCAGTCTGCTCTTTATATTCATGATGATTTATAACATTATTCAGATTTTGTCACTTCGAAACTTGTCTCACCGTAGGATGTCCTTCAAGTTTGCGTAATGGACCTGGCTGATGGAGAACTGGACAGACAAAAACTGGAAATTAAACAAGGTATTTTCAAGACGGATGCAGAAATGCTCGAGGGGTTCAACATAGATGAAGCAGTGAAGATGTTTGACAAGTACACAGCAGGAACAGGAGACCTGCTTAAGTCAAAATTGGTAAGTTTGGTTCCATAACAATTGTTTCAATTACAAATCAATAACACAAAAAAGTATGACTTACAACTCTACATTCACTCAAAACAGATACTCCTGCCCATTACAAATGCAGACATTACTGCCTGTACATAATGAATAGATATAAAAGGTTAGTTCAAGTCATTGACTCGAAGTTGTACAAACCTGTGGATGCTCGGTCATACAACTCCTTCAATTATGAACTCATGAAAATTGTAAGTACTGAATTCACACGTATACACCACTGCATATTATTACTTCATTGAAGCAAGATAATGTAATGAGCTTAATTTGCACTAACACAGATGAAGAGAATGGAAGTAGTTCTGAGGCGCAAGTATGGTGACGCTGCATACAATGCAAGCAAACAACCAGACTGGGTTCTCTTGGCAAAAAAAAAAAAAGGATACCAGTCCCTCGACAAGGATACAACCAGTGTGGCTTCTACATGTTACGCTATGCTTACCATTTCGATGGAGAGAAGATGGTGTATGAAAGATCTGAGAACAAGATGAAGTATAAAGAAATCGTGGACAACGATGTAAGCAAGCTCGATTCAAAGTTCTTTGCTGTGTAATTACATCAATAAATCTAACTTACGGTTTATGTGTCCTTACAGCCCCATGTACCTGAATGGAGCGCGGAGTACTTGTACACAGTGTTGTTCAGTGTCAGCAACATGGTGGATTTGCCAGAAGAGATTCTACAATTTGCTCCACGTATGTACAATGGTAAGTACTAACGTTCTTTAATTCAATTTTTCTTTTTACTGGCAGAAAAATTATTTCTCTGAACTAACAAGATTCACACTATATTTTCCAGTTAACATGAAAAAAATCAGATCTGGCAGTGGAGATGCAGGAACAGCTAATTCAGAGAAAGTGAGTACAGAATCAGGGTCATAAAGAAACAGGGCAAGGATGCGCATTGGAACCATATATGCCCAGAAATGTACAAACTTATTCAGGACGTTTATACATTTAAATGCCTGTAATATCTTGTACATAATTTAGAAACAGCTGATACTGAAATGATTGTTTGGAAAACATATTTGCATAATCTAATACTACAACTCAAAGATCTTTATCTTATTGATATCTTACTTCTCATCGTACAGGCGTGATTATCCGTCGTGCCATTGCAATGTCTTGTAATAAAATCGTAGTGACCTTGATGTTGATTTTTTGCTGTCTCAGTCCAAGAACTGTTACCACTACGACAAAACTATTTAAAGGTAAATTTCCGAGGAAAAATACATTCAACACTAAATAGTGTACTTTCACAATTTTATATCTTGTACTTCTTTTATGCCGCTGCTGTACAACGATATGTACTACGCATGTACACCGTGTGTGCTACGATACGGATGGCACCAAATGACACACTCGAACTACCCATATAAAAACCATGTACAACTTTTTTTTAGAATGATGTGGTTAGACAGTGGATGTACATCTTATAATTCACTGTTGTACACCCATGTATGATATCATGTACAACTGTTCTTACAACGGTACATACACTATATGAAGGGGCGTACGCCTACCAGATGTGAAGCATGGCAAGAGTACAACTTTTTGTACTTCACCCTTGTTACCCCTGTACACACCAAAATAACCAATACACGCATGTCCACGTTACAAGTCAGGAACATGTACATCTCATAATTGAATGTTGTACAGTCATGCATAATATCATGTACAACTGTTCTTACAATGATGTACATGCACTATAGGAAGGGAACGTCCTATCAGATGTATAACATAGATGTACATAGTATGTTCCTGTATTCACTGTATTAATTGTTCTCACTTTTTAGGCCACTGTTGTACGTGGACACAAACTTACACATTGCAAAATTAAATCTTGAACTTATTATATGCCACTGTTGTACACTGTATGCGCTACGAGACAGACAACACCAAATGAAAATACTCGTACAACCCGTATAGAACCTGTGTACACCTCTTATTGGTGTGATGTACATACACTGTAGTATGAAATGTACGACTATAACACGTAAATGGATATACATGTCAAATTCTTCGAAGACAAAACACTATACTCCTACGACGAAACTACAAACATAAAATAGCGAGAGATCGCTGGAAACACAGATAATATTTAATAAAATCATACGAGGTACTTTTAGGAGTGCAGTAGAGCAAAGACAAAGTCTTAAACACAAGCCAGGTACCAAATTTCAGATACAAGAAACATCATTGAAGCATGTAAGGCAACATATTTAAACGAAGGTCAGTGGCCAACAGCATCAAATGTGATCTGGAATTCGCCGTTGATGTCGTGGAACAGGATGAGCAGCAACATTCCCTTGTACAGTTTGCAGTCACGAGCAAAATTTCCCCAGCCAGCCGTGAAACGAATCCTTCCATCTCCAACTGGGGTGTAGTCTGCTACAGTAACATGATGTTGCTGACCCAACACAAGATGTGCTCTCCCTTCTATGGGCACGCCTATCACTGACAGTATGAGCTTTGGGATGCGCTGCAAAATTAATCAAACGAACAGCTATTGTCAGAGTGGAAAAAGGTTAATTGTTAAAACAGATCAGACTTCGAACGGAAAAAAATCAAGCAATAACAATGGAAAAATAATGCATACCAATCCGGTGTGGCCGAGATCTGTCTTAGTCAACCTGTGGATGAACACTGCACCCTTTCCTATTCCATGCATAAGAACACATGGTTGATATTGGCAACCTCATATGGGTTCGGGTTGACACCTCTAGAGATGACAACAGCTGATGCTGACTCCTCAAAAGCATACACATCTGTTTTGCAAAAAAAGTAAAAAAGAAAAAAAGGAAGAAACAAATCATAAGCAAAGATAGGTAAGTAAACTACAAATAAATAAAATACAATAATTAAAAAACGATAACAAAGAAAATCGACTATACTTTGCACAATTCTTTGTTTTGGAATACCATCCTTATCTCGAGGATGCAACAAAAGATAAGGCTTCTGGAATTGCCAGTCAAGATCGATAATGTCAGAAGGCTGCATGTTATAATCTTCTAGGAACTTGTTGTACTGAACACCGAGAATCCTAGTCTTGCTTTCCAGTTTACGCAGTTCAAAGTTGTAAGCTTCATTGTCAGTAGTTTTAACTGTCATGTGGTTGAACATTGCGTGCTTGATAATGAACCTCATGAAACAGGGAACATTCTAGGTAAAAAAATGAAGAACAAAATCAGACTATAACTCAAAACACTTTTTAGGTAGTAATAAAACAACATAAAAAATTTAGCTATAGGTACAAACCGAGTAAAGTTGAAAGTTGCTTCGAAGATGAATGTTGAACCTCCACACTAGCTTGTCCCTGTTGTTGTTGCAAGCTTCAGCAGGGTTGCCACAAGTCCCACACTTCATCTAGATAGACTCAAACAAAAAAGAAAATAGAAATACACGACCATTATACGACAATGGGGCTAAAAAACATATATATCATAAATGCAATTGCTGTTCTTTATTTATCTAGCAGATCTGTGATATAGATTGATTTAACGAAAAATAGTTTTAGAGTGATACACATATCAGAAAAAGGGTGGGACTATTCAATAACAAGGCATGGATCTAACAAGGCATCCATCTGATTAACAACAAGAAAAAAGTACTACAAATACCGCTAGAATCATTAAAACAGAGTAGATCTAGAAAAAAGCGGGGATTTGTCGAAGAGGATCAAGTGGCAAAAAAGAAAGACAAAAGCTGTCACACATACTGCAACAAAAATGATAGAAACTACAAACCTTGATGGCCTGCTATGGACGATTTTACTTCTTCCTACGAAGGAAGCACTTGTTTTGGACGGACGGGAATAGGAGAAGACGGAGTGGGGGACCTAGATCTGCCGAGAGATATAAAGTGGGTTAAGATAAATGCTGCAGTGGAGTAACTGAGGTGGGTGAGTTGGTGGGGATTACAGTTTCTCCTAGTAAAAAATAAAATAAATTAAACGGTACTCAGAAATTAAAAAAACCTTTAAGATTATTCCCAATCGGTACAAAAAATATAAAAACAAAATTTAAACATAAAACGACGCTACGAAATAATAAATGCATGCACATAGAGTACGAAAGTACAAAGTTTGTATTAGAGATGTACAGAAACTCGTTTAGGTGATGTACAGAAACTCATTTGAGTGACGTACGTAAACTGCAATGGGCAACGAACGGCTATGATACGGCCTGAGTAGCCTATTTTGTGTCGCGCGCGGAGCGCACGCGCGGTTCCCTTCCGGAAGGGAACCCTTTAACTAGTGATTTCGACATGTACATCCTAACAACCAATACACGGATATAGATTGCAACTACTAAGATCATCAACAATGCCACCAAAAATATTAAGAGATCAGTGATAACACAAACAAATTTTTAGTATACTGCATAAACAAGTACATTTAAACATTCAAACAGCGACATGTTAAATACAACAAATCACAATAAACCTGATACAGGGAGTAGCTACAGAAAGACACTGAGTTCACTGAAAATTACAAACTAAACAATAAACTTTGGAAATTTCAAATCACAATCTGATACATGAAGCCACATATCCATCCTGACTTCTTCAAACACACATGCCTGCCAGCTTCGCAGCAAAGCCATCCTCAGTCGTCTCGTAGAGTAGGCACGAACCACATCGGCGCCTCATAGAATTCTCCCCACCCAAGAGCAGGATAAACCAAAGAAGAACCAATTGCAGGGGCATGATTGACAGGCATACGACACCAATCAGCACCTGGAAGTGGATACTGGGTGAGGCACGAGTGTGAAGCAAACACGCAGTTTGGCCTGAACACGGGCAATGTCGCTGCAACATTTCCAGCAGCTGGCTGAGGGGCATCAATGAAAAAAGGATAGTTCATCCCAACAAATAGAGAGCTCCCCATCAGATGATCTTGCCTAACCCAGTCTGGTTCGACAGTGTCTACAAGGTGCACATTCCTGGCATAAACAAAGCAACGCAGGAAGGGGTAAGTGTGAAGCTCTCTACCCATATGGTTCACCGGGGCTCCATCACTAGCAGCCTGACCAATGGTATGAACCCATACAACATTGTTGCCTCCAAGTCCGCAAGCAAGAAACCACTGATCTGATTCAAAAGCGCCGAAATCACCCCACACTGGTTCTATGCCTAACAAATCTTCGACGACTGGAGCTCGAATGACACGAGGAGCTGCACTGGCACCTGAAACATAAAAAAATATCAATAAAAAAAACAACACAACTGCTAGCAAGCAGCATGAAAAAAAAATGAATTTAGCAATAATAGTACTCGTAACTATGGCAAACTATGATAAAATAATGCGTACACAATCAAAAGTTGGAATAAGAAACCATGTGAATAATGGAAAACATAAAACAAGCCATCGAACTTAGAATTAACCAAACAAACCTAATTAAACATTTTGACAATGGGACTAATAAATATTTCAGAAGTATAAAAAGGAATATTACTAACCCCATTCGAGCGGGTCCCACACAAATACATCCCCATGCGGTGCTGTAACCGCGTAGATCCTCTGCTGCAGGTCCTGAATGGCATCAACATATTTTGCCGGTACAACAAAATCATTACTCAGGATCCTCCAGTGAGGATCAACTCCACCACGCATGATAGCAATCGTCTTATCAAACACTGCTATGAGGAAATAATGCCAGACACCATCCCCAACGTTGTATGGCTCAACCGCTATCTGGATCTTCTTAAGTTCAAGTCTCATCAAGTCGCAGTGAAACCTGAACGGACTGTCAGGATAAATCTCAACATCACGAACACTAGGTACTTCAATCTCTTCCTTGGTGTACACGTTGAACAGAGTCCAGCGAGCACCATCACGGACAAATGCAATCCATGGACCCTTTCCACCAGCCCAGTGCTTGTTTCCACGGCCTAAAGTTGTGACTGGTAGAAAAGCTCCTACCGTGGGACCGTCCAGTTGCAAGAGTGATGCATCAATTCCCTAGCCAAGTTTAAATAAAATTGTAAACAGAATGAAATGAAACAAGATAAAATCGATAAGCAAAACAATGGATCCAGAACGAAACTAAACAAAAAAACCAAATGGGATAATCTCTACATAAATTTCAGGTCTAACTAAGTCATGAAACGAAGAAAGTAGAGATTCAGAATAGATTATCACTTCGAGCCATAGTATTGACTTCAATCAAAACTTACACTCAAACACTGCATTGGATGATCAACCAAGACAAAATGAAATACCTCGGAATAACGCAGATCAGACCAGTTAAAAGGTTGGGGGGATTCCATGTGGAGCAAACATGGAGATCCAAAAGAAAGACTTGGGTCTTCTTCGATTGAACGGCGCACTTCCGGGACTCCACGAGCAATGCGACCAGTGCTCAGTAGGTCAGTCCGAGAGGTAATGTTTCCCAAAGGACCAGAGGCAAGCACACCAACCATGGAGCCATGCTTGACCCGCTTGCTGCTTTCACCCTTCTCCATTGACGGAACCTATGCACAGAGACACAGATATGGACAGTGTTGGCAAAGAGAACTGATGTTGCGAGGAGGAAGACAATGAGAGGAAAAGAGGGTGCGGCGGACGAATATAGAAGTCTAAATGTAGCAGTTATAACCAGCAGAGGGAATTTTGGAACCGCACAGGGCCACGATCTAAAGACCCGTCATCCAAGCCACGATATATTTATCACGATCTTTTATATAAAAAATCATGAAAAAAAAGGAACCGCCTCTAGAAACGGAAATCGGTGTTTTTAACCAGTAAAACAATAGTACATGTACGCAATAGTACATGCACAAAAGAATTTTAAAAACAGTCCGCGAACCATCAAGTGTAACGCCTTACTCCGTGACAATATGTACAACAACGTTTTGCTTCCTGTACTTCACAGTCAGATCTGTCTGTACATCTAGATAATATTACGTTGTACTTCCAGTTGTTGAATGCGCGTACAGAACCTTAGTTAAACAGAGAACGTCAGGTATAGATTAACTAGCGAAATAGTTTTTTAATATTTCGATAAACCCATAATTTCGTACATGAAAACCCAAAATTTTAAATTATGTACGACTGATGTAGGCAGACTTGAACTTCACTTCATGCCACACTTGTACACCACCTGACATGACATATGAATGGTTTATAAAGAACAAAAACGTAACACGTACAACCAGTTTAGAGAGGAACGCACATCACAAAAACAAATATTTGTACATTCTAAAATTGCATACAAAAAATATTGAATACACGTACGTCCAAGCTACTAAACTAAGTACGACTGAAATAGAGCCACTCGCACTACCTTTTTTGACACTAGTGTACACCCTCCCACCAACAAAATGTACATGACTCACATGTACTTTATGACAAAGCTATCTTGTACTTTCCCTCGAACTAAACGTACATAAAACTCAACTAGACTTGAAATTCCAAAGCAATCTTGTACTGTCTTGTACTTCAGGCACGTCTAAATAAATTAGCACATAACTCAGCTAGATTTTTGCTTCCAAAATACATTCCGTATTTCTATACTTATTTATATAGTAAACAAATTGATCCCAAAATCATCTCGACTAAGCGTGCGCTGATGACCACAGTTTCCAATACTTTTCTGTAAAAAAAAAACACGACGCAACGGTCTGTTTATTTTTTTTGTTTCTGTATCTGTAAGGAAAATAACTAAAAGATATTTGACAAAAAAATAAACAACACAATATAAGCTGATGACAAGGAAATTACAACGCAAATTTAATATCCAGTCTTACATCAACGACAACATCAACAAAAGATAAAAGTCTCTAGACAACGGATAATCCAAATTTAAATATTAGGGTTCCTTTTCAAACTGAACATAATGACAGGGAACTAACTGAAGCAAGCAACCTAAAAACGATGGTGGTGCTGCTTAGACAACGGATAATCCTTCACTCCTCATTGCCCCAACCCCACCAGCCTTGAGGAAGAACAGGCACAAACCACATGGGTGTCTCAACAGTCTCACCCATATTTGCTACAGCATAGTTGAAAGTTGATCCAATAGTAGGTCCACCGCTGACTACAAAGCGGCACCAGTCTGGAGTTGGTTTAGGAAACTGGTTGCACCTCCAGTGAGAAGCAAACACACAATTCGTCTTGAAAACCTGCAGTTCATGTCCAGCAGCAATGACACCAGCACCAGCAGGAGCATGCAGAAAGAATGGATAGTTAGTGCCAACAAACAGAGAGCCTCCACGAAGTTCCTCCTGCCTCACCCACACTGATCTGACAGGGTCACTAACAACTCCATCCCTGGAGAAGACATCGCAACGAAGTGACGGATAGGACAACAAATCCCTTCCCATGTGATTAATCGCTGCACCTTCGCTGACTCGTTCACCCCTGGTATGAACCCAAATAATTCTGCCATCAGACTCCACAGCAAGGAACCAGCAACGGGAATCATTCTGATCTTCACCACCACCTGCCAGGCCACCAGGAAGATCCTCTATCACAGGAGCAGGAATGACTCGTGGACCAGCACGGGTACCTGTTTCAGTTTATTTATATTAAAAAACATGACAAGATGTACCTAATCTACTTAATAAAAAATAAAAAATAAAATCAAACGGCCATTTGCTAAATTCAAACTAAAACTGAAGATTATTGTAAACTAGTACCATATATGCAAGCCTAAATTATAATCTGGGCTACTGCTACAACTGGGATTATTAAAATGAATACTCTTTTTACTACTCTAGTTTCGTACAAACATTTAGCTGTTACCTGTACTACCACTTTAGCAAAATATTGTACCTACATCCACATTATTTTTGAGAACCATTTATCCTGAATTGTTTTCTACTCCTCGTGCTCTTTTTACTACCATTTATTTTTCCACTTTAGCAAAATATTGTACTACCATTTAGCTGTCATGCTCTGCACTCCATGAAGATCCAGTGATATACATGGAAACAAATTTTGTATGTATTTTAAACAACAATAAAACAACAGATTCAAAATTTCAAGTAAAACTGAAGAGCTACAAATGAAAAGTTAAATACTAACCTAAAAAACAGATTTGAAAACCTTCTTGTAAATTTTATACAGGAAAGAAAAAAGATCTTATTAATGATAAAATTAACGAGCAATAACAATCTAACAGCAACCAATTATTATGCACTAATTCTATGCATGAGAAACCTATAGTCTGTACTACAGTAAAAGAAAAGTTTCAATCTTCATTCCAGATTTCGTTCCTCCATCCTAGACTAACAAATTTGAAATACATTTAAAATATCACTAGAACAACAAGTATGTAACCTAAAATATATTCAACATTTAACATCAAATGAAGGGTACATTACGAATCAAACATTCTGAATAGAAGTAAACTCACCCCAAACAGTTGGTTCCCAAAGAAGGACATCACCTCTCGGAGCAGTAACAGCATAGACTCTATCCACATCCAGTATTGCATCAACATACCTCGATGGAGCGAGATAATCATTACGAAGGATCCTCCAGTTAACATCCCTCCCACCACGCATGATAGCAATGAACTTATCAAACACTGCTATAAGATCATATCTCCACTTGTTTCCTGCAAACTGAGGAGTGGAGGCGATCTGGATCTTGTTCAACCTGATGTGCGCCATGTCATGGATGTAGTGATACGGGCTGTGGTGATATATAATCCCTGCATTCTGCACACAAGGTACTTCGATCTCCACGTTAGAGTATACATTCAGAAGATACCAACGAGCATTGCCCTGAACAAGTGCAACCCATTCACCATTGGAACCAACCCAGTGCTTCAGTCCAGGGCCACCATCGGCACATGGCACAAAAGCATCTGCGGATGGCAAATCCAACGGCATCACCTTCGCTTTGATGCCCTACAGAAGTTTGAATGGTCTTTCAAATGGTGTTCAAACAAAAAACAACGAAAAGAAGATAAACAGTCAGGCAAATGGAAAAACACGAATGGAGATTACCTCTTCAGTGCGATCATCAGGAAAAACAATGGGATCAGAATGAAGGAGGCATGGAGAACCAAAAGGAAACTTTGTGTCAGCCTCAATAGAATTCCGCATTCCAGGAATACCGCGCGCTAGCCTAGCGATGGACAGGAGGTCGGCGTTCGAAGTGATCTCTTCCAGAGGACCAGGAGCAATCTCAGAGACGAAGTGCCTCGACTTGCTCGAACCACCATGCTCCATGGCGCAGGGACGATCGTCAATGCGGAAAACGAGAGAGACTGTTTGCGGTTCAGCAGGAAAGAATGGGAATTTGTGAGAGAACAAACTCGCCGCAGATCAGTATTTGTAGGAGGGAAGTTACTGTAGGATCGTGGGTATCTCCGAGTGGCGTGGCAAACAAATCGCAAGGGCAGCGGGAGAGCGGTTACAGAGAAGTGGAGGACGTGGGGTACCCCGTAAAGAATTTTAAAAACCATGGAGTGTAACGCCTTAATCAATGACAGTATGTACAACAACGTTCTGCTTCCTGTACTTCTCAGACAGCTTTGGCTGTACACCTGAATAATATTACGTTGTACATCTGGTAGCAGCATGTTTGTACATCCAGTAGTAGTAGCAGTGTGATGTGCATCAAGTACCATCATGTACATCCAGTGGCATCATTATGTACATCGAGCAGCAGTAGCGTAGTGTACATCCATTGGACACATTTTTGTACATCTAGTAGTAGTAGCAGCAGCGTGTACATGCGCTAACAGTGTGGGCGTACATCAAGTAGCGGTGTTGTTGTACATCTAGTACCAGCGCGTGTGTACATCCAGTAGCATCGTGTACAACAACGTTCTGCTTCCTGTACTTCCCAGACTGCTGTGGCTGTACATCTGGATAATATTACGTTGTACTTCCAGTTGTTGAACGCGCGTACAGATAAACAGAGAACGTCACGTCAAGTGTAGATTAACTACGGACATAGTTTTTTTTATATGTTAGATATACCCATAATGTCGTACATGAAAACCAAAAGTTTTAAATTATGTACGACTGATGTAGGCAGACTTGAACTTCACTTCATGCCACACTTGTACACCACCTGACATGACATATGAATGGTTTATAAAGAACAAAAACGTAACACGTACAACCAGTTTAGGTGGTAACGCACATCACAAAAACATATATTTTTGTACATTCTAAAATTGCATACAAAAAAAAATTAAATACATGTACGTCCAAGCTACTAAACTAAGTACGACTGAAATCCCAGAACCTTTTTTGACACAAGTGTACACCCTCCGACCAGCGGCTAACAGCGTGGATGTACAAATGATAAAATATGTACATGCCTACACTCTAACATGTACTTCGACAGGGTTCATGACCGTACGTTCTATAAAGCAAAATTGCACTTTCACCTTTTCGACGCGCGTACAATCTCTAGCTAGTATACACATGTACGTCCAAGCTACTAAACTAAGTAGTAAGTACGACTAAAATAGAGCGAGCACTCGCACTATTGTACACCATACGATCCACAAGATGTACGTGACTCAAAGCGTGTATGTACACTGGATAAAATATGTACATGCCCACAAACTAACATGTACATAGTGAACCACGTGTGGTCAATTTACAAAATAATACAACCTATTAGTATTATTTTATGACAACTATGAACAAATTTCCTCATCTCCTTGAGATAGGTCAGAGGGGTCAACAGTCGCTGAACATATCCACCACCACCACCACCGCCGGTTGCGGTTGCCACGCCGCAGATCCGTCCACATCTAGAAATCGCGGTGACTCCGGAGATCTGTCCGGACAGAGAAGCGACGCCGACCGGAGTGCACATAACCGCGCCGCACAGCCTTCCAGATCTCGCCGCATCGTCGCAACGCCGCAGATCCGTCGACATCTAGAAATCGCGGTGACTCCGGAGATCTGTCCGGAGAGAGCAGCGCCGCCGCCCGGAGCGGCCAGAACCGCGCCGCACAGCCATCGCGGCGTCAAGATACCTCAGGACCTCACCGATTTTGGAATCACGCCCCAGAGCCATCGGTATATTTTCAAATCCGCCTTCGACATCAACTCCGCCGGGACTCTCATTTTGAAGGTTAGTTTCTTTGCACACAAACAGTTTTACTAGAAAACAAGCAATACTCAGCTATGGGTTCTATAATTTTCGACCATTTCTTCTTCTTAAAGAGAAATAAGAAGTGCGGCAGAAATCTGTTCCATGCAAGATATGAAAGCCATAGCTTGTACGTACTTAGTTAGAAGCTTGATATAAGTGATGCACAACCAAGCAGTTAATTATGTTTTACTCCAATTTTAGTGTTGGGTTGTGCATACCTTATATCATACTTTTATCGTTGAGATTTCGATGTTTTAATTTTTGCATATTCAATCTACATAGCAATACCAATTCTGAGACTCTTGTAATTTTTTACACTGCAGGCTCTAACAACAGGAAATCAAGGGTTCAAAACAACAAGTGGTTCATGGATTCTGGACACCCATTGGTATATGATGAACAAGGTAACAACTTCTCTTCAGTGGTCAGATTGGAGAAGCCACTAGCTGTGGTACCTCCAGAGAATTCTGAAGACTCAGTACTAAAGAAAAAGGAACATTCTGCAGTGATGAGGGCAAGGGAAAGGAAAAGGAAGGCATCTGAACCAGAGCAAGAAGCGTCTGCCGAACACACACAAAAGAATGTGGGAAAGAGGACTACAGGACAAGAAAGAAAAAAAGGAGCCCAACAATATTCTGCTTCAGCAAAATCCGTGCGCACACGCACAAGTCCTAGATTTGCAAGTGCTGGCAAGAAGAAGAATTGTGCAGATGAGGACATAGAGGACGAAGAGGATGCAAGTAGTCAACAAGAAGATGGTAGTGATGACAACTATCAACAAATTGAGGAAGACACAGAGGACGAAGAGGATGCCAGTAGTCAACCAGAAGATAGTAGTGATGACAAATATGAACAAATTGAGGAAGACAGTCACAGTTTGAAGGTAACCGACTAAATTTCTAGTTGGGTTGAATGAACATGCAATGTAGTACTATCTTGTTATGACTTAAATACTGATACATATATTTATTTATTTTTGCAGAAGAAGGGAAGGCCAAGGACAAAAAAGAGTGAGAATAAGCAAAAGAAGAAGAAGAAGAAGGTTGCTCAAAGGCCTAGAGGAGCAAAAAAGTTGAAGAAGGAGAATCAAAGAACTATGAGGTGCTCCCTAGCAGAGTTCTACAACTGCGCAGCATTGTTGAAGAGTCGCCATATAGACAGGCTTCGGAAAGCAGGTCTCGGACCTATGCTGGATGGAAAAGTGAAAAATAACATTGATCGTCGCCTGGCCTACTTCCTTATGGAAAAAATAGATCCAAAAACAATGATACTGGACCTTGGTGTACCAAACAAAGTTATACAGATAACTGCTGACGCAATCCATAAATTGTTTGGACTGCCTCATGGCACCAAGACAGCTCCCAGATTTTCAGAAAATGGCAACGACAAGGATTTATTTGAATTAAAGAAAGATCTTGGATATAGGAGGAGTGACCATATCAACGTAGATCATTTACGGACACTGTTGACAAGTTTGGTAAAAGATGAGAAGAACGATGACTTGGCCCTGCAAGTTTTTATGCTGATAATGTGCATGAAAGTCATCTGCCCCGGAACATCTGTACGGGTCGCAAGAGAGGCAACATGGGTGAAAAACCTTGACTTGGAAAAATTGAAAGAAATGGACGTTTGTCAGTTGATCGTTGATGAGCTAAAGAGAGCAGTTATAAACTTCCAAGGATCAAAATCCAAAGGAAAGTATTTACCAGGGTGCGCTGTAGCACCAGTGCTGATATATCTGGACTGCTGCCTCAAAACAAATTTATCTGATATGGATAAGAGAACACCTCGCACACACTACTTGGATACAAACAAGCTGAAGAAACTAGCAAAAGCAGACCGTGTAGGTGACGATCAATACGGCAGCTTACCGGTGAGAGAATTTTGAAAAATTAAATTTAAACTATACTATGCCTATATTTGTACTCTCAGTAACATAGAATATTTTGTTTCGATATAACTAATTATTCTTTACCGTGAATTTTTTCCAGTGGAAAGCACCAGACGACGTGGTTTACTACCAGGCAAAAACTCCAATGAAAAGAGTAGCCGAGTCTTCTGCAGAACAAAGGACACATAGGAAACGTTTTAAAACAGGAAGTACAAGTGGAACAAAAGGGCAAGTTGAAGGATGCAGCAGCACTGAGCCGGAAAGAGCATTTGAAGAAATTGATTCTTTGCTGTCTAGAACATACGAGCTCTCACTCAATATACCGACAACTCAAGACGGTACAAGTAAGGCTTCACTTGGATCTGATGAGAACGGGACAGCAGAAGATCAATTTCTACATCACTTACAACAGACTACATACCATCTACGAGAATCTTATAAAAACTTCAGGACAATCAAGCAAGAAAAAAGCAAGAAAGCTCAGAAAAAGAAACAGATGATCAGTAACAATACCTCAGGTCCTGTTCACAATCTTGGTACAAAAAAAAATAGACCAAAACAGAATGTTTGTCTTTTTTATAGTTAATCTACTTATTTTATTATGATCTAATAAATCCCATGATTCTTTATGCCAGGTACTGAAAAGAACAAAGAAACTACTGAATCAATAATGGCTCCAGAGTCTGTATTGGAACAGCATAACATCGATTCACAAGATGAACTGCCCAAGGATCAGGCACCACCTACAACAGGTTGTAACACAATTTTTCATGGTTCTTTCTAGTTTTCTTTATGCTCAGTCAGTTAATTCCAAGATTTACTATCACATGACCAGATAAAGAAAAAGCAAACAAAGATAACATACAGACTCCAGAGACAGGGTTGGTACAACAAATGGATGAAGCACCACAAGATTTGGCAAATGCTGGAACACCACACATGCCCAACAACACAGGTTTTAAAACATTTCTTTTATATTATTCAATTCATCTTACCTCAGGTCCTGTTCACAATCTTTGTACAGAGAAATAAACCAAAACAAAATGGTTGTCTTTTGTGTAGTAATACTTCTTTTTTTTATTGAAATATAAAATTTCTATGATTTTTATTATGATCTAATAAATCCCATGATTCTTTATACCAGATACTGAAAAGAAGAAAGAAACTACTGAATCAAGAAAGGTCCAGAGTCTGTGTTGGAACAGCATAACATCGATTCACAGATGAACTGCCCAAGGATCAGACACCACCTACAACAGGTTGTAAAACAATTTTTCATGGTTCTCTCTAGTTTTCTTTATGCTCAGTCTGTTAATTCCAAGATTTACTATCACATGACCAGATAAAGAAAAAGCAAACAAAGATAACATACAGACTCCAGAGACAGGGATGGTAGAACAAATGGATGAGGCACACATGCCCAAAAACACAGGTTGTAAAACATTTCTTTTATATTATTCAATTCATCTTCAATCATTTTACCAACACTGTTCAAAATTACTAAAAGGAGAACGTATTATGTGATTTCTTTTCAGATGATGTAGTCAATGCCAGAACAGACGTAGAGACGATCAGCAATACAACTATGTTGAATAGAGCAGACATGGATTTGACAGTTCAAAAGGAGTTAGATATTGTGGTCACTCTTGAGGAAAATGAAAAGTACCTACACTACGTCTTCAATGGTGGGAAATTACGTAAGAAATCTAAGAAAGAAAAAGAAGAAGCACCGTAAGTCAGACAAGCTTAATTACTATGAAAATTTGATCGTACATCTATATTCTGTATCTAATATGTCACCAATGTTTTTACTCACCTTAATAGTTGTGTCACCTTGTAGACAACCTTTTGTTCAGATTGGTGATACGTATTGCTCATACCAGAAGTTTCGAGAGTCTTTTCGGCCACGCGAGTTTATGAGCTCTGAAGCCATGTCTCTATGGACAGAGGATTTCAATAAAGAAGGAAGAAAGTTAGCTATGCACAACCCACTTGAAGTAAAAAAATATGCATTCTCTTGCTACACTACGGTCAGTATCGCATTGTACATTACACATTGTTTCTCCGTTGAACTTCTGAAAATTTATAAATTCCGTAAAACAGATGAAGCTTGCAGTTGATCCAGAAAAATTCGACCCTAACTGTTGCATGAAAGAATTCAAGAAATTAAATAAGAAGTACAACATTCTGAATGATGACCTTGTGAGTTTACCAAACCTTACAACAAAATTGTTTCAATTCACTAGTTGTTTTGATATCAACATCTGAAATTTTCCAATGATGCCGTGTAGCTGTTCTTCCCAATTGTGGAAATCCAACACTGGATTGTATGTTGCTTCAACATACTACACCAACAGTTTCACCTTTTTGACTCCATGAAGTCAGGGGAAAATGCAAGCATATTGGATACTGCAGCCAAGAATCTGGTAAGTAAATAGACAGCAAATTCTGAAAATTAATAAGAAATAATCTCATTCGATGTAGAACTAACAAATCATTGCTTGGATTTCACAGTTCAAAAATTTCTCAACGCTTGTCAAACAGTCGAAGCTATCCAATATAGACTTTGACCAATTCACGCACTTCACTCCTCCTCATCCAAAGCAAGATACAATGTAAGTTTTTCCTGCATATCCATTATCTCAGTTACAACGCTATTGATGGTGCATATTTTTATTTAAATTTTATTCTTATCAAATTACAGCTATGACTGCGGTTTCTACTGCATGTTGTTCATGGATTACTTTAATACCAAGGTCATGTTGAAGTTCAAAACGCAAGGCATTGTATATTACCGCAGGGTTGTTGCAGCTAGACTAATTGACAACAGAGAGAACAAAGGAGACATCGACAAGATTATGGAAAAAGAGTTAAAGATCTAGTGGAAAAAAACTGTTTCGATCATATATTTTCGTTATGTACAAGTATGAAGAAAGTACCGGACTTTGATAAACACATTTTACTGGAAGCTTTTGATTTGAACTTTTGAATATCAGTTGATGTAACGCTATGGGGATCATTCTATATATTTATCCGTCAGTGACTGGATAGAGGCGCAGCCGAGATACGGCGCAGCCGTGATGAAGCGCCGAAGGCGCATAGAGCACTGCAAAGCAGTGCCGCCGAGGCGAAGCCGAGCCGTAGCACGCGCTACGACAAATGCACGCAACGACAAACACGCGCAACGACCAATGCTCCCCTTTCAATACATTATTAAAATTTACCGAGCCGAAGGCGAGCCGTAATACTGTCAAGATTGCCCGTACAAACAAATATAGGTATCCTGTACATCGCGAAACACCATGATGTACAACCAGCAGCACACGCTGTGTACTCCGCTTTTCGTGGTGGTGCATGTACAACCTTTTTTTGCCTTCTTGTACATCCTGTCAAGAGTGTCCGTACAAACGGATATATGTAACCTGTACAACCCGAAACAACAGGATGTACAACCTATACTCTAGAGCTCTACGAAGCAGCCCGAGTCCAAGGCACAGCCAAGTTGACGCCGTAGGCGCCTAGGGATTTGCAAAGCAGAGCCGCTGATGCGCAGCCAAGGTGAGGCGCCGTAGGCGCATAGAGCTCTGCAAAGCAGAGCCGCGGAGGCGAAGCCGAGATACGGCGCAGCCGAGATGAGGCGCCGTAGGCGCATAGAGCTCTGCAAAGCAGAGCCGCCGAGGCGAAGCCGAGCCGTAGCACACGCTGCGACAAATGCACGCAACGACAAACACGCGCAACGACCAATGCACCCCTTTCAAGATATTATTAAAATTTAACGAGCCGAAGGCGAGCCGTAATAATATATAAAATAATTCTGCTGATTTTATTAATTAAAAAATATAGTTGACTTATTTTCATATATTTTGAATATTTAATTTATTTATTTTTGCTGATTTTTTTATTTTTTATCTTATCTTTATGTTATTTAAAAGTATTTGTATATTCTAATTAAAAGTGTTTTCTCCCTCCCATAACTTCCCCTGAAAACTCCCTGCCCGAAAATGACAAGGCGAAAAAAGAAAAGTGAAAAAGGAGGAAAGTTGGTACGTAGTTTCGTTAGTAGAGACACTTCAGCCTGTCACGTAAAGGGAAAAAGGATCACGCTACCGGGTAACGGGTCCGGAACGTGAAAGATTCACCCCACGAACCCGAAAAACGGTTCGCGTCCGTTCGCGTCGGGAGACCCTCCGCGCGCGACACGTGTAAGCAGGGGAGAGCTCGCGCGCTGTGGTTTTTTCCCTTCCCGAAGGGAAGCCTTTTGCTAGTGGCACCCAGTGTCAGGGCGCCATGGAAACGCGCGCGAGCCTGATCGAACCAACAGGATAGCGGCCCATGAGCTAGCTAGCCTGACAGATCAAGCGGTGCGTTGCATTGGTGCGTAACGGCAGCGGCCAAGTCGTATCTCCCTCGTGCTCACGCTTTTGGCACTAGCTCCGATATGCATGCATGCGCGTTACCGACTAGCGCACGCCATAGTTTCAGTTGTCTCCACTGTATGGAACTTGCGTTTTTGGTAATTTCATACTTCCGCAAAATGTTCATAGATCAAAACAAGTACTCCTTGTCTTGGGAAACAAAACACAAGAAGAAAACCTAATAAAGTACTTCTTCCGTATTAAAATGATGTAAGATGTTCTCATATACAAACTACATACGGATAGAAATTACTGAATCTACACACTAATACGTGTCTAGATATATTTGTATCAGAAAAATATTAAAATATTTCGATATCGAGGTATTTAACAAACAAAGAAAAAGAGAGACGGGAGAAAATCGCCCACGGCCACACGCAGAGGAGCAAATCTGGTAAGGAGCGTAACAGACAGAAAAGGGGTATGTATATTCATCACGAGTGACGTACTCCTGCATAGCATCTCGTGCATGGCGCGTGATGGCAGGTGCTAGTAGGCCATAACCTGGCTGTAGTAGTCATCCTCTCACCGACTAACTTTAGCGGCAATGTGTCAAGCCATAAACACCCCAGTCAACGCAGGGGAGCCCCACGCCCCGCACCTATCCT
Source organism: Poa pratensis (assembly GCA_947311845.1). NCBI lineage: Eukaryota > Viridiplantae > Streptophyta > Magnoliopsida > Poales > Poaceae > Poa > Poa pratensis. Next base: position 39,894,492 of record CAMZMU010000097.1, on the reverse strand, counting down.
CAAATTCTCGTTGTGTAGCAGCCTATTGACGTCATGCATGCAATGCAGCGGTGCATGCATGCGTGCCAACTAGAGCCAAGTTTTTTCTTTTTTCTCGAAAAAACTTCCAACCTATTCATCAATTTTCAAGTCAGTACAAAGAAAGTAAGAAGTAATAAAAATTACATCCGGATCCGTAGACCACCTAGCGACGACTAGCTACAATGACTGGAGCAAGCCGAAATGGATCTCATATTCTGACAGAATTTTTGTCATTTTTGCACAGGGCGCATACGATGTCGTTTCGGTGCGAAATTTGACACGGTCGTGCATGACATCGTCAGGTACGTGCATGATTTTTTTCGGATTTTTTTGAAAAAAATTCAATTTGTTCTATTTTTTTGAATATGCTCCCGGGAGCCAAAACGCCTTCCTCGTAGACTACCAGAACTATGTCGCATTCACGCATGGGCGGACCTAGAGGGTGGGCAGGGTGGGCCACGGCCCACCCAGAATTTTGGGAATTTTTTTGGCTACCAATAGTATTTGAGTATCCCTACTGATTCCGCTAGTTTTTTCATGCTTGAAACATCGAGTAGTTCGTTCTCTGATTCATTTCTCGACAGAGAAAGGAGCACACAAACAACACGTACTGCAGTAGGCCAGCAGCTAGCTATTTATTTCTATTTTTCTTTGAACACTTCTTTTATTTTCTTTGTGACTGTGATATTGTCAACTATATATTGGTACTGCACAATGGATAAAATTGGCGATTTATGTTTATTAATGAAAATGAATAGCTTATATATGCTGTTTACACATGGAAACAATGTTTCATTGGGATGCGATAACCCGTATAGTTACCTAGTAATTTTATGTTTATGTTATATTTTATTATGTAAGATTTTACTTATGTTTTTAACTATCTTATTGGAATCATGCACATATATTGAATTACAGTTGTGTGAATCGATTGCCTATTTATACTATTTATTTGACAAAAAATACGCGGTGCAACATTTTTGTTACTGTGTGCCCACCCTCCAAATTTTTTCTGGGTCCGCCACTGCATTCACGTACTCTAATTCATCCTACATGCCCCTTCCACAAACTACTCCCTCCATTCCTTATGATAAGGTGTTTATACTTTTCTTCTGTGTTGTATGATTGTATAGATTTATTCATTTTAGTCCGTATTTAGTCTATACAGAGATATCTAAAACATTTTATGTAGAATCAGAGGAAGTAAAACGCAATGACAACCCTGAAAAAATAAAAACCTTTTACTACACAATTTATCCCCAATTGCTAATAATCCAATGGACAATACAATGTTTTTTGTGCTTGTTCTGCACCCGCTACAGTATCTCGAGATGACGTCCATTACATTACAGACAGATGAGATGAGAAGATCCTGCCAAAAGAAGCCACGAACCAATCAACTCACCGGACCAAGTTACAACCCGGCGATACGCAACCGACCGAGCCAAGCGTGCTCTTCTAGGCGGTTCCCTCGCGCCCACAGTTTGTTCTGTCTCGTTCACACGCAGCACTGTTTCGCCCTCCCACTGACTGTCCGGGCCCACATCATCCTTTTGGGTCCCACATCTCCGAGGGCACCGAGCTTCCGCTTCTCCTCCTGGCTGCGCAGCGGTCCACGTGTACATCCAATGCGGCCACCGCATCCCACTGAATCCCATGGCCCACTGTCAGGACCGTCACCGTACGGGAGCGCGCATGCACGCCACGTGTGCAGCCTGCCTACGGTGCTGTCCTCTGGCGCCGGGACGTGGCGGCCAAGCACGGGCCAGACGAGCTGTATTTGGGACGCCGCCGCTCTTGGCTTCTCGCCTTGGCATGCACTATACCCAACCCCCTGCAGATGCCAAGATCGTCCCGGCTGCCCCCATGTCCGGCGAGCGTAGCGGCCAGGGGCAATGCCGGCGCGGTGTCCCGGGCGACGTCGAGCTCGACGCGGCCATGGCTCTGGCCGACATGGCCGGCGTGCCTTCTTCTTCTTCCGCCGGGCAGCAACAGCAGGCGGCGCAGCAGGAGCGAACCCGAGGGGAGGAGGAGGACCTGGCGAGCACGAGGCTGAGCCTAGAGCTGGGCAAGGTCGGCATCCAGGCCTCGTCCTGCTCCAGCAGCTCCAGCGCCGGCTGCCCCTCTCACGCGCAGCAGCAGGCTGCGGCAGCGCCGGCGCCGAGCGGCGGCAACGGTCCCAGGCCACGGCACGCGCTCACCGAGGTAACTCGCGTTACGTTGCGTGGTGGATGCTAACCTGCCTCTCCGGCTCTCCCTTCTCGCGCCCTAGCTAATATTTGTCCGTGGATCCATCCAACAGGCTGAGAAGGAGGCGAAGCGGCTGCGGCGCGTGCTCGCCAACCGGGAGTCCGCGCGCCAAACCATACTCCGCCGTCAGGTAAGACGAGGAGAAAATGATTGACTTCTTCTTACTACCAGTACAAGGTATCCAAGTTTTATCCTGTTCTTTGCTCAGGCGATCCGAGACGAACTGGCGAGGAAAGTTGCGGAGTTGGCGTCACAAAATGAGAGCATGAAGAAGGTGAGCAACAAGTGGTGTTGTACTACTTGTCATCTTCCTCTAGTGATCCATTGATTCATAGCAAGTGCCTGTATTAATTCTCGCTAGCTTCTTGGTGCAGGAGAAGGAGACGGTGATGCAGGAGTATCTCACGCTCCAGGAGACGAACAAGCAGCTGAAAGAACAGGCACGCCATCATCCTGCCGCTTCCATTATTTTAGTGAACGCTTTATCCTTGTTAATTGCTATAGAATAGACTAAACAGAATCTAGCATGTTCGGAGCTTCCAGTTGTTCCCCCTGAAAGCGAGCCACATGACTGCACTTTAGTCGTAGATAGAAGTCGCTAGGCCATCCCGTACAGTTGCCACCGCTAAGTCAAGCGGTCATAGTCGAATTCGAGCTGAAGCGTGCGTTGGACGCTGTCAGGCTGCAGCATCTGTTGCGTTTCTCTTGATGCCATTTGTACGGATGACGACATATCATCCGTGTTTTCTATATTTTGGCTTTCTGCCAAGACAAGCTACTCTCTGTTCTTTGATTTGTGGCCAGAAGTTGCTGCATGCTTATGCTAGTAATAGAGTCGACGTAGGTTAGACTAGTTGCGTCACCTTTGGAGCTTTACCATGGCAATGGCGTTTTTGAATCTTTATTTGTGTGTCCAATCCTGATTGAGCCCTGAATGCGTTTTTCAAAGTGCAGGTTGTTGCCAAGACGGCAGGTAAGGCGTCGTCGGATCCGTCGCCGGTGCCGGTGCCGGTGGCGATGCCGATGGACACGACGCCACCACCGGAGCAGCGGGCAGAAACCACGCCGTCTAGGGCCGCCCCGCCGGATGCACCTCCGGGTCCGAGCTTCCTGTACGCTGCCGCTGCGCCCCCTGCCGTGCCGGCGCCGTATGTCTGGAGTTCTTGGCCGGGGTACGATCCGCACGGCAACCAGCTGGGCGGCGCCGGCGCGGGACATGCCCCACCGCTCGGCTTTCCGCCCTGCGCGTGGTACTACCCCGTCGCCGCCGACGCGCAGCCAGTCCATGAGGCGGCGAGCAGGGGCGGCAGCCCGGGCACCGGCGGCTTTACGGCCGAGGAGGACACCGACGACGACCCGTGCTCGCTCACGCTGGGGCTTGACGTTACGAGCTCCGAGAGTGCGGCGGCGGACGACAGGGAGAGGGCAGCGGACGCGAGGAGGAGGAAGGAGCTGACGAAGCTGAAGCAGACGCAGCTCGGAGGCCGTCCTGGGGACGAGTAGCACGTCTCTGTTCCGGCTCATTGGCATTGTGTCATGTTCTTTTTAGAGTTATTGAGGTTTCGTGTTCGTTTTCTAGCTTTTCCTTCGTCGAAATGTTTTCCGTTTCCAAATTATTTCGTAGTGCAACCTGTATACAAAAGATAATCAGTAGGTTTGATTATGTAGCACCAGAGTCACGTGAAATGTAACAATTCATTTATATGGAATTTTTTATACAATCAGTGTAATCTTCTACATGTAGATATAGATGTTGTCTCTCTCAAGTTAAAATGAATTTTCTCTACAATCAGTGTGTATTTAGTTGTCTCTCAAGTTAAAAGGGAAGCGCCGTGCTCTGCATCGGGGCAGAGGTTGGTCCAGATCGGCCCGGGCAGTGTAATCTTCTGCATATAGTGTATCATCGTAGAATGACCTTTTAAAGTCAGACCATCTGGTCGGGCCGGCAACCCCCTCATACCCAGTTGCATCCCATCCGGTCTGGTCCGATCCCACATATTCCCTACTCCATCCCATCCATACCAAATCCTAGCCCATTTCCACCCATCCACTCTACTCTTCTCCCGTGGCGTCTTCTCCCTCCTCAGTTCTTGAGCATGGCTGGTTTCGGCAGCGGAGTCCGTGACCGACCTCTACCGGGATGTGTTAGTATTGGAGGATGTTTCTAGCTTGCCGAACGACAAGGAGCTCGCTCGTCGCCGCTCGCTGGAGGACAAGATAGCCGCGCCGCTGGCTTGCCAGTGTCAATGCAGCGATGGATTCGGTGCCGGGGCCGGACAAATGTTTCACGCATCCCCTTTACAGTGTAGGATCTAAGATGATAGTTATCTATACCAATATAAAAAGACACAGAGGAGGGCAGATCCAGCAGATCCTGACCGTTCAACGAAAATCCAACGGCGACCAACACTCCCGAGTTTCGTGGTAAAACAATGTCCGTCCCGTTCCGGGCCCTCGCGCAAATTAGGCCTCATCAAGTCTGAACCGCGCCCTGTCAATAAAAGTCTGAATCACACCGCGCAAATCAACTCCCCTAATTTTCGACCAATCAATCTCGCGAGCACTGCCCTCCGCCGCCGCTGCGTTGCTCGCTCCCGCCACCTCGCTCCACCTACCGCCGCCCTGCCCTCAGCCGCTCCCACGTTGCACGCTGCCGGTGCTCTGCAGGGCAGCACGCGACTGTGTCCGCCGCCGCCGCACTGCCCACCACAAGCACAGAGAAGTGGGCGCGTTCCCGCGTGCGCGAGCGCATCGGATATCATGTCGGAGTTGAAGAACACCTGGAGCGCGAGTTGGAGGGCGGCAGCAGGCCGGATCTTCGGGAAAGATGCCCTGTAGGATGCACGCCATGGCAGCGGGAAGCACGGCCTTTCGTCGCGGTGACAGCCGCCCCCGACAGCACAAAACGCGACCAACCCGGGCTAGACTAGCCTGTTGGCATTTTTAAAGAAGAAAACTGCGTGAGCACCAAGTGCTCGAGCCAAGACTCGAACACTGGTGGGCTGGCTGCGAACACCCGCGCCTTGCCAACTGAGCTATGCTCCGTTCTCCCCCCGACAGCACGAAAGACAGGTTGTGCATGCGGCGTTCAATCTCTAGGTGAATTTCTACTCCCTGATGCAAAACGCCCAAATTTAGGTGGTGAATTTCCAGTCTATAGCACTGACATCCTCTGCGCTCACATATTCCAGCGGGAAAATAGCCGACTCACCAGTCACCATATGATGAGTTCTTTTGTTTTGATATTTTAGTTAAACTGCTTGCTGCATGTATAAAAATAAACATCGTAGAGATTACAGTTTCTCTTGCCTCTAGCTTTCAGATCAAACAGCGGGAAAATAGCCGACTCACAATATGATGAGTTCTACTAGCGATCTTTTTTTTTCCCATGAAACAACTTTGGGATTTTGGTACCAACAGACAATATTTCATTAAGTTCAGTTTCAACCATGTCTATATAATTGCCACATGCAAAGTACAGACACATAAACACCAGATTTATCCTTTTTAAATTATTTTGGTTATGATTCTTTATCACCTGCACAAGATGGAAACAAGCATGCACCAGAGTGGAAATCATAATTGCTGGACGTAGAGTACAAAATGCATTAGATGCACGACATGAGTTGTTTCTTGGGCGGGTGAAGCTGGCTTAATTATTGTGTCTAAAGCATAATAGTAGGGAGTCAGACTGGATTTTTAGTGTAACCATCCATAATCTCGATGCTTCAGTTACAAATTGCTTGAATACATGTTGCCAAAGTTGAAGAGATTCAGATTGCTACCTTCTTCAAAAAGTACCTTGTTTTGTTTTCCCATTTCAGATCGAATTTTGTCTTATCCTAAGATTTTTCTTATTTTCTGACCTCACATGTATATTGGTTTGTGCATACTAAGGTGATCCTGGCTGTGTTATGTTTTGTCGACAGTATATGTTTGCACTACTCCACAATAATGCGCAATTTTGTTTGTTTTTTGTTTGCAGAGCAGTTTCATTCTGAACAATTCTCTCAAAATGCATGGTGCTGACTTTATTATTTGGTTTGAAGTCATAGCTGAGAAGGTGAATGTGGACGGAGGAACTCCAAAGTTCCAGATGACACCCATGAGCTAACAAAGTATTTTCGCCATATGTGTGTTGGTTTGATCAGACGGAGATATAAGGGGAGCACTTGTGGTGCTAAGCTACGGCAAGCAAATTATTATACTAAAATTGCAATGTCATAAACATAAATTTTCTAATAGAGAACCAAGAGTAGGCAAAATTTGGAAAGCTACATAAAAGTTGGAATATCGTCATGACTTTTTCAGTAATCTTCACAATTAGAAAAATTTCACCTTGGTGCAATGACATGACCAACATAACATTTTCACTTTTAATGATAGCCGGCTGGCATAAAATGGTCATAGAATCAATTCAATCTTAGAGCATGGTTAACTAATTGCTCCCTATTGTGATTGGGATTTACATTTTTTTATCGTAGTACGACTATATAATTTTGCATAGAGAATACAAATGTATATTTTTTTTTTTTTGGGAAATATTGCGAAACACGTGCATTGCACGTGCAATATTACTAGTGACAGTGAAAGGTCTGACCGTCATGGTATCCTTCGTTTATTAGGATTTAGGATTTCCCTTGTCTGTCTACTGCTTTAGTTGAACTTTTCCATTAATTTCTATATTTTTCTGAACTTTGTGATGAAATTGTATTTGATCCGTATGTTCTCCGCACCCTGTCCGCGCCCACGGACGTTTCCGCAGATAGATAGGGACTAAATTTGCCCAAACAGTTATAAATTCTCATAGTATTGTGTCTAAAGCGTCATACGGAGCATCTCGTATGCCAACGAGCGCCCCTAAGGGCACCTCCAACGACAAAAGCGCAAACGGACCAGCCTAGTCCATTTTTGTCCGGCCGGACAAACGACGGTCTTCAACGGGCTAGCGCAAACGGACATTTTGCTAGCGGAATGTCCGTTCTGGACCAAAACTGGCCCAAGTTTGGTCCGGGTTTGGGGCGAGCGCGGACAAAAGATGTTGTCCGGCTGTCTGCTTTGTCCTCCTCCGGTGTCCGGTCAGGCCCACCTGTCAACGAAACAACCACCCCACTTTTCTCTCTCTCTTTTCTTTTCCTCATTCTTCTCCACCCGTGCCCTCCGCTCCTCCCGATGCAGGAGCTCGCCGTCCGGCGCAGCCGCTAGCCCCGTCCAGGAGCTCCCTCCAGCGTGCCGCCCTCCTTCTCCTGGCGTGCCTAGTTCATGCCCGGCCGGCAACGCCCGTCGCCGTCGTCTTCGCCACCGCAGCGCATCCAGCCAGCACCTGCCCAGCCGGCCGCGCGTGTCTCCCGCCTCCGCATCCGGTTCCGTGTCCTGGCGCGCGTCAGCATCCCTGCCTCTGGTTGCTGGTTGGAGGCGCCGTCTCCGCCTTCGGTTCCGTGGCCTGGCGAGCGCGGCAGCATCCCTGCCTCCAAGCTCTGGTCCTTGCCTCTTCCCGGTCGTCACGGAGACATGGGAGAGGGAGCTCGCGCTGCGCTTCAAGCCTGCGACTGCTGCTGTCGCCGAGTTGAACTGCGCATGCTTGCCGGCCGCCGGCGTGCCACCAAGTAGTACTAGTAGCGGCAGGGCCAATCGATTTCAGCGCCATACGATGCTAGCTAGCTGAAATTGAGAGCCGTGGTCATGTGCTAGCTAGCAGCTGAATTAGAGAGAGAAAAAAAGAGACATGTCCAGGAAAATATGCGGTGCGCCGTTGGGGGCAGTGTCCAGCTCAAACGGACAAAGCTCATTTTAGTGTCCGCGGACCGCCCCAAACGGACATATTTGTGTGTCCGTATGCACCACCCGGTTGGAGGTGCCCTAAGAGGCGTCTCAACCTGTGTATGAAAGGACTTTTTCTGAGTGGAGATTTCATGCATCCGAGTTATAGTGATCTCAATATTTTCAAAAATAAAAAATACATTTAAAAAGTTTAAAAAAATCTGAAACAAATCATGAATGTTCGCAAAATCTAATACAAAATACTTCACATTTATAGCTACACAAAAATGATAAATGTATAGATATGAGTATAGTGAATAATGTATAGTTTTAAATCTCCAACTTGTGTCATTTTCTCACTAACACACGCCGGGGGTTGGTGGTGGTGGTGGTTGCATAGTTAGTCCGGGCACGAAAAAGTGTCCGGTATCCCAAGCGCTTCAAATTTGAAAACCCTCTTTGGGTGTCGGATAATCATATCCTATCGCACATGTCTCACACTCTAACGCGCGCCAGGCGGACGAGCAATCTCTTGGGTGATTTTCTGTGACAGCACGCACTGTGTGGATTAAGTGAGTGGATGTAGTGGTAACATAAGATTCTGTTAGTGGCCACAAAAGGTTTCAAAATGTAAAAGATCCCGAACGTACATATTGACATTTAATGTGCGCGAAAACCAAGAAACAGCCCAACTCTGAGCTTATCGATCTGAAATGCACTTTAAAACCAATGCCTTAGCGAGAGAATGGAAAACATTTATTATGACCTATGTAAAAAATAGAAAATATGTCTTGTGAAAAACATTTTTAGCACATCTTTTTACGCACGACCCAACAGATATCAGTTTGCGTGAAACGACTTTGTAAATGTTGAGATGTAAGCGTGGAATTGTTTCCTGCTATTTTTTTGACATTCCAAAATGCCCATAAAGCAAATTTTATACATGCCTACTTAGTACTCCTTCCGTCCAAAAATAAGTGTCTTAACATATAAATAAATCCACTATTGGACAAACTTGAGACATTTATTTTTGGACGGAGTGGTACTAGCTAGCAGCTCTCATGCTGTCATTCAACAAAAAAAAAATCTCACCGGGGCCTAGCCCAGTGGTTCTACTCTGTGGCCCCTAAATAGCTCGTAATATGGCCTGCCTGTGGGCCAACTCCAGTCTCCCCCATCCTCCTCCTCGCCTCCCATGACCGAGGTGTGAAATTGTTCCAGAAACAGCAGACATCCTGCTGATACTCGATACTGGGCACTAGCTGTCAGATCCATCATCCATCGCCACCCCAGCAACGCGGAGTAGACCTCGCGATGCCGCAGCCGCAGCCGCTCGGGGGGAAGGTGACGCCGAACCTGTCCATGGACGCCGAGGGCACGCGCCTGCTCAACCTCACCGTCCTGCAGCGCCTCGACCCCGCCGTCGAGGACGTCCTCATCACCGCCGGCCACGTCACGCTCTACGACTTCAACATCGACCTCAACCAGTGGGTGAGCGTCCTCTCTCGTCCGGTGCCCTTTGCTTCATTCGATCATGACACGATCCGATCTGATTGCGATTTCTGTCTTGTGCAGAGCCGGAAGGACGTGGAGGGATCGCTCTTCGTGGTGAAGAGGTGAGTCGGGCAGATTGGGGGAAAAGGGTTTTAGGTTTGGATTAAGGTTTTGTGCTTGTGTGGTAGCTAATTTTGTCTGGATCGCTTGTAGGAACTCGCAGCCAAGGTTCCAGTTCATCGTCATGAACAGGCGCAACACCGGTATGTGCATCTTTGATCTAAGTCTCATAAGGATTTGTTTGCCCACGCGGTACTTTAGTTAAATAGAACTGATATTTAGTACAGTGGGTCCTTTCCGTTCTTCTGATGAATCGAATAAGGTAGAGATCACCACAGAACATCCTATGATTGACTATGTTAAGTCAATGAAATCATTATTGAATGGAGTAACCAACACAGGGTTTGATTGCTTCCAACCAATTTAGGCCGCTTCCAACCCTGTTTGAGCCACATTGAAAGAACAAGAATAAGATTTTTTCTGTAATTTTTATTCGTGCTGATGTTTCATCTTCAGTGATTTCACAACTATAGGTCTTTGTAGTATACCAGGGTCAGAGATGATCCTAGGAAGCTTAGGATCTTGCCATAGCTCTATGCCTGCATAAAAATGTGGCAGGGCCTGCAGCACTAATTCTTGATCAGTGGATCTGTTGGAGAAAATCTGGTAGATCGTAACATAATCTGTAAAATCTATTTCGGTCGTTGAAATTGGACCGTATACCCACTTTGGTCACTGGACATCAAACTATCCGAAATCCAGTCGCTATTTATTTGAACTATGTCGCATACCGTTGACCAATCGACTGTCCTTGGGCAATGGCAAGTAAGCAGACAACGAGACTAAAACTGTGACCATTTGCAAATTGGCATGCACTGTATCTTACCTTTTCCCCTTCCCTAAATAAATTACCTCACACCGTCTCTTATTAGATTTAGCACATGACTGATTGGCCCTCGCACCTAGTCGATGAAAAGTTAGTATTTACGTCATAGATTTTGTTCGGGAATGTTGTGAAGCATAAACACGGAACAGATGCCCATGTGAACACATTGTGAGCAAGGCCTGTATATGCTATAAATAAAAAAATTGATAGGCCTAAGGTTTTTTTTTGTCTTGACAGATAATCTCGTGGAAGACCTATTGAGTGATTTTGAATATGAACTTCAGCCTCCATATTTGTTGTACCGGAATGCCACACAAGAAGTAAATGGCATTTGGTTTTATAACCAACATGACTGCGAAGCTGTTGCGAGTCTTTTTGGAAGGTAAAGCTTGTCTTGGTGGCTCGTTTCTGTGGATAAGATATGTAGTCAAAGCTATGCCACAATTGAAACTGAGGACTGAATTTCGAAATAGTTGCTACTAATATATTTAGAAATATTAAGATTACATACTTGAACATGATACGTGTTAATTTATCTTGAAAACGTATTTACATAATATATAGTTTTGTTAAGTTTGATTGAGGTATATAATACTACCTCCAATCCAAATAAACTGTCGCTGGTTGGACGTGTTGTTGTCTAGTTACGACAATTTGAACGGATCGGAGGGAGTACATAAATTGGTAAAAGACTCAAAATTGTATCTTGGAGAATGCCAATGTTCAAATTGACATCTCTTAGGAAACTGGAGAGAGTACTTGACTTGGGAAGAGTTTTTTGTTTACTTTTTAGCTGAAACTACCTAACTGAGAATTATCGAAAACTTTGCTTATTAGTTGCATATAGGCAATTAACTGCCTAGTTAGTCATTACTGTGGAAGTCATTTGATCCCATTTATTGTTTTAGTGCACTTTCACCAATTTGTAGTCAATAGTTGCAACAGCTGATTCTATGCCATCGACGGGAGTTTGTACACAATATAGCTGTGAATTGCAGCTATTCATCAAATTTTGTTTCAATCTTTTTCCTGCAGGATACTGAATGCTTATGCCAAAGCTCCTCCAAAGCAAAAAGTGCCTTCTATCAAAAGGTTTTCTTCTGGACTTGTGCATACAATAAACTTGTTTCATTATTCTAGCCTTTGTATTGAAGTTTTATATTGAATGTATTTTTACCGAATTCTTCCGTTGTGCCACAGTGAGTTTGAGGAATTAGAGGCAGTTCCGACTTCATCTGCCATTGATGGTCCACTTGAACCTCCTGTATCATCTACTGTAGTTTCTGATACCCCTGACGAATCTTTCTCCAATTATTTTAGTGTATGTTCTCTGAATTTTCTCTATTTCGTTCATGTTTATGTTCACAGTGTTCATGAGATAGTACGTGTTTGCAGTAGCTTGATTCTAGTCTCAGAAAGTTTAATGGCTAGTGTTTGGTTTGAGGATTTACTTGGCCCTAGCACAAACTCATTCCTCGCTTATGTATTTATTTTTAGTTTGAGAAATGATATGAATGCTTCATCACTGCCTCACCTTGCAACCAATCCCAAAACACTCCATCTAAATTTCCTGAGCTCAATAGTAATTCTTCATTTATCTGGATTCTGAAATTAGTGTCCATTGTGGCATTTGATTGGTAAAGTATAAAGTATACCGGTACATGCCTCTTGCTGTTCATTGGTCACAGTTGTATAGATGGTATTATCGTTGTGCTACTATTTACAGTGTCAAACGCCTGGTGAATTTCTGTTTTTGGACAAATTTACAGGGAGCTGCCAACGTTGGGAATGTACCAAGTGCAGCAATGACTGGAAGAGCTCACCAACCCACAGAGTCTGTTGCTTCCTCCCACGTACCAATGATCATTTCAACTGCTGTTCCAACACATGAAATGACTGCTTCATCAGCTCCACCACTGCCCCTCCACACCAATACCCAACAAACCTTGTAACTCCAGCGTTCTTTGTACCTCCATCCTCTTCCACATCTTTGGTTCAACCGACTTCATCCTTGATGCCTACAGCGCCGCCTCTTTATCCAACTTCCACATCCAGCCAACATCATCCATATGGTACCCCCCTTCTTCAACCATTTCCACCACCAACTCCTCCTGCATCCCTTACCCCTGCGCACAATGATGGGCATATAATTTCGAGGGATAAATTTAAGGATGCCCTTCAGAGACTTGTTCAGGTAAGTTTCACATTGCAAGGAACAAGTTGTCATTTTTGCCCTTTTCTATGCTTTAACACCTGTCTCCCTAACAGAGTGACGAGTTCATCGATTTAGTCTACCGGAGTTGCAGAATGCACATATATAGACTGCTTGCTAGTCTTTGTGAAGTTTCTGGTTGTGACAAAGACGAAAGGGGTGCTTTTGTTCTTTGAGTTTTGTATGCCTTTTAGCCTTTAGTCCTTGAACTTCTGTATAGCTTTGTCGTAATGTGTTTATGTAGAGTCCTTACTCCATATATAGCAATGATTGGTAGTATTTTTGCTGACCTTATTTCAAATATCTGTATTTCGTACAGTATATTTATGTAATTTTAAACACTCAGTTAAAACAGGTTATGCAACAGCCTTATATATCATTTTTTGTGTGTGGAATAGCTGTTTCTTACAGTTGATTCTTCTTCTTACCCCTGGTTTTGCCAAGGGAGCGTTTGAATTGGTTGACATTTTTCTGGTTTTTCACGGAAGCAAAACACAGAAATTTGGCACTCGAACTCTTCTATCATGCCTCAAAGAACCATCCCAGGACGGGGATGGTAGAGGTTGTATAATGGCAGCAGAGAATGAGCTGAGTGCTTAGTCAGTTTCAGTTTCACATTTACTGATCAGCTAGGATATAATGCAGTTACGCACACGAATAAGGGGAACGTGGGAAAGGAGGAGAGTGATAAATTTAACGCAGGTAGAGATTTAGGCCGCGATTGGATTGTCGTGACAGAAAACGGTACTGAATTATTTTACCGGCCTTCGCTGGATTTTCAGCAGGAGCACGCTACCTCCGTGAGATATTCCGATCGTTTCGGTTAATATACGCCGAACCAATCGCGCCCTTAGAGTTTGTTAGAGGTGAAGTTGAGCGGTAGGAGTTTTACCTGCGTCGACCATAGATAGAGCTTTTTGTAGTGTAGAGATTTGATGTTATTTTTTCACTGGCTTCCATTAGGGCTCTGACAAGGCTAGTGAATGATCACCTAAGATCACTCCAATGCCATCCATTTACAGGTTTGAGAAGTGGTTGCCCACTTTGGAGTTTTCAAAATTTTGAAATAAATCACGGACATAAATTTTATTGTGTCATGTGTACCCAGAAATTTTCATAAAAAATATGACCATATGTGTCCTGGGCAAAAAGACAAATGAACTGTGCGTGGGTCATTTTTTGAATGAAATTTTGTGCCCGCATAAGACACAACATAATTCATGTTCATGATTTATTTCATAATTTTTAAAAACTTCGAAGTGGGGCATCAGAAAATGGGGCGTGGGTGATATTCGCACTCGAGCCCACTCGTATTTACAAGTTTCAAGCAATAATGTTTTGTGCGCGTCATCAAACTGTACTCAACTACTGTTAACGTGCATGTCCACACCATGCCGGTGCCGTCGCACGATCACCGGAACGTGAGCATGACCAAGAAAGACAGGAAGGCCGCGGCGCCGACGCCGGAGCACCAGAGGTCAACGATGCCTTCCCGCCTCGCCTTCCACTCCTTCCTCTCCTTCTTCCCCTTGGCGAAGTCCACGTAGACCTGCCTCGTGGCCTCCTCCGCTCCACGGCGCTGCCTCGCGCTCGCCATGGCGGCGGCCACCGCGGCCAGCCCGTCCCGCCCGCTCACGCCGCCGCCCTCGGCGTCGCCCGCGCACAGGCTCACCTCCCTGACGTGCCCGTGCCGGTCGTCGCACGTCACCGCCGCGTCCAGCGAAATGCCGCCGCCGAGCACCACGGTGAACCGCGCCACGGCGTCCCCGCTCAGCCAGCTACGGTCGACGGACACGGGGCGCCGGCTCGAGGCGTTCAGGGCGGCGCCGGTCGCCGGGTCGATCAGTATCCAGCTCAGCGTGAGATCGTCCGGCGCGATCGGCGACGGCGACGAGAAGCCCTCCTGGACGAGCGCGTCGACGCGGAACGGCGACCCCTGGAACCACGCCGACGAGGCGTCCGTCTCGACGACGCGCGACATGATGCACACGCCCTTGTGGTGCAGGTCAACGGCCGAGACGAGCCGCGCTGGGACTAGGACTGGGAGCGAGCTCGGCGACGACGACGCGGCCGGGAACGGGAACGCGCCGGCGTAGAGCGTCTGGTAGCCGCCGCCGCGGCAGGAGACGACGTCACGTGCCGACGGCCACATCTCGAGGCAGAGCGCCCGCCACGCGACGGGGTCGTTGGCAAGCTCGCGGAACCCCGAGCTCGCGCACCCCCATGGCCGCCAGCGACGCGCCGTCGATTCGGCGCAGCACGAGGCCGAGGACGTCCGCAGGGAGGTCCTCGATGACCGTCCCGGTTCCGCCGTCGCCGACGCACGCCGTCCCGGCCATCTTCTCAACGCGAGTGATCGCCATGACCACAGGGACGCACGTACGTGCAACTTTATACGGATTGTTGCGCTGTCAGGAACCGAATCGGTGATGCTTCGGCAGATTTTGTGGTGCGAGCTGCAGGGTTCCTGATGCTTCTTAAGATCTCGTGTTTGGAAATTGGATTGGGTTTGAAGCTAATAATAATCTGGCTATATTTTTGTCGGGGAGGGTGAGTGATCGCGGTCTGAAAGCGATCGTGCGCTCCCTTTCCCGGGTCGACTCGACTCGTTCGTTGCTGGAGAAGAGAACGAAGACGCCACGGTGACGGTGCATGGCTTCTTTGACCAGCGAATGGGTTTAGCTGATTGTGGGATACACGACTTCTTAAAATGCAGAGTTCAAACAAGTTCAAAAACAAAGAGTGATGTAACTATAAACAAAGAGTTCAAAAGAGTGATTATGTGGGACATGACGGCTGGAGAGTAGTTTTCTTCCACAAGCTCTTTTCGTCCTCATTCTGAATTTTAAACAGCTCGGAAATTTCAGCTTCTCGTATCATGCATGCGACTTTTTTAAACATCTCTAGAAATTCTTAATTACGTTCCAACCTGATTCTAAACTATGCAGAGACTAATTTCTGGATAAACACGCGAAAATCGCCATGTCCCGAACAGGGCTAGCTGAAACTGAGAACGTCTTAAAACGGCGGAGGAGAGTCAGACTCAGAGGAACAACGATTGCATTAGCACGGGTCCGTTAATGTTGACGGGCAACAAAATATGGTCCCATTTTTCTCCCATTAAAGACTCGTAAGTCGTAACCAATAAGCGCTCAGATTTTTTCAAAGATTGGCGTGTCTCCCTGTGCACAACACACGGTTTATCAATGTACTCGATTTGACATGTGCGTTTTTATTTCCATGTGTGTAATTTGAAAATTCAACGGAGCTAAACCACCCGTGGTTTTTGTCGAAGAGAAGGGGAGATGTGTTTTGACTCCCGGTCCATATACACCATTTATTTAAAATGCATTTTAATGGTATTTAAAAATGTAAGAAAATGTAAAAAAATGCAAAATAATGTTCGCGCATAGATCTTATATTCAGTGTGTTCACGAAGTCGTGTCACGAAAAATCGATATCTTTTGTGGCTTGTGTAAAAAAGACAATTTTTGGTGCTAAAATCAAGTTTTTCACGATGCATTTTTTAGTCTTTTTTAGACTGGCCAAAACAAATATCAGTTTTCCACGAAATGGCTATGTGAACAAATAAAATGTGAAGATATATGTGCCAAATTTATTTTGATTTTTTTATACTTTGAAATATGTTTTTTGAATACGCATAAGCAGTTAAGCACCCTGTAGTCAAAGTGGATTTCACAAAGAGAAGCTCGGTGTATATGCTTGATATCATTCTTTGCATCCTCGTACGCGCTCGTGCAACAACCTAGGTGAAAAATCTCACGGGGCTTTAGGGAGAGTAATGAGAGGAAAAAACTCTTTGGAGTGTGGATGTGGGATTAACATCGAGTTTGATCTAATAACAAGTATAAATTGTTTACTATGAATGATTCAACTAGTGACAAAAGATTGAATGCATGTTCCCAACAGAAATGGTTAAATTTTGAATTGAGCTTGTATTTCTAAAAGGGGGATGTAGTATTCATGACATGCGATTTGCGCCTTCCAGTGTCTGAATGAGCACCAACCACTTACAAAAAATTCTGATGTATGAAATTTTGAGCATTCAGTAGTATTTACCGTCACGGCAGGTTGAGATTTCAATGCCCTTTTCGCGAAATAGATTTCTCGAGGTTTCTTGCCGTATGTTCTCGATGTCGCAAGTCCAACCGTTTGATGTGATCGTGCTACACACGAACCTGCTTCTTTATTCCCCTCAACCAGGAACCGTTCATGAGTCACTTTCATCAAATAATCACGCTCATGGGATGAAAAACTGATTGCATGGATAAGTAATAACTAAAGAAAGGTCACGTCGATCCTTATTAACCTCTGGCTCAAAAATTGTCAAAGCATATGTACGGGTAGGGTCTTATCTTCAGACTCAATATGTCATGTAGTACCTGACAAAGACACTCAACTTGTAATATTTGTATTCGACAAAGACACTCAACTTGTTCTATAGAGTCAGCGTCTCGCATTTGCTCGAGCATGACTAAATATATGTTGTTAGGTTGAAAGCAAAAATCACAAAGAAGAAGCTCATTGGTAAAATTAACACACAGGTGTCTGTCTATATATTGGAAATCAAGCGCAGAAAGTTGCAGAGAAAAGAATATGGCCTGATCGTAGTTTCTGAATCCTGTTGATACATCCTTGACCAGTAGAACGAAAATTCGTGGAGTCGACGTGTGATCTTGTCTTGTCTTGTCTTGATTAACAGGAGCCGTCGGCGAGTTGGCGCGATCGATGTGTACGTGCCTATACATGGATCTCTTATTTGGATGTCAGCCTGCGTCGACCGAACAAAGCATAGTTCCGTGCGCTGATGCATACGTACTAGTTGAATTTGGCGTGGCGTGTCTTGTCTTGATTAACAGGAGCCGTCGGCGAGTTGGCGCGATCGATGTGTACGTGCCTATACATGGATCTATTATTTGGATGTCAGCCTGCGTCGACCGAACAAAGCATAGTTCCGTGCGCTGATGCATACGTACTAGTTGAATTTGGCGTGGCGTGCCGCCACGCCCTTAGTGAAAATTTATGTTATCGGTATGTTTTCTTATTTTAGCTGTATAATACATTTTGTAAGTAACATCAGTGATTTTTATCACTATAATAGGTTAAGCTTTGCAGCGGATTTCATTTACATGGATGGAAATAGAATGTATAGTTCTTCTAATAACGGCATAAAATACTGCACTTAATGGAGACTACGGAGTTAGGAGAAGCTGATATATATATATATATATAATACATTAGCTGGCACCACGACCACGTGTACATACAGCGAGCTGGCTCGACTTAATTCAGCAATAGAACACTATATATCAGTTAAAATCAAAATCTTGATACTGGCCCGATTAATGTAGTGGTTAGACCGACATCATAAAAGATCACGTCTATCTTATCGTTGTTCTCTATACCTGCAATTCAGCAAATTAGAGGTGTCATGAAAATGTGTTACGTCCACATATGGTGTAGTAATAAGAATGAATGGTTTATCATCAAAATGCTAAGTCAAGAAACAATATAAGAATCGGCTCATATGCTTGAAAAATCATTAAAATATTAATAGAGTGCTCCTTGTGAATGATCTGGTACGTCCAAAGAGCAAATGCAGCATATGGTAAAAATAGATGGGAGCTTTCTATGCAACTTCGTCATGACATAATATAGAAGACTTTCAACACTTAAATCAGAAGAGGTTGAAGGCACTGTACCTGGTCATTTTATCAAGAAATGACCCCACTTTATAATGTACACACTTATATTTGAAGAAGAATTGCACATCTAAGTATTTCTTGGAGATAAAATCATTACATGAAACTATGTGCTTAGGAGGTAAATCAGAATCAGTATGTATGCGAGTACGCAAGATTCATACAGTGAACGCTAGGCTCTAATGGAGCAGAATGAAATTGATGTGCGTATATAAATATACCCATGCCTCATCTAAATAGATAAGATAACAGATACCACGATGACAGCAGATTAGATTGATTCTTTGGTGGCCTGCTTTATCTGCACAAATGTTCAGGGGAATAGAATGTGAAATGGACTATATATTTCTTTGAAGGAACAGAGTTGCATAAAAAACACTATCAGTCCATCTATGCAATCTAGGATCAGAAAAAATAATCCAATGTGTATAACAAACCAAAGAATATGGAGCAAAGAAGGGGGATTTAACTATATCAAGGGCATATGCAAAAAATACTGCAGATTTTCTTATAAGTGAGACCTACTGAGTATAAGACATTCTCCAGAATATATGCCTAAGAGAAATAAGAACATGAATCGATAATAATAGCTAACTGAATGTGAACTCCCTTGACGAAGTCTACTGTCCTGAGTACAAAACCATGTAACCACCTAGTATTTCTTTGAAGGAACAGATTTGCATAAAAAACACTATCAGTCCATCTATGCAATCTAGGATCAGAATAAAAAATCCAATGTGTATAACAAACCAAGGAATAGGGAGCACAAAAGGGGGATTAGCTATATCAAGGGCATATGCAAAAAATACTGCAGAATTTCTTATAAGTGAGACCTATTGAGTATAAGACATTCTCCAGAATATATGCCTAAGAGAAATAAGAACATGAGTCGATAATAATAGCTAACTGAATGTGGACTCCCTCGACGAAGTCTACTGTCCTGAGTACAAAACCATGTAAACACCTAGTCAATCGTTAATACAACTGTTTCAGAAAGCCTATAAACTAAATGAATGGGAGTCCCAACAATAAAAAAACAGCAAAAGAAAATGCAAACAACAAAGAAATTCATGAACCAAGAGCGCGCGGCGTCACGCCGCGGCCTTGATGAAGCAAAGACACATCTCCTTTAACCGTTGCAACCACATCAACCTAGTTATGCATTTCCCCGGTTATTTTATGGTCAATATATAAGAGAAGCATATGCAAGCCACAAAACTTAGAAAAGTACAGCTAAACTTCAGAAAAGGAGCTATTGAGTAGAACGGATATTACATAGATTAATGTTCCCCTACAGCCCACTTGCCTTTCCATCCAACACCTTGGAGACATAGATAAGCTGGAAAAATAAAGGTAAAAATTGTGAGGATTAAATCAAAGAGGGAGGCGATCCTGCCAGTGGTGCTGTGAGATATTTGTGCATAGCTAAAAGTGACACAACTAACTGATGAAGAAAGGCATCATTGCAATGTAGCTATATGGAACAAAATCATTAGCATAATTGTTTTTTTTCAGCCATTTCATTGTATCAAACAGGTTGTGTGCAGAAGATCAAATGAAATGAAGGGAACATGGATTGAAGAAGTTGTGCATCCATCAAGCATAAGGTAATATATGATGCCGCTGCATACTAAATAGTAAAAGCCATGTAGAAGCTAAATTCGATACTTGCGTCTAAATGTCAATCATCACCCTGTGATTGTGGCACACAGTTAATTTCAATCCTTTATTTGAAAAGCAAAATAAAAACCAGTGCATAACAGAAAATTAGAAAATATACTTAGGAAAGGTCATTAGGCCTCGAAAGAAATAAAAAACACTACATAAGAGTATAAAGAAAAAATGAAACCCAAGTTCATCACCATCCTATCCTACATTATTGTTATATACATAAATTAGCTTGAAAATTAATTGATCGCTTGTGTAAAGCCTGTAGGCCCGTTACCTTCATGAACTGGTCAGGTGAACTAACCTACAAACAGAAAAATAATTATGCTCTTGCATAGTTAACTGATAACAACTTTAGAGGAATATTTGATGAAATTGCAGAGAGGAAAAGGAAGGTAAGTAACTGTAGAATATAGTGATGCAAATCGGGCTAAAGCAATACAAAAGCTAGCCGAACTATGTAAACAGTTAGAACAAAATGTCGCTACGTAGAAGAAAAGGCCACGAACTGATGGATGGTAAACAAAAAAGGCATAAGCACATCTGTGTTAGCGAATGATGCCGCTGGCTGATAAGTGCAAAGGGCTAGACATAAAGAAACTGATCTAAAATACGTTGCAGCTGTACTGACTCAACTATTTATTTTTGGATGTGAGCATTTAGAAATAAATAGGCGAGGAAGAGGGGAAGGAGGGATGATGCGGCCTCGTCGTCGTGGCCGTCGGCGAGAGCCCGAACTCCGTCAGCAGGACCGGCTTGTTCACCTCCTTGTCCCCGTCCTCGATGTGGGGGCTCATCCACTCCGGCACGAACTTGAGCATGTTCTCCAGATTGGCCTGCAGCAGCCTGCAATGTTGATTGGTGTTACAGTTAATTCAGCTGCTTGAAGAAAATGAAAAGTTTCCTAATAATAACTGACCAGATATTCCCCTAAGTGTATACTTTGACCAAATATAAATGTATACTTTGACCAAACATAAGAAATGCATAGCCGACCATAAAAAAATTAGGCAATTGCATATTCCACCTTCTAGGATAACTCGGGAAAAATAGTACCATATATATTTTAACAAATGTTAAGAAAGATGAAGCAGAGCTAGGAAGGGAGGAAACCTGAATCGTAGAAGTTCACTGCAAGGTTTCTGCTAGCAACCAAGGAATCAGGCATCACCTGCATGGAAGAGCATTAGCAAGCCACAAGTCAAACACAGATAAATGAGGCAGGCATGTAACGACTGTGAAATAATCTTGAAAGACAAATCCCTCTATGATTACATAATAGCATTCACTATACTACTCTCACAACATAATTAACAATATCCACCTTAGGATTGTTCTATAATTTACAGAGCTAATAAAGCATATATATATATATTAATATATATGCTATTTATTTTCCTGAATCTTGAGGAGGGGAAGAAGAGAACCTGCTGGATGTGAGGAATGCAGCAGTGCCATCATCGAATAAGCAATACATGATACCTCCAGATAAGCAGCCAAACATCTAACATAATAGGATAAATCAGGTCTCTAGTAAATCGAAAAAAGCTGAAAAGAGGAGGTGAAGTGCACAAAATTAGTACCTGAACCAGCGTGTCCCCAACGTCTCTTCCGAACACAGATCGGCCGAACCCTGCTGTAGAAAGGGGAAGGGAAGATGATGATCACTTCCGGTAAGAATAAATCTGTTTTTAACTTTCGATTGCACCGAATTCTAATGTAATGTACAACCCACATCATTTTGGACCAGACTTAAATTTTATCATGGATGGCAGCACGTCACATTATTATAACATTAGTGTAAGCACAAATAAGACCAAGTCTACAAAGTCTATGGGAAGAAAACAATCTCTTACCTATGTCTGTGAAAATCTGGAACATATGTGAGGGAAAACCTGGCTGGTTTGCCTTACTTTTTGCATCCTGCTCAAAAGAGTTTTCAGGAAAAAAATTAATATAAAATGGCAGGTGCATAAGAGACGTGAAGGAAGTAACCTAATGAACACAAGTGCTAACAAAAGGGCCAACTTTGCCTTGATAGTTCAAATTTCGCATGTATTCGTGGTAGAAAATTTAATAGTTAACGTTTGAATCAGACTGATAAGTAATTCATGACAGTCTAGAGGAATTATTCAGATTCCTTTGTCGTGAGTATAAACCTGGCTGCCTACACTGGAAAAGCAATGCAATGAATACATGGTGCAGCACTCCATCTAGACCGTACTACGTGCATACATCAATCGGGAGAGAAATTAATTACACACAAGCCTAGCAAGACTCGATCTAGACTGTACTACGTGCATACATCAATCACAGAAACAGGGGAGAGAAACAGCGAGCTTCTAGGTTGAAACGCACAAGATCCTCTTCCTCCAGCAAATTAGAAGCGACTTTGACCGTAGTGGAGAGGGGTCCATGAGAGTATTCGGATCGATACCTTGAGCATCCGTGGATACGGCATCGTCGCCGGCCGGCCGGGACGGATCCCAGGCGCTGCTGCCTCGTGCAGGAGGTCGTGGGGAAGGACGGCGGCGCCAGTGAGTCAGTCCTCCCGCTGGGTCAGCTCTCCCCTCGGTGTCTGGCGTCCAGCAGGTGCGTCGACCGGCCGCAGAAGGCATCCATGGCAGAGGCGAGGCGGAGCACAGGAGGAGACGGAGAAGATGGAGATGGAATGAATGGATGACGGGACGCAGGAGCCGACGGCGATGGGGCGGCGGCGGCGAGGTGGGATGGGAGGACGGAGAGCCGTCGCTCGGGTGGGGAAATGAGTGCAGCCTGCGATCTAGGGTTAGGGTTCGATCTATAAGTACGAAGGACCTATGTGCAAATTTCGTAAAACGCAGTGGCGTTTTTGCAAAATTACCAGGGCACTGTCAACACTGTAGCACACTGTATATGCTACAGTGCTCGGAGCGCGGAGAGGCCCCCATTTTTTCCAACTTTGATATACTTACCTAGTTGAATTCGGCGCGGCGACACGCCGCGCCCTTGGTGAGAAATTTCTGTTTGGAAGTAATATTGCTCATGTTGCAAGTTTGACAGAACAATCCAGCCTGAATGTCCAGTGCCCAAGAATCAGTTCCTACCATAGCACATGAAAACAATAAATTCTTGCATGAAACTCGCTTAATTGCTCTCTGAAACAAATGGAACACTGGAGAAAACAAATGAAACTTCGGAGAAAAACAATCCCAACAATGAGTAGATGGATCTTCATTTACCTAATCAATCTCTATCCACTTTTCTGGTATAACTCCCTAACTCGTAGAAGGAAATGATCATGTCGTTAAAAAACAAATGTACCATATTGGAAGATAAAATGGTATTCACTGTCAGTTGTACATGCATATCATAATACCTTTAGAAAATAACATATGCAAAGTCATATTTTATTGTCTTGTTGCCTCTAATTTAATCCGGGGACAAACAAAAACTGCCCAAAACATCATATCTTACATTGGAACAGTCAAAAAGCTTGTGATATGACCTTGCCTAAGCATAGGTTGAAAGGTACCTACTCTAGAATTATGGGTAAGTAATCTCCTGTAATTTTTCCATCTGTACATATTGTAAATCCTTGTAAATATTCTTTTCTCTAATAAAGGGCTGTGGAGGTCTCCCCTACAGTAATCATTCGAGAAACAACAAAATGGCTGCAATCCCTATTATCTAGGAGTCAATGAAATGGTCTCTGCCTTCTAGACATCTATTTCACCTTTTTTTTTCAAAATATATAACTTTACCTCTTTGAACCACCATTTGCAGCAGGCATCATCAAGAACTAAATAGCAAGCCAAGCCTATTGTTTTTAATGAGAACAAAAAGATGAATCTAGGACCAGACCCAGGTTATTAAAGTTCTCCACTGTGAGTGTTCATTTCATGGTCTTGCTCCATTGAAGCTACCTGTAGAGTTTCATAGGAACACTAACGGTCAAGTTTTAATCAAATATAAAAAATTCTGAATATAATCATAAGTAGTACAGTCACTGGATAGTATTTATAACTATGTTAGAGACTAATCTACCTCGATTCCTAAGAGAAAAGAAACAAAAATTAGAGTATATTTTGGATCACCATGTGCATGTTTTTTTCTTATCTGGGCACGCTACCTGAGAGACGGCATGGAAAATATATTGATCCGTACGTGGCTACGTGAGAAACTTAAAAAACCTGAAGAATCAGACTGTATTCTGCTAGTTGCAATGTGCTAGAGGGAATGTCAGTGATCTCCTTCTGAGCAGATCGAACACTCTGATGATAAACACCACAGGAAAACAAACCAACAACCAGTGAGTAAGTAGAAACTTATGAATATTAGTTTACAGGTCGATGAACTGAATGTGCAGTTTGAGCACCTGCGACATTTACGCGTGGCATCATACAATCTCATTCCTGAAAAGCATTTCTTGCAAGAATAGAACCACCAATCCTGTGGATCGTTTACTTGGAAAATAAGTATATGCAGTTTCAATTTTTTTGACTAAAATAGTAGAGAGAGATCATCATATAGTCGTCTACTTGTGAGATACGTCAATAGTATAATAAAAAATAGTGTGTTTGAATAGCAAACTTACAGCAATATCAGGTAGATCGTGGCATCCTAGGGCAGATAGCGTTGTTTCTGAAGGTTCGGCCAATTCTATGCCGTGTCCATCCCACCCAGATCAAATAATGGTAGTCCTCGAAACTACATCATGTTAGCAAATCTTTTGTTATGTTTAATTGTTTGCATACGGTTTAGTCAGCATTTGGGTATATATAGATAAATTGACCTGTTGTGAAGAGCTTCTGCTTCAGGAAGCTGTGTATTGAAGTGCCAGCGAGTAAGAGAGGTGCTCACAAATGGTAGGAAACCTGTAGTAGTAGGATATAGTAAGCAGGAAAGTCTATCCGCTGAATTGTTCTTCGGTGATATATGCAAATGATTGTGGCATAAGTACCTGGGAAAGAGGAGACAATCACCCCCTGTAAATAGAATGACTACATTGTGTTCAACGGACTGCTGTCAGAGAGTCTCTGCTTCAAACTGCTCAGCATGCTTGCCCCTTAATGTCACTATGGCGACTCTATTAGTATAATAATAAATTGCCATTGCAGCGACACATATTTCAATATTGATGTTCATACTTGTTATCTTGTATGCGGATCTGCCTCCTCGGGTTTTGATTGTTTTTAGACAGGATAACGTCAGTCTGTTGTGTCGCCATTCCAATTACATCTGTAGGACAATATAAGATAGAATCAGATCTGCATTCTAAAAAGCACTAAAAAGATGTAAATGATATTTGAAGATAGTTAGAAGTACTTGCCACATACGTAGTATCTCCCATTCGGGTTTCCAGCTCATCAAATGGTTTGATGTGATATGTGTAGAAAAGGAGATTTTCAGGTGGTGGAGAAACCTCAAATATATTTGTATATTTTGCAAGCTTGATCCTGTATAGGTGGTCTGCCACTCTGTGTCTGAACTTTTGGCTGGTAAGCATGAACTGGTCAATTGTATATATTGCATCTTCTTTGAGCTTCCCCTTAAACATACACACTCTTTCTTTTGCTATGCATCCTTCAATAGCATTTCCCTGGAACAGAAATTAGGTTCAGTTATGTACACACTGTGAACAAATAGAAGTGTGTCATGTAAGCCCAATGGTATCTTTCAAATGTTACTGTCTATGCTTTTCTCATGTGATACATTTTTTTTAGTGTAGTTGTTTCAGAGTGCAGGGACAATAGCACATCTTATGCTGAAATTTTGGCCTTTCTTAGAACTTGCTGGATAGGAGATTGGCTCGATGATGAGTATCGTTGTTGGCTTCTTTCTATTTGTTTAATGGTCAGATGGTTTAGAAGTGTTCAGAATTTCAGTAATTGCCGTCAGTCTAGTCCTCCTGATGGTCTCATTAATTTCAGTCAGAATACTCTAGGAAATTGTCAAAAGAGCAAACATTTTCTGCAATGGTTGTTATGTTGCTTCAAACATGTATCTGTTTCTATTAGTTTATTTTATTTTATGCAAGTTTGAATGCTTGTAATTTGTAGCGTTGTTTGTTGAACTATATTTTTTTTTGTCATGTAGGCATCTATTTATATTTGTTAGAACCAAAATGATTTCTACATATGGATGTCTAAAGGAGAAAGAAAATACAAATATTTTAATTATACCTGATTGTCCAAGAATAATAATCCTATTTCGTACATTTCCTTAGCTTGGCTCCAATTTTCCGAATGCTGTATGAGCCTCACTTTCTCCTGTGGAACTCTTTTCTAAGGAGACAGATCTTTGACTGATAGCATCTCCATCAGTGAATCAATTTTGCTACAAAATACAATCTGTAGATTAATTGTAAAGCACTGTTCATAATGGTCGGTGAGAAAAGCGGAGCAGATTTGAACAGTAACAGTAAATCTGAAAGGAATAAAAGGTGGAGAGATAGGCAAAACGGCAGTGAGTTCGAGCAGTAAATCTTAAAGATCAGAAATACTCACATGTCTATGAATATAACCAACAGGACCATATCTACGTATGTACAAACAGATAAGTTCGACAACTACCAACGTTGAAGAGTATGATAACTAACCAATCCATGCAGCCAATCAATGTGGGACACTAATCTGATCAATTGTAAGAGCTACCTGAAATAAATAAACAAATCACAGAAAGGACAACTACAAAAACCTCAACCCATGTAACACTAATTCAATCATTTCCTGTAAATCATAGAAAAGGCCTCGGTCTTGCACTACATCATCTATCAACCAATCTAAGATATATTTAACTGTAAGAGAATGTTTCTCAGCATTCACAATCCTTCAAATATATGCCTATAGATGTATATTATATATAGATTTATTTTTTCCAATTTCATGTCATAAACCATTTATACAGAGCAAAGGTTAGTACTGCACTTTGACAGAGCAATTTAGGGGATAATTTATCTTGGGAATAGAAACATTTGATTGATTCCGGTGTTACAATTACTCGCCGTGTCCATATTTTATGAGCAGAACAGGCTGTGTTGTCTAGAAATTACCCTAGCCCTACTGACACAGCACATGGAACTGGGATCACTTATCCCGGTGTTACATGATAGTTTGGCAATTACCATACAAATTGAGAAATTTGTTTTTCCTCTAATTATTCACAAGCACAGAAAAGAGAAGAGAAGGAGAGGCCTGACTCACTTACCTCAAATTTAGGCGTTAGTCTCGACTATTTCAGACTATAATCAAAGAAATAGAAGGCTTGTCTCGATTTCTGCTCTCCGAAGCTCCTGTAATCAGGCTGCCCTGCAACCAACGATTTCCTAAACAATCAGTACAACAAACTGACAATCGATCTTAGCAGACGTCATGCTCAATCCGACGAACAAAGATGTGTTGACCTTGTACACAAAATAAGATTGAATAGAGATTATCCCCTCACCTAGCAGGAGATCTCCCGTCGATCACCTATCTCCTCTCTCCCTTGAGCGATGCGCCACCGCTCTGGCTCCATCTCGCCGTCTCCAACCCCGGCCGGCCGAGCCCTCCACCTCTCGCCGCCATGGCTGCCGTCGTCTCTTGCTCTCCATCGCGACCAACGCGCTCGCCTGGCTGCCCGAGCTTCAGCACTTAGTCAACGTCCGGCTGAGCTTGATGTCGTCGATGTGGCACAGGCGCCGCGCCCTGGTGAGGTGGGGCTAGTGGTGAAGGTCGCGGCCGCGGGATGCGGGAGGTGGAGGCGTGGACTGGGGAGCTGGGCGTGGAGATGGAGGAGGTTGAGGAGTGGTATCGCCGGAGGTCGGAGCGGCCGGAATCGTCGGCGATTTGAGGCCGCGCTGCTCGGCGCGTGGGACGCGCGCCCAGCGAACGACCGCGCGGTGGTTGGCGTTGCAGAGGATAGCGGCGCACGGGCCGCCTCTGCACCATCCATACGGTGCCGCCCGCGCCGCTTCCCACGCGGCGCACGCGCTCTAGCTCAGCGACCGGGGCGGGAGCGCGGCCTGGGCAGGGAGGGGATGCGCGGGGTCGGGGGCGCCGAGGGAGGAGGAGGAGGAGGAGGAGGAGGAGAACCAAGGCGACTGCCGGAGAGGATGGAGAGGACGGTGGCCGCGCGCGGCCACAGGGGCGAGGAAGGGGTCGGCGGCGGTGGCGGTGAAGTGGATGCGGACGCATCGGGGAGGAGAGCTGGGATGGGGAAGCCGTGGCTGTGTTTTCTTCTGTGGAACCGCTTTGACATCTTTTTTTAGTGCAACGTGAGGCTGACAGGTGTGGCCCACCACGGAACTGTAGAACACGTAGATTTCTACAGTGCCGACTGTAGCTAATCTACAGTTTCCGAGCGCGGAGGGGCCGCCGATCTGCACAGCTTTTATATACTTAGTAATTAAGTAATAATATGAGACCGTTCCACCCAATTAAATGCGTGCACGTTTCGATGGTCGAGGCAGCCAGCTGGAATCGCGCATGCACGAAAGAAGCGAGGGACTCGATCATATACGCACGTACGTGCATGATCGATTGATTTATCGATCATTTATGTCTCGCTCCAGCGAGCGAACGCAATCGAAACAAGCTTTTTTTTCTTCTCTCTCTTCTACTCCATCTACTTTTGTGGTGCTTCGGGAATCGGTGATGCTTCGGCAGATTTTGTGGTGCGAGCTGCAGGGTTCCTGATGCTTCTTAAGATCTCGTGTTTGGAAATTGGATTGGGTTTGAAGCTAATAATAATCTGGCTATATATTTGTCGGGGAGGGTGAGTGATCGCGGTCTGAAAGCGATCGTCCGCTCCCTTTCCCGGGTCGACTCGACTCGTTCGTTGCTGGATATGTGTTCGGTTTGGGAATGGCAAGGAATGGGACGGAACCGTCCCGTGCCTAGCTCCCGTCCGGGCGTTCGGTTCCAAAATTTTGAGGAATGGAACGGAACGAGGTAGTTCCCCAGAATAGCATATACCCGGAATATTCCGTCCCAACTCGTCCGGCCAAATCGGCCGGACCGCGCGGAACGGCTCGGCATCTCTCTCGCTAATCTTGATTAATTATCGCTAAACTTGATTAATTATTGATAAACTTAATTAATTATCGCTAAACTTGATTAATTATCGCTAATCTTGATTAATTATTTCCTAATCTTGATTAATTATTTCCTAATCTTGATTAATTAGCTGCTTGTTCACTCAGATTAGGAAAAAATAATTATTATTACACGGGTCGGAACCGTTCCATTCCTCGAATTTTTCCGAACCGAACACGGGGTCGGAACCGTTCCGTTCCTCGAATTTTTCCGAACCGAACACGGGGTCGGAACCGTTCCATGCCCTCGGAATGGAATGGTTCCGTTCCGTCCCACGCGGTTCCAGAACCGAACACATCCTAAGAGAACGAAGACGCCACGGTGACGGTGCATGGCTTCTTTGACCAGCGAATGGGTTTAGCTGATTGTGGGATACACGACTTCTTAAAATACAGAGTTCAAACAAGTTCAAAAACAAAGAGTGATGTAACTATAAACAAAGAGTTCAAAAGAGTGGTTATGTGGGACATGACGGCTGGAGAGTAGTTTTCTTCCACAAGCTCTTTTCGTCCTCATTCTGAATTTTAAACAGCTCGGAAATTTCAGGTTCTCGTATCATGCATGCGACTTTTTTAAACATCTCTAGAAATTCTTAATTACGTTCCAACCTTATTCTAAACTATGCAGAGACTAATTTCTGGATAAACACGTGAAAATCGCCATGTCCCGAACAGGGCTAGCTGAAACTGAGAACGTCTTAAAACGGCGGAGGAGAGTCAGACTCAGAGGAACAACGATTGCATTAGCACGGGTCCGTTAATGTTGACGGGCAACAAAATATGGTCCCATTTTTCTCCCATTAAAGACTCGTAACCAATAAGCGCTCAGATTTTTTCAAAGATTGGCGTGTCTCCCTGTGCACAACACACGGTTTATCAATGTACTCGATTTGACATGTGCGTTTTTATTTCCATGTGTGTAA
This sequence comes from Poa pratensis, assembly GCA_947311845.1. Lineage (NCBI taxonomy): Eukaryota > Viridiplantae > Streptophyta > Magnoliopsida > Poales > Poaceae > Poa > Poa pratensis. The sequence continues at coordinate 39,864,440 of CAMZMU010000097.1, read as the reverse complement.
TTTGAAAATTCAACGGAGCTAAACCACCCGTGGTTTTAATCGAAGAGAAGGGGAGAGGTGTTTTGATTCCCGGGTCCATATACACCATTTATTTAAAATGCATTTTAATGGTATTTAAAAATGTAAGAAAATGTAAAAAAAATGCAAAATAATGTTCGCGCATAGATCTTATATTCAGTGTGTTCATGAAGTCGTGTCACGAAAAATCGATATCTTTTGTGGCTTGTGTAAAAAAGACAATTTTTGGTGCGAAAATCAAGTTTTTCACGATGCATTTTTTAGTCTTTTTTAGACTGGCCAAAAAAATATCAGTTTTCCACGAAATGACTATGTGAACAAATAAAATGTGAAGATATATGTGCCAAATTTATTTCGATTTTTTTATATTTTGAAATATGTTTTTTGAATACCAGGTGCATAAGCACCCTGTAGTCAAAGTGGATTTCACAAAGAGAAGCTCGGTGTATATGCTTGATATCATTCTTTGCATCCTCGTACGCGCTCGTGCAACAACCTACGTGGAAAATCTCACGGGGCTTTAGGGAGAATAATGAGAGGAAAAAACTCTTTGGAGTGGGGATGTGGGATTAACATCGAGTTTGATCTAATAACAAGTATAAATTGTTTACCATGAATGATTCAACTAGTGACAAAAGATTGAATGCATGTTCCCAACAGAAATGGTTAAATTTTGAATTGAGCTTGTATTTCTAAAAGGGGATGTACAGTATTCATGACATGCGATTTGCGCCTTCCAGTGTCTGAATGAGCACCAACCACTTACAAAAAAATCTGATGTATGAAATTTTGAGCATTCAGTAGTATTTACCGTCACGGCAGGTTGAGATTTCAATGCCCTTTTCGCGAAATCGATTTCTCGAGGTTTCTTGCCGTATGTTCTCGATGTCGCAAGTCGAACCGTTTGATCGTGCTACACACGAACCTGCTTTCTTTATTCCCCTCAGCCGAGAAAATTGCAGCAAACACCACGCTTGGTGCATTTGTTGCAGAGAACACAGAATCAAACTAGTTGTTGCAGCAAACACCACCTTTTGGTTTAAACGTTGCATCTGGCCCAAATGGATGAATTAGTGGCTCTAATACGTATCTGACTAGTGGGCCTGCTGTTTTATACCGTATACCAAAAATTATACGACAAAATTTATACGTCAATTTTTTAAAATTACAAATTAAAATAATGGGCAGCATAACTATACAAAATATATATATTATACATGTCAAAATGGGCAGCATAATGGTACCAAAATTATAAAGAGCATCAACTACTTCCATTATAACAGCATGTGCATCTTCTTCCGTGAGCTGCCAATCCATGTTGGCAGACTGAAAATCCATAAAGAACTCCAATCTACGAAATTAATTAACAAGTTACAAACTGCCACAGCTTCAATTTTTAACAAATAACGCATGCAGCAACAACTCTTCTCGAAATTAAATATCTCCTACAATCTGCATTATTTCTTTCATCACATTGCATAATCATGTAAGAATTTTTGCTGGACAACAGCACATCACATAATTACGAAATTTACTGCACTTATACGTCGATCAGAACCCAAAAATTATGGGAGGAAGGGTGGGGGGCGGGAGGACGACCTAGGGTTCTTCAACCCAAGCTGAACCCTAGCAAACAATGTCTAATTGACACAAAAAAATCGTGAACTGGAGAGTAATTACCCGTTGAACGAGATGCCGTCGGATTCCTTCATCTCCGTCGCCGGCGCGCCGCCGCCGCCGTCGACTCCTTCATCTCGTCGGGTGGGTGTCGCGCTCTGAACATGGGTGGCGAAGTGAGCAGGCAAGGCTCCAAATCCACACCCTTCGCCGTCGGCAGTCCACCGCCGCCACCTCCGTCGCCGGCGCCGCCGCCGCCGGGTCTCATCTCCCGCTCGAGCTCCCGCCTGTTGAGGTCCCGTCCGCTGCTTTCTATTTTCTTCCTTTTTTCTTCTCGTTCGCTTTGTTCCTCTAGCTAGTCTCTGCGTTTAGTACGTATCCTATACGGTATAAAACAGCAGGCCCACTAGTCAGATACGTATTAGAGCCACTAATTCATCCATTTGGGCCAGATGCAACGTTTAAACCAAAAGGTGGTGTTTGCTGCAACAACTAGTTTGATTATGTGTTCTCTGCAACAAATGCACCAAAGCGTGGTGTTTGCTGCAATTTTCTCCCCTCAGCCAGGAACCGTTCATGAGCCACTTTCATCCATCTTCAGCTGCGTGCGTGTACTGCTCGCGTCCTCTACACAAATCGGAACCGGACGCAATTTACTCAAATAATCACGCTCATGGGATGAAAAACTGATTGCATGGATAAGTAATAACTAAAGAAAGGTCAAAAATTGTGAAAGCATATGTACGGGTAGGGTCTTATCTTCAGACTCAATATGTCATTTAGTACCTGACAAAGACACTCAACTTGTAATATTTGTATTCGACAAAGACACTCAACTTGTTCTATAGAGTCAGCGTCTCGCATTTGCTCGAGCATGACTAAATATATGTTGTTAGGTTGAAAACAAAATCACAAAGAAGAAGCTCATTGGTAAACAAAGAATCCTTCAGCTTACGGATGAGTCAGCTTCACGGGGATGTGACAGAGACCAAGGAGCTAGCTTAGCTCGTTTTTTTCCAGACCTCGTAAAATTAACACAGGTGTCTGTCTATATATTGGAAATCAAGCGCAGAAAGTTGCAGAGAAAAGAATATGGCCTGATCGTAGTTTCTGAATCCTGTTGATACATCCTTGACCAGTAGGACGAAAATTCGTGGAGACGACGTGTGATCTCCTACCGTTGGTTAGGCTTGTCTTGTCTGTTTCATCCCATATCAAGCTCCTGGGCGTGGGCGGAACTGATAGATATGGGTAGTTGACACTTGACACAGTTGCGGGCGGACGGATAGCTTCTCCGTCAGCCAGCGTGACGGGGACGATCGTCGGCGAAGGAACACGCAGCACATGGGGCCCAATCAGTCGAGGGAACAAAGCTCACGGAAGGAACCATGGCGCCGCCGCGGCTAGAATGGCCGGCCGTTTCCGTCGCCGTCGCGGCTGTCTCCTCCGATGATATTAGCTCGTGTTGAGCCGCGCACCACGCTATCGCTCACTGGGCTGCTCGGTTTAGCAGTCCTGTCCATTACAAACACGAGAAGGAACGATCAGACACAGGGTCCCCCTTGGGCCTTCGCAAACCCTATTTGCCACCCGTTGCGGCGCGGGAGGCTCGCTGCAACGGGCCAAGCCACTTATGCGTTTTATGTTTTCCCGTTATTCCGGGTTTCTCTCCTTTTCATTTCTACTTTCTTTCTGTTTGCTTTCTTTTCATTTTTGGGTTTCTTTTTTAATTTACTTTTTAGGTTCTAAAAATATATTTTTTAGTGTTCAAATTTTCTAAAGTTTCGAGATTTTTTGAATGTTCATTTCTTTTAAAACAAATTGAAAATGTGTAGATTATGAAAATGTCCTCATATTTCAAGAAGGTTAAGATCTTAAAAAAATTCAAATTCGAAAATTATTCGGATTGAAAAAGTTCAGATTGGAGAAATGTTTAGATTTAAAAAAATCACTTTTTTGTATTTTTACACTGTTAAACTAGTCTTTTATAAATAATAAAAATATAATATAATTGTAAATTTTACTGAAAAATTGTACATTTTATATTGGATCGCATTTTCTAGCGGCCCATGTACCTCACGGTAGGCATCAAAGGGACGTCGGGGGCGAATAGGAGCTCTCGTCACGCTATGCAGCGATTGTAGCAACCACGAGCGAACGCTTGCTCATAGCGCCATCCAGGATGGGCCGGCCCAATACATGATTTTTTTTTCATCTTTTATTTCATGTATTTAATTTTTTATCTCTTCTATTCGCTCACATGATTGCATTTTGTAAAGCCCAAACTTAGCCAAAAACAGTTAAGTCTTGTGAAATAAGCCATCTCGAATTGTGTATCTGCGTCGCAAAAATCTATACTCTGAAAATGCCAAAAAAAAACAACAACATGAGTTGTTGTATTCTGGGCCTGGTGAGAATCTCAGAGGGTATTTCAAATAAGTAAAAACGCCAAGGGTCTAAAAATGTAAAAACGCCAACGCGAAAAGAGTATTTCAAATAAGTTATCTGTTTTTTATATTTCACAGCTCCAAAAAACACAAAGAGGAATGACATGTTCACCTTTTCAAATAGGTCATTTTGAATGGCGTATTTTGGAAGGACCAGATTGAGTTAAAAAATAATTAAGGGGCCACTAGTGCCCAAAAGTTTGCTAAAGGCCATTTAGGACAAATGACACCGACAAGAGCCCACCAAGGGGCAGGCTGGCTATAGGTTGCACTTGCAAACAGACACAAAGGTACACATTACGCTATTCACGGCTACATTAGGCTAGTCTACTCTAGTGTACTTGTATGTCATTTCGTCGTCAAAGTGATTTAGAAATAGGTTAGGCGACCGGCCGGCAATAGTGATGTTATGTCATTTGCTTCAGGTGGATGGATTAACCACCAATTGCTGCCTAGACACTGTATGCTCCCTGAACAGCAATGCATACTGTCACTCGCCTCACGATAATTGACGATGCCGGTAGTGCAGCACCGGGGGAGGTTTTTTTTAAGGAGTATACAACGCGTTTAGCCACATCTCCACTAATATAAAAAGACAGAGTCTGTCAGATCCGGAGGATCTGAACCGTCCATCAGACCCGATCCAACGTTTCAGATTTATCCAATGATGTATGTTGTGCACCTAATTTATCTCCACTAATATAAAAAGACAGAGTCTGTCAGATCCGGAGGATCTGAACCGTCCATCAGACCCGATCCAACGTTTCAGATTTATCCAATGATGATGTATGTTGTGCACCTAATTTATTAACGGAAAAAAAGAAAGAAGATGCGGCCCAATTGGAACCGCTGTTTCAACACCACGACGCCACCTTCCTCGCATCGCGCCTAACCTGCACAACCGCCTCCACAGGCGGCGCCGCTTTTCCCCGCTCCGGCATCCTCCTTGACCCGCCGGCTACTCTTCTCCTCCTCACCGATGGCCGGCGAGGTAAAATCGGCCGCCTCGGCCTCCTGCTGCTCGACTTGGTCCGGGTCCCGACCTCCACGCCGGCAAGCTTGCCGTCCGCCCGTCCCGCGTCCTCCCTCTCCCCGACCGTCTATTGTTCGGAAATCATGAGGGGGACAGGCACAAGGAGAACTGTGTGCGCATATGCGCCATGGATCCGGAAGCAGTGTGTAGCTCGATCCCACCGCCTTCTCCACGGAAATCTCGGGCTCCTGGCCGCTGTCAATGTCCTATACTCCTATTCCTTGCGTACACCACTTCCTGACCGAGGGAGGCGCCGAGTCGATGCCCTACTCCAGCTGCCGCATTATCTGCGCGAAATTAGGTATTCAGATTTTCAATGTTCGATTTCAGTCCTTCTGAATCCTGCTGCTCCTTCGCATTGATGTGGACGAACAGCCACTTCCATGAGGATGGCAATGGTTCAGACTTCAGAGGAATCCATCTCCTTACCCTCATTTTGAAGTAAAAAAGGGAAGGCAAACTTCAGAATTCATGGGCTGCAACACAAGTTATTTATAATGTAGCATCGGGGAGTGCACAGCCACTAGGTAAGTTATCCTTTGTAATTGGTAATACAAGCTCTGTTGAGTTCTTGTTATTTATTATGGTTCCTGCAGGTTGTAGTCAATCTCTTGAGATATTGGATGTTCATCCCAAAAGGTTCAGTTACAAACTTACAATACAGTTTGTCCAATTTTAATCACCCTTGGTTGCTTCAACCTTTAACCAGTGCAGGTTATTCCTAGCATTGCATCATTTGACTCCTCTCTAATTCTGTAGGTATTCATTGTTTTCTGTCTGTGGGTATTCATTGTTTAGCTCTGACGTTACTATTCACGGTAGACCATTCTATGGTATTGAACTAGCTTCCCTTGGATGATGATCAGACGTTAGTATTATGCTTGCAGTATAGTATCCTAATTGATGGTATGTATTCTCCAAATAAAAACTAAGTTGATTTGTGACTTGACAAAGCGATAATATAATCATTCATGTGGTGCTACAAGCCCTACAATAGGGATAGATTAAGTCATATGGATGTGATTAATCAATATGAACCTATGTGAAAATTAAATAAAAGTATTTCGCCGTAGGCCATTGTAAAGATCAATGCTGCTGCTAAGGTTGCTCTCAGCTTTGTAGCCGAGGACCATTCTGGCGCTGCTACGAAGGCTTTCTCCAAGTGTTGAAGAGGCTAAATCGTTGCCTTGCTTGGAAGGATTAAATTTTGCTATTGAATATTTTTAGAATACGACCTGTCACAGACTGATAGTATTATAATGGTGTCATAGGATGAAAGAGAGTAATATAGTTGCCAGAGGATAGATTTAAATCGATAGCTCTCTCTTTCAGAAAAAGGGTATGATCAGAAAATTGTGCGGGAGAAACGGAGATGGTGCGCAGCAATGTAGCAATGTTTCCCAAAATAAGAGATGATGGCGAGAGTGTACCAATCTCTAAACCCATGAGAAGGAAACACGATCATTATCATGTTTTGATGCTTTCCGGTGCTTAATTTTCTGTGAACCATTTTGATAGAGATAATTACAGAGCCCTAAAAAAGAATACAATTTCAGACATCATATGTATTTACTAATTTGTTACCCCCATCCTCATTTGAAATATTATTGGACTCTTACATAATAATTCCCAATCCAATACATAGGAAACGAAAAAAAATTATGGATATTTTCGAGGTTCAGTTATCTGTATGTGTGAAGTAATGGAGATATCCTATCAACCTTGGAGCAAGATTTATTTAATTAGTTTCAGATTCAGATCAGAGTCTTGGTGTGCCATGATTTTTCACATACTTGGGAGTGGGATTTCTCGCGTGCCCTTATTAGTTGTGCTTTAGATCTTTAAATTCCTTAATATCCACATTTTGTTATTTCCCTATTCTTCATGGCCATATCTAGCATAATTAATTTTCATGCAGGGACGCCTCAGTTTTCCGGTTTTCCCCTTCTTAACGGTGGCTACATAGCTTGATACCATGTCTCTGTCGAGGAAAGATAATCTTCTAAGTGTTATGTATGACCTCTGTAGCAACTGCTGAAAGCATAGCTACCAAGATATGTGGTTCTACCAGATCAGATATTTCTGGTTGTGATAATCCACAGATATGATACTACAGAAATACCAAAATGCATAGCACATGTGGTTTCTCTCCCGCAGCTGCTTGCTATGCCTCTTGGTATTTCTTTGTTTTCATACAATTGTCTCTATTTGTACTCAGAAAAGTGATGTTATTTTATGGTAACTATTAGCCACCTTCTGCTTGTGATTAATTCAAATTTATGTTGGCTGCATAACTAAAGGAAGTGACTGCCTTTTTAGTGTGTTGTCTGACTTGACCACTCTATGTTTATTCCATTCTTTATTGGTGTGTGCAGCAAGGATTTTTGTGTCCAGTTACAAGTCTTTTAGGTAGACTGGTTTGTTGGAGGAGCGGGCTGCAAGTCCTGCTAAGCATATCAGGAGGGGTGCAATTGATAGCAACAACAACAACAGTGAAACGTTTTTGGTTTGAACCGGAACTTGCTTGAGGTGGCGATACATAGGCTGCTTTTGCACTGCCCCTTCGCTAGGGACATGACTAGGATTGGGTAAGGATAGGAAGTTCCAGTGATTTGGATTGAGTAAGCATTTAAAGTTGTAATGTTGATAGGGAGGGACCAAGTCAAAAATAATATCAGTGGGCTCACGTGCTAGGAATATACAGATGAGAGTTCATGTAAGGTTCATCTATTTATGTCTCTAAAGTTATTAATCTTTGACTAAAATTTACTCTCTCCGTATCAAAATTTAAGATATTTTAGCATGTTTGGGCCCAAATGCATGTCTAGATACATTTCGGCTCAAATATTTGAATCTTACACTAAAACATGTCTAGATACATTTTGGCTCAAACATGCACAAACATCTTATATTTTGATAGGTAGAGAGTAATTTCAAAAAAGATAGGGAGGGAGTAGTTTATTAGAGCAGTATTCTTAGCTTGTTAACAGCATGCGGTGTGAGGCACCAGCCGATACTCCGAGAGTTTCCTGGCAACCAATAGCTTATTTTTTTAGTTGTTTCTCCGTAATGTTAGTTAGCTCTTCTTTACACAATTTTGTTTCCCTTTCTCCAGCCATGGCACTGTAATTCAGCTCTTTCATGAATCAACGCTGCTGCCTATGTTAGTGTGACGTTTTATTTTTAAAATGGGGATTTTTTTTAGAGTTTGATTGTGACTTCTTAAACTAGAGAATGAATTGTAGTATTTGTTTGTAACACTACGTTCTCTATTTTGTGTTCGTCTGTATTTCACATAATTCACGCCTATTAAAAAACGTGCGTTGCATGTGCACTTTTACTAGTGTGACAAAAAACGCCATCCAACGGACACAAAGAAAAAAGAAATCACTCGCCAACCCTCCACCTATCTACGGGTTCTAGGCTACCCCTGAACAACCTAGCTACCCGCCACGGGTCCGCCTCATCCTCTACCAACCTGGTGGTAGCCTCCACCGAAGGGTTGTAACCCTCAAAGACCACATTGTTCCTATGTCGCCACAGGCACCAGCAGATCAAAGTGATCGTTGTCCACATGTCTCTCGCATCATTGCCACCAGGCTTCTTTGAAGGCAGCCAATCCACTAGTCGGTCATCGTGGCCAGGGACCCAGTCTGCTCTATCCCATCTGTTCAGAAAGGAGGACCAGATCTCCCTGGATAGGACGCACCCGAGCAGCAAGTGGTCGATATCTTCCTCCACCTGATCACAGAACGGGTAGGAGTCCGGTCAGGGCAAACCTCTACGCCCGAGACGGTCGGCAGTCCAGCATCTATTCTTGAACGCCAGCCAGAGGAAGAACTTGCATTTGTTCGGAGCTCGCGAACGCCAGATTTGAAGAGCTTCGTCCATCTCAATCTTGCCCTCAAAGAGCGCTCGATAGGCCGAGCGAGCCGAGTACTTATGGTGGGCCTCCAAATTCCACCTGAACTCGTCTACGACCCCAACTCGAAGGGCCTCACACTGTCAGCCAAGGACAGCAGTTCGCGTATCTCCCGCGCATCAAGATCTGGCGGAATGTCCTCCAGCCATCCACCAGCAAGTCCCTCACTGACGAGACGAGAGCAACGGGCTTGCTTGGGCACCTTAAGGAGGAGGTTTTGTGCCAGGTCCTTTATTCGCCCCCCGGGCAGCCATCTGTCTACCCAGAAAAAGGTGGAGGCCCCATCCCCCACCACTGTGGTGGTGGCCACCTCAAACAGGTGCCGGACCACCCGAGGAATCTGGATGTTGAACTCGCTCCACGGCTTGGAACTATCTGTCCTGCTAAGCCAAAGCCACCTCGCCCGAAGTGCATGGTTCATCAGTCTCAGATTTGGAATACCGAGACCTCCTAGCCGCTTGGGCATGCAGACTCTCTCCCATGCCACCAGACAGTGTCCTCCATGGGCGTCCTTGCGCCCAACCCAAAGGAAGCCGCGGATGATCTTCTCAATCGCCACAAGGGTTTTAGCCGACAAATCGAGCGACATCATGGCAAAAATATACACCGCTGAGAGTGGTCTTGACAAGCTCAAGGCGTCCACCACGGTTGAGCAACCCCGCCCGCCACTTTGGGAGGTGGTTGCCAACACTGTCCACAAGGTAATGGAGCTGGGCAGCGGTCGGCTTCCTGAGGGAGAGCGGGAGCCCCAGGTAGCGCAGAGGAAACGGCAACAGCGGGCAGCACAACTCCTATGCCACCAGCTCGGCCTCAGGCTCTCCACAGCGAATAAGGTGCACCGAGCATTTTTTCAGGTTAGCCCTCAACCCAAAAGCCAAACCAAAGTCCTCAAGGAGCCGTGCAAAAACTCTGAGGTCTCCCGCCAAGGGGCGAATGAAGGTCACCACATCGTCAGCATAGTTCGACGTGTGGTGCCTAAGCCCAGTCTCTGCCAGAGGCCTCAGCAGTCCACAGGCCGTAGCCCTCTCAATCAACAGGTGCAAGATCTCCATGACTAGGATAAATAACTGAGGCGACAGCGGGTCTCCCTGTCTCAATCCACGTCTGTTGAAAATCTTACCACCGGGGAGGTTGTGATTGCGACTAATCAAGCCTCAAATCTTTAGCTAGCACATCAGCACGTAGCTAATCAAGATGGAACTATTTAGTGGTCGAGCTAGATAACACTACACCACAAGCCTACAGCAGAAAGTAATCTACGACCGTGTTCGAAAAAGTTTTGGATATTAAATCCATGTGAAAACTGCAGGAATAGTCGTCTGGTTAAAACGTAGGAAAAAACAGATGAAAAATGTTTTGATCGTACGCACTTGAGTTTAAAAAGAGATTGGTGTGGATATTAAAATTCCTATAAAATTGAGGCATAGAAATTCAATCCATATGATTTTGATAGCACCATTCATTTGAACCAAAGGCAATCCATAGAAAAAATTACTAAGGATTGAAATCCTATGAAAATCTTTTGAAATTTCTACAATCTAAAGAGTCCCTTAGTGGGTACTCCTCCGTTTAGCACTGTCACCAAGGTTGGTTTATGCTTTATACTGGTTCCCAATCAATCTTATCTATTCGTACATGCATTGATTGCAGGGGAATATGGCCTGCACGCACTGGTCAAGGTCCACCAATTTGTAAGCCTAATTAATTGAGTATTTGTTTTGGAACAAATACTTTTTCATACGATGCCTAATACACCTAAACGGAGTGAGTACTAAGAATAGTCAGAGTGAGCGTAACATGAGCAGTAACATCAATGTCACGTAAGTAAAATCTGATGTGTCGGGTAATTAATGAGGGGAGAGATGCCTGTGGTAACATAGCATGTTACCATAACATCACACATTCGAGGCAAGATGAGTGTACAAACTAATAAATATAACACCACACCCATGTTACTCCCCACTATGGAGGTATTAATTTAGAGTAGTAACATGTGTATGTTACTAGTCTAAGTTACTCCCATTATGAGCAGCCAAACATATAGGAGTATGTGATGTCATGCAAGTACAACCAATAATTTATTATGTTGTAGGCTCATTGGATGTGTGGGTGTAATGCTATGGTCATCATTTTCATGAAATTCATTTCGATTCCGTACTTAAAATATGTTTGGCTGTCATGAAATTGAAATGTCATTTTAGTTGGAATTCCAAAGAAAAATGCCTATACCTTAAGTCAATTCATGTCTATAATATCGTCATTTCTTTGTAATTCATTTCATTTCATTTTATTTTTGCTAAACACTAAAATAAAACGATGGATGCCAAGTACCGGGGCAGTGCACCGCGATATGTCTTTGCGGCGACGGACGCGGAGCCATTGTGGGAAGGCGACGACAGCTCCTCCTCGAAAGCGCGGAAGACGGTGGCCCGCGCCTCCGGCCAGCACGGAGATGCTAGAGGGTCAGCTGCCGGACCCATGCAGCAGCGACGCCGTCAAGCTCTTGTCACAGGCTTCCCGCCTATCAGAGCGGGACTGGATAACACATGCCCATGCAGTCCTGCACCTCACGTCTCGTCTAGTCTTTCACACTGTTGCGCGTACTCCGAGGCCGTCGCCGGTGGTCATTTACCATACTGCCCACAAGAGATGGTCATACCATGGCCGCTGACACTTATATTACGGGTAATTTTGGTAGTTCATGGGGTGCACGATGCCGGGTTTTCACGCTAGCCGTTTGGACGGTTTCTTCTCAGGAATGAATCACGGCCGGCACACGGCTCGAGGTGGTGTGCTGGATCTTGATTTTGTCAGCAGTGGCGGTACGCTTGTCATCCGACTACCGTGTGAGTTGGCAAAGGCATTAATGGGGATAGTCATCCGGGAATAGGGCCAATGAGGCCAGTGGCGGATCTAGGAATTGATCAATGGGGGTGCCAAGCTAAAAAAAAATGGTTCAAAAAGCATCATAAATTCGGTCTTAATGTCTTATACCAAAATTATACCAAATTACATATGGTTCTAATAAGATCTTATGCCAATAAAAGAGAAAAAAACAACAACAATTACCAAATTTCAACCTTACAGTACTTTTCGTGTTCTTGCTGCCATGAAAAGCTTGATAATATCATCATCCTTCACTTTCTTGAAGATCTCCTTCTCAATATATGTGACCAAGCAATCATTCAACAATTGGTCACCCATAGTTGTTCTCAGATAGGTCTTCACTATGTTCATCGCAGAAAATACTCTCTCAACACTTGCGGTTGCCACCGGCAAAAGCAACACCAATTTGAGAAGCAAATATACCAACTTGTAAAGCACACTCTTTTTTGTTTCAACGAGCTTCATAGAAAGCTGACCAAGATTTTCTAAGTCTGTGAATCTATCATCATTTCTCATGTCATCAATAAAGTTGTCAAGCTGTAAAGCAAGTCTCAGCAAATCCGCTTGTGAGAAATCGTTGGGATAGAACTCGGCAAGCCTTAAAACTTTCTTTCTATCATAAGAGGCAAATGCATTGATAGGATTCAAGGCTGACATGCAAATGAGCAACTCCATATTTATTTCATCAAACCTGTTATCAAGCTCTTGCCGAATACTATCAATGACACCAAGGAATACTTCTCTTCTATAATGATCATCAATTGTTTGTTTGGGGTAACAACGAGGTGATCTTGCATAAGGAACATACCTAGCATTCGGCAAAGGCACTTTGATCCGATGTAGTTTGCAAAACGAATCCACTCTTGCTTGGAACTCTTCCCATCCATCTTCTCTCAACTTCTGTAGCCTCCTCTTAGCCATAGTAACAAGTGTCATAGCATTAATAATGTCTTGGTCTCTCTTTTGCAAGGACTGAGACAACTCATCTGTGTAACTTAGTACTTCGAGCATCCCCATAGAAATATTGGATGAGTAACAAGTTGCAACGTACAAATATCGCACAAGTACTGAGTAAAAAAATTAACTAAGGATCTTTCATAGAAACAAATGATATGTATGAATCTGACATCTTAATGAGTAAATTTGTATTGTGAATACACAACTGATAGTCTCCATACAGCCTGTGTTTTTTTGGTTGATAAATACTTAAATAGACATCCCCAATAAATTCCAGTTTATGTTACCCTTACTTTTTACAAGCCCATTAAACCAGATGGCTTTGTTGCGATGATTCACCCACCTGGAGAAGTATCCCCATACTGCATAAACGTGCCAATTGATCGAAACACCCAAACCTCACTAAGGCGTATGCAAAAGAGCAGAGACGATTGCTCAAGGGATTTTTCCAATCAGATCATATCACACCTACGGCAGCCTACGGGTCCATGATTTACCCAAAGAAAAAATGCACTAGGACAACGAAGTGTTGCATCCAGACGAACATTGACCTGGACTGGACGGCTGGACCTGGACTGGACGGCTGGACGGACCGCCGGTCGCCTGCCCTCCCGGCGCCCGCGCAACAGGCCAGCCGCGCCGTCGCCGGTCGCCGCACACTTGGTCGCCGTCGGCAGCTCGAAAGCTTGGTCCGCCGCCGCCGAAGCTTGGTCCGCCGGAGCTCGAAGCTTGGTCCGCCGCCGCCGCCGCCGAAGCCTGCTCCGCTGCTCGAGCCCTCGATTTAGATCGAGCCCCGCTCAAGCTTTTTTTTGTCTGTTCGAGTGGATGCTGGCAGTGCTGGGATGGACCGGAACAAGGGATGCGAGAGGAATATGGTGTAAATGGGCTTGTTGGGCTGCGAGAAATAGATGGGCTGTGAGAACTAGATTGGACTCTGAAGATTTGACCACACATTTTTATTAACTTCGTATTTTTCATTAAGTAATACATGTACAACTGCTCTGAATACTACTAGTAAAAAAAAAATCTGCGTTTTTGGAGGGGGTGCCATGGCACCCATGGCACCCCCACTGGATCCGCCCCTGAATGAGGCGCTCCCACGTGGTATCTTCTATCTATAGAAGGTCATCACAGAGAGTGGAAACTAGACTTACCAAAATTAGATTTCTCGAGAACCTCAGAATAGCCATTCACGTTTGCATGTATTTCTGACAATCTCAAGTACTCCCTCCGTGGGCACAATCCTAAAACTACCCATCTCCTTGGCATGGCATAATTTTATTTAATTCCCTCCTAGGTCAAGATATTTGCAAATTGAGTCCTACACATCAAGACGGAGCGAGTACTTCATATCAAATGATTTAGTTGTTTTTTATTTTGTAGTCTTAGTAAGCTAAAGTGAATGGTTTAATATGAGATTTTTAGAGCCTCTCAGGTTGTCAGAACACATTTTGATGTGACGGTTTTGGAGAGTGATTATATCGGGTTGAAAGTTTTTTGAGGAGCCATTAGTGACTAATAGTTTGGCAAAGGGGCATTCAGGACAAAAGAAACCAACTGGGGCGTCTTGACTGAGAATCTCTAGCGCCATCACCCTTGTCAGCATATGCGGTGTGATGACAACGTCACCACCGGCACCCCGTGAAATCTGTCCGGTGTTGGGGTGTCGGAGTGTCCAGCATAATGGGGGTGGTTCCCACGGCACCCGAAAACGTTTTCTTTCAAATTGGCAACAAATTAAAACGAAAAATTAAACTAAGACCTAAACTACAACTTAATTTAAAGGACACATCATAGGGGCGAAGACAAATGGTGACTGCAGATTGGTGGTGCCTTTTGTGCACCGGGTCTCAAGCTCCAAGTGAAAACCTCGCAGCGGTGGTCTTTACGCACCTCTTCCTTATTGACAATGCGTAAGTTGCTCGTACTTCCTATTTAGGATGAAAACCCATGATCTGGCGCTCGTTCAATGGTTGGATCCGACGATGATGCCGACTCGTTTTTTTATAACCATTTGTCTGTTGTGCATTCTTGATGTCTTGACTTCGTGTTGGTGCATAGTCCGAATGTAACTGATATGGTCTCGATGTTAATATGTCCCCTTAATAAAGGAAAAAGAAAAAAATAGCCTTTGTGTTCTCCATTAGACAGTCTAGCTAGAACTCTAGTTTGCCGGCTTGTACAAACGCACCTAAAATCCTAAGTAGATGACCCCACACAAGTAGCTCCCTTGTTAATCCATGAATTTACACCTGTAGCTACCCAGTCGGTTGACACTAGAATTTGTTTCTTCCACAAGATATATATTATCTGGTTGTTGAATCTGCCCACACACTTTGGCCTATTTAAACAAGCCCTCTTGTATGCGGAGAAAGTGAACCAGCTATTTTTTGCTAAATCTGGCCGTTTTCGTGAACCAATAACGCATCTGGCCGCTCCCGGAAACTATTTGCAAATCTGACCCCTGAGGTCGGCGCCAACGCAAATGGAACCGAACTTGTGCAGTTCGGCGCCAACAAAAATTTCAATTGCCTGATGGGTTCGGCGCCATTGCCATTGGCGCCGACCTAGCTCGGCTGAAATTTTTGCTGGCGCCGAACTGCACAAGTTCGGCTCCATTTGCGTTGGCGCCGACCTCAGGGGCCAGATTTGCAAATAGTTTCCGCGAGCGGCCAGATACATTATTAGTTCATGAAAAGGGCCAGATTTGGCAAAAAAATACGTGAACCAGCAACTGGGAAAAGTGAAGACAAAGGGCAAGACGAAAAAACATAAACAAAGAACTTTACATGCATGAATGATACTAGTGGAGACGGTTATGTGCGTTTGCAATAAGCTTGTTCTCTACTCGCCCCTTTTGCTCAGCCAAGGGCCTACGCCGTTGATCCTACCAATATTTCCCTCTCGTCCTTTCCTTTTTCTCCCAATCAAATGAATGCAAAACTCCTTTAATTTGCACTGTCCGGTTCTTTCATTGGATTTTTAGAATTCGCCTAGAAAAGGGTAATTATAATGGCCTTGGCACTTCAGTTTCAGCCGCAGTTTTGTCGTCAATGCCGTGTGCTAGTGTTGTCACTTTTAGCCAGGAAGAACCAGCAATGTCCTACACGGGCGCTCTATCTCCCAGTGACGATGAACCAACAGAGGTGTAGTGGTAAGAACCAATCTTTTTCCCCTCGCTACAGTGCTCAGGGAGGCGATAAGAAGGCGACTGCCAGATCTGGTCGCTCGCCGGCGAATCCCTCTGCTCCCCTTCGCCTCCGGCTGCCGTTAGGCGCGGGAGGCAGGGGGGGGGGGGAGCTCGGGAGCACGTTCGTGCGTGTAGATAGGCTGGTAGCTAGGGTTCTGTGGCCTGATCACCGTCGCCTTCTTGCGGAGGGGAAGGCATGGTGCGGCGTTCTTTCCCTCCGGCTCTCTCTCCGTCTGGTGAAGCTGAGCCAGTGGAAGCTTCATCGGGGAGCTTGTGAGGTTAGTGTCCCCTTTCTTTGGCTGGCCGAAGTTGGGGTTCGAGTTCGTCGGATGCCGTCCTCCATCCTTGTTTCTCCGGCCGGCCGTGGTGGTGAGGGGAGAAGTTGGTGGGTGTTGGCGATCCGTTTTTGGCGGCGGTGGTGGTGGTCCTCTTCGACGAGTTTGCTCCGGTCGGCCGTGGTGGCGAGGGGAGTGGCCGTCTGGAGGTTGCTGGGTGTTGCTGTTGGTTGGCCTGGGCGGCGCCGTGTCGGCGGGAAGATGGGTGGAGCAAGGGAGTTGGTGCTGTGGCCGTGCACGTTCAACGTTCTCGGTTTCCGTCGCGCGGCGGCGGACGGCTCTGCGGTCGTCTACAAAGTGTGGAGGTGCTCTCTCCCCTGCGGCAGGTGGTACGGCGACTCCGGCGACGTCTAGGTGATCGGGAGCGCGGCGTTGGATCCGATTGTGATTCCTTCTGGTGGCTTGGGGTGTTCTTTGCATATTGCTGGGTCCTTTTATAATTTTCTTTCTCTTTTGAACCTGTTTGTAATATGTGCTGAGCTTCCTTAATATATGAGGTCGAATCCTTTCTAAAAAAAACAGAGGTGTAGTGGTCGTTGCGTTAATTGACATAAGTTAAGTTAAAGGAGAAATTAACAGCCTAAATGCTCTTTTTTGACAGGCTAAATTTATTCTTTCTTTCTATATGAAAAAAAAAACTGAACTGTGCACTACCTAGCACTGCCATTAATGGAATCCATTAATGCAGCAAGAGCGAGGAGAGGTCCAGGCAGAATGCATACGACAAGCAGGAAAGTGATACTACAAAACCTTCCAACTACCAACCGGGGCCCACCGCACAGCGCCGCGCCGCCCGTGTCATTGGAGTCTCATGGCTCATCCGCAAGCAAACAAACCGTTCAGAAGTCAGAACCGAACTTGGGTGTCACTTGCGTGATGGGCGCCTAATTTAGATGACACAGACTTCAGCTATTCGAAGCTTAGTATAATGCTCGGAAAACAAAGTACGAAACTAGTTCAAAGATTTTGAAATAGGAGACGAAATTTGTTCATATCCACGTTCGGGAGGAGCCTGACGCAAAAACATTATAACTCGGCATGTTAAAAGAGAACAACATAAAACAGCGTCGTTTCACTCTGAGTGGCGACTCGGGTGGCCAAACTTCCGCCTCCCCTCGCCGGCCGACGGCGGATGCGGATCGCTTGTTGTGGACGGCGCTAGTTCCTGGCGTCGAAGGGGGGGGGGGGGGGGGGGGGGGCGCATGGCTGGCGGATGCGGCAAATCGTGCAGCCTGCGTGACAGCTTCGAGTCCGAGGAGTAGCGGTGCTAAAGGATATGTCCATTGTCATGTTGGCCTGTGGGGGGTGAGCTTGGTGGATTAGGTGCAGGCCAGTGGGCCATTAGTTATCATACCGACGGGCTTTTCGACGATGGTATTCTGATTCTGCGTTGATGTCTTTGGTGGCTGCAGGTGAAAATGTTGCACACAAAATATGTCGACGCTTGCGGTGACACGTTCGCGGACATCGTCACCTCCTAGAGGTGTTGCGAGGCATCCCCGGTGCCCGCATTCATCCTTGCGGCCCTGCTTTTCTGGGTGAAAAACGTTGATCCGCCGGATCAAACGTGGATTACGACTTGCAGCATTTTCTCCTTGGAGGCATCGTTTTGGAGACATATTTGAGTGCGGTTTCTCCTTTAATAAATAATGTATGGTTTTCTATCCAATTTATCTTATAAATTTGGTAGACTCTATGCAAGACCATTTTGCTACAGGAATTCCTTAGAAAAAAGATGCTCCCTCCGTCGAAAAATAAGTGTCTTAGATTTGTTAAAAAGTGGATTTACATTCACTTTTGTGCAAATTTGAGACGCTTATTTTGAGATGGAGGGAGTAGCAGAAATCCCACCGGCAAAACTTCACGGAGCACGAATCTCAAGGGTAGTTAATGACGAACCGGCAGCAACGGCATGGCACACTGGTCTATTTTTTAGCGATATGCTGCAGCAAAGTTGTGGGTGTAATCGTGTAGTACCGAGTTACCGACTGATCCGCATCCGCTGGCCGTTATATAAGTGGAGTACGTCCATTCTTTGATATGGATGTGTAAAGCGGCCGGCCATTGTAGACTCTAGCCCGCTACACTAGCCATATCATACGCGCTCCACATTTATTTGGATACGGTTCGATCCGGACTTCCACGATTATCCTTTGGAAGATCTTTCAGTTCAGTAATGCTAGTGAAATCCTTGGGAATCAGTTTATATTAAAATATGAAATGAGAGCCAGAAGTTTAGTAGAGTAATTTCTCCAAACTTATAGCAATATTATAAAAAAAATTACAATTAGACATCGATTAAATTGTACTTATCTTTACTGTTACGATTTTACTTTTACAATTACGGTTCATTATGGCATGATTAATATAAGCATTACGTTCAAAATATATAGACCGCTATATCTCTAACTAGTACTCAACACTCAACAGTCCATTCCAATGATGCATTCCAGCTACTGATATAAACCCGTAGTATAAAGGAGATTACTCACACATCGTCATGGATGAAATATGGTAGATGAACAAAACTACATGATGAATTCCCCCTTTTATAGAGTACGCGAACATGACTCCACATTGGATCTTCGCGGAACAGGTACTTCGGTGATGACTCTCTAAAGGAAATCCATCATGTTGGATATTTCGTCAAAAAGGAGAAGATATAGCATCGAGAGGCACTTTGAGCTCCTAGTCCCCCCTGCCCACGCCTGCATCCGGCTATGGTGGCCCTCCTGGCTCCCGTAACCGCTGGGTTCCTCTCGAAAACAAATATAATTCTGATATTTTCCGGACATTTTTAGGCCAACGTAAATAGTGATTTGCTGCGAAACTAAATAGCAACCGGTTCTGAGACTTGAGAACTGGTAATAGGTTAGACATGATATAAAAATAATAATTTGGATCAATCAAAAAACATAGTTTCACAACCAACTATTCCTCCTTCGTCATATGACGATGGCGACGAGTTGGAGGAGGAGACGGAGACGAAGGAGAAGGATGATCTATCACCCTTCCCGGAGCAAACCACCATACTGGCCTCCTACGTCGCCACACGTTGGGAGAAGCACGGATGGAGGGCTAGCGCACTCGCCCTCAAGGAGACCAACGAGGCCATCAACAGCGTGTAAGAGATCTCATTCACCACTGTGATGAAAGAGGCCCGCCAACTCATGGATGACGAGCGGGAAGGCTCCATGTTGCAGCAAGCCCACCGAGTGCACGCCGCTATCCTTCAAATGGCGGAGGCGCCCACCAGCCGGCATGCGAAGAAGTGACAACGAGGCGGATGGAGGCGCGTGAACGACGCTTCACACGGCAACTCAACAATGACCGACGACAAAACTGACAGCAACGAGCCCTCCTCCGTTGTCGCTTACACGTATATTAGGTTAAGTTGTTTAGCTTTTAAGTAATGTTATATTAATTTTGAATGAAAATTAAAAAATTTTTTAAATTTGTGAGTGTTTCTTTTAAAAAAAAAATAGTATGGGGGGCGCTGGTTGGAGCAGTCATCGGGCAGACAAGTGCCTACACTAATAACGGATAATTTTTCAGATGTACCGGACACATTATAATGGGCATAAATGACGCTCCTAGGCAACTTTCAAAAATAAATTTTTAATTTATTTGAATGAAATACCCGGGTCCAAACATTAAACACGAACGCCCTTTTCAAGCTGAGAAAAAAAACCCATCACTTCTTCAACCCCTCACGCTCGTCTCGCCTCCTTATAAACCGCGCTCTCGGACCCTGCACTCTCCACGCCTCAACTTCCGTTTCTTCTCCTGCCCCAGTCGTGACAGCGAGCGGGAACCCGGCGCAATCGTTGGACTGCCACCTCGTCCCTAACGGCCATGGACAAGGGCGCTCTGATGTCGCAGGACCCTGGCCAGAGCGGCGACGGAGGAGCGGGCGGGGGCTCGTTCTCGAGCCTGCGCACGTACGGGCGCGCCCTGTCGCAGACCCCGCGCCGGCTGGCGCGGCGGGCGTGCGCGGCGACGGCGCCGGAGGAGAGATGAGCCGCGTGCGCGCGCGGTCGGGGGCGCCCATGACGCGCGCGCTGCGGTGGCCTGACCTCGTGGGGCTCGGCCTCGGCGGCATGGTGGGCGCCGGGGTGTTCGTCACCACGGGCCGGGCCACGAGGCTGTACGCCGGCCCCGGCGTGATCGTCTCGTACGCCATTGCCGGCCTCTGCGCGCTGCTCTCCGCCTTCTGCTACACCGAGTTCGCGGTCGACATGCCCGTCGCCGGCGGCGCCTTCAGCTACCTCCGCGTCACCTTCGGTGAGCTTTCTCGCTCGCTTGGCCCCCCAATCATGCCGGTCTCATGACTCGTACGACGCCATTAAACCATATCATTTCCCTCCCGGAATTATATACTCTGCCCGATTTCTTTATCCCATCAACATCTTGTTCTCACTCGCACTCGCTTTGTTCGTGCGATCGTCACTGGGGCCGCGAGGACGCCGAGGAGTAATGACTCACACACATATTGGGGGAAAAAATCGCATCTTTTTTGCTAAACTACTCGATGGTTATCCGGAAATTGAGTTTGGCTCCCGGGAGCATGTGCTCCCGTATGTTCAAAAAAATTAAACAAATTGAAACATGTTCAAAAAAATCCGAAAAAAATCATGCACGTACTGACGATGTCACGCACGACCGTGTCAAATTTCGCACCGAAACGACATCGTATGCGCCCTGTGCAAAAATGACAAAATTCTGTCAGAATATGAGATCCAAAATATTCTGACAGAATTTTGTCATTTTTGCACAGGCGCATACGATGTCGTTTCAGTGCGAAATTTGACACGGTCGTGCGTGACATCGTCAGGTACGTGCATGATTTGTTTCGGATTTTTTTGAACATTTTTCAATTTGTTCAATTTTTTTAACATACCGGGAGCATGTGCTCCTGGTTATCTATCTTCATGTGTACTTGCTCTTTC
Organism: Poa pratensis; assembly: GCA_947311845.1. Lineage (NCBI taxonomy): Eukaryota > Viridiplantae > Streptophyta > Magnoliopsida > Poales > Poaceae > Poa > Poa pratensis. Next base: position 39,843,086 of record CAMZMU010000097.1, on the reverse strand, counting down.
CCCTTCTCTTCTTCTGTTTGTCCAGTTGCCCAAAAAGCAGGCTCCTTTTACGCGTATTAAAATGAGAGGTGTCGTCGTCGCGGCATGAACACTGTAGGCCTGCTCCTGCTGTCGCCTTGTTCTTTCTGAAACAGTTCAGTTCAGATGGGATGCACAGTCGAACACCTAAATTTGTTGCCCAGCTTTGTATATGCACGTCTCGCTGTCAACTGAATTTGGATCAAGATTTAGTAGAAATAGAAACTCGCAAGTCCAAATGGGGCCAATTAAAGAAATTTTGGATTGAGACTTCCAACAAATTTTATTGCACACGCCCACATCCATATCCAGGGAAAAATGTTGGGCGGTCGCTTTCTCGCATCTCCCAAACGGTTTGCTCTTTTGGTCCAGATGCATATGGGGCCTAGCTAACTATTAGCTAGACTGTGCTAAAAGTAAATCATCTTCACAGCCGCCAGCCAGCACTAGAGCTGAGAGCTGACCACCATGAAACTGTTTGTGTGGATGGGTGCAGGGGAATTCGCGGCGTTCCTCACAGGGGCGAACCTGATCATGGAGTACGTCTTCTCCAACGCGGCCGTCGCCCGGAGCTTCACGGCGTACATGGGCACGGCGGTCGGCGTGGACGCGCCGAGCAAATGGCGGATCGCCGTGCCGGGCCTCCCCAAAGGGTTCAACGAGGTCGACCTCGTCGCCGTCGGGGTCATCCTCCTCATCTCCGTCTGTATCTGCTACAGGTACGTTACTCTATCTACAGCAATAATGCTGTGACAAGTAATCCCATTGTTATTAAACCTTCACTGCATTGTATATCTTTTCTTTCGATAGCATAATAAAGAATTAAATCATTTTGGCTTTGCTTGCAAGTGTCAGTCATGAGTCATATCTTGTCTATTGCCGTGTCTCTGTGTACTGTGTGTTTCGCGTCACTTTTTTTTAGAAATGGGTGTCCCTGGCTTCTGCATCGTGATGATGCACACAGCCGCATCTGACTGAATTTGGTACCCCACCCACCCCATCTGTTTCTTTGCACTCCAAAGCTACTGCTAGTGCCAATCATCTATGAATAAGAAAACTAATGCAGGATTTAATAAGGTTCTCGAATTATTTGCTCTAGTTCTAGCCATTATCGAAAGAAAGAACAATGTGATTTTGTTCTGTAAGAAAGGGATCTTGTCCGTCGCTGTTGTACCTTTTGCTTAAACTTTCGCGATCGAATCGCAAATGTTGGCATGCTTTTTCCGCAGAAAGAATCTAATAAGATGCGCGGCCTGTTCTCGGTCAAAACTGCAAGAACCACTCTTTTTAATTCTGCAGTAGTACATACATTTGTGAGGACAGACCGATTGGAACAAGCAAGCTAGTATTCTTGATTCCTGTCGGCATCAAACTCTGTGTTGATCTGCCAAGTTCCTCTTCCGAACAAGTCCTGAGAGTGAGAGATTCTTATTATTTTTTGTTAGAGTAGAAACATGACAGGAGCAGGAGCACGCATATATTCCTGCAAAAACATGACAATGTTTTCTTGTCTGCGATCGATGACAGCACCAAGGAGAGCTCGATGGTGAACATGGTCCTGACGGCCGTGCACGTGGCCTTCATCCTGTTCATCATCGTCATGGGCTTCTGGCGCGGCGACGTGCGCAACCTGACCCACCCCGCCGACCCGGCCCACCCGGGCGGCTTCTTCCCGAACGGCGTGGGCGGCGTGTTCAGTGGCGCCGCCATGGTGTACCTCAGCTACATCGGCTACGACGCCGTGTCCACCATGGCCGAGGAGGTGGAGCGGCCGGCGCGTGACATCCCCATCGGCGTCTCAGGATCCGTCGTCATCGTCACCGTGCTCTACTGCCTCATGGCCGCCTCCATGTCCATGCTCCTCCCCTACGACGCGGTGAGTGAGAACCAAATCTCGCCACTACAAAAAAAAGGCACTACTACCTTCAGAGGATATGGTCTATTTTTATAGAAAAATGGCATTGAGACTCGTGTATAGGCATATACGGATGATGCTCCTCGTTACTCTTCCTGCTTTCTGGGTCTCATTCTCATCTAGAAGAGATCTCGCCCATGCTCATGTTAGTTGAGTGAGGATAATTCTGGGAAGATATTGTCTATGGTGTGGTGGTCTAGTGGATGAGATTGCTAGTAGTAGCTGCGTAGAACAGGAGATTGACACAGTTGCAAGCACATGATTCTTCTTGTTGAGTATACTTTTTTTTCTTTTCTACCTTTGCCATGTCCCTTTTTCGGATGTTGGTCCTATGATTTTTGGGATGGATCTGCCGTCCCCGTCGCAGGACGGCTGGCCGGCCCAAATCTACTTTCTAGCTTAGTGGCATAAAGCATCTTCAAAAGAATGCCTTTGTCCCTTGGACTTTCCTGGTTACCCATGGCTTAGGTCAGTGACAGTGTCACGAAGAGAATCTGGTGGTAATATTTTTTTTGTAAGAGGAAAACCTGAACTTAATGAAGGTTTTGTTTTGGGTGCAGATCGACACGGAGGCGCCCTTCTCGGGGGCTTTCAGCGGGAGCGATGGGTGGGGATGGGTGTCGAACGTGATCGGCGCCGGGGCGAGCCTCGGCATCCTGACGTCGCTGATGGTGGCCATGCTGGGGCAGGCCAGGTACCTGTGCGTCATCGGCCGCTCCGGCGTCATGCCCGCCTGGCTCGCCAAGGTGCACCCCAAGACGGCCACGCCCGTCAACGCCTCCGCCTTCCTCGGTAAGTACTCCACACTCGTCACGGTTGCGTTCCGTGACCATCATTAAATTTTTTTTAGATAAAGAGTGACCATCATTAATGGCGCGCGAAAGCGATTAGCGAGCGACTTTGCCTCATGGGAACCGTTTCGATGGACACCCGCCGACGATAACGAGTAGACACGGGCATCACTCGCGTTACCGTATCGTCGCTGACCAAATTGATTACCTTTCTTAGTTTTCTTTACTTTGACATTTTTGTGTTGACAATTTGCTCGTCTTCTTCGTCCAGGGCTCTTCACGGCTGCGCTGGCGCTCTTCACGGAGCTGGACATCCTCCTCAACCTCGTCTGCATCGGCACTCTCTTCGTCTTCTACATGGTCCAACGCCGTCGTATACCGCCGCTACGTCCTCAGTCCACACAGCGCGAGCGTCGATAGCGCTGACGCCGAACAGCCTCGGCGCGCCGCGTGGCCCACGCTCGCGTTCCTCCTCGCCTTCTCCCTCATCGCGCTCTCATTCACGCTGGTCTGGAAGCTGGCGCCGCAGGAGGGCCGCGCCAGGGTCGGGCTCCCGTGGCGTGCGGCGTGGCGGCGGTGGCCACGGTCGGCGCGTTCCAGGCGCTGGTGCCCCAGGCGCACACGCCCGAGCTGTGGGGCGTTCCGGGGATGCCGTGGGTGCCCGCGGCCTCCGTGTTCCTCAACGTCTTCCTGCTCGGCTCCCTCGACCGGCCTTCCTACGTCCGGTTCGGGTTCTTCTCCGCGGCCGCCGTGCTGGTGTACGCGCTCTACAGCGTGCACGCTAGCTACGACGCCGAGGAGAGCGCCGCCGCGCTAGACGGCGCCAAGGTGCAGGACGAAGCTTGCAAGGTGTAGCTTAGCTAGGGTGGAGCGATCCATGGAGCTAGTTCACTGCTGCTCTAGGTTCTCTTCATCCTTGACTTCTTTTTCTTTCTCTAGATTCTTAGTTGTTGGCAGCAGAGCAAAGGAGCTAACGAGCTGATAAAACGCGAAAACTGAGTCAAGATTGGAGAAAAGAGATTTTAACTCGAACTTGCACATGACACGCACAAGTTCATTGAAAGTGTACATGTTCTAATTTCATGGGAGACAAAATTTAGCTCAAGTGTACATGTTCTAATTTCATGGGAGTACATTTGTTCTTGTCGTTTCCCTGTCAACTTTTGTTCTTCAAAAATCCAAAGGAAACCACACAATTTTGAGGCTATCTCATTTGGGGCCCTTTTTTTGGGTTCCATCCATGCTCAGCACACTCCTAAAGTCCTAATGGTAGATTGTTAGCACGGTATAATAAGTAAATTGCTGATATGACTGATATCACACCGTAATTAATGATGAACCTATCTTAGTTACTCCCCATGTTTCTTTTTAGTCCCATATCAGATTTATCTTAAGTCAAACGTTATAAAGTTTGACCAAGTTTATTGAAAAAATTACTAATGATTGTAATACCAAATTGACAATATGAAAATATATTTCATGACAGGTCGAATGATATTGACTTGGTATTGCAAATGTTGGTATTTTTTTCTATAAACTTAGTCAAAGTTTACAAAGTTTGACTTAAAAAATCCTAAAATTGCTACTCATCCTGCATATCGCTCCAGCACGTTGCAGTTACACGGATTCGTCCCGGGCCGTAAGCTCCCAACCTTCGGACGAATCGACATCCTCGTCACTATGGAGGAATCAAGAAATTCCCGACCGAAAAGCTGGAATTCATCATGGCGGCACAACCAAGCACCTACCACGTCATCCTCGGCAGGCCTTTCTTCGCCAATTCATGACTGTCTGCAGCTACGTCTACCAAAAGCTAAAGATGACCGGCCCAAATGGGTCATCACCGTCACCGCCGAACCCAGGCAGGCATACAAGTGTGAACAAGAAAGTACGCTCATTGGCGACACCCTCGTCGCCATAGCCGACTTTCAGGAAGACAAGAAGGTTGTCAAGGAAGAGCCCCTTGAGCAAAGGGGCCTCCAGCACCGCCTCTTTCCAGCCGGCGAAAGACTTGAAGACGGTGCTTATCTTCCCCGAAAACCCGACCAGGAAGATCATGCTCGCCACGGGGCTCGGGAAGAAGATCGAGGCTACGCTCATCACTTTCCTTCACGACAATCTCGATGTTTTCGCTTGGAAAGCCTTAGATATCATGGCGTGCCCCGGGAAATCGTGGAGCACTCACTCAGTGTAGTTGCCTCGTCAAGCCCCTCTGCCGTCGAGCAGTGTACTCGCCTCGTCGAGCAATCACGGAAACTGCCCAAATAAGAGGCGAGGTATTTTTATAGGTCTCTAAAGCCAATGAATATTCACTGATTTTCCCCAAAATTTTGGTGCAGAAAAAATCAAGTAAAAATACAAGCATATCAAGTGAACATGTGGTGAATATTCAATAAATTTTCCAAGATTTTCTTGTGCAGAAAATAAATCAAGAAACAAATACAGGAATATCAAATGAACATATAATGAATATTCAGTTATTTTTCTTAGATCGTTTGTGCATAAAAAACAAGAAACAAATACAAGCATGTAAAGTGAAAATATAGTGAATATTAAGTGATTTTCCTAGATTTTTTTGTGCAGAAAAAATCATGTAAAAATAGAGGCATATCAAGTGAACATGTAGTAAGAAGGATCATATTTGGTATCTTCTGGTTCCTTGAGGACTTTTACGCAAAAACACCGATCCAGCGTGGCACCACGTGTCCGTTTCGGATTGTTTCGGACGGTTTTGTATCAATTTTGCACCCTGCTAACTAGGTTTTGTACCTTGCTAACACAAATTGAACATCAAATTGCAACCTTTTGTATGAAAGTGCACCCGATGGACAAGTTCTTGTACTGCGGGTGTAAGTATTGCTAAAAAATTCAGGACATGGCCGCTCGACACCTTCTATTTATGCCTGTTCTTTGAGCAAACACGGAAGCACCATCATTTTTATAATCAAAGGCACGAAATGGGGTTCCCTAAATCTCCATAAGTTTGATCTCAATAACTTACTGTCCTTGTTTTTACTTCTGAAAAGAGTGGACCGAAACACAAGTAGCCCTCCCATGCATGACTCCCGGAGCTTCCACAGCTCTATTCTTTGCCCCACATATCCTTTTGCATGTTAGCAATCTTCCAAGTTCCAAATATGATAACCTTATCAGTGTGTACTCGTTTTATTTTCTTTTTATAAAGACGAAAAAAACGACTATGCCGATTCACCAATGAAAGAGTAAAGGATTTTAGCTACAATATAGACAGGGCATGAAGTTCTCCACTATAGGCACTAGAGGGCCACAAAATGAACCAAAGCATTCAGAAAAGAAAATCCGGACATAGGTAGGAGCGATGCTCGAACATGGTTAAGGGGATTCACAGCTCCGTGCTCATACGGCTACACCCCAGGAGAGATCTCAGGAAGGAAACCCAAACATATATCACTTGTGTCGAATCACAAAGACGACAACATATACTTAGAACCAAATTAAAGCACCGACCACAACACAACAAGGAAAAAAACAGATAGTGCTCAAAGGCCCCCCACTCTGCCTGAGCACGACATCCTCAATCTTCGATACTTAGTTCGATGCGATGATGAAACACCAGCGTTGTCATGGTGATCCGAGAATCACCCACGCCGACGAGGTTAACCGAGAATCCCTCCCGCTTTTGTGCTTCGCCCTTTCCGTGGCCCCTTCTCCATCGAGGCGGCGCCTTTTGCTCATCTGGACGGATCATCCGTGCGGAGGTAACCTTTCCCTGCATCTTCCCGCTGTTTGCTTTTCTCAATCGAAAGAGATGGCCATTTCTCGCGCACCGATCGGCCGAGCTCTTGACACACCACCAGTTTCTCGCCACCACGTAGCACCAAGTATGCAACCCACGCGTACTTCCGAGCTTTCATGCGACGGTGACGCAGAACCGCACCTGATGCCCTCTACGCTTAGCTAGCTTCTTGTTTTCATAGGTTTCAGAAAGCGAAATCCACTGCTTGTTGCATGCCTAGATCTTTATCTTCCACGGAACCCTGTATGGAAATTAAGCTTGGAAGCAGACATATGCAAAACATGTCTTCTGCCTACCGAGGAGGAATGAGTGACAGCTGAGGACTCGCAAGCAGCGAATTTCTAACACTACAGAGAGAGAGAGAGAGAGAGAGAGAGAGAGAGAGAGAGAGAGAGAGAGAGAGAGAGAGAGTCCGGTCATCATGCAGATCACCGTAGTGTCACTGTAATGGGCCTAATGGCACAGCAGGTCAGCCGATTAGTCCATCATATCCACTATGGTTGACCAAGTTCAAATTGTTTACTTGTATGGTCGGCTTACATGCAAGACCGAGTTTGGTACCGGGCAGCTAGCTTGCAATCTGCAGCTTACGAATACGTGTGTGTGTGCATTCTGAATACTCCAGTATGCACATACTGAGCTGTGGCTCCTGCAGAATTTGGGTTACCAGCGTGTCCCGACCCCCATGTTTATGAATACGTTTTGTTTTCTCAGTATTACGCGACCTGGTAGAAAGAAGAACGATGAATTTATTGCCTACCACTATGTTAGCATCAGATTTGTGTGCAGCAAGTGTTATAAATCTAATTGACCTAGCTAGAAAATTTTCGAATTCAGAAAAACCTTGGGCTCCTATTGGCCCCTATCCATGTTGGTAGCTGTTGCATAAAATGTGTAATGATCTGAGAGCACCACAACTACGACAATATTTCCTTAAAACACATCCACGAATGTGAGCGTGACCCAACCAAGATATGCACACACGCACTGACTAACAAGCCGACTGCATTATTGCAAAAAGATAGGCCGGCCACAGGATTTTTTTTGGTCTAAAGCGACGAACAAGTGCATGCACATGAAAGGGCGTCGATCACTTGCCAGAAACGGAACCAACGCCCATCGACCATCACCATACCACTGCTCAGATAACACCGAATTGTCGGCAAACAGGACTAACGAACCCGTAGTCTCTGGAATAAGTGGGTAGCTAGCAGAGCCCGTGGTGTACTTGTCACGCTGCACTTTCAGAGGCTTCCTAGCAGCTAGCTGTGGCGAAGAGAATCGGCCGACCGAGGTGGAAGAAAACGTTTTCCTCCGGCCGCCGGCCACTGCTGCTCACTCAGTGGATGCTAGATTTGATTCCTTCCACCGATCAATTCGGATCCAAGGATGGAAAAGGGAGAGGACTAATTGTCTGCGCATATGCTCGTCTTTTACTACTGAATGATTCAGAGAGCAGAAAAGTGTAAACATATCAGGTGGATCGCATGTCTGATCTATGGTCATCCGAGGATCCGTGACACGAGCTGCGATTGCTGCGTTTGTTACTGCTTTTCGACTAACAAAGTGCTGCCGTGCGACCAATCGGGAGTTCTGGCTGGAGTGCAAAGCACTGGTAAAAGAAGAAGCAGAGATGTGAAATGTCGAGCCAGCTCGGCGCTTCATGCATATCCTGGGAACTAAATGGATGTCTTTGTCTAGGCTGTGGCGTTAATCTGCTCGTGGCAAATGTGTGTCCAGTCCAGCGCACCGATCGTGGATTTTATTCTTGTGTGATTTGGCTCTATCGAGGAATCTGCACAAAGATATATAGTAGGTTTCAGTGGCATGTTCGCGAATTTTGAGTCCAGCTAGCACAAACTCGTGGGAAGTGAAGATGTGTATCTGTGATCGTAATCACAAATTCACAATGATTTTTTTGTTGAGTGCGAATAGAGACTTTAACACCTCGTTTGGCTCCCATGAATTGGTTCTACAGTTCTGGAATTAGAATTCGATTGCAGAAATTAAAGCGTTTGGCTGCCACAATACTAGAAATCATAAATTTCAAACCCAGTTCCATAGCAAGCTGCTCATTCTCTCGGCTAGTCTGGGACAAGGTCCAGAGCAAACTGGGTGGCAATTTCCAGGCATTGACATCGTCGGCTGTTTCTGTCCGGGACCATTGCCAATCTACGCTCCACCAGCTTAACCCTGAAGACTGAAGATGGTAAAACAAGGAAGTCTCCTGTTTGATCTGGAAAGAAAGGAATGCACGGATCTTCTCGTCCATTGCTAGTTCGCCAGAGGTGGTCTTCTCCCCGATCGTCGACGAAGCGATTTGTTGGAACTCTGCCTCACTAACTTGGCGAGGGCAGAGTTAGAACTGAAGTTTGGCTCGCCCCTTCTTCTTATAAAGGTCACTCCCCACCCACCTCCTCCCCCCACCCCCCCCCCCCCCCCCCCCCCCCCCCCAAACATAAAAATAAAAATAAAGGTTCTTTTTACCCACAAAATAAAATGGCCATGAAGATGGAGGAGGTAGGGGCTCTCGTCGATGAGGGTATTGTGTATAGTGCATATGCCCACACCTAGGACTCAGGAGACCAACAAATGTGTAAACATGACATTTATAATGTAAGGATCTTGGGTTAGTTTGAAACCTTCTTTTTGTAATTCAACCTATACTCTGGCAGAGCTTCTGCCTTCTTCTCAAACTCAGAAGTGAAACTGAGGGATAACTGGGGCCTCGGAGCAAAAGAGATTTTACCTAAGACTTGCATATGCAGTGTTCAAGTTCTTAGGGCAATTTGTTTTGTGTTTTAACATTTATTCTTGCGGTTTTACATGTCAACTTTCTTTTGACATATTAGCTGAAAATTGCACAATCTTCCAAAGTTTAGCAGGAAAAATCCAGATTCTTGATTCATCTCCGATGGATGCGCATTAAAACTGATGATATGGTCACAATCTAAGTCATTTAGCTAGTACGGGATTTATTCCCAATTCAAAGGGTTCACATAAGAAATTTTCTTGATTCAGAAATTTAAGTGAATTATCGGTATTTTTGCCCCAAAACTAGTAGTTCTCAATGAAAGTACTAAGACTTCTCTGCTGCTTGTACCGATCTATTCTTATAAGGGCATGCAAACTCTTTTTTTTTCATTGGAGGTTTCCTAACGGGTTGATCAACACATGGCATTCTCAATACTCCTTGTTTGGTTATGAACCGAATGAGATTCCAGATCTATTTCTGATAGGATTGAATTTGATTCTAAAAGATTCTTGAAGTTATTCATTTTAATCCCTATGTTTCTCTATACGAGACATCATCATACTTTTAGTTTTACTTTGACTATTAAAGCCAAAAAAAGTATGAAAAAAAGGGAAAAAATATTCTTGTATGTCCCCAAAACGAAATATAAAAAGTAAAATACAAAAAATAAAAAGCAAAAAGAAGCAAAAAAGGGAAATGAAAAAAAGAAAAACGAAAAAGAAAACAACCTGAATGGTCTGACTCCTGACTCCTGAGGACAAGGCGGTACTTCAGGGTCTTCAGCTCGCGTAGAGCTATATGTAGTGTTCGCACGTACACAATACTCTCCAACGGTCCAACCTAACGCGTGAAATAGTAAAGGGCGAAACGGGTGCCCTTATACGGCGCTCGCTGCGTGCGTAATCGAAGAAACGCGTGAAACGCTGCCCGCATGGGCCGGCCCAGGTAGTTTCCTCGCCATCTTCATTTCTGTTTTTTTTCGTTCGCCTGCTCAATTTCAAAATAGTTCATGATAAAATGTTGATAAATTTGAAAATGGTTCATGAATTTGAAAAATGAATAATTTTTCAAATCGAAACCATTTTTAGAAATGAACATTTTTAAAATCTGAACCATTTTCATAAATGAACCATTTTCAAAAATGAAAAATTAGATTTTTTTAAAAATGAACCATTTCCAAAAATGAACAATTTTTAAATCTGAATCATTTTCAAAAATGAACATTTAAAAAATGAACCATTTTGGAAAAAAACTGAACCATTTTCAAAATGAATAATTTTTAAATATGTGCCATTTTTAGAAATGAACATTTTTTTAAAAAATAACATTTTTCGAAAATATGAATCATTTTTAAAATGAACAAATTTTTAAAAATGAATATTTTCATAAATTGGAAAATATTCATGAATTTAAAAGATTAAAAAACGAAACAAAAATATATAAAATAAACAAAATTCACTAAAACCAGTAAAAGCAGAGAAAACCGGAACGTTTTAGAATCTTCCCAAAACCCGAAATTATCTCGAAGCTGAAGCGCGACGTGAACGCGGGGGACCCCGGACGCAACGGGCGTCGGTTAGGGTTCACCGGCGGAAACATGTCGTGATTGGTTAAGACTAGTCACAATGGGGAGTATCATATACTAGTATCATGCATATGATACTAGTCTATGTTACTACCTCCACAATGGATAGTAACATAATTGTGGTATCATACAATGCTACATTTATTAGGTTGTAGACTCATATTGCATTGAAATCCGTTATGTTACGGTATCTACCTATGATACTACTATCACCTCTCATCATTAATTGCAGTGACACGTCAGTTTTTTGCCAACATGGCATACATGATACCACCTATGATACCCCCATTGTGGCCAGTCTAACGGTGCTCGTATAGGCCTTGTGGGGTGCTTGGGCTGCGGGCGGTTTGGTGGTAGAAATCGCCCGGGCGGCACGGAGCACTTTCCTCAGGTATGGGCCCGATTGCCCGAACCGCTCCGGCTCCAAACAGTTCCAATCAATCGGTTCCCAATCTCGAGCCTCGACAGGCGCAGTCTTCTCCGCCCCCCGGCCCCGCCTCCGCGACAGCAGCCGCCTCCGTCGAGGCTCGTTGGTACGGCTCCTCATCCCGCCGCTCCCCGGGCGCGTGGTGTCTCCTTCTACTACTCTCCTGCGCCTGGTGGCACCCTCTGCCCGCGACCGGGCGCGCCTGCGCTGCGCGCTGATGATGTTCGACAGAATGCCTTGCCGATCGATAGACCACCGGTGTAAGTACAGGCGCGCGCAAGCTCTTGTTTCATGGCGTCGTGGTCATCCTCATTCTGTGCGTGCGTGGTCGCGCACACTGCTTACCCGCATGATACAGATGTCTTGAACCCTTGATACGTGGACAATTGTACCCGATTTTGGATGTCATGCAAAATTAAGGAAGATACGAGGGATGATGCAATCTTTCACTTACTATCTTAGTTATGGTTATGAAAGTAGAGTTGGTCACAACGAGGTGTCGCAATTGCAATTAGTAGCAATTTTTTTTCCTTTGACTATGTGCTGTGCTGGTGCTGCATTCTTTATAAATGTCTTGTCATGAAATCCTTATGTTAAATGGAACACAGTACTGATGCTGAAAGTTTGAAGAGAAACCTGGGGTTTAAGTTAGCTTTGAACTTCTACTACCACCAAAGTAGAAAGTACTATTGTTCACTTCCTAGGGCTAGTACCGTACCAGCCCCAGCTCACTATCGATTGATTCTCAGATAAAGGTTCACTTGTTGGGTCCTGGTTACTTCTCCCATTTGAATCAAATAGTTCAGTTTCACAAATCACATTTTCTTATGACTTTGTCATGAAACTTGTATCTTCTTACCTGTCCGCTTTTTATTTACAGGATCATATCTTTCGTTGTTGCTGACTTGCTGTTTCCTCCAGAGATTCTTATCAGAAAGTTCTAAAAGTGGACTAACGAGAGAAACTGTCATGCCATCCTGCAGAGGAGTGATGTGCTCTTAATAGCAGGCAAGCATCCGGGAATTTTCTTATTAATTCTCCCTTTCTGCGAGTCATCCGAAAACAGTTCAAGTTTTATTGGTGAAGGTCTCCTTTTTCAGTAATATTCTCAATGTATTAGTAGCTGACTTGCATGAATGGGCATTCGGTTGAACTACCCTGCCATAAATCAGTGTAGAAAATCTTTGAGTGTAGTATGCTCTGGAGTGCATCTTGCTGCTCGTTTTTTCTGTAGGAAGTGGAATCATAACAATTCCGTAAAGGATAAATGGATTGCCAGGATTGACAGGAATTTGGTTGATGTGTTTGCTCTCCGTGAACTTATGCAACTATGTGCAAAGAGGAGGTCCCTCTTGGTTGGGAAAAGCTGCCATGGGTTAGCCATTCATTTTGGTCTGGTTGCAGATACAGTCACATGCAATATTCTAATCAACTTGTACACAAAATGTGGCCAGAATGATTGTGCTCGTTATGTTTTTGATGCAATGCTTGTCAGAAGCATAGTCTCATGGAATACCATGATTGCTGGGTATACTCTCAGTGGAGAGGATGTACAAGGTCTGAAGCTTTTTTCAAGAATGCACCAAGAAGGAACACAGCTGAGTGAATTTACTTTATCCAGCACAATCTGTGCATGTGCTGCAAAATATGCTATCAATGAATGTAGACAATTACACACTATTGCACTCAAACTCGCACTGGACTCCAATTGCTTTGTTGGAACAGCAATTCTAGATGTTTATGCAAAATGTAATATGATCAAGGATGCCTGCTGGGTTTTTGAGAAGATGCCTGATAAAACTGTAGTTACATGGAGTTCATTGTTCGCAGGATATGTGCAGAATGGCCTTCATGAAGAAGCATTGCATTTGTTTCGGATTGCACAAAGGGAAGGAGTAGAATTGACTGAATTCACACTTTCTGCTATCATTAGTGCTTGTTCAAGCTTAGCATCAAAACTTGAAGGGACACAACTTCATGCAGTTATCGTGAAATGTGGTTTTCATGGGAACTTGTTTGTGGCAGCATCTCTTGTGGATTTATATGCAAGGTGTGGGCAGATTGAAAAAGCTTATGCAGTATTTTCTTCCATGGAACACAAGAATGTTGTCATATGGAATGCAATGATTGCTGGTTTTTCAAGGCATGCCCATTCTTGGGAAGCTATGATTCTGTTTGAGAAAATGCACCAGTTAGTGCTTTTTCCGAACGAAGTGACCTATCTCTCCGTATTGTCAGTGTGCAGTCATGCAGGTTTAGTTGAAGAGGGTCGTCACTACTTTGACCTGCTAATGTCTGATCAGACTGTTGAACCTAATGTCCTTCACTATTCTTGCATGGTTGATGTTCTGGGACGATCCGGGAAGACTGATGAGGCCTGGGAATTGCTTCACAAAATGCCATTTGAACCAACTGCTTCTATGTGGGGATCTTTGCTTGGGTCATGCAGGAACTACAATAATAGTAGACTAGCCAGAATAGCAGCTGAACAACTTTTTCTACTTGAGCCAGACAATGGAGGGAACCATGTTTTGCTCTCAAATGTATATGCTGCCAGCGGGAACTGGGAGAATGTTGTGATGGCAAGAAATATTTGAAGGATAGTGGTGCAAAGAAAGAACCGGGCAGGAGTTGGATTGAAGCAAAGGGAAAAATTCATGTCTTCGTTGCTGGAGAGAGAAAGCACCCAGGAATCACAGATATCCATAATAAGTTAGAGGAAATTTATGACGATATGAGAAAATTTGCTCGCAGCACCAAAATAGAATGCGATCTGCATGATGTTCGTGACGACCAAAAAGAGGAGCTGCTTAAACACCATAGCGAGAAGTTAGCACTTGCTTTTGGCTTAATCAGCTTGCCTCCTAATATACCAATTATAATACACAAGAACCTTAGGATCTGTGGAGACTGTCATTCGTTCATGAAGGTTGCAGCCCATATCACCGAACGTCTAGTCATAGTCAGAGATACCAATAGATTTCACCATTTTAAGAACGGCTTATGTTCTTGTGGGGACTTTTGGTGATTTAGGACTGAATGGAGAATGCAACCATCTACCAGTGTCCAGTGGTAGTCTCTTCATGTAGCAAATTATTGCCTGTCAAGTGGCACTGCCACACTAAAGATCCATTTAGGACTGATTTCTTGATAGCTTTGCCATTCAAGTCAATAATGTCATGCTGCTGGCCCCAATGGATGTAATATCAACACTATCATCTGATCTGCGCATAACAAATGGAAGCAGATGCAACTCCGTGATTAACTGAATAAACTGCGTCACCTATCCTGTACACTGTAATTTTTTCATACATGACGGGCCACGTTAGTTGCTGGTACAGTAAAGATATACATGGGGAGTGGATGCAAGATCTGTTCTTGCAGAAATAGACGTGGCAAGTGGGTTTATTCTCACCTCGACACTTGCTGATATCGGTGTCTGAAGAAGTCTGCTATGCCACTTACTTGGTACTACCAGTGTAATTATTGAGAACTGTACCAACGGATGCACATTGTGGTTTCTGCTCCTTATGATCGAATCTTTCACATCATTCTTTCCACTTCAATAATGATGAACTCCGGAAAGCGGTATATCTTGGTTTCCTTTGCCAGCACTGCTCCTGTCATATTCTATTTCTGAAACAGTTTATTCTGTATACTGTATTAAACATCTTGCATTTGCACATGATTTGCGCTGGGAGTTTTTGGCATTAAGAAATTTTGTGAAACATATTCTTGTAGCAATTAAATCCAATCATCCATATTTGTTGCAGGTTACCATAACAAAATGCTGTTATAACTTATAATTGACAACCAAATTTCCCCGGAGCTTCGATCATGTTGGGACAACTATACCTTTTTGCGTGCTTTCGATTCACAAGTTATAGTAATCTTCCATTCTAGCCTTTGCGCGTGACAATGAGGATAGCATTGGCTATTTTGGAAATAACACCAAACACGATGCCCCCCCTTTGAACCAATCTCCTGAGGGTTTCTCTGTGCAGCACTGAAAAAACTTGTAATGTATACTTCATCTTCCTTTTGACGGATCTTGTCACTTAATATTATTCTCTTACTGTCACATTCTCTTGGTTGTGTTTCTTAGTTAGTCTAGAATGTTGCTATTTTTAGGCATACTCCATCAATAATCTGTACATCTTTTCATCTCTTTGTACTACGGTATAATATAGCAGAAAGTATCAAATTATCATTACAGAAGATGTCTGTCCTTGTTCTCGAAAAAAATGTCTGTCCTTGTCATTTGTCATCCTTGCGAACTTACTAGCTGTGCATAGTTTTTGCATCGTGGTACAACCAGGCATAACTTTGGTTTTTGCAGAGTCCCCACTTCCCATCTGCGCATGTTACATCTGTTTCTCAAGGAAAGTACTGTTTGTGTACAAAAGCTGGCGTCTAGAACCACTAGCAGGACCCATGGAAAGGGCAAATAATATATGAGAGAGGACCATTCATCAGGTTAGCCACTCTTTGTGGACCATACATCATGAACTTGATGAAGACTGCAGCTTCTTGTAAAGGAAAAGCTATCTTGTGGCTGATGCCTGATGGGTATATCATAGCATTCTGTACGTTTACGCCAATTTTTCCGGTTAGGCCTTTGGTAATCGAGCATATCGTTGTCGAATCCGGTGGCGGTTTCTGTTGCTCGCCTATCAATTTACTCTCATTGCATTGTCATGTGGTTATAGCTGTCAGGTCTCATGCTCTCGATCGGGAGCGAAAGTTTGCGTCACCAAACTCTGGCAACTTCGATTAGAGTTGGCTCATGCTTAATTTGATGCCAAAATTTTAGTAATATTGCTATTTGTTTATTTTTTGGATGAAACTGGACAGCCAATTGGGCACCTAGATTTTTGCAACACCACAATTTGGCGTGGTCCCAGACTTTCCGCTCGGGATTCGCTGACGTTGGGGAGTCGGTGACTTTGTGGCTGACATGTGGACCCCACCTACAGTGGGCCCACTTGCCAGCGACTCAAAGTCAGGTGACGTTGAGCCCTGGCAAAGTCAGCGAATACGAGTCCCAGACTTTCAATGCTCTGTTGGGCACAAACCAAAGTGGTCAAAACCTTCCTATCTGATGATCTAGCTTAGACAGACACATTGAAATGAAACTTGAGCTTTAGCTGTATAATTTTACATTGGTAACGTCTGACGTGATTAGTTTGTACTTGGTGGTTGCACCTTTGACAATTCCTTTCTTTTCCATTAAAGAATCAATCCCTCTTTCTTGGTATGTGTTAAGTAGACCAGGTGAGTGTCTACTTTACCATTATGGCACTCACATGACTCTTTTGTACTAATGTTAATATAACTTATTTGGTGTTCAAAGGCGTTAATCATGCAGCCCTGGGGTGCCCCGGATAAGGTTCATTGTCATTAGGGAAAGCCCCGCTGCACATGGCTCCTGTTCTTGCTAGCAGACAGGAAATCTTGCTGCTGATACGGTCATTAACCTAGAAGTTGAATCATCACTACCACAATTTCTGCGCGAGTTCCATTCAGATGAATCTGAAGCCTGCATCTCATTTGTTCTTTCACCGAACCAGGTCAGTACTCTATCCGTACTGCATTTAACAATTGCATACTAAGATGTGCTCTTACACCAAATAAGGTGACCTAGGTAACACAAAGTTTTACTCTAGATTCTTCAGCTACTTCGGTTTTTAGCTTTGGTGTGTGATTCACGTGGACACGACTGCAAAAATTGTTTTACAGCTAGCTACTGTTTGAGCCTTGTCATGAGCTGATAGCGCCACGTCAGTTTAGTTAGGCCATGTTTCTCCAGGCATCTACTAGCTACTTCCAATAATTGACGGCCGGCCGGAACAATAACATGTAGTTTGCCTCGTACAATCCTTTCTAACATAGGCAACAAAAGCAGGAGACATATCTCCAATATTTCCTTTTGATACTTGCTGCGGGGAATCTTGTTGATTATTGGAGCCTAGTGACTTTCTGTGTCTGAAACCTGCCTCTTAGACCATCAACTTAGCCAGCCTTTTTCTTTGTATCCTATTAGGGCAAATTGAGCCCACTTGCACGCTTAAAACTTGTGCCGAGCCTTTCCTTCCCGAGGGAACAAAAAGGCGGAGACCGGCTATTAATAGAATAGTAAAAGATCAGGACATGGACATCCCCAGGTGTCGGCATCACTTGTGGTACGTCCATTCTTTAATGGTCCTTCGGCATCTGTCAATCTTCGCTAGTATAACATTGCCCTCCCTACTGTTCAGAGACAGCGAGAAATGCATTGCATTATACTCTCACATTTCACGTACGTACACTCACTCATTGCTTATGTTAGGTGAATGAATGCATTGAAATTTTAATAGAAGACAGGGTGAATGCATTGAATCGACTTGAAAGAATCGAACCAATTCGATTGCATGAGGTGTAGAACAACAGTACAAGAAGAGGTGAGACTGTAGAGAAGGGAGAGGACAAAATCCCCATGGGGGATATTACTTTGTTTCTTCAGGAGGCAGTGGATGTTACATCAACTTCATAGTTTGTTCTTGGACCCACTACATACATACAGATGACACATACATACATGCTTGCAAGCATGTCCTTTTGGTTTTCATGTGTGTCACCATTTCTCACTCCCTCTCCTTTTCAACCTGATGTTTCCTGAAACCTGCCACCTACTAAGGGCCCCCGTACTGTGATCGAGTAGGGTTTCTGGAAGACAAGAAAGAAACATAGGGAAAAAAAAGGAAGATTGCCCGGGAAACAAGGGATCTCCCCACTTCCTCTTCCTTCCAAGGGTCAATTCAAGCCTGTCACTTAGTCCAGAGTAGTAGCCTAGTAGGCTGATAGTAACTAGTTTCACTGCTGGTTGTTAGGATCCTGCAAGTATGGCTTCAGATCTCATCATCTTATGAGCTACCCCTGTTGTGATAAAATGTATTTATTTTTAGTTTCAAGGAATTGGGTGATATGTCTAAATAACTTAATACAGTCTTGACCCGCAAAAAAAACTTAATAACAATATGTATGAATGCAATTGAACTTGGGTGATGTTTACAGTACTGACCAGTAAGTTGGCACCGCGGCCACTGCAGCGTAGGGGCTCTGGTGGCTGTAGCCGTACATTGGCGTTGTTGCTTCTGCCTCTGGCTCCGGGCCACAGTCGAGGTTGACGCCGAACAGCCGGAGATGTCTCGACGGCGCCACACTGCTGCTCTTGGCGTCTGCCTCTCTCTGCGACTCACCTGCAAGAATTCACCAGAGATCAATGGTGTAAGAGGTGTGTAGTTTTGTTGCATGTTACCACAGTGCTTTGTTCTTGAGTGCTGTTAATATACCTGCATGCAGCATGTCGCTGTGATCTTGCTCCACCGAGCGGAGATAGGCGTAGGAGCTGGCAGGGCTGGTAGGGTACGATCCCGACGTGCTGTAACACATCGGGCTCCAAGGCTGCTGCTCCCCGGCGTTCAGAGCAGGTGGAGGCACGCGCACAGGCGGTGGTGGCGCACTCTCGCCACGGCGCCTGCAGCCGATGAAGAGCCTGTCACCCGTGCCAAGGCCGCGCACTCTCTCGAAGTGCACGACGTCGCCAGCTTCGAGCTGCTTCTCCTTCACGTACCGGCTCCAGCCCTTGGTGAGCACGTAGCTCTGGCTGCTCGTCCAGTACGAGTACCGGAATCGCCACGGCTTGCCGGCATCATCCTCGAACGACAGGAGCAGGTCCTTCTCGCTGGGGGAGTCGCCGCTGTTCAGGGGGAAGTACCTCTCCGCGTGCTGCTTGGGGATCACCAGCCTGTTGAGCTTGCCCACATCACTTGGCGTCAAGGGCTTCTCGAACAGGTGCTCCCTCTCGTACTGGTGGTGGTAGTGTAGGTTCGTGTACATGGCTACCCCCCATGGCCAGGCCTGTGGGTGCCCCTGGGAGAGAGGGTGCATGGCCATTGCTGCTCTGGAGGAAAGCTACCTAGAGGTTTTTGTCTTTGCAAAAGTTGGGCGGTGGAGAGAAGAGAGGAGAGGAGAGGTAGGCGATGGTGTGTTGTGTAGACAACCATGCATATGTCATAGCTAGGCATTTATAGCCTCCCAAACTGTACACGGCTTGGAGGTGTCTACATATAATAGTATATTGGTATTTACGCAAGAAGGACTTGGTGCATTTGATCTTGAAGATCAGCCAAGTACTAGTATTTAACCTAGCTAGACAGGAAGAATCAAACTGAAAGGGCTTCAAAGGTGCTAAGGTTAGAATATGTAGTTCCAGTGTAGCTGATGAGGAATGATCAGGTGGTGGTACTTAAAAGTTGGTGCCTGGCCATTGTGGCCTAATCACAGCCATCCAGGCCAGGGGGCGCAGGGGTGGTAGGCCCTATCATGGCTTTCCATGTGCCTGGGTTTGTTAGGGGCCTATGCAATGTGATGTAGTATGGCCACTGTCCTTAACTTCTCATTTTAACCTTGTACAGGTCCAGGTTTCTGGTGCTGCAGTGCAGTGCTGGACATCCAATTTTCTTCTATCTGGCCTTGGGACGGTCCAAAATGTCCTGGCTTGTTTAGAATTTCAATTTCCAACGAGAGTCCATCCCATTTGTAACTTGTGTAGACATGGAGGTTCCCTAGGGACCGATAGATTGGTACTAGCGCTAGTTCTTAAACCTGTTGTCCACTTGGGGTAGCTGGTAGGCAATAACTTGTTCAGGGTAGTAGTGGTCTTTTGAGATGTGACACCTGAGGTGTATGGGCCGTGTGCTCTTACTATGATGCACTATACTAGTACCAGCCATTTTCTTGATATCAGATTCAACACAATCAAGGGTTTTGTCAGGCCTGTCTCATTCAATGGCAGGGCTGACCACCTCTTAAGAGGTGGCAAGGCCTCCCAGCAAAATAACCAAGCTGTTTCCTTTGGTTGGACTCGTACACAATGAATTGAATTGAGTTGTGGCCGTAAGATATTATTTCTATTCAAACCTTTGGCGGAGGACAACCTGCCCAGGGCACACTGGGCAGCTTGCGTGGGGGTAAAGCGACTGTCCATTACTCTGCTCCTCTTGTTAGATGATGCCGTTTGGAGATTAGTGCTTTTTTATCATGCATTAGGCATATGGGAAGCACCTCTTGTTGTTGGCACAGTGGAGCACATAGCATTTAGATGAGCTGTTTTGTTATAACTTTAGTGGCAGATCTGTATCAGACTCCGTAAACTATTGGGGATAAAACGATCAATGTCGCTTTGTTTGCTTCTTTGGAGACCGGCATTCGATCACATGGTTTTGGATGGCATTACATGACTAGATTCATTGTGTGTGTGTGCTCACTAATACATGTGATTATGTTAACTACATGGTTATTCGGCTTGTCAGCCTTTGGAGCAACCGGAGGGGCCAAGACCGGCGATTGTTATGTCAGCAGGTCTTCTTCAGAATCAAATCATAACGGTGATTTAACGGATCTCGTTATTAATCGCCATTCATCGCATCAGTTTCTTTTTTTCTTGCATTGAACCTCTTATTATTTTACTTCTTCAAAGTTGATTACTTAAATGATTTTCTTGCTATTTGCAGTACTGTACTTGGTTGTAGTCTCACGTGGCCATGGCATTTTTTTGCCCGCCCTGCTGTTATATGCAGCTAGAAAGCTCCAAGTTCCCAAAGGCCGAAGTATTCTAACACCGAAATCGGAAATAGGATCAAGATTGGACCTGCGCACAGATCCCCTCTTCTCCAATTTACAACAAGTTCGGGAAGAATTTTGTCCCCAATTTCTTCCTCCCCACTCCTATGTGTAAGATCCCTTGGTCCTTGTAGTTCCTCCTGTTTCTTGCTAACCCCTATAAACTGTTATGTTGTTTTCTCTGGGCATGCATGCACATAAAAGATACTCAATAAAAGATGAGTATCTGTTTCTATTGCAAAATAATTTATACTTGATTAAATCACTGATAACTCTATGTTGTACTATATATGAAAGTGCATGGTTAGCTCCAATGTTCATTTAGTTATGGAATCTTGTCAAGAAAGCCATCAATGTTACTAGTTTGCAACTCCGTGCAAATAATGGTTTATGAGTTTCTTTCTATACTGAACTACATACTGGTGCATAAGAAAGAATTTTACTTGTAGACTCTTGTAAAACGAAGAGATAAATAACTTTGCTAATAGATTTTTTATTTCGTTGAAAATTGCATTTCTAAGCTTTGACCAAGAAATGTACTCTACTCCCTCTAAATCAGAAATTTCACAATGCAGGTAATTTTTTATTCTGTGTTAGCCAATATTCGTTTGACCATCAATACAGGGAAAATACTAATGCACATACGCAATACTCTCCGTTCTTTATTACCATGTGTTATGGGTTTAGTCAAAGTCTACAAAGTTTGACTAAGTATATGGTGAAAGTATCAACGTCTATAATAACAAATACATATAATATAAACATATATTTTATAATGATTGTAATAAATTTAATTTTATATTGTAGATGTTTTCTACTCCCTCCAATCCAAATTATAAGTTGTTTTGACCACTTCAATGTGGACTAAATACGGACTGAAATGGGTGTCAACACACTAAAATACGTCTAGATACGTACGAATTAAGAAAAGTCTAAAAAGGTTTATATTTAGAAACGGAGGGAGCCAATTTGATTTTGACTAAACGTAGAACGAGGGGTAATTATAAACGTAGTGAGTACTGGATCTATAGAAACATAATGTATTCTTTGTTTTATATAAACCAACATATTATTATGAAAATGGATGGTCAAAATGATCTTGGAAACCGTGTCAGTACATATAATCAACGTTCTACATTGTGCCCTTATTTGGGGAAAATGGCAAAACGCATTGGATCACAATAATCACTGCACTGGTACGGCCATCTTGCAACATGCATGCATGCTGGTTGGTTGTGAGTTGTGCCCAAGTGTAGCATATTAAAACCCGGCCACGAGGAGGGAGCCCCGCAGCTTAGGCTCTTAATTTCCCATGGCTCAATCATGCAAGCTCACCTGCCCAATCTTTTCGATAATTCAAGCAGGTTTGGTTTTCTCCAGGCACATGAGGGAGCCGGTATCTCGTGGAATGGAATTTGAATATGGGATCACTCGAGATAAGGGGACACACATGCTAACTTGAATATCCTGATGGTTTTGGTCGGGACCATGTGTAGAGCCACTAGACGCTGCAAGCTGCAAGCTGCAAGCTGCAATTGTTTACTATGTAGCTCCGCCTAAATTTCTGTACCAGCTGCGAACTAAATTCGATATCTTTTGAGCAGATCCGTGTGTGTGCCGTGGGAATGCGTAAAGGAGAGGCGCAGGCTGCAAGCGATCTCTGGATTGAAGCTTTTCTTCCCTGCGCACTCAAATCTGACTTGATAGAGAAGGTCTGGCTGGCCAGGCCGGGAGGAGGAGAGGTGAGATGATGGAGGGAGAGAGGGAGAGGGAGAGAAGGGAAAAACTGGTATGTTTTCAGATGCCTTTTCACCGTCGCAGGGCCTGCATGGTGTCATGTTGGTACTCGCTTTAGGTCAGCGTAAAGTTGGTCTTTAGTGAAGGGAGACAAAGTGGAACTGTGGAAGCAACGGCTCCTGATTACCTCGAGGCTCCTGAAAAGGACGAACATTCTACTATATATAACAGATGGTGGATTCGCTGCCCCGTCATTGGTCCACGTCGCCCTTCAAACGACAGCCGTTTGATCGCGACGTCCAACGGCCCAGATGCGCCCCTCTAACGCAGGGCACTGTAGCGCGTATTTTCTACCAATGGCGTGTAGCCACGTCGCCCGGTAACCAGCCCGTCCACCCGGTCAAAGCCGGTGACACCCCCTTGCACGATTTTTGGCGCCAAATTTTACAGAAAAACCCCCCGCGGGACCTGAATTTAATTTTCTGAAATGACAGGGTTTATCCTGCAAAAGTATCCGAACACGCTCCCTCTCCTCTCTCCCTCCCGTGTGCCCGCGGCGCAGCAGGCGACGACGCCGCCGCGCTCCGCCATCGTCCTGGCCCTCCCCGGCCAGATCCATGGGAGGGCGAGCTCCGCCGTCGCCGTCCCCATCTCCTCCCTGCAGATCGGGCGCCGCGCCGCTCTAGGGCCGCCGGAATCGCCGCCGTGGCGCCAGCCGCCTCCGCCGTGTCGGCGGGCCGCCGACGCCGCTCCGATGGCCTAAAGAGAGCGGCGCCGCCACCTACATGTCGACGACGGCGAGGCGCACCGGACGCGCGCGCGCTCGCGTCCCAGAAGGCTGCGCGCGCGGCCCGGAAAGCGGCGGCGCGTCGCCGGCGCCCTCGGCGCCTCTGTGCCCAGCTCCACCCGCAGCCGACGCAAGCGTGACGTCACGGCAGCGTGGGCCGGGCTGGTGGGCTGCTCCGGGGGCTGGGCCGGCCGGCAGTTTTTTTTCCTCTTTTTTTCCCAAAAAAAATGTATCTTCCCAAATATTACTCCAAATAAATTCAAACAAATTTTGACGAAATTAATAAAAACAAACTAGGCTCTGCAAGCTTCTCCAAATTATTTGGAAACTTCAAAAATTTGAATATTACATAAAGGCTATTCCATTGTTTTCTTCAAACTCAAATACAATCTAGAAAATAAAAGCCACAATAACAACCAATATGATAAACCCAAAAAAATAATTTGGCTAAAAAAAAAACTTACTTCCACAAAGTTTGCCAAATCATTTATATACAGCTACCCATTCATAACATAGGCTTACAAATTTGACAACAAAATACAACAAATGTTATTGTTGAACATAATTTAAATGTAAGCTTCCCTCGGATTTCTGTTTAATTATTTTCCAATCAACCCAGTTTTAACAATACTGGAAAACTTCTCCAAGCTATTTGGAAACTTAAAATGTTAAGATATTAAATAAAGTCCATTCCATTGTTTATTTTCCAATCAACCCAATTTTAACAAAACTGGAAAACTTCTCCAAGCTATTTGGAAACTTAAAATGTTCAAATATTACATAAAGTCCATTCCATTGTTTGTTTTCAACTCAAATAGGATCCAGAAACATAAACCCGCAATATCAATCAATATGATAAATGCAATAAAACAATTTGGTACAACAAAAAACTTACTCACATAAAGTTTGACAAAAAAAAAATGAAAAAAAGACCAATGTAAATGTTACATATACTTTAAATGTAATCTTCCACGGATTCCAGTGCACGCAAACCTAAAAAAATCATATCTTTTTATACACAACTCAGAAAAATACAAATAAAATACCTAAATCTCCAGAAAAAGAACATCTTTACAACTAACACATTTATATGCATGTTTAAACAATTTTTTTAAAAAATAATTACAACAAACATTATAGCTTTCCATACTAATTATAAAATTCATATAAAATCATCTCGCATATCAACATTATATCTTCCTATATTAATTATACATCTTCTGTAAAACCACCTGTTGATTTCAGATAACTACAGAATATTAACTATGTGGCTTACAGAAAAACCACTGATAATTGTTCACTATTCGGATAAATAGAAAGCAACAAATTCTAATACAGTTAAAAGTAACAAACACAAAAAACTAATATAAATCAGTGCTCTCAGCTTTAACAATTTTCGAGATCTAAACAACTTTCAGACATGAACTCCTCTGAATTTCACTAATCTTCAAACCTAAGTAATAATTAAATTTGTACATTACCGAATTTAAATTCCATTTACTCCACAGGCACAGAGTCCCTATATATAATTTTGACATGATTCTAAATAATGCAAAAAAAAGTTCAAACTATCCATTCGAGCTTAAACTAAAAAATGCCCACAGTTTTTCCCTTCAAACAATTTTACCGAATTGTAAATATGATTTTGACATCATTCTAAATAATGCAAACCAAAAACATTAACAAATGTCCACAGTTTTTTTTTCGGAAAAATGATCCAAACTATCCATTCAATTTTAAAACAATTCTAAAAAAATACAAATCAACAGTTTAAAACATGTTCTCGGGAAAAAATGACAAATATGTCAACGGGTTCACATAAAAAAATAATACGCACACGCAAAATTCAAATTTCAAAAAAACACGTTCCTTACAAATTTGTATTCCCATATACGTCAAAAGGAATTCAAATGCGCTGAACTATTCAAAAACTTGGCGATTTCCTGAAATTGAACAGTTCTCGAAACTTTAAATTGACAAAAACTTTACGGTCGAACGATTCAAAATTTAAGCCCACGGGCGCGGCGAAGACCGCGCTTAGTCCCCTAGTACTACTGAATAGTTGGGACAAATAACATGCCCAGTTACACTTAGGATGATGAAGAATATGTTTTCTAAAAGAAGATAATGAAGAATAAAGTGGATTTTTGATCGCCCGTTGGCTATACCACCCCATTGGCAGTCGTTAGATGCGGTCGTCGAGATTCGGTCATGCATGTCAACACTGTCCGAATTGCTCCTTAAACTGCCGGAATGCATGTAATTAGCTAGCTTACTATCCTAAATCTCCGTCGAGACAGTGTGATTTACTTCTGCAGTCTGCCTAGCGTCGTCACTGTCCGGTGTCGGATGTCTGACTCGTTGGCTTGTTTTCATTATTTGCGTGCATCGAAGCCAGCGGCTGACACACGGCCAGCGACTACGCAGGACATTTTGACCCGCAGGTGTGCATGTTTCATGCGTCAGTGTGTAAATCTGCATAGCGGGGATGTTTATATGCATGCACGAACTGGTGCCCTTGACACACCTTCCCATAGCCTTGAATAGGTAAATAACATTTAATGCTAGTAATGCTTTTGGGTCATAAGTTTAAATTTATATGCACCAATTATGAAAAATAGATTTTAAAATGTCAAAATATTTTAAGAAAAAATGTTGTGTGCACATCCGGACATTATATGTTCACACAATGTTTCGTGAGAAAAATACATTATTTATATGCTATATAAAAGACAAAATAATGTCTCATGAAAATAGTGAGATCACTGTTTTTCTGGGCAGCAAATCGCCACTATCTGAAATAGTAGACTTAGTAGTACTGCGTACTAGAGAAGGAGGAGGTGAAGAAAGAAACGGATGATAAAGGCATGTGTAGCAGTGTGCATGCCTAGTGGACAAGCAAAAGAGCAAACTCCAGCACTGAAATTAATTGGTTGGTGATGTGTTTTGTCCCAGTGGTCTGCACACATTAATTGAGAACTAGCCTAGTCAAAACGGGCTCCTTCAGTCGTACTGACAACATCCTGCATTTTCTCCAAGACACAGCAGTTGATTTGCAGGAGTGCCAGGGGATTAGCAAGTGTCCTCAGGAGTGATATGTGAATCTTGATGCTCCATCGGACGACCGGCAGAGGGGTGGTATAGCACCCCGGCGGCAACAACATATTTTCGTAATGAAGAATATAGCTGTAGTAACGAAATTGCAGCAAAAATTACAACGCACAAGCGAGATCAATACATGCACTGCATTTACTCCGTTCACGAAAGAGTGCACCTCTATCTTTTTTGAAAAGTCAAACGATCTCAAATTTGATCGTGTTTGCACAGAAGTATAAAAATATTTATGAAATCAAATAGTTATATGATGAAAATATATTTTATCATGAATAGAATGGTACTAAGTTGTGGACATGGCATTTCGGGTCATAGGTCTAGATGCATCCATTATGTAAAATATTTTTTAATTTTTTATAAAATATAAAAAAATTCCAAGTAAAAATTTCGGATATACATCAGAATATTTTATGTTAGCACAAAAAGTTTCGTGAATAAAAGACTTTTTTGCAGGTTTTTTTTGTCTTTTTTGCATAGTTGGGACAAATAACATGCCCAGTTACACTTAGGATGATGAAGAATATGTTTTCTAAAAGAAGATAATGAAGAATATAGCTGTAGTAACGAAATTGCAGCAAAAATTACAACGCACAAGCGAGATCAATACATGCACTGCATTTACTCCGTTCACGAAAGAGTGCACTTCCATCTTTTTTGAAAAGTCAAACGATCTCAAATTTGATCGTGTTTGCACAGAAGTATAAAAATATTTATGAAATCAAATAGTTATATGATGAAAATATATTTTATCATGAATAGAATGGTACTAAGTTGTGGACATGGCATTTCGGGTCATAGGTCTAGATGCATCCATTATGTAAAATATTTTTTAATTTTTTATAAAATATAAAAAATTCCAAATAAAATTTCGGATATACATCAGAATATTTTATGTTAGCACAAAAAGTTTCGTAAAGAAAAAACTTTTTTATGACCTGTGCAAAAAAGACAAAAAAACCTGCAAAAAAGTCTTTTATTCACGAAACTTTTTGTGCTAGCATAAAATGTTTTGATGTATATCCGAAATTTTTACTTGGAATTTTTTGACATTTGAAAAATGATTTTCGGGCAGTAGGTGCATCTACACCTATGACCCAATATGGATTTCCTCTAAGTTGGTTGCATAAATATTGATACTTTCTTGTATAAACACGGTCAAAGCTAAAAAAAAGTATGATGTTTTAAAATATTGTTAGCACACTTTTTTATGGACAGAGGGAGTATGTTTAAGATAGACGAGCTATATTTTTACAGGTGTCAGTGGCGGGCACATGTGTATCCATGGGGATGCAACTGAATACCCAAAACGTTTGGCAAATGTTTCAAATTATATGATATAGCCATCAATCTCTACTTTATATTCTTATGTTATTCATCCAGATTATAACAGAAACCACTGGCATAGTTTTCTAGTGTACATGAACCCAGGTCAGCTGGTTACGGGATCGAACATCCTTTCTTGCACTTTTTTTCTACTCTTTGTGATAGTTTTTTTTAATCTTGAATACCTATTGAAAAACTCCTGGGCCCGCCCATGACAGGGTGGTCATGGCTGTGACTCCCTCTTCTGTCTCGTCTTGATAAGTTTACAGTCCCTTTTGCCAAATGATCGTGCTAGGTGTCGGCCTAGGGAGGAATCCCTGAGAGACCGCCTTCCTACCATTTTTTTTTGAAGCCGCCTTCCTACCATGTGATTTAGTCAAAATATGGGTCGCCCCAATGCCCATATCTTACATGCAACAGTTTTTTGTACGTCCGCAACGTCTTCATGAAATTTCATACCACAATGTGTCAAAATAATGTACAAAACGTTGCAACATTTCAGAAACACCAAAGCAGCAAAAAAAACTTTTGTATGCATCGAATACCCATTTGGTCCCAGTAAATCGTCGAGAAAGAACCATTCCGTGCATGCATCATGGTAGCAAAGCTTGAAGGATGAATGCAACATTTGTAGTAGACACCTAGAGTCATCACAACATGGCATCCATGTGATGCAACAAACAAAAGAATCCGTAACATCGAGAATTCTAGAACCACCAACATGTATTTTGAAGCACCAATGTCGAGAAATTAAAAAAAGCAGACCAATATGACCGTTGCTCGCTCCCGCGACGCGCATGGCGATGCGCCGCCGGCGACAGCGGCCGCGCCGCTACCCCTACCCCACCTATCCCTTCGCCCCCACCGGCTCCCACCGCCTCCGGCCTCCATCCCCCAAGGTTTTCACCCGGCGTTTCTTGGATTGCCTCTTGCCCAGCCCGCCAGATCTGAAGCGAGCCGCCGCCTTCCAGCTGCTCCAGCCACGTCGTCACCGCCACGGCTCCACCTCCGCGCCTAGCAGGCGGTAACGCCACCAGCATCCTCGCGCCTCCGGATGCGGTCTGTGCCGGGGTCAACGCGGCCCTGTCGGCCTGGCGAGCGCGCGGTTTCCCCGCTAGCATCCTCAAGACCTCCCGCGCCTTCAATGCCAGGCCTCGCCCGCGCCAGCAACGATCCGTGGCTTACCTGCTGCCGGATCCGCGCATTCAAGCCGCACCGGCCTCCCCTACGCACCCTACGCCGAGCGCCCCTGCTCCGTCCCATCGCCATGACGCCGCTGTCGGGGGAATACCAAATAGGTAACCCGCGGCCCATCGAGTAAAATGCGGCTTATGACTCGTTCACGGCCGCATTACCAATGGGCTTATACGAAGATGGGCCGATCGAAGGCCATGATGAGCTGAGGGAAAGATCTAGAAGATTGGAGATAACTTGTCTTGGAGGACACGAAGATAGTTAGTCTTCGAGTAGGACTCCAGCTCATGCTTTCCCAAAGCGAGGGACTTTCCTTGTAACCTAGCGAGCCTCTAGATATATAAGGAGGACTCGCAGGACGTAGAGGGGGAGACTCTCAAGTTCCAAACCCTAGACTCAAAGGCGATTCGACGCAGCGAATCGCAACCCTTGTAACACCATATACATATCAATTCCAATCTAGGATAGGCAGGAAGTAGGTCTTTACCTCGCATCGAGGGGCCGAATCTGGGTAAACATTGTCTTCCTCGTGCCCTACGATCTTAAGCTCGGAGACGCTCGAATCGCGTAAACCCCACACCTGCGAAGTCATCTCCATGACATCTGCCGTGATAAACCCACGACAGTTGGCGCTCAGGGTGCAAGCGGTAACGGACCGCCGCGGCGCCGTTACTTTGGGCCACTTAAATCACAGATGCGAGCGTCCACGTGAATAAAAAAAAGAAACGGCATATATGGCCGGGCCGCGGTTGCCACGGCGCCGCATCTAGCAGCGAGAGTCAGGGCCGCAGGGCCGCAGAGTCAGGGCCACGAGCGCCGCCACCGGAGCGCCGCCAACCGCCATGGCCGGCCTTCCTCCTCTGGCTCCGGCTCCAGGGGCCTTCCCCTCTCCCTCTCCCTCGAATCTGTGCCTCAAAGCAACATCCAAGGCCGGCGACGGGCAGCCGCAGCCTATGCCGGCAACGATGGCAAGCAAGGATGGCGGCGAACCACAGCATGACACGGACGGCGTGGGGAGGGTGGGCGGACAAGGGATTTATGGTGGCGAACCACCGACGCGCACGGACGGCGGCGGTGATATCACGATGCGCACGGACGCCGCCGGCGGGAAGCGGCCGCAGACGCCGCAGGCCAAGAATGACTCCCTCGTCAAGAAGCGCAAGAAGCACAACGACCCCACAACCATCAAGGTACCTGATCCCCAACTTCTCTGAATTTCGGTGTCTGGGAGTAGGAAGTTGCTTTCGGTCGGCAGTTTAATCCGGGGAAGCTTGCAGCTGCTAGTACCGCTGATGTGAAGCTTCCATCGCATTAGTAAATGTGGCGTCTGGTACTAGTATCGATTACAGGATATGTTACTGAATCCTTCCCAGCTGCTTGAGAGTTGCTTCCTACTCGTTGTGTGGCAAATGCTACAGGATATGCTAATTTAGTTCTTACTACTACAAGTCGTCATGCCTGGACTATCAGTATCTGCAACCAGAATTCGTTGCTTTACAACCTGAAATATTTCTAGTCGTCCAGGGCCATTTTCTTCAAGTCATGATATAATGGCGTGCTTTACAACTGCATGCTTGTTGCATCAATAGCCAAGCAAGGTTTGAAGAAACAATAAACACATTTGATAACTAATGTAGAAAGAAAATTTTATGAACTGGTAGCATAGCAAACAGTTACAAGCTGCCTAAACCAAATAGACATGGTTAATAAAAACGAGTGATTTATTAAGAGAATAGTTATAAGCACGCTGCTGGCATGTTTCTTCTAACACTGCAAAGAGAAGTTGAACCCATATAAAAGCACTGGAATTCATTGAGTAAACAGTTCTGTCTCACTACTACATCGTGCACATTTTGATGGACATATATCTAATGTACTTATTATATCTCTTTGTTTAATAGTCACCTAGAAAGTCAGCTAGTACAGCAATACGATCGCCAATGCAAGCAACGAGTTCACCGGGGGTTAATTTCCTTCTCAAGTCTGCAGCAGTGAATAGAGCAAGTATGGCTGGTTCTCCTAAAACGCCACAGCCACCAAGTTGTTCCCCTTCTCTTCATGATTTATCTCCTGATACAAGAGCCACGAATTCACAAGGTATGACCAAGTTTTTATTCATGTGATTTGTTGTCTACTGTTTAGTTTGTGAGCCACACATTCAATAGCATTAGAGAGAGTGTCAAGTATGTGGGAAGCTCACAAGCAAGAGTTGAGAAGTTTGTTGGAATAATCATGCAAGAAGGACTGCCTGCAAGAAGTCCTTGTCCTGATGTGAGCAGCCGCTGGAATTCAACTTTCTTGATGCTAGAAGCAGCTTTACCCCTTCGGAATGCATTCCAGTCCCTAGATAATCAAGATAAGGAGTACATGTTTTCTCCTTTGAACTCGGAATGGGAATTAGCTGCAGCTGTACTGAAGGTGTTGGAGGTCTTCTACACAGCAACCAACACACTATCAGGCTCAAAGTATCCAACTTCTCATCTATACTTCTACCAGCTATGGAACATCAAGAAATTGTTGAATAAAGAAGAATCAGTTTTGAATGGAAAAATTGAGAAGAAGGAAGCATCTGATCAGGACTTAATAATTGCAAGTATGGTTGAAAAGATGCAAGCAAAATTCAATCAATATTGGAAGGAGACATACATGTCAGCATGCATTCCTGTTATTCTTGATCCGAGGTACAAGTATGACCTCCTAGAGTATCTATTGAGTGACTTTGGAACTGAAAAGGAGGCGGAAACATGGATGGTTGAAGTGAAGAAAACCATGCTGGAGCTCTTCAATGATTACAATAAAGAGGTTGCTGGAGAGTCACACACAGATAGTGGCACTCAAGAGGTTCAAGATGATAATGACCCACTAGCAGAGTGGGATCATTACATGAAGTCTATGAAAGTGCATGTGTTGCCCTATGCGTGGTTTTGGTAATTAATGACAATCCTTATGGACTAATGTTTGCATTGAGATATAGTTGTAGATCTTGTCCATTGGAAAAGGTTGGAGTTCATGTGTTGGACTCTAGAAGATTACATGATGATCAATGCTCTATTCAAGGGTTTATTGAAGAATGGTCATATGTAGAGAAGATGAAGTGCAAGTTCAAGAGAAGCATCTTGAAGAAATCATATGCTTGAAGCTTGCCACCCATTTGGAGATAATGGTCAAGTGAAGATGTTCCTAAGAGTGGCACTCCCATCTTGGTGTATGGGGGAGCAACATTTGAATCTTCACCAAGCAAAGCGCAATCAAGAAAGGTGTTCCAACTTGAGAGAGCAAGATCGTCATCATCGAGCTCAAGTGGAATGCGCAAGGCAAAGGTATGATCTTAATAGGTTTTCTATTTTACCGGTCTCATGTTGTTAGTGGGAGACCGGGTTTTAGGATAGACGGCGTACTATCAAGAGGGGTTCTCAAGTGAGTAACTTGATCGCATCTTTGTGGAGAGCTCAAACCTTTGCATACTTGGCATTTCATCTTTCTTGGTTCTTACTTGGCTTTTATCCTTGTTGGATTTTGGTGCTTGTTGTGATCTTCACGACAAACCCAAGTTCACCGAAAACGAATTTCGTTTGGAAAACTTGTTGCGTTTTTGGTTTTGGAGGTTTGCCGGTTATTCCTTTTTAGAGAGGTTTTACCTTTCTCCATTTGGTTTTATCTTCCATTGTTGGACTATGTTGTTTCTCTGCATGATCTTGTAAAGCTCTTCGTTGCGTTTCCAACGAGCCCGAGAACATCGAAAACGGAGTTCGGATGCTCAAGATATCGTCGTTTTCGTGTTGACGTTTCGGCAGTTTTGTGTAGGCCGGAAACTCCGGTGTAAACACACCGGATACTCCGGCCCGGACCAGGAAACTCGCATTTGTTCAGCCCCTGGTCTAGGCCGGAAACTCCGGCCTTTGGTCCAAAGTCTCCGGTCCAGACCGGAGTTTCCGGTCCAGGCCGGAGTCTCCGGTGCAAAGCTGTCTGCAACGGCTAGTTTTCTGGGAGGGGTATAAATACCCCTCCACCTACCTCCAGCCAGTTCAGCTCGCCCAGATTTCTCTCTCCTCCATTGTTGCAAGCTCATTTCTTTGATATCTCCCAATCCCTCCACCCAAACTCTTTGATCTTTGGAGGATTGAAGGAGAAGACCTAGATCTACATTTCCACCAATCAATATCTCCTCTAAGTGAGGGGAACCTAGTGGATCTAGTTCTTGGAGTTCTTGGTGGTTCTCCTCTTTGTTCTTCCTCTCTTATTCCCCCATAAGCATTTGTTGCTTTGTTGGAATTTGAGAGTGAAGGATTTGAGCACTTGTGCTCTTGCCTTTTGCATTTGGTGCATCGGTGTGCTCTCCACGAGGATTCGTGGAAGTTGAAAGCTTGTGAACTTGTTACTCTTGGGTCTTCGGGCCCTAGACGCCTTTGTGGTGGTTGGACCCTTGTGTGGTCACTTGAAGCCGTTCGGGAGCCCCCAATCCATTGTGGGTTGTGCCTCGGATTGTTGTTGAGAGCCGTTCGGGAGCCCCCAATCCCATTGTGGGTTGTGCCCGGATTGTTGTTGAAAGGCTCCGGATTCCGCCTCGAAGGAATACCGATAGTGGAAGGTGAACCAAACCTTTGTGGTGCGGTTCATCGGAGAAGAGGGTGAAACCTTTGTGGTTGTTGAACCGTTGTGTCGGTTCACACCTCTCCAACGAGACGTACTCCCTTTCAAGGAGGAACTCGGGAATACATCCTCGTCTCCGCGTGCTTCGGTTATTTCTATACCCGAGCTTTTTACTTATGCACTTTACATTGTGATAGCCTTCGTGCTTGAAGTATTCTATATTGCTATCACCTTGTTGCTTGTCTTGCTTAGCATAAGTTGTTGGTGCACATAGGTGAGCCTAGTTTATTTAGGTTGTTGGCTTGTTAATTTAAACACCTAGTTTTATTCCGCAATTAGCAAGCCTAAACCGGAAAAGTTTTAATCGCCTATTCACCCCCCCCCTAGGCGACATCATTGTCCTTTCAATTGGTATCAGAGCCTGGGCTCTCTTTTTGGGCTTTACCGCCTAGAGAGTAAAAGATGTCGTTTAGGGAATTAGTGCACGATCCCACTTTCATATTCGATGGCACAAATTATGATGTTTGGAAAATTCGCATGCTTAATCTTTTTAGGGCCATGGGTCCAAATTATATTAAGAGGATTGTGGATGTGGGTTTTTCTCCTCCAAAGGATTCCAAGAATTATCTTTAGAGGATGAGGAAAACTCTCATCTCGAGACTCTAGTTTCTAATGGTCTTATATGTGTTTTGAGCGATGTAGTTCTTGCTTCAATCATGCCTTTTCGGAACGCTCATGAGCTTTGGACCAAGCTTCAAGATATATATGAAGTGTCCAAAATTATTGAGGATGATTGTTCTCCTCCACTTCCGGCCGTGATGAGTTCACAACTTCTTCCACTTCACCAACATGTGATTTGTCACAAGGTAATGATATGGTGAGTGGTGATAGAAATTGCATTGGTGATGGTGAACTTACTATTGATTATACTTCTTCTCTATCACATTGCAATGTTCTATCTTTGGACTTAAACTCTTCTAGCACTCCAAATGTCATACATGCTAGAGTTGATAGTCCTTGCATATCATGTAATAGTTGTTTAACTAAATCTCATGATGATATGCTTCATATGTCTTGTTGCCATGAAAACAATGCTTCCATATCCTCTAGTACTTGCATGACTAACAATGTAGAGGAATCCCAACATTTGTTGGAACAAGACATGGACCTAAATGGTGCTTCAAGTAACTTCTTCAATCATTAATCATGTTTGCCTTATGGCTAAGGATTCCGAGGTGTCTCCCACCTCAAATCCAAATTGTGATGATGTGGATGAGGATTCTCATGAAGAAGGTTTTGATTTTGAATCCTTAACCAAGATGGGTGAGATGGTACTTGGTGCTCTCCCCAAAGGTAGTAAAGCTATCCCTCCTCTTGTGAAATCATTGATTATGTTACTAAGAGTAGGGAATTTATTGAGGATTTGGAAAGTCAATTTGATGAGAAATGTCAAATTGAGAGGGATGACTCTATTACTATAGCTTCCTTGAAAGCTTCTCTTGAAGAAGAAGAGCTTAGGTCTTCTCTTGAAGAGAGACTTGAATCTCTTGATGAGTCTAATGATCTTATTATTGCTAAAATCATTAAGGAAAGAGATCATGCCCTTGCTAAATATAAAGTGCTTAAAAAGGAAAAAGTTGAATTTGGTGTTGGCAATGCTAGACTAAGTGAGGACATAGAGAGACTTGACAAAGCTCACAAGGCTTTAGAAAGTGAACACTCTCTCCTTATCAAGTCTCATGATCAACTCCAAACTCAACTATCTAAGAATGATAAGCTTGCCAAATTGTCTTCTTCCATTTCTAATATTAATGATGCTTGTGCTACTAACTCCACTTCTTGTGAAGCATCTATTTTGAAGGAGAATGTTGAGCTAAGGGCTCAACTTGAGTTGCTATCTAGCAAGTATGGGAAATTGGAAGAAAGTCATGAAAAGCTTTCTAGCTCTAATGATGATCTTCTAGCATCCCATGCTAGGCTAAAGTTAGCTCATGAGGCTATTTACAAAGGTAACATCTTGTGAGCCTCATGTGGACAAGGCACAACTTCTACTAAAATGCTTTATTGCCATGTGCTAGTCCTAGTGATTCATCCACTCACAATTTGCTACATCTTGTGATGAATTACTTTCATTGCCTTGTTGCTCTAACAATGAAGCTTCTACTTCCTCTAGTGTTTTTGTTGATACTAACCATGTAGAGGAACTAAATGAGCTCAAGGCCCAAGTCACTTCTTTGAAGAAAGACTTGGAAAAGCGTCATGTTGGGAAGTCCACACTTGACAATATGTTGAGTGTTCAAAGACGCCCCAATGACAAGAGTGGACTTGGATTCAACTCCAATAACAAGAACAAGTCCAAGTCTACAAGAAGAAAAGGGCCAAGAACAAGTTAAAGATTCGGCCAAGATTGTTTGCTTCAAGTGCAAAGTTGAAGGGCACCATGTTAGATCTTGCCCTTTGAAGAAGAAGGCTCTTAGTGAGAAGCAACAAGGGAAGAAGCCTCAAGTTCAAACTCAAGTTCCTCAAGTTGAAGAACCCTCTTCCCAAGAATCAAGCTACTCCTCCTCAAGTCAAGATTCCAACCAAGAAGAGAGGAGGAAGTCGATGTTGCTACCTATGCCGTGAGAAGGGTCACCTTGCTTCTTCATGCACAAATGGTACCTTATCCAACCCCATTATTATTGATGATGTTATTCTCTTCGGAAGGATAAGGTTGGCAATGTGTTTGCCAAATATGTTGGGACTCAAAGTGGTGTCAAGAAAAGAACCATTTGGGTTGCCAAACCTATTGTGACTAACCTCTTAGGACCCAACTTGGTTGGGGACCAACAAGCTAAAACTTGATCAATAGGTGTTGTTGGAGGTCATTGGAGACTTGGCTACATCATGAAGAATTAAGGGATCTTCATCAATTATATTCTCTCAAGCCAAGTCATTTGGATTATATTGTTCTACCTCATATCCAATGTTTCCTCCTTGCGGTAACTTTTATTTAAATCATATATACATTGAAAGTTGCTTGCACCCTTGCATGTGTTTGGTTTTGTACCTTGCTAGTGTTTGTATGTGTTGTGCTCTCTACTTACTTATCTTGAGAAATCAAGTATGTGTATGTTGGTTTGCACACCATTTACTTGTGTTGAGCCTTATTGCTTTTATTTGATATATTACCTTGTTGGCTCTCTTTTGAGAGATTAATGGACCATTCCATTTTTGGAGAGTGATATGCTTCGTGCACTTCACAAACCAAAAATGTGTGTACATGAGGAATACCACTTAGTGATGATATATCAATCTTATCTATTCTCTATGTGGTATGTCATGCTCATGAGAAATTCAAATTCTATATGTCCATTAATTTCTCGAGTTGGTTTTGTTTGCCTCTTGCTTTAAAAGAAAATGGATTATCACATTATGGGGGAGTAATAAGCTATGTGCATATTACAAGCCTAGAAAATGTGAACATGTGAGGTATTGCCACCTAGAATTGATATTCTTCATTATCTTATTCCTTTGTGGCATGTTCTCAAACAAGTTCCTTTTGCTTAAATGCTTTTGCCTCTCACGTTGGATCTTGTTTGTGATGGAATTTTTGATATGGCTTTCCCTAAATATGTTCTCATATATCTTTTGGGAAACCAATTGCTTCAAGCTACTCCTTGGAGTTGCTTTGCATTATTGTGATTTTTGAAGCTATCAAGAATATCTATCTATCTAAGCATGGCTTTTAATTCCTATCCTTTGCCATATGCTTATGTTTTGTGAATATGATCTTGAATATATCTTTGCAATCCACCACCGAGAAATATCTCCATACATTACTTGTCTTGACAAGTGATAATCATATTGTGGTAAATATATTGATCATATTCACTTTGGCTCTTGCTTTGAATTGCCTTATTTGATTGCCAAGGATTTGTTTTGATCTAACTCTCATTTGTCTTCCTTGTATCTTTTGGATCCTTTATTGCTCTACTTGAAATTTGTTTTGTGCTTTCTTGAGT
Organism: Poa pratensis; assembly: GCA_947311845.1. Classification (NCBI taxonomy): domain Eukaryota; kingdom Viridiplantae; phylum Streptophyta; class Magnoliopsida; order Poales; family Poaceae; genus Poa; species Poa pratensis. The sequence goes on along the minus strand of CAMZMU010000097.1, from coordinate 39,805,408 downwards.
TGGGAAAAGCAATGAACCAATTCTTGTGCATTGACATTCAAAAGTCATACTTCTTGATAATGCACTATTCTTTGGGAAGCTATCCTACTTTGAGTAAAACACCGTTCTTTAAATTGGTATTGCAATTTCTTGCCTTTCTTGAACATGACTAGTGTTTGAATATATATATATATGTGGAAGTGATGATCTCATTTGTGTGCATTTTGTATTCAAATGCAAAATCTTAAATAATGCACACATCTTGGGGGAGCAATCCTATAGGTTTTTGAACATTAGTTGTCTTCATTTGATATTTGATCCCGATGACGTGTCTCCTTGGAAGACAAACATTTTTCGTCTTGGTACTTTGTGCCATCATGAAAAGTGTAGAGGGTTTGGTTTATTCCTTGATGGTATTTTCTTCAATTGATATTTCTTCAATTGATATGTCATCATTTGGTATCTTGATTTCATTGGTATCTTTTCAAAGTGGTATCTTCACTCATGTGTTGATTTGGGTATTTGATATAATTTGGACACTTTGTTTTCTTGTCACACTTGTGTGTGCTTTGTTGGTTTACTTGGTGTTTTGTCTAAATTATATCTTTTTGGTTCTTGAAAGTCATGTGCATGCATATTTATTATATGTATATCTTATGGCATGCTTACTTTCGTTGATCCAATATATAGGATAAACTCCATCAAATCCTAAATGACTAAGATGTGCATGAAATTCAATTTCATATCTATATGCACATAGTTATGTGGAGTTTGTCCTATGTATTGTAGTTGCTCTAACTACTTTGGACCCAATGAGTTTGGGCACCATTTTGTACTTGAATTTGTTTTAGGTATTTGGAGATGCATTGGAAGCTTGTCTCATCTACAAGGAAGGTGTTGTCACCATGTGCTTATTGGAGCCAAGCTTGGATGATCATGAGCTCCTATCTTCTACATCACCAATGCTATCTCGGTAACAAGTATCTACCTCATGCATACTTTTCTAGCTCTCAACCTTGTGTAGGTTGTTTCATGGCATGAATCTCTTTGGTTGCAATTCTTTTGATTCTTGCAAAACGTCTTTATTGCAAATGTGAGTAAGCCGGGATGATTACATATCAAGGGGAATATATATCATTTCATGATTCACCAATCCCAAATATGTTAATCTAGCACTTTCTACTCTATGTCTCGCATATGCAATATTGATGTTTCTTCAAAATCATTTGCCTTTCGTGATACTTGTTATCTTACTCGGAGCATCCCTTTTATCACCTTTATCCTTTGTGGATATTTTTTGATGCTATGATGAGTGTGTTGGAAGTTCATCTATATCCTTTAAGATAAAATTGAGCTTTGTGCTATGCTTTTAAGCAAAGATCTTATTGGTGTATTTATGACTTCCTCTTGGATATCATGATCTTTACCTTTGTACCATCTTGTGTGTACATGTTTATTTGTGGACATATCTTAGTGATTCGTGTCTACTTAGAAACTTATACACATGAGAATAGTTACATCTTTAATTGATATTCCAATTCTTTAGTGACCACCTCTTTTGCTTTTGTTTCTTTGGTGGTTTCTAAAAGGCACAAGCTTTATTTTTTATGTTATGCTTTGTGCATCTTACTAAGCTTGTGGAGCTATTTGATTTATATCTTTGGTGTGTGGTATGGAAAGACATGATATGCACTATGTGCAACTCCTTTGAAAGACTATGTTGATGCTTTTGCTCATCCTTGTATTAGTCTCCTAAAATGTCTTCTTTCTCACACCCATCCTTTTGCCGCTCCTTGCTCATGTTGCAAAATTTTATTTGTTGCAAGTTGTTTGCCTCTTTTCTCATTTATATTCTCTTGCATGGCTTGTGTTCGAATTTATCTAGGAGGGAGTGAGGATTCCATGTTATGCACACTATTTGAAATGCAAATCCTATTGTGCACGTACCTTGGGGAGTTCCCTCTTGATTTTAGAACACTTTTTCGGATCCTTGATTGGTTACTTCTTTTGTCAAGTATCTTTCATTTGATTTCTTTGCAATCTTTGGATCCTCAATATAGTTTGATCTCCTTCCCAACTATTCGTCATTGGATATGTGCATTTGATTTCACTCATATTATGAGAAATGCATAATTATGGGGGAGCTCTTACTATATTGGCCTTCTAAATTTTTCCTCCCATTTCGGCAATCGATGCCAATGGGGGAGAAGTTTAGAGGGTTTAAGGAATTTGGTTTATGCTTTAGTTTCGTTCTTAAGCATTTGCCTTTCTTGCTCTTGCATCCTTGCTCTTTGTGTTGCATGGTTGCTTAATTCATTATATAAACCCTCGTAAAAGGGATTGTCATCAATTACCAAAATGGGGGAGATTGAAAGTGCATGTGTTGCCCTATGCGTGGTTTTGGTAATTAATGACAATCCTTATGGACTAATGTTTGCATTGAGATATAGTTGTAGATCTTGTCCATTGGAAAAGGTTGGAGTTCATGTGTTGGACTCTAGAAGATTACATGATGATCAATGCTCTATTCAAGGGTTTATTGAAGAATGGTCATATGTAGAGAAGATGAAGTGCAAGTTCAAGAGAAGCATCTTGAAGAAATCATATGCTTGAAGCTTGCCACCCATTTGGAGATAATGGTCAAGTGAAGATGTTCCTAAGAGTGGCACTCCCATCTTGGTGTATGGGGGAGCAACATTTGAATCTTCACCAAGCAAAGCGCAATCAAGAAAGGTGTTCCAACTTGAGAGAGCAAGATCGTCATCATCGAGCTCAAGTGGAATGCGCAAGGCAAAGGTATGATCTTAATAGGTTTTCTATTTTACCGGTCTCATGTTGTTAGTGGGAGACCGGGTTTTAGGATAGACGGCGTACTATCAAGAGGGGTTCTCAAGTGAGTAACTTGATCGCATCTTTGTGGAGAGCTCAAACCTTTGCATACTTGGCATTTCCTCTTTCTTGGTTCTTACTTGGCTTTCCCAAAGCGAGGGACTTTCCTTGTAACCTAGCGAGCCTCTAGATATATAAGGAGGACTCGCAGGACGTAGAGGGGGAGACTCTCAAGTTCCAAACCCTAGACTCAAAGGCGATTCGACGCAGCGAATCGCAACCCTTGTAACACCATATACATATCAATTCCAATCTAGGATAGGCAGGAAGTAGGTCTTTACCTCGCATCGAGGGGCCGAATCTGGGTAAACATTGTCTTCCTCGTGCCCTACGATCTTAAGCTCGGAGACGCTCGAATCGCGTAAACCCCACACCTGCGAAGTCATCTCCATGACATCTGCCGTGATAAACCCACGACAGTTGGCGCTCAGGGTGCAAGCGGTAACGGACCGCCGCGGCGCCGTTACTTTGGGCCACTTAAATCACAGATGCGAGCGTCCACGTGAATAAAAAAAAGAAACGGCATATATGGCCGGGCCGCGGTTGCCACGGCGCCGCATCTAGCAGCGAGAGTCAGGGCCGCAGGGCCGCAGAGTCAGGGCCACGAGCGCCGCCACCGGAGCGCCGCCAACCGCCATGGCCGGCCTTCCTCCTCTGGCTCCGGCTCCAGGGGCCTTCCCCTCTCCCTCTCCCTCGAATCTGTGCCTCAAAGCAACATCCAAGGCCGGCGACGGGCAGCCGCAGCCTATGCCGGCAACGATGGCAAGCAAGGATGGCGGCGAACCACAGCATGACACGGACGGCGTGGGGAGGGTGGCGGACAAGGGATTTATGGTGGCGAACCACCGACGCGCACGGACGGCGGCGGTGATATCACGATGCGCACGGACGCCGCCGGCGGGAAGCGGCCGCAGACGCCGCAGGCCAAGAATGACTCCCTCGTCAAGAAGCGCAAGAAGCACAACGACCCCACAACCATCAAGGTACCTGATCCCCAACTTCTCTGAATTTCGGTGTCTGGGAGTAGGAAGTTGCTTTCGGTCGGCAGTTTAATCCGGGGAAGCTTGCAGCTGCTAGTACCGCTGATGTGAAGCTTCCATCGCATTAGTAAATGTGGCGTCTGGTACTAGTATCGATTACAGGATATGTTACTGAATCCTTCCCAGCTGCTTGAGAGTTGCTTCCTACTCGTTGTGTGGCAAATGCTACAGGATATGCTAATTTAGTTCTTACTACTACAAGTCGTCATGCCTGGACTATCAGTATCTGCAACCAGAATTCGTTGCTTTACAACCTGAAATATTTCTAGTCGTCCAGGGCCATTTTCTTCAAGTCATGATATAATGGCGTGCTTTACAACTGCATGCTTGTTGCATCAATAGCCAAGCAAGGTTTGAAGAAACAATAAACACATTTGATAACTAATGTAGAAAGAAAATTTTATGAACTGGTAGCATAGCAAACAGTTACAAGCTGCCTAAACCAAATAGACATGGTTAATAAAAACGAGTGATTTATTAAGAGAATAGTTATAAGCACGCTGCTGGCATGTTTCTTCTAACACTGCAAAGAGAAGTTGAACCCATATAAAAGCACTGGAATTCATTGAGTAAACAGTTCTGTCTCACTACTACATCGTGCACATTTTGATGGACATATATCTAATGTACTTATTATATCTCTTTGTTTAATAGTCACCTAGAAAGTCAGCTAGTACAGCAATACGATCGCCAATGCAAGCAACGAGTTCACCGGGGTTAATTTCCTTCTCAAGTCTGCAGCAGTGAATAGAGCAAGTATGGCTGGTTCTCCTAAAACGCCACAGCCACCAAGTTGTTCCCCTTCTCTTCATGATTTATCTCCTGATACAAGAGCCACGAATTCACAAGGTATGACCAAGTTTTTATTCATGTGATTTGTTGTCTACTGTTTAGTTTGTGAGCCACACATTCAATAGCATTAGAGAGAGTGTCAAGTATGTGGGAAGCTCACAAGCAAGAGTTGAGAAGTTTGTTGGAATAATCATGCAAGAAGGACTGCCTGCAAGAAGTCCTTGTCCTGATGTGAGCAGCCGCTGGAATTCAACTTTCTTGATGCTAGAAGCAGCTTTACCCCTTCGGAATGCATTCCAGTCCCTAGATAATCAAGATAAGGAGTACATGTTTTCTCCTTTGAACTCGGAATGGGAATTAGCTGCAGCTGTACTGAAGGTGTTGGAGGTCTTCTACACAGCAACCAACACACTATCAGGCTCAAAGTATCCAACTTCTCATCTATACTTCTACCAGCTATGGAACATCAAGAAATTGTTGAATAAAGAAGAATCAGTTTTGAATGGAAAAATTGAGAAGAAGGAAGCATCTGATCAGGACTTAATAATTGCAAGTATGGTTGAAAAGATGCAAGCAAAATTCAATCAATATTGGAAGGAGACATACATGTCAGCATGCATTCCTGTTATTCTTGATCCGAGGTACAAGTATGACCTCCTAGAGTATCTATTGAGTGACTTTGGAACTGAAAAGGAGGCGGAAACATGGATGGTTGAAGTGAAGAAAACCATGCTGGAGCTCTTCAATGATTACAATAAAGAGGTTGCTGGAGAGTCACACACAGATAGTGGCACTCAAGAGGTTCAAGATGATAATGACCCACTAGCAGAGTGGGATCATTACATGAAGTCTATGAAAGTGCATGTGTTGCCCTATGCGTGGTTTTGGTAATTAATGACAATCCTTATGGACTAATGTTTGCATTGAGATATAGTTGTAGATCTTGTCCATTGGAAAAGGTTGGAGTTCATGTGTTGGACTCTAGAAGATTACATGATGATCAATGCTCTATTCAAGGGTTTATTGAAGAATGGTCATATGTAGAGAAGATGAAGTGCAAGTTCAAGAGAAGCATCTTGAAGAAATCATATGCTTGAAGCTTGCCACCCATTTGGAGATAATGGTCAAGTGAAGATGTTCCTAAGAGTGGCACTCCCATCTTGGTGTATGGGGGAGCAACATTTGAATCTTCACCAAGCAAAGCGCAATCAAGAAAGGTGTTCCAACTTGAGAGAGCAAGATCGTCATCATCGAGCTCAAGTGGAATGCGCAAGGCAAAGGTATGATCTTAATAGGTTTTCTATTTTACCGGTCTCATGTTGTTAGTGGGAGACCGGGTTTTAGGATAGACGGCGTACTATCAAGAGGGGTTCTCAAGTGAGTAACTTGATCGCATCTTTGTGGAGAGCTCAAACCTTTGCATACTTGGCATTTCATCTTTCTTGGTTCTTACTTGGCTTTTCTCCTTGTTGGATTTTGGTGCTTGTTGTGATCTTCACGACAAACCCAAGTTCACCGAAAACGAATTTCGTTTGGAAAACTTGTTGCGTTTTCGGTTTTGGAGGTTTGCCGGTTATTCCTTTTTAGAGAGGTTTTACCTTTCTCCATTTGGTTTTATCTTCCATTGTTGGACTATGTTGTTTCTCTGCATGATCTTGTAAAGCTCTTCGTTGCGTTTCCAACGAGCCCGAGAACATCGAAAACGGAGTTCGGATGCTCAAGATATCGTCGTTTTCGTGTTGACGTTTCGGCAGTTTTGTGTAGGCCGGAAACTCCGGTGTAAACACACCGGATACTCCGGCCCGGACCAGGAAACTCGCATTTGTTCAGCCCCTGGTCTAGGCCGGAAACTCCGGCCTTTGGTCCAAAGTCTCCGGTCCAGACCGGAGTTTCCGGTCCAGGCCGGAGTCTCCGGTGCAAAGCTGTCTGCAACGGCTAGTTTTCTGGGAGGGGTATAAATACCCCTCCACCTACCTCCAGCCAGTTCAGCTCGCCCAGATTTCTCTCTCCTCCATTGTTGCAAGCTCATTTCTTTGATATCTCCCAATCCCTCCACCCAAACTCTTTGATCTTTGGAGGATTGAAGGAGAAGACCTAGATCTACATTTCCACCAATCAATATCTCCTCTAAGTAAGGGGAACCTAGTGGATCTAGTTCTTGGAGTTCTTGAGTGGTTCTCCTCTTTGTTCTTCCTCTCTTATTCCCCCATAAGCATTTGTTGCTTTGTTGGAATTTGAGAGTGGAGGACTTGAGCACTTGTGCTCTTGCCTTTTGCATTTGGTGCATCGGTATGCTCTCCACGAGGATTCGTGGAAGTTGAAATCTTGTGAACTTGTTACTCTTGGGTCTTCGGGCCCTAGACGCCTTTGTGGTGGTTGGACCCTTGTGTGGTCACTTGAAGCCGTTCGGGAGCCCCCAATCCCTTTGTGGGTTGTGCCTCGGATTGTTGTTGAGAGCCGTTCGGGAGCCCCCAACCCATTGTGGGTTGTGCCCCGGATTGTTGTTGAAAGGCTCCGGATTCCGCCTCGAAGGAATACCGATAGTGGAAGGTGAACCAAACCTTTGTGGTGCGGTTCATCGGAGAAGAGGGTGAAACCTTTGTGGTTGTTGAACCGTTGTGTCGGTTCACACCTCTCCAACGAGACGTACTCCCTTTCAAGGAGGAACTCGGGAATACATCCTCGTCTCCGCGTGCTTCGGTTATTTCTATACCCGAGCTTTTTACTTATGCACTTTACATTGTGATAGCCTTCGTGCTTGAAATATTCTATATTGCTATCACCTTGTTGCTTGTCTTGCTTAGCATAAGTTGTTGGTGCACATAGGTGAGCCTAGTTCATTTAGGTTGTTGGCTTGTTAATTTAAACACCTAGTTTTATTCCGCAATTAGCAAGCCTAAACCGGAAAAGTTTTAATCGCCTATTCACCCCCCCCCTCTAGGCGACATCATTGTCCTTTCAGTCTAAAAGACAACAGTCAAGCACTGAGCTAGATCAGTATTTGACAGAACAGTTGACACCTCGAAAGGAGGAGGTTGACATTCTATATTGGTGGAAAACAAAATCTGAAATATATCCTGTGCTCTCTAGAATTGCTCGTGATGTATTAGCAATCTCTGCTTCTACTGTGCCTTCAGAGTCCGCTTTTAGCACGGGAGGACGCGTCGTGAGCGATTATAGGAGCAGACTCAAGCCCACGACCGTTGAGGCTTTGATATGTCTTCAGGATTGGTTTAAGGCAGCCGGTATGCATTTCCCCTTAAGCTTTTTTCCTTTGGCTCATTTAATATTTTCATGTGGCTAATAAAATTTCTCTTCCACTTTCAGACGCTAGGAAGAATGAAAGGCTTTGAAAGGAAGAAAGAGCTGAAGCAGGTTAGTATTTACTTGGTCCTAAATTTTCACACGTGGATGATGAAGCCATGATTCATTTGCTGGTGATGCATGTTAATTCTCCTTGATTCAGTGGGAAAGCTTATGTCATTTATTTATTCAGTGGTTGGCGATGATGGAGCCATGGAGGCACAAGTTGAGGACTCTGAAGCTGAAGCAAAAGATGCTAGCGGAGCCTCATATACTTATTTATGTATCTGCAGTTTAGAGAGATCGTTGAACTTTAGTCAGTACCATCTCCACAGAAACATTTGTAGGACATTTTCCTTTCCTGGTTCAGGGGCGATGTTCATCCTGTAGGGGAAGCTGGAGCTGTTTCTGGCATGCACATGTATTTTGGCGTGTATGATCTTGTTTTTGATAGGCGAGTTCTTTTGCATTTCAGTTTGCTCGCAGCTCAAATGTATTGCAAAATTATTGTGGTCTGGAGGTAAATTTTTGTCGATCTTCCTCTGTCCTCTAGAACGGAGGAGCTGCTCGAGCAGGCATGGGAGCTTTTCCCCCTTTGTACTCTTTTGTTGATAAAACTGGAATCGATAGAACAACCAGTAGCATTCTTATACCTGCTTGAAATAGAAGAGGAGGTGACAACTACTGTTCTTATACCTGCTTGCTGTAACTTCAAAACTTTTAGCTTGAGGTTTCATATGATTTTCTTGTAGTTTTCAGGGTTGACTGTTTCTTGCAGCAGCGACAACTACCATGTGCTATGTTATTCAGTTTCTTGTAATGAACTCCAGTTTTCTTGTCATTTTGTTTAGTTTGATTCAAAATGATCAGCAGCACATTCCCACTTTTCAAAGTGTTGTTGTTACTGCAGTATGTTGTTGCCTTGGTTTGAGCTATATGTTAACTGAACCACTGAATGTATTTGTTTAAAAAATGTCAGGAACATGTGATCAGCAGTGGTAACATAGTACCTTGTGCTTGGTTGTCTATCCTTTTAATTTCGTTGTCAACCTCAGTATGTTGTTGCGTTGGAATTATGAGTTAATGGCACCCGCAGTCACGCAACTCGTCACGTATGTGCACTTAAGTCACACTTCTCCAGAACGTGATTTTTTGGTCACACATCTGGACAAGTGGGTGCACGGTGGTCTCTGGGCCCACGTGTCAGACCGTTTTCCGTTGCGGGAGTGCTGACATGGACAAGTAATTTTGCAGAAAACCCCCTGTATTTTTAGATATTTCGCAAATTGGTCCTCCTAATTTTACAAAATGGTCCTTCTAATTTTGTACCATTTTGTAAAATTATATTACTCCAGGGGGTTTTCTGAAAATTTACCGTCCAAAACGGACTGACACGTGGGCCCAGAGACCTGCGTGCACCCACTTGTCCAGATGTGTGACCAAAAAACCACGTTCTGGAGAAGTGTGACTTAAGTGCACATACGTGACGAGTTGCGTGACTGCGGGTGCCATTAACTCTTGGAATTATTGCTGGAATTATTTTACTGTACTGATTCATGCACGGCGCCAGCGAGCTAGCTAGCTCTAGCTAGCGAGCGAGCCATCCAGCCAGCGGCGCGCGCGGCGCCGCAAAAGAGCCGCGGCACATACACACCACGTACGCGGCACACTGCTTAAGAGTACCGGCGTATGCGGCGTACGCGCGGGAGCCCGCGGTGCGTACCGCTTGCACCCTGAGTTGGCGCCCACCGTGGGGCAAGCGGTTAAGAGCACCGCGTTCCGCGCAGGATCGAAGCTGGGAGCTGAGGATTTCATCATTGGACAAATCGAGCAGATCAACGGCGTCCCTTCATTGACGACTCAGAATGGGGTCTGGAAGCGGATCACGTGGAGTTTGGAAATATAATCCCCTTCGGATCTGTGAACGTCTTTGTTGGATCTATTAGTCGTGGATCCTTTCACGCATCTCAAAAAGGCGAGTCAGGAGGAGATCTATGGCCCATCAGGGTTTGCGTACCAATGGAAGCCGCGCGCAACGCAGAAAAGGGATCAACATCCAACCTACCAAGTTCAATCTGGACACCGATATCAGATGAAAAGGCGACCCCGAAGTTGAAGAGATTGAGGCCATCAGGGCCGAGCTTTGCGACGAGGCGCAAAGGCTTGCGACTGAACGCAAAAGACTCCAAAGGGAAACTCGGTAGTTTCAGCAAGAACAGCAGCGGCTCACGCAACATGTTGCCCACACACCACTAAGTGAGGAAATCCGAGCGAAAGCATCGGAACTTTAGCATCATGCCTTGCCAGAAAACAACAGCATGACAGCATTGCCGCCCTCGTCGCAGACTCAAAAATTTTATGTGCCAGTTGGACATCATGATAGCCCGGAAAGCAACGTACAAGCTGCGATCGGGATATTATCCCGGATGATGCCGGTCGGCGACACACAAGCCGACAGGGAGGCACGACATGATATTGAACTATTGAGTACGGCTGTCTTGCAACAAGCAAATATGTACGGGATCACACCTGGCGAGCCGTCTTGTGAAGCAACATGGGGATCAGCAGAACGCCCTATAGAAGAGATAGTCAATCAGCTAGCAGACCTTCAAATTACACAGTACAAGGAAGCTCACGCGGTAGAAGCCAATCCGACACCCGACGCGACTCAACAGCCTCAAGTCGCTTTTAAGTCGCAAACGGCGAGTCCCGCACCTCAATCCGAAGGCACTTACTCGCTACTGAAAGGACCGGCATGCTTTGGCGACAAAATAAGGCTTGCACGCTTTCCCCCAGTTTCAAAGAACCACGAGAGATTGCCAGTACCACACGAACCAAGATCCCGTCTCTTGGATACATAACTACGAAATAAGCATGACCTAGGCTGATGTGTCCGAAGAAATATGCGCCAGGTATCTGCACATAGCATTAGGAGACGAAGCTCGATTTTGGCTCCAGAGCCTACCATCGAAATCCGTAAACAACTTGGGAGAGCTGAAGGACAAGTTTATCAAGAACTTTCAGAAAACCAGCGAACGGCTCCATACTTTGGAAGATTTGGAGCAGTGTGTTCAGAAGGCTGGCGAATCAAGTCGCTATTGGATAAGACGAGTCGCAGACATTGTTGCCTCTTCCAAAGAAATACCTGTGAACTCTACAGTACATGTCATGAAGAAAAACTGCAGATTTGAGCCGCTGGTGCATAAGTTAGGTCGCGCAAAAGGCAAAATCGACAGTTTTGACAAGCTTCTAGCCATAGAAAACAAGTACGCCAGTACAGATGAAACAAAGGGCGACCCTCGCCATATCCCAAAAGGAAAAGAAAAGTCGGAGATGGCAAGAAGCTGTGAACTTCAACCCAGGAAGTAAAGGGAAGGTAAAATATATCGTCCAGTAGATACCGAGGAAGCCTTCCATAGCCCATGCGACTTACATCGTAGAAGAGATGGAAGGCCCGCAGGACATACCAAGGCCCAATGTCACTACTACCGTCGTTGGAGAGAAGGAAATTAGGAGGAAAAAACACAATGCAAGCAAGTACGATGTGGCAAGAAGGAGACGGATTATAGCCAAGAGTCACGCACCTCCTTCAGAAGGCAGTTGGGACAGTTTCACACCGTGGCAGTACGAACGGCAAAAAACATAAAGCAGCCGAGACACGTCAGGAGGAACGCCCAAACACCAGTGTCAGAACGGCGGCTTCGTTGGGCGGAAAGGCCGGTCATATGGAGTCGCGACGATCACCCTCCAGAAGTAAAAGACTCGGGGAAACTTGCCCTCGTCGTCGCACCACAGGTCACGGGATACAAATTGAGCAAAGTATTAATGGATGGAGGGAGCAGGATAAACATCATGTACTACGACACGTTTCGTAGGATGAACATGCTGGACTCGCAACTCCAACCAACGAGAACAACTATTCATGGCATAGTCCCAGGATTACTGACTCGTCCAGTAGAAAAAGTAACCCTCGAAGTTGTCTTCGGGACCGAGCGAAACTTTCATACAGAATTCCTGAGTTTCGAGGTCGCGGATGTAAAAAGTTCATATCATGCATTGTTTGGAAGGGATGCTTACGCAAAATTCACAGCAAGACCCTGCTACGTATACTTACAGTTGAAGATACCTGGTCCAAACAGAGTAATCACTATACATGGAGATAGACAAAAGGCCCTGGAGTGTGAAGAAGGAGACTCAGCATTAGCAGAAGCAACTTGCATTGCAGGATCCTCACACAATTATAAGCTGCCAACAAACCTCCGAAGCCCTAAACGAGTCGCAGTTGAGCCGCCACAAGGTCAAGCGGCAGGAACCGCGGGGAAAAGAGTGAACTTTATTCACGAGGTTATGCACCAGGAAGATAAAAGATGCAGACATCGCGTTAATACAGAAAAAATGGAAGGTGGCGTATGTGTATAGATCCCGCCTCAGTCAACAACGATGGTCAGGGAGGACATCTACTTATACAAGCCAATAATGAAGCAATAAATCTGAATGAGCCGCCTTCTAGCGCGACTAAAATCCTGGGGGCTCCACCAAATGCCTCGCCCTGAAAATACAATAGAGCTATCATGCTCGCATTGAGTTGCTCATAGCGGCTCAATTATGAACCACCTAGGGTTCGGTCTTGATTCAAGGCAACATCAGTTCATACGCTCAGAGTATGAAATTGATCAAGTATGTACGACCTGCGGGGAACAGAAAACTCGCACAAGGGTATACATTATTATCCAGTTTATAAACGCTACCTAGATGCGTTTGTCATACCAGATTTTGTAACAATTTACATGATTATGAAATAAAGCCGGCACCCTTGGTATCCAAGGGTTTGTCGTTTCGCCTCAACCATCTTTGAGCCGCCGAGTCTTTTAATTTCATATATCATTAATTTCTTGGGGGCTTGTAGCTTTATGAGATCGGCTTATTCCCTTAAGATTGCCAAACTAGTGGCGTTCACATCTTGATTATACTCAACCTTAAGCTAGATGCAACTTGCACCATGTGACCAAAGTACCGGCGTGTGGCGTCAATCGAGTCTGAATGCCTATCATGGACGTTCTCGACCCTGAACACACATTTTGCTCAGGAAATATTGAGTCGCGCAATGGACTACTTAATGGGTATATGAGATAAATCAAAAAAGACCTGCTTATAGGTCATAACATCGTAATGCTTATAATACAAACCAAAATATTAATTACAATGTTGAGCCTCAAGCGGGCCAAAAAATTAAAGTATCTCATTATTTTTTTCTAATCCCTTGATGACTTCGCTGGGACCTCACCTTCGACAACCATGTGCTTAATGCGCTTTCGTCTTCGCTCTCGGACCACTGTCCTTTGCTCCTGTCAAACCAGAGCGGTCCTCGCAAGCCTCCATCCTTCCGCTTCGAAAACTTCTGGCCTCGACTGCCTGGCTTTGCTGACACAGTGCAAGCTGCCTGGAATGCGACCACAACCCACACCCAACCTGTGCATGTCCTGAACCACAAGCTCAAAGTCACAAGCAAAGCTTTAAGATTCTGGAGCAAGAACCTCTTCTCAAACCATAAGTAGCAACTCATCATGGCCCTTGATGTTATCCTGCAGCTTGACAAGGCACAAGATTTTCGCGCCATGTCGATGGAAGAAACCAACCTTCATGTTGCCCTCAAAAAAATAGTCATGGGTCTTGCGGTCCTCGAGAGGTCCCGCAAAAAGCAAGCCTCTAGAATTTCCTTTCTCGGTGAAGGGGATGCCAATACACGGTTCTTCCATTTACGTGTCAACTCCCGATGGCGAAAAAATCACATACAGAGGCTTAAAAAGAATGAAGGCTGGGTCACCAAGAATGAGGACAAAGCTCAGCTTATCCACGAACACTTCACCGCCGTCCTTGGTCGTCCCACTGTCAGACAACTTGACACCAACTAGGCTGCCCTCAACACTGATCTTGAGGATCTTGAAAGCCTTGGGCTGCCGTTCTCGGAGGCTGAAATCAAAGCGGCTATCAACGATCTACCTCGTGATAAGGCTCCCGGTCCTGATGGGTTCTCCGTGGCCTTCTTCCGTTCCTGCTGGGAGATCGTCAAAGAGGATGTCATGCGCGTCATCGACGCCTTCTTGGAGCTCGCCGCAAATAACTTTCACATCATCAACACGGCCAATATTGCTCTCATTCCGAAAAAAGAAGGTGCGGAAGCTGTCTCTGATTTTAGGCCTATCAGCCTAATTCATCTCGTGCCCAATATCATTGCCAAGGCTATGGCTAGCCACCTCAGTCCCAAAATGGACGACCTCATCTCTCGGACCCAGAGTGCCTTCATTAAGAAGTGAAGCATACATGACAACTTACTGAGTGTTCGCGGTATCTATCGACGGCTTAACCAAAGAAAAACTCATGCCCTGCTCATCAAGCTTGACATAGCAAAGGCCTTTGACTCGGTGCGGTGGGACTATATTTGGATGTTATGCAGCGCATGGGCTTCCCTACACGTTGGCGTTCCTGGGCTACCATCTTATTCACTACCTCCACGTCTCGTGCGCTGCCAAATGGGATCCCTGGGCCGGACATCATCCATGGTCGAGGACTGCGTCAGGGCGACCCTTTGTCCCCGCTTCTTTTTGACATAGCCATCAACCCGCTCAACAGGCTCCTTGAACTTGCCACCGAGTCCAGACTTCTCCAGCCTTTACCGGGAAGATGTGCGGATCTGCGCCTATCGCTTTACGCCGACGATACTACCATTTTCCTCAAGCCGACTGTGCAGGATGTCACCAACCTCGCCTCACTGCTACAAAACTTTGGAGAGGTCACCGGTTTGGTCACCAACGTTGCTAAGAGCTCTGTCGCGCCTATTCGGTGCGCCGATATTGATGTGGTGGCCCTGGTGACAAACTTCCCTGCGGGAATCTCTGCCTTCCCACTTAAGTATCTAGGGCTCCCTCTCTCCCTTGGGCGGCTTCGAAGAGTCCACCTGCAACCCTACATCGACAAGACCTCGTCAAAGTTGAGCCACTGGCATGGACGTTTCATCAATAGAGCTGGCGCCACCGCTCTGGTTAAATCAGTCCTCGCCTCCATTCCGATTTTTCTCCTCACGACGATCAATGTGGGTAAGGGCACCACCAAGGCTTTTGACAAAATCAGTCGCGGAATGCTTTGGGCGAGCAAGCAAAGTGCCAGCGATGGTCAATGCAAGGTGAACTAGGACAAATGTTGCAGGCCTAAGGCCCTTGGGGGTCTTGGAATTCTTAGCCTTGAGAAGTTTGCCAGAGCCTTGCGACTTAGATGGCTTTGGATGGCTTGGACAGCTCCGGATAAGCCCTGGGTCGGGATGGAGACCCCCAACGATGGCAAAGACAGACAACTCTTCAACGTGTGCACTAGGGTCACGCTGGGCGATGGGTGCAAAGCCTCCTTCTGGAACTCTTCTTGGTTGGAGGGAACCACCCCAAAGGCTGCGGCGCCACTTCTGTTCTCCATCTCCAAGCGGAAGAATCGATCAGTTTGTGATGCCCTCACAAATCATCGATGGGTCTCAGACCTGACCTGTCGATAGACACCTTCACCGCTAATCACATGATGCAGTTCGTTCACCTCTGGTATAAAGTCAGTGGTACTGCCCTCGTCCCGGGTATTGATGACTCCATCTCTTGGACCCTCACGTCGGATGGCCTATACAATGCGAGCTTAGCCTACAAAGCCCAATTCCTTGGTTCTGTTAACTTCACCTTCGAAAAGATTGTCTGGAAGTTCTGTGCCCCTCCCAAGTGTCACTTCTTCGCATGGCTCGCGGTGTAGAATAGGCTATGGACGTCCGATCGCCTGGCCATTCGTGGTTGGCCTCATCAGCGAACTTGCCAGCTCTGCAGATGTCAACCTGAGACTGGCAGGCACTTGCTCTTCCAATGCCACTACTCCAAGCGTATTTCGAAAGCTGCGGCCTCCTTGATGTCTTGTCCTGCCATCCCTCAGTGCATTGGACTCAGTCGCCCCACGGTGCTGCACTACTGGAAGGCCGCCTCTGAGTGCTCCACTGCGGACCCAAAAGGACTCAAGACCGCCATTGTCCTTATCACCTGGGAAATTGGAAGGCGCGAAATGCTAGAGTTTTCAACAACAAGTTCACCATGCCTAGCGACCTCATCCAAAAATCAAGAGCGAAGGCCGCGACTGGATCCTTGCGGGGGCCAAGCACCTTGGGTAAATCACCTCGTAGTTTCTTGAAGTCATGACGATCTTTCTCTGTGAGAGACTAGACGGAATTGGTTGAGCGAGTTTATTTTTCGCGGGGCTACTACCTGTAGTACGCCCTTTACTGTCTTTTATTTTTTGGCCTCGGCCATGTCATGCTTTACTTCTCCTATATCAATATAAAAGGCAAAACTTTTGCCTCGGTTTTTTAAAAAAAAGCACCAACGTAGCCTAATCAGAATCACTGGTCGTACCTACCTCGCCGGAGCCTCATTGGCTCCAAATCCTAGAGCTCTAGCATCGATATATGGCTTCCTTTTTTGAGCAACTCTAGCAGTTACCGTATAAGCCCCTGGCCCGGAAAATAATCGCTTTTTTTCGGGTCCGGGGCGTTGCCAGAACAGATACCGCATATTGTATTGTATCCGAAAAATTTATCCGGGGAGCAGGATATTTCGCCCCCCGTGCTCTACAAGTTCAGTTTTGGAGATGATTTTTTATGTGAACTGGAAAGGTTGGTGGGAGGGAAATTTCAGGCTAACCGTCACCGACCGTCGCCGGAGTCGCCGGAAACAAGCCAACTTCCACTGCGCCGTCTCGTTTCCGGCCAAATCCGAGCGCTATTTCACCATGGCTTCTCGATTCCGGTCGATTTTGACCAAATCCTGTAGGGAAAAAGTCGTAGCATCGCGAGCGGGTGCGCCGGCGAGCGAGGTCAGGCCGGGCGCCATTGAGCCGTCGCGCGAGCGAGCGGCAGCGTGAGCGAGCAGCTCAAATCGATTGGCGCACAACCAAGCTAGCACTCAACTTGCTAGCTCCAATCGATTGGCTATCTAGCTCCAATCGATTGGATGGGCGCACCACGGGCAGGCAGGGGCATGCGCGGGCGCAGCCACGACCAGGCACGGGCACGCGCGGGCGCAGCCACGGCCAGGCACGGGCACGCGCGGGCGTGGCCGGCCGGCGAGAACAGGGTCAAGGGCACAGCTGCGTGGGGGCGGTGGCTGGGGGCGGCAGGAGGGAGGAGGAAGACGAAGAGGAAAAGAAATAAAGAAAATGAAAAAAAGGAATGGATAAGATTTTGGGGTACCGTTTCCTGCATCTGTTTCTGTGATATGAAAATTTCATACCGTAAACCTTTTCCGGTTGAACTGGATAGCAATTATACGGTAACTGCTAGATTTGCTCTTAGATATATCTCGAGACCACCACAAGGTCGTCCATGGAAGCACGACGAGCGACCTGGAGGAGAACGACAAGGAACAGTGGTGAAAGACGGAAACGTGCGGGAGTGACCCGATCGATGGAATAGTTCGATCGACTGATAGATCTAATAATCTCCCTTTGCCAATTGGAACCATCAGCTGGAACAACTCCCTCACCGCAACCACCATGTGGTGGTCTAATTTGTTGTAGTTTTCACCACTTGGGTTGTTTAGCCAAGTTGACATTAAAACCGTGAGCCGCTCCCCAAATGTCAATGCTCCAATTAATGTATGTAAATCTTAAAAACTTGAATATTCATAAAAAAGGTTAATTTATGCATTTATGAAATATGAAAAACAAATGGATGCACTCTAGAATGTAATAGACTTCATTCTGTATCTAGCATCGATTTGTTCTTTAAAACATTTTCACGTTTCAACTCTCGTCCCATGGAGTTGTAGTAGTATCCGACGAGCAGCTGAGGCTGAGGGATACATATCATGAAAACTGTAGCGGTACCAAGAAGAGTCAGTCACCTTCCTGACATCATCACACGGTACAGTAGGACATTTGATTTCGGTCACGTGGCCACCTAACTGGAGTACTACTCCATCATCGTCTCGCAAGACAACAGTGCACAGTGCAAAGCGAGTGCGTCGCCAGCAGCGGCGCCACGAGCAAAGATGGTACTTGATCGCCCGCCCGTCTCATCGATCTCGTCTTCCTCCCCCACCACACAGGACTGTTTGACACAAGGTTTTCCTCGATCCCGGCCTCTCATGCAGTGCCGCTGCAAGGCCGGGGTCCCGGCGGCGCCGACGCGTCGGGCGGCGAGGGCAGGGTCCCCTCGGCCTGGCCGGCGTGCCGGCTAGAGCGAGCAACAGTGCACTGCTCGGCGAACAGCATCGTGGATTCATGGTGTGCATGTGCTACCAGTGTTTTCTGGTACGCGATAACGCAAATACTGTATGATGTACTCTGCTGCCAAGAGAATGCGACTGACTGACGGGGTGACGACGCGAGATGGTAGTCGATATATACAAGCTACCCATTCATATTTTTCTCCACCGGCCGGCATGCATGATCTCTGTTTGCACAACTAGTTGGATCTTGTCAGCTGTTCTATGGTACTAGACATCTTAGCGCGGCAATGCCGCGCCCGTTTGGTGGAATTCAAATTTAAGAGTGTTGTTATGTAAAAGTTGTGAAGTTTTGAAATTGTTTAGAACGTGAAGAAAGTTTACGTATAAAAATCGTTAAGTTTTCGAAATTTAATCGAGCTGGGAAGTTGTTTAGATTTGTATTGTATATTTTTATGCTATTCTAAGAGTGTAACAATTTTATTGAAATGCTCAAGTGCTTAAATTAGAAATTTATATTAAAATGTTCCAAATATGGTTGTAATTAAAGTTTGCAAATGTTTTTTATTTGAAAATTGTCCAAGGTTGATTTTTTTTGGAATGCAGATTTTGAATTGTCTACATTGGAAAAATTGTGTAAGTTTAAAAATTGTTGGAATTCAAAAGAAGTTCGCATTTTGGGAATGTTAATATTTCAAAAATTGTTGAAGTTAGAAATTTATTAGGATTTGAATTGTTTCAACGTTTGTAAAATGACCAGCTCTGACGGACTTTTAAAATCTTGAAGTGTTTAAATTTGTATTTTGAATTAAAATGTTCAAGTATGGTTGTTTTTTAAGTTCGACAATGTCCACATCCTAAAATTGTTCAAATTTGGAAATTGTTGCAATTAAAAAAAAGTTTATGTTTTAAAAATGTTCAGGCAATTATTGGATTGGCTTTGAGTTTATGCTTTTAAAAAAAGTTTGAATTTTTTATATTTTAAAAAAGGGTTTTGGGTTTATTTTTTTTGGAAAGTTTGTGTTTTAAAAATGTTTAAATCTGAGCGCATCAAATGGCGTGTTTGTGTTTTTAAATTTGAATTTGAAGATCTTGTTGAAATGTGGTGAGAAATGGGAAAGAAATACTGACATAATCCTAGTTTAACAACTGTCATAAAGGCTAGTGGACGTGTTGTAGAATTGTTGTCTAGTAGTTAAGAAGAAGAGTTCGATGACATCCCGCACCCTTAGTGATAATTTAGTTATATTAACCGTTAATTGAAGGGAAAAGTTAGATTAATATTAAGGAAAGCAAATAAGAAAAGAAATAGAAAAAGGAGCTAAATGGAGGTGGAATGTTATTTTTGTATTTTTAATATTTGATATTGCAATTATTTTAATTAAGCAATAATTATAGTTGTTTAATGATGAATGGGAATATGTTAAATGTAAATATTTTAATTTTTGTTTTTTTATAATTATGGTGTGGGTAAAAAATGTGAAGTTTTGGAAATTTAATCAAATTAGGGGGTTATTCAGTTTTGGATTTTTTTGTTTGCGTTTGTAAAGTGGGTAGATTTGAAAGGTATTTTTTTTTGAATTATTCAAATTTATGTGCCATGCTCTTGTTTGGTGAAATTTAAATTTAGAAACATCGATATGCAAATATGGTGGTTAGAACTTGTAGAGTTTTTATAAAGACAGATCAATCGTTTTGCTGGTTGAACAAAATTGTAAGTGTTATTTACAAATCTATTACAGTAGATTCAAATTGGGAAAAACGGGATTACAATTATTCTGCAAAATAAAAATGCTTTGCATTTATTTGTTCTTCTTTTTTATCATTATTGCAATGTTGTTTTATTGCAAATGGGAAAAAAAGAGGGATTTTTTCTTCTTTTTTATCATTATTTCAATGTTGTTTTGTTGCAAATGAAAAAAAAGAGGGAGAAATATGAAGGTTGAATTTAAATGTTTTGACAATTTTATTTGAACAACTCAAATTTGGAAAGCATTTTTCTTCTCTTTGATTATTACTTCCAATGTTGTTTGATTGTAAAATAAAAGTAAAACAAATAAGAAAAGAAAAGAAATAGAAAGTAGTTCCAATGTTGTTTGATTGTGAAACAAAAGGAAAGCAAATAAGAAAAGAAATAGAAAAATGGAGCTAAATGGAGGTGGAATGTTATTTTTGTGTTTTTAATATTTGATATTGCAATTATTTCAATTAAGCAATAATTATAGTTGTTTAATGATGAATGGAGATATGTTAAATGTAAAGATTTTAATTTTTTGTTTTTTTTATAATTATGGTGTGGGTAAAAAATGTGAAGTTTTCGAAATTTAATCAAATTAGGGGGTTATTCAGTTTTGGATTTTTTTGTTTGCATTTGTAAAGTGGGTAGATTTGAAAGGTTTTTTTTTGAATTATTCAAATTTATGTGCCATGCTATTGTTTGTGAAATTTAAATTTAGAAACATCAATATGCAAATATGGTGGTTAGAACTTGTAGAGTTTTTATAAAGACAGATCAATCGTTTTGCTGGTTGAACAAAATTGTAAGTGTTATTTACAAATCTATTACAGTAGATTCAAATTGGGGAAAAGGGATTACAATTATTCTGCAAAATAAAAATGCTTTGCATTTATTTGTTCTTCTTTTTTATCATTATTGCATGTTGTTTCATTGCAAATGGAAAAAAAGAGGGATTTTTTCTTCTTTTTTATCATTATTTCAATGTTGTTTTGTTGCAAATGAAAAAAAAGAGGGGAAAATATGAAGGTTGAATTTAAATGTTTTGACAATTTTATTTGAACAACTCAAATTTGAAAGCATTTTTCTTCTCTTTGATTATTACTTCCAATGTTGTTTGATTGTAAAATAAAAGTAAAACAAATAAGAAAAAAAAGAAATAGAAAGTAATTCCAATGTTGTTTGATTGTGAAACAAAAGGAAATCAAATAAGAAAAGAAATAGAAAAATGGAGCTAAATGGAGGTGGAATGTTATTTTTGTATTTTTAATATTTGATATTGCAATTATTTTAATTAAGCAATAATTATAGTTGTTTAATGATGAATGGGAATATGTTAAATGTAAAGATTTTATTTTTTTTTTTTATAATTATGGTGTGAAATTGAAAGTTATAAATTGTGGTTTGGAAGATATTAATTTGAAAGTTTGGATGCATGTAAATGTGTTAGTTGTAAAGTTTGTAATTTTCTGAAAATTTTGGTATTTTTTTTCATTTTTTTGAATTACGGTTTGCAATTTTCGAATTTTACAATTTCTGGCATTTTTTTAGTGAGAGAGCGGCTGACAGGTGGGGCCGCGCTGACGTCGGGAGTGACATCAGCGGGCGACGGAAGCGCAGCGCACGGCGGCGCGGTCGAGCTCGCGCCCGCGCGCGGGGCCGGAGTCGCGCGGATCTGCTGCCAGGCGCCGCGGGGAGGTGAACGGGCGGCGCGGCTGGACATATTGTCGCCGGAGCCGCCGGCGGCGGCCATTTCGGTGGCGGCGGACTGCGGAGGCGGCGGCGACGATTCCAGCGCCGCCGCGGCGTCCCGGCCGGATTCCGTCGGCGAGGAAGCGGAGGGCGGCCCGGCGGAGCTCCCTGTGGTGTGGAGTGGCCGGGGAGGCGCGGACCGGCGGCGATGCGCCACGGCGCCGACGGCGGCCTTCAGCGGCGCGGGGGAGAGAAGGAGAGGGAGAGGGTTATGACGTTTTTGCACAGCAGCCCTGAGGTTCGACGAATTTGCATCTAAGTCCTCTGCGGGAGGGCTGTTATGCAAATATTTTGCGCCAAAATCCGTGCGGACGGGTGACCGGGTGGGCACCGGGGCGACCGGCCGCTAACCGGGCGACGTGGCGAGCTGCTATTGGTAGAAAATAGCACCGTACTGTAGCACGCGCTGGGGATCGACGTGGAGGCTTCTGGACCGTCGGATGGCGCGGATCGGACGGCTGAGAAATGCCGGTGACGTGGCTCTGCCGATCGGGGGTGAATCTTGTCAACTTTTATATATGGATCTATTGTATTCGCACTGCTGCATCTCAGCACCTGCAGGCTGCAGATCGACAAACTAGCAGTAGTACCTTGAATCATGTGGTGAGCAAGCAAGTGACGTAGTAAATGATAAGCCAAAAGTCGAGCTGATAATTATCTACCCACTTTGAAGCAGGAGAGGGAGAGGGCCCTCCTCCCCTCCACACCTGAACCTCGTGTGCAAACTGCGTGTGCCTGCCGACTTGTTGCTTGTGGAACCAGGGCTGGGTGACGTCGCGAGGCTCTAACCGGAGTTGGCCTCTGCCGATACAGACAGGCCTGTTAGGCCGACCTGCTGCAATGGGCCTGATCTCATTTTGTGGGCCCTCGCAACACTGCAATTGATTGTTATATATAGCAGAACCTTTTTTTTACCAGAAATGATGATTGATAGAGCAGAATGGTCAGTCCACAAAAAAGGTGTTCTAGAGCTACTCCAACAGCTAAAAGGTTTGTCTTATGACACTCAACAAGACCGTATTGATAAATTCAAATAACTAAAGTTGAAATCACAGGTTGAAGATGGTGCAGAACCTTTGGATTTCAGTAAGAGCAACATCTTATGCAGCTTTTAAAAAGGTAAAACGCCCCTGGAGTCTATCAAGTTGCGGAGTTGGAGCGGATTGGTCACCTACTGGGAAAATGCTAACTATTGGTCAGTAACTTGTGTAAATGTTGCACTTCAGTCATTCTGTCACTCCCACCATTAAAATGTTGACGTGGACAATGATTTTTACAGAAAAGACCTTAACCTTCTATCTCTTTTTATTACTCGGTCCTTAGTTTATGATGTTGCCGTGGAGGTTGGTGATGGTGGGACTGGCCGGCGTCGCCCATGGGCGACAGAAGGGCATACTCGCCAGGCTGCCTCACGGACGCGGCCTGCAGGTGCGAGAGCTGGAAGACGGGGACAGGCGGAGGTTCTTGGTCCCTCAGGTTGCAGGTCGCGTACATGCATCAGTTGATACGTGGGCTTTGCGGACATGTCCTGCCTTTGCCTGCTTGGCCCGCATAGCCTGCTGACAACATCTTGTAGCACGAAAACAGAGCGCCGTGTACGCCTCTGTCCATCGCCGTGCCGCACGACCTGCAACGGCAGCCGCGCCAAGAGCGAGAGCGCCTCACGTTATTTGCTCTCCGTGCCAAGCCGCACCAATTTCACCGAGGGCTTCGCCCTCTGGCTCACGCCTGGAGGCTCGCCGTGTAGTGAGGCCCGCGCCGCCAACATCTCCGGCCCGGTTCTTGACGACGACGCCGTGGCGGGTGCGGTGAAAAAGCTCAGCGCCGCCGCGATTCATGAGTTCAGGTCCTGGGCGGCGAGCGGCGCTGCTTGACTGCCTCGGCGGGGACTTCTTCGAGATTGATCTCTCCGGGGACCACGGCGACGGCTCCTACACCTTCCGCCTTCAGGTCGCGCCCCGCTTCGCCGTTGAGGAGTTCCGCCTCACCATCGTCCTCTTGCGTAACTTCAAGAGTCTCAAGCCGGAGTACCCATGCAAGGCTTCGTGGTGCGGCAGACCATTGGGCGCACTGGAGAGCAACGGTTGGGTCAATTCGGCGCACTGCTCGTTCTAGTCTGTGATTGACTTCAGAACTTTGTCCGCGTATCCCATAACTAGGAGGAGAAGAAAGAAACACAAAAATCCATCAATCAAAAGAAAGAATCGGAAGAAGAAAGAGAGAGCTCGTTTCGTTGCTCTTTGTCACTGTAAAAACCAAACAAACTAAGGACCGCGTAATAAGAAGAAATAGAAGGTTAAGGTCTTTTTTGTAAAACATCATTTTCCACATCAACATTTTAACGGTCGGAGTGACGGAATGACTAACATGCAACATTTACAAGTTACTGACCAATAGTTAGCATTTTCCCAGTATATGACCAATCCGCTCCAACTTCGCAACTTGATAGACTCCAGGGGCGTTTTTGAAGATTTTGCAGCAGAGGGCTGACTATTTAATGGGCCAGATGAACACTATGGTTCTGCAGAATAAAACTGCACATTTTGATTGGTCAGTTAGACCAGAGAAAAGTACTATTCCCGAGACTAAGATTTTTGGTCGGCAGAAAGAAGTAAGACAGTGAATGGATTACTTGGTATTCAAGTCGATGTCCTCAATGGGTCAAAACGGAACAGGGGTCAAACTCTGACTGATGTGTCCACTTGCACAAAAGGCTTCTTTAGATGATTCAGATAATGAGGTTTTGTCTGTGTTGGCGACAGTTGGCATTGAGGGCGTTGGAAAGACTACCTTGGCTCAACATGTATTACACCATCAACTGGTGAAAGCTTACTTTGATCAAGATGTTGGATGTTTGGATATGTGACTGAAACGACGGTATGGGGTGGATAGGCGACTATCAATATAGGCGACAATCAATTTTTAGTTTCTTTTCAAGTTAAGGGATTCAACACGGCTATCATATGTGCAACTAGGTGAGCAACCTATGTGATAAGATACAAGATACAATACGCAACGAAATATAAATAGTGATGGCAAGAGAAAACCACAATGGTGGACACGTGAATGTAATACCTAAAATTCCTTCCTGAGAGAAGTACGTCTTCGTTGGAGGGGTGTGGAACCACCAAGGCATTCCAACACACAGTTGTGCTTATCCTATTCTCCTTGAGCACCTTTCGCGGAAGAACTCAGTCCACTATGAGGTCGACATGAAAGCGCTGATCAAACCTTTACACATGGTTGGGGCGACTCCACAAATAAATTGGAGTCTCCCAACAAACTCCGAAGCTTCTTGCACCAAGGATAAAGCCACGAGCATCAACTTTCATCTAGGGTTCCAAGATAGCCAAGAGGTATATAACAAGATCCACTAGGAATTGGTCGCTGGTCGGGGATTCAAAATTCTTTAGTTGGAACTATAGATCTAGCTCTCCTCCTTTACTTCTCAAAGAATCAAGGTTGGCTCAAAAGCTCACAATAACGGGGGAGAGAAAGGGCAAAGTCGTGGTAGTCTCCTTGGGGAAGAAGACCCTCTTTTATAGGTGCCCTTTAAATGTGATCTTTATGTGTAGAAAACTGCACTCCGGTACTACCACTACTACTAGCAGTACTACTGCTATCTGGCATTCCAGCAGTATCAGCAGTGCCCTAGATCTAACCAACTGCCCATCCTACCTCAGTGCCCTAGATCTAACCAACTGCCCATCCTACCTCCTCTACCATTTTGATAGTGCCCCACACTGTGGCCCAGCGGTAATAATGCAAATGTAACTTCGAGTTAATTCGGGAGTTTTACCGGTAGTACTACATCGGTACTGGTCTAATACCGGGGCAATAACATAGAGGTTTTTCACCTCGCCGGAACTACCCGTGGTAGTACCGTTCCTGGAGGACCGGTACTCCCATGGTAGTGCCACTTTTGGGAAGATTCTGGCAGTATACTACCCAGTAGGAGCCATACTACTGCCTTCTCCTTCTTCAGTTCCAAGAGTTATCTCTTCATAACATTGCTCCGGTGATCGGTGTTAACGCTCATTCTTAATACACGCGCATATGTGCTAATAAAGTTGTTTGGAGCATATAAGCAGCAACTTTTTTTTTGTAATTTTATCTCCCGTCAGAGTTATCTGGTATACTGTGCAGAAAAAAAGGTATTCGGTCAATCGCGTCACACTGATAGAGTGTGTGTGGTACACGCGTGGTCAGTAGTACCTAGTTCACAACTTAGCCAATTTTAATAACATCTTGAGTGTGTGTGCCGCATGATGTCCTTTGTAGGCGATTAACAGAGTAGTGGGGTTTCCATCGTATACATTGCATGCATACAACAAATTAAACCAAGAAAGCAACTTAATCGATAAATTCTCTTCATATCAATGGCAAGTGATCACTATATTATCAAGTACCGTCATATAAAATTATGGATCAGACATAAAAAAGAACTGAGCAAATTTTATGAGACTCGAGTTGAATAATACTATTTCGATACTAAGTGCAAAGTAAGTATGCAATGCCAACTAATTTCTTAACCCGAGAACGTGAAGGACATATTTGGCCATGTGCTTACTAGTTAATGAGAAATGTAATAATTAAAGAAAAAAACACATCATAGATATTTTGTATAATTTAGGAGTTTATATTTACACATTGATTGTTATGCTTCTCTTTGGTTACACCTAAAATAGGCAATCATGCATTCGAGAAAAATCTTCCAGATTTAGAGGCCAGGATTATGATATTTAAGAAAACTAAAATCCATATGGACACTTACATAGTAGTTCACCTAATTGGAATTAATTTGTGAAGACATCAATTTTTTATGCTTCAAGTTTAGTAAAAGTGCAATATTAAATGTCGAAGTTAAAATTACTTAATAAAAACGATAGTATCTTCATATATAGTTGTACTATCACATGTTAATTTTTCTAATTATAATAAAATTGTAATGGTCTAAATCATATGTCGGGAGAATGCGTTGTAAGTGAAAAGGGTGAAAATGTTTAGTATAAATGAATGGTAGTAGTCTATTTAACTCGCCTTGGGGCCCACTAATTTTTTAAAGAACGTCCCTTGTATAGGTGCACAAAAAGTATGTCATTCATGCACATACATTAGCTCGGTGGTTGACCCTGTAGTATCAAATTCGTCTGACACACTGAAAGAGCATTTCGCGCCCTAAGTGGTTTTGGAGTTGATGACAACGCATTATTGGAAGTTTGAGCGGAAAATTCTTGATGACATCTGGTTAGCGCAGGGCTTTGTGTCATCTCTAGGTGAAATTCCTCTATCAACTCGGTGCTTCTGTCATGAAGTTTATGTGCAAGTTTCTCTGAATGCAAGAACTGGGAAGTATGTTATGCACGACTTGACACATGACATGGTACACTTAGTATCAGAAGATGATTATTTTTTGTAAGAATATTGCATGGTCTAAAAAAGTTCGTCACATGTCACTGTTCACAAAAGAAAGCCTTGATTGCAAAAACTGCATGGATTTTTCTAGGTGCAAGAAGCTGTGCATCATTCTCAGTACAACAAATTGGGAAAACAATAAGTTTTCCTCTACTTGATAGTTGGTCCAGTGAGCTCAAATATTTATGTTTCTTGTCATTATATTTTGCAACTTTGAATGTGCTAGCAGACAGCATTGCAAATTTGAATTTTCTCTTGTGCTTGAAGCTTCAAATTCCTTGTAACTGTACTTTCAAGACATTTCGAGATTCATTTTGTTCTCTTTATAACCTACATACGTTTGAGGCTAGGAAAGTAGGAATTGTCATTTTGAGACGTTTCCAAGAGGGTTCGGACATCTTAGCAACTTGCAGTTCTTTCAAACAACAATATTCTCTTATCAGAGGCATAACACAATTTTTTTTTGAAAGAAATAGAGGATTCACAGATATCTCAGTTTTGATGAACTTCTCTAAGGACAGTTGCATCTGAGATTGAGAACTGTGACAGGGACCGAAGCTGCTCAAATTGAGTTAAGTAAGAGAAAGCTTGTTCATATGCTAACCTTAAGTTTTCATCTAAGCGACGATGGCATCAAAGATCAGAACCTTCTTGATGCCTTGTCTCCATGAAGATATCGAGTACCTGGAACTCGAGTATTTCAATGGTGACACAATAGCAGCTTGGACTAGCAATAATAGTGGCACTTGGAAATTCTCATCCCTAAGGACTTGTTTGGTTCTAGGGTTTTTGTGGGGAATAGTGGGGATAATCCCCACAGGGATTGGGTGAAACCCCAAGCTTCACACAATCCCATCAAATCCCCAATCTTCGATCCACTAGATAGAGATAGTGTTTTGGTTATTGAAAAAAATAAACTAGAGTTGGGGAATTATGGGGAAAAGTGGGAAAAACGATCAAATATAATAGAAATAAATGGCCATTTGGCAATATGTGGGGATTTGGGGTTTGGCCAGGATAATCCCACCTAATGGAGCGGCATATTTCTCGATGCTCCAAAGTGTCATCTCTTGAGCGGATCCTACAACCAGATTCTCTACCATCAATCCAAGTTCTTCTCATTGAAGAGTATGAAGTGTTATTAAAGGTACATGCTGAAACGTTTAGAGGAACTAAAACTACGAATGTGTCAAAAAAAATCACTAGACTGGATTGCTTTTTCCTCCATCACTCCCGAAGCTGCACCTTGAAGATTTGTGGAGACATGTCACCTCACTGCCGATCTTACTTCTTACGGCAATCAAGTCACACAAGGCCACCATGAAGACTTTTGACAAAATTAAGAGGGGAATGCTTTGGGCGTGAGAAACTTTGGTTAGTGAGGGAATATGCAAGGTATGTTGAACCAAAGTTCGTCGTCCTAAGGCTTTGGGAGGCCTGGGGATCCTCAACCTCAAAAAGTTTGCTCGAGCCCTTCACCTCAGATGTCTTTGGTTCAAATGAGTGGCTCCGGATAAGCCTTGGGTCAGCCTCCGAACTCCTAATGATGAGGCTCATAGACAATTGTTCAACGCGGCGACTAGGGTCACTATTGGACATGGCATGACGACATCTTTCTAGTCCTCCTCTTGGACCAACGGCACCACCCCTAAGTCTGTGGCCCCTGCCATTTTTGCTGCCTCTGAAAAAAGAAGAGATACGTCCACAATGCCCTGCACAACCTCAGATCTATGGTTGGCATCTCTGTCGACGACTTCACGATATAGCACATCTCCTAGTTTGTCGGCCTTTGGTCCCTGCTTCACGATGTCACTGTTACCCCTAGAACCTTGGACACAATATCCTGGACCCTCAATGCCAGTGGCCTGTATACGACCGCCTCGTCTTACAAGGCTCGGTTCCTTGGCTCTAGTCCCTACTCTTTTGATCAGCTGGTTTGGAAGACTTGGTCGCCCACTAAGTGCTGCTTCTTTGTGTGGCTTGCCGTCATCCGCGTTGGCCCTACCAGCCAACATGCCAGCTTTGCAAATACCAGGTAGACACATAATGTTTGAGTGTCGGTATTCTAAGAGGATTTTGCAGGCTGTCCCCTTTTGGATTTCTTGCCCTTCTCTTCTTCAGAGTTTCAGAGTGGGCCAGCTACGGTGCTCCAGTACCAGATGGCCATTTCGCAGACTCCATCTACCTGCTCCAACGGCCTCCAGACTACCATCACGTTGATCCCCTGGGAAATCTAGAAGGAAAGGAATGCTAGGGGGTTCAACAACGTGTCGTCAATGCCATTAGTACTCATTCAGAAAATCAAAGATGAGAGCAAGAACTGAATCCTAGCTGGCGCTAAGCATCTTGCATAATTAATCGGCTAGTTTGTGTGTTTTACTTTTATTTGGCATCGACCTCGCTATCTTTGCTCCTCCTATATCAATATAAAAGGCAAAACTTTTGCCTCGTTTCAATATATACCAAACAATTTATTCAACCTTAACAACTTAATCCACATGTCTTTGATAAGTCTCAAATCCCTATTCCGGCACCGATATGGACTCGAAACTTTTAAAAATTAGAGTTATTGCAGATCTCTTGTTGTCCTGGTCTAATGTCTATAGGTGGACCTGAAGAAATTGCACGCATTGAAAATGTTTTCGTGGAATCTTGTCCAAAGCTGAAGGGGTTGAGCCAACCTCTTTAAAGGGCTCGTCCTCCCTCCTAAGCCATTTTGAAGGTATGTCTTTTAGTGTAAATGTTGATTTGTAAAGATAATAAAGAACACTTGTTATGTACATTAGTTGCTTTAGTCCATTTTCACCTCCTGAGATATTAGAGTTGTACTAATGGACTACCAGTTCTTGTATTTTGAAGTGATGTTGCACCGATATTATTTGTGCAAGTGGTAGGTCGTGTGTGTCTCTACTCAAGGCTGACACTTTTGAATTCTGATGATTCTCTTTCATGCAAGTATGAATAGACTTTTTTGTCGCTCAGGTGTCATCTGTTTTCAACGGGCCCCGCCTAGAAATGAGAGATCCGATGGACTCAAAGTTAACCCAGCTGGATCCGCCGGCCTCCAGTACCACCTGATGTTAATTTTGAGAGCACTATTTTGTAACATCAACTCGTCTTGTTGTACTTTCTCTCTTAAATTAAGTAAAACAAACATGTGAATTCAGTAGTTTAGCATTTTTTTAACGGTTAGCAGGAGAGCTGCTAAATTCATGAACAAATAGAAGATTGATCCAGTTTATAGAGAAATCGGACCCAAAACCATAGAGGTGACGCCTTTCGGCCTACAACACACAACGACAAACAAACAACAAGGACTCGCCTTGGCCTAACCCCGGCCGTGAATGGCAAGGGATCGGAACACACAGGCACTAGACTACTTCACAACTGTCGGTGTTTCGTAATCGGATAGTGAATTTCTCTGTCGGTAAAGACTTGTGACCATGATCGGATGGGCTAACAAATTCAAGCACAAAGGAATGTATACATGTTTTGGCACAGGGATCGTCTCCAGTCTTGCAAAGAGCATAGATTCAACTTCAATATATGTAGCCAACTCTATTACTTTATTGCAATCCGCTCCATGCATTGATCTATTTACTTACTCGGAACTATATAGTTCTATTCTTCTTGCTATCAAATCCTAGTATATTTTTCACCGAGCTTCCTTCACTTGGAATTTCTGGTAAAACAAAAAAGAAAGAAAGACCCTACTCATGTTGGGATTAATGTATTCCGGCGTGTGAGGTGATCAAGATGCAAGATATAGCCGGCTGAGTAGATAGTGGAGAAGGTGTATGTATGTTTGTCGTCAGCGATGACTTTAGGGGCCAAAGGTGATTTTCCACTGTAATATCCCGGTGTATGATCGAAGATCACCGAACCACGATATACTGCTCGATCAGATCCATATAGAGATTCAGGATACAAATTGGGGGAGGAGAGGAAATAGACTGGGAGACTAGACAACTCAATTCCCTCTTCACTCTCTACGATGATCCAGAGGATACTTATCACCTCGCCAGGCGCAGCTGGCAGACACGCAGGTCACCACACACTTTCAGTCTTGGTCCTGAGAAGGCGTATTCTCCGCATGCGTGTCCTCTGGTGGCACACGTAGTGTGACACTGGCGCCTCCTTGAGTAGCAGCTTGTCCCCAAGCTGCAGCACCAGGAAATCTTGTGTGCAGCACTTGGTAATCTTCCCAGGTCGCCATTGATGACGGCATTGTTGACCACTTGATCAGCACCTGCAGCGACGCTTCATTGCCCTTCTTGACAAGGCGACGATCCAATATTTCCTCCGGATAGAGCTCCGCAATGTCCAATTGGAGAGGTGTAGGTAGTTCAGCAAACACCGGAGTATGATCAGGCAAGAAAGTCTTCAGCTGGGAGACATGAAAAACAGGGTGCACCTGGCTGTGTGGAGGCAGGTCTAATTTGTATGCCACCGTACCATAACGCTCCAACACTGAGAACGGACCAAAGTACTTGAATGATAATTTAGGGTATGGACGGTTTACCACTGACTTTTGTGCATACGGTTGGAGCTTAAGCAGTACTTGCTCGCCCACCTGAAACTCCCGAAAAGAACGCTTTCCATCAGCTACCAGCTTCATACGTTTGCTTGCTTTAGCCAATTGTTGCTGTAGGAACTCTGAAAAGAATGCCCGTTCCTGTAGCATTTCATCTGCATCCAGAGAGGCTGTGACAGAAGTACCAGGAAATAAACCATGCAAGGGTTCCACCCCATAGAGAGCTTTAAATGGAGTACAACCAATTGCAGTGTGATATGACGTATTGTACCAGTATTCTGCTAACGCAAGCCACTGCGCCCATTTAGATGGAGCTGCTGCCACAGCACAGCGTAGATACATTTCCACACACTGATTCACTCTCTCTGTTTGTCCATCGGACTGAGGATGGTATGCAGTACTCATATTCAAAGTTGTGTGCATACCCTTGAACAAATTTTGCCACAGGCTGCTTGTAAAGATTTTGTCTCTGTCAGACACAATCGAGAGAGGCACACTATGCAATTTAACCACATTGTCAAGCACCATTTGAGCTACCTGACCTGCAGTAAAAGGGTGCTTCAATGGCAGGAAATGAGCATATTTGGTAAAACGGTCAACTACCACCAGAATGACTGAATACCCATTTGATTTGGGGAGCCCCTCAATGAAATCCATCGAAATTGACTGCCAAGGTCCAGCAGGAGGAGGTAAAGGCTGCAACAACCCTGGTATCTTGCAGTTCTCATGCTTGGCCTGCTGACATATAGTGCACTGCTTGACAAAATTTTCGACTGCTTGCTTCATGCCTTGCCACTCAAACAGCTGCTTGAGACGTTGGAAAGTGGCTTGTATACCGGAATGCCCCCCCAAAGCTGAAGCATGTAATGCATGAATAATTTTAGTTTGCAACCCAGATTAGCACCAATCCATACCTTCCCATTCTTCGAATGAGTCCCTCAGATAGTTCATAACCTGTTCGTTGGGACTGTGCACTGCCAATTCCTGCAATAGAGACTGCGCTAAAGAATCAACCACATATGAGTTTACCACTTCTTGTAGCCAGACAGGTTGAAGGACAGACACAGCTTGTAACTCAAATTTGTGTCCCACTCGTGATAGAGCATTAGCTGGAGTGTTGTTGATGCCTTTGTTGTATTGAAACTTGTATTGGAGGCCTAGTAATTTGGTCATTGCTTTTTTCTGCAAGTCCGTATGAAGCACCTGATCATCCAGACAACATAAGCTTTTATGATCCGTTTTGATAGTAAACGGCACTCTTTGCAAGTAGGGACGCCATTTATCGACCGCCATCATGATCGCCATGAATTCCTTTTCATAGATAGGAAGTCTCTTGTTGTTTACTCCCAAAGCTTTGCTCAAATAAGCCACCGGGTGCCCCTGCTGCAGAAGCACTGCTCCAATCCCATCATCACAAGCGTCAGTTTCTATGACAAATGGCAAGGTGAAATCAGGTAATGCCAGTACCGGCGTTTGAGCCATAGCCAATTTTAATGCATCGAATGCCACCTGAGCAGCTGGTGTCCAAATGAATGCTTGATTCTTCTGGAGCAAATCTATTAGAGCTTTGGCTATAAGTCCATAGTTCCTCACGAATTTCCTGTAATATCCTGTAAACCCCAGGAATCCTCTCAATTCAGTCAAATTTGTGGGCACTGGCCATGCCAACAGAGCAGCAGTCTTGGACTTGTCAGTGGCCACCCCTTTGTCTGAAATATATGCCCAAGATACTCCAACTGTGTTGCAGCAAACTGGCATTTGCTAAGCTTGACATACAATTTATTCTGCTGCAGAATCTGGAACACCACCTTCAAATGCTGCAAATGTTCCTCCAAGGACTGGCTGTACACCAATATATCATCCATGAACACTAATATGAACTTCCTGATGTATCCAGAGAATATGGAATTCATGACACACTGAAAAGTGGCCGGGGCATTTGTAAGACCAAATGGCATGACCCGAAATTGAAAATGACCATGGTGAGTTTTAAAGGCAGTCTTTTGCTCATCCTTCTCAACCATCCGGATTTGGTGATATCCACTGCGTAAATCCAACTTTGAGAAGTATTTTGTACCCGCAAGTTCATCCAAAAGTTCATCAATCACAGGCATAGGAAATTGTTCTTCACGTATGTTTGTTCAACTTTCTGTAATCGATGCAGAATCGCCACTGTCCATCCTTTTTCTTCACCAATAGGACAGGCGAGGCAAATGGACTAACACTAGCTGTGATCACTCCAGTTTTCAGCATCTCTGTCACCTGCCTTTCTATTTCATCTTTCTGCAACGGCGAGTATCGATATGGTCTGGAATTTAGTGGTGCTGTGCCTGGAAACAATGTAATGGCATGGTCAAATGCTCGAGATGGAGGTAGTTCTGTTGGTTCCTGAAAGATTGACTGAAACTGCAGTACTAGGTCTTGCACAGTCTCAGGTACAGGTAACCCGAAACTTCAGCATTAGTTTCTAATAGTGCTGTGGCCCATAGTTCATTCCTCTGGTGTAACTGCATGACTTCTTCCAGGGAAATTTCTGCAAGGTGGTCATGTGGTTTGTCCAACACACCCTGTAGTCTCACCATCTTGTTCTGATATTCAAATTCTATCCATTTAGCTACCCAGTCACAATTCATGGGTCTAAACTTTTGTAGCCAATCAATTCCTAAGACAGCATCGTAGCCACCCATATCCAACACATGCATATTCTGTGAAAATTGGATGCCTTGCGTGTACCATGTGAAGTTAGGAATTACTGAATTGCACATCAACTTATCCCCATTGGCTACCTTTACCAACACTGGACTCCTGGGCTGTGGAACCAAACCCAATCGCTTCACCATCGCTTGATCCACAAAACTACTTGTGCTGCCAGAGTCAATCAACATGAGCATGCTCAGCTTATTTGCTTTTGCCGGCAACCTGATGGTATTTGAGTTTTCCGTCCCACTCAGCGCGTGCAACGACAACCGCTCTGAATCCTCCAGTGTTAG
Organism: Poa pratensis; assembly: GCA_947311845.1. Classification (NCBI taxonomy): domain Eukaryota; kingdom Viridiplantae; phylum Streptophyta; class Magnoliopsida; order Poales; family Poaceae; genus Poa; species Poa pratensis. Next base: position 39,770,738 of record CAMZMU010000097.1, on the reverse strand, counting down.
TGACTCCAACCCCGTGACCACTTCTAAGATCTCATCAGATAAGAGTTCAGGTTGATCAACATGCATTGCTTCAACTGTGCCACCCCAGCAGTCACACACTGGTGACCAGGTGCATATTTGTCACCGCATTTAAAGCACAGACCATTGATTCGACGATATTCTTTCAATTGTTGTGCCTTCCACACTTCCCCATGAGAGAATTTTCCCTTGTTCTCCTTCCAAGTGTTTGTTGCATATTGCTTTGTTGTTTTCGCCCCATGTTAATGAGCTTCTGTCAGGCTTTCATGTACTGTAGCCATCAAAGTGGCACGTTGCACAGTATCTGGAAGCTGAGACTCAACTGCCACTCGCAATTCATCCTTTAATCCCAATATGAACTGAGTTACCAACATGATACCACCAATGGCCAGGTCATACAGTTTGATGTTGTACACCAGGCGATCAAATTGTCGACGGTACTCAGCCACCGTACCAGTCTGTTTGAGCTGCAGCAGCTCCTTCATCTTCACACGGTGAGTGTCCACATCAAACTCCAACAATACTGCTTGCCTAAATTGCGCCCAGGTCAGACGTACATTGGTTTGCTTAAACGAGTGATACCAATGGGCTGCCGAATCAGTCAGATACATCGTGGCTGCGGACACCTGAAAACCTGGAGCAATGCTATACAGCGTGAAGAATGTTTCACAAGTATCGACCCATATACTTGCATCTGTGCCGTCAAACTTTGGAAAGTCCATGCGAGGCATCCATGGGCGCCGACCATGCGATTCTTCAGTCACGTCCGTCAGTTTCACTGGTTCTGCCTGACCCGAGCTCTCCGGCTTGTCAGGGTATGGTGCAGTAAACGGCAGTGTGATCTGCAATTGTGGTGCGGTTGACGGCCGAGGACCCACGATTCCGTCCCCCGGCGCTGGTGGCGGCGCCGCCCTCTGCGGCATCACTGGGGGTGACTGCTTCTCCTGTGGCTGCTTCTCCGCCGCCGCCAAGATCTGGTCCTCCTCCAGCTTCCCCAACTTCTCCATCGTTAGGTCGACCTTCGTCTCCATCTGGGTGAGACGATTCGCCTGGAGATCCAGCTTGGTACTCAGATCGAGAAATCGACCCTCCAATCCATCCAACGAACTCAGTTTCTCCAGGATCCGTCCCTCCATCGCCTCCATCACCGAAATCGTGTGACGAACCTGCGCACTCGGCTTGAACGGAGCCGTCGCGACAAACTCCTCCGAATCAACCAACGCTGATGAAGAGAGTATGAGTTGCGCGTCGGATCGAAACGAAGCCTCTGATACCACTGTAATATCCCGGTGTATGATCGAAGATCACCGAACCACGATATACTGCTCGATCAGATCCATATAGAGATTCAGGATACAAATTGGGGGAGGAGAGGAAATAGACTGGGAGACTAGACAACTCAATTCCCTCTTCACTCTCTACGATGATCCAGAGGATACTTATCACCTCGCCAGGCGCAGCTGGCAGACACGCAGGTCACCACACACTTTCAGTCTTGGTCCTGAGAAGGCGTATTCTCCGCATGCGTGTCCTCTGGTGGCACACGTAGTGTGACATCCACCTTGATTATTAGGGATGAGATTGCTCTTGTGGGGCCTCCCTCTTTGTACCTTGTATTGTCACGGACACGCCACCGGTCTGCGTATGGAGCCCGAGTAGCCGAGAGAGTTCCGACTGGCAGCCTAGCCTTGGCGACGTCCGGCTGGCGCTTTAACCGGTTTTGCCTTTGCTGGCAGGGTCGGGCTGGCAAAATCTGGGGTCATGTGCGAAACTCTAAAACGGAGCCCTATCTCATAAGAAAATTTAATTAATAAAGAATTCGGATGTATATGACATAATATTCATAACAATTAAATATATCGAGAATCAAACCTGTTTAAGTCCAAGTTACTTAATTATTGAGCTGCTACGACATCAGATATTAATTGGAACTGTCGCCCGTCGCCAGAGCTCTGGATGCCATCAATTTTGTTTGGGTCTTCCGTCGGTTCGTCGATCGTCGACAGCGGCCTGGTCTCGGATGTTGGCGGACGTGCCAAAGGATAAGACATACAATCCGCTAGAAAGGATTATAGGCATGAAAAAAATATGAAAAACACTTCCTGGTCCCCAGCTCTAGTGCTCCCGGTTTTTTAAAACATCGAAAAGTTTATTTCTGTCGCGTATCGGTACGCGGACACCGGGGATGCTAAGCACCCCCTATTTGTTCGGTAGGAGGGCGCGAGGTCCTCTGGATTCGGTCCCCGAGCTGAAACACAAGCACACACAAAGATTTACCCAGGTTCAGGCCGCGTTGCCGCGTAACACCCTACGTCCTGCTTGTCTGGATGTATTGTCGAGGTGATGATTTACAGTGGGATGTCAACAGGAGCTGCACTACTCTCGTGAGCTGAGGAAAAACACGTCCGGGAGTTCCCGGGGTGTTGTTCTTCAGGCCCCTGAGTCTAAGTGAAGAGCTCAAGGTGACAACTAGCGATGGTGGTGCCTCTTCCTTCAAGATGACCTAGGGCCTCCTTTTATATGCCAAGGGGACACCACAAGTAGTCACGCCAAACGCGTGCCACCGAGGCAGGGCACGCGTGACGCCCGAGCCCAGATGGCGCCCGCCAGCCGTCTTCGTGGCAGCGCGTCATCGCGCTGTCCTTCATGCTGTCCGTCCCGCCGGAACCGAGGTGACGGCGAGTCTCGTCTTGTTAGCGGTCACGGTGGGCATAAAACCCGATACCCGAAGACCGAACCCGAACAACCCGAACCCGAATCCGAACTACCCGAACCCGACCAACCCGAACGCTGCAACGGGTATCAGATTTGGAAACCCGAAATTAATTCAGGAAATACGGGTTAGGACTTCCGGAACCCGATTAACCCGAAATACCCGAAATATAGAAAAAGCCTGGGAAGCAAATCCACCAAACAGCCTAAGGCCCAGCCCAACTAGTACCTAATCCTAATTTCCCTGTGCTCCTGCAAGTCCCAGAACCAGATGCGTGCTCGTCCTCTCCCCGATTCCCCAGCTCCACTCCTTGACCGCCATGGCCGCCGTGGACGCTGGACGGAAACTAGCTCGTCCTCTCCCCCACATCTCCCTTCTCCCCCGCATCTAGGGTAGCCGGCCTCTCCCCCGCATCTCCCTTCTCCCACCTCGCTCGTCGCCGGCCTCTTGTAGCCATGGACGGAATGGAGAGTTACACCGAGCTCCTCGCTGGCCGCCTCCATGCTGGCCTCCACGGCGCTCGACGCCGGCGACCCCCTCGTCTTCCTCACGCGGCCCGCGGGGCTGGCCGCCGCCATGCTGGCCTCCACGGCGCTCGACGCCGGCGACCCCCTCCTCGTCTTCCTCGCGCGGCCCGCGGGGCTGGCCGCCGCCATGCTGGCCTCCACGGCGCTCGACGCCGGCGACCCCCTCCTCGTCTTCCTAGCGCGGCCCGCGGGGCTGGCCGCCGACATGCTCGCCTCCCGGTGATCGACGCCGAAGAGCCCAGCCTGAGATCCATCTTCTAGATGTTGCTTGCTAAGTTCTGCTCTTCTTCGGGTAAATCGGGAATACCCGAACCCGAATTATCGGGTACCCGAAATGTCAGGTTCTTATAATTTTGTGTAAATTTCGGGTGTCAGATTTCAGAACCCGAATTATGAAAAACCCGAACTAGCCGACCCGAATTTTTCGGGTAACCCGAACGCCCAGCGTGAGTCTGCGGTCCGGGCGTCGCGCTGGGCGTTGTACCTGCACCGAGGGGACAGCGTGCCGAGTCTCGTCAACGTCACACCTGCACCCGGCAGAGGGCGTGAGCGGTCTTGTCCTTGATGTCTGCCACGCCTTCCTTACCTGCGAAGCAACCCTTGCCAGGCCGCGGCGCAGGAATCGCGCGCCACGTTGCTGACTTCTGTCTTCCGGAGACGGTTGCGTCCTTCCCGGGGTGAGCCCTTCAACGGATGTGGTCCAGAGTGTTCCGGCGGCTCCTTCCCCGGGGTCTTCTCTGGTACTTGCCTTACCGTGGTCTGGATGTCGATGGCGTCCCCCGAGAGCGCGCGCCCGGGGTACGGGGAGCCCCCACTCTCCGAACGCCGACAATTTCTTCATCTCAGAAAATTCGAAAAACAATCATACAAGTGCATATACATGTCTACTATGTACGGACAAATTTTCAGAGAAATATCTTTTCATACGTGATCTGCATAAAAAAGACAAATCTACCAAGTAAGACAAGTCCTTTTTCACCCTTTTCAAATCCACAATTTTGTGATTTTTGTATAGACTACACTACAACATATTATTGAGCGAAACTATGCAAATATGTAGATACATGTATATGTATTCACAAATTGTTTTGGGGGATATTTTGAAACTTCGAAATGCCTCTTTCGTATTTATTATAAGGCAGGAGCATTGTAACTCAGGGATGCAAAAGTCCTCTCTCTGAAAAGATTGATTAACTACATGCAGCAGCGTACGTATATACGTCGTCCAGATCCAAAGTCCCAGCGAACATGTAGCGAGCGAAAAGGAAAAAGTCTAAAATAAACCCTGAACTTGTAGATGAAAGTTAAATCAAAGCTTGAACTTTGAATTCCGAAAATTAACACTCTGAACTTTCAAATCCCAGTCTATTTTCAATCCTATATCTGTTTGGCGCGTCCAGAAAGCAACGAACCAGGCCAGGTTAACATATTACCCTCACTGACAAGAAGGGCCCACTTGTCATATCCATCTCTAATTTCTCTTTCACCACCATGCCCAACGGGATGCGGCCTACCACGTCGCTGTGCCCTTGCCGATCTGCACTGCCGCCGCTCGTGCCATGGCCCTGTTGGTCGTCGCCGACCGCGCATAATGGAAATTCGGCAAGCCACGCGCTGTCCGTGTCCCTGTTACGCACCATGTCACCGGTGCTGCTTGGATTGTTTTAGCAGGTGACCAAGGGCGTGTTTGGTAGCCCACGGAGAGCCCAACCAGGCCCCGTGGATGCAAAACTGGCCTGTTTGGTTGCCTGGGCCAGGCCGCGTTCCTGCATGCGCACAGAACTTAAAGCACGCTGGGCCTGGCTGAGGAGGAATGGCCGAATCAGCCTTTTTCCAGGGCCAGGCCGAGGCGAGCCACGCGTGCCGCGCAGTTGCACGCGTTCGGAAGGGCGGGAGACGCGATGTTTCGCGTTAACTCCCCACTCCCCACTCCAGTCACCGCCCATTCTCTCTCCCTCGTCTCAACTTCTCCGCGTGCTCCCTCACCGCCCCACCACCCATCGGAATGGCGGGACCTCGTCCGCCGCCGCGCCGCCCCCCCCCCCCCCCCCCGGCGAGGACCCGCACTCCCAGTGGGTGCATAACGTCCTGGTGCAGGAGATGTCGCCGGAGGAGCTCTGCCGCCAGTTCCACACGCCCTCCCCCATCTGTCGCCCCGCGGCCATCATCGGCCGCGACAATGGCCGGCACATCCATGGCAGAGCCATCCAGGGCCTGGCCTGCGGCCCTAGCGATGCGGGTGACGGCGTCGCCGCCGGTGTCAATCTTGATGCCAGGCGTCTCGAACGGACCCCCGGCGCCGCCACCGCCTCCTCCAGCGCCTGCACCTCCGGCACCGCCTTCATCACTGGCTCCCCCTGCGCCGTCTGCACTGGCTGCACCACCGGCAACCCCCACGGTAAGTACCAATCTACACAACCTTGTCTGTTAGGGTTTGATTAGTGTATTACATGTCACATTTAGGTCTTCAATCCGCGCTTGTAGATGCTTAATTAGTGTAGTACATGTCACATCGTGTTGTACTTGCTCCGATCTAGTCTTGTACATGCTTCGTCGTGCCTCACTTTGGGGGTTTTTCCCCCCAAATCGACATGTTCTTCACTGTGGGGTTTTCTGAGCATTTCCTCATTGTGCATGTCTTGCGTATTGCATGATTTGGGGTTTAGATATCCCAAATCCACACATGCATAACTTGGTAATGGTTGTGCATATCTTTGTTGAGCATTAGTGCTTGTGCAGTGCTTGATTTGGGGATTTTTTTTTTCCCCAAATGCAGATTTGCGAGTTCTGTGTATTGCTTGTGCATTGATCATCCTTTGCGTGTTCGTGCTAGAGCTTCATCCTGCATTGCTAACCCAAGTCACCTTTCATGACAAGGTACCTAAGGCCGAGCAAGATGGACCTCCTCCTGGCTTTGCACCGCTGGTGCCATTGCCAAGCGTCATCCCCTTCAACATCAGCCTTCAGAAGCCATTGCTGCTTGGGAGGGAAGAGGAGGCTCTGGAGCTGCTCAAGCCGGTGAAGGGGAAGAAGCTGAAGGTCAGCCACATCCCAAGAGAGGACTGCCCAGGCGCTTCTACGTGTAGCTCGACCGGGATGATCTGCACATGCTGCTCATCCCAAGGTCCTTCCATGCCAGCTTGAAGGAGTGGATGATGATCCCCCTTCCTCGCTGCATTGCGATCGGCGCCTGCAAGTTCTGCGACGAGCATGTGCAGCTCCAGTACTACAAGAACACCGGCGAGATCGTCATCGGGAGGAACTGGCCAGATGTCGTCTACAAGTACAGCCTGGAGGAGGATGACTGCCTAGTCTTCAAGCTCACCGCTACAGGCTTCAAGATGGACATCTACAAGAACATGGACTCGACGGCGAGGGGGTAAACTTGTCCTGAGCACGGCTAGTTCCAGCGTGCTTAGGAAGTGCATTTTGATAAGGGGCATCTGATGCCCCTGTTAGTGTTGATCAGGAGCATGGGATGCCCCTGCTAGCTGTTAACCCGGGCTTAGAATGCCTAGAACTTATTTTGATCAGGGTGTGTGCTTCCCCTGTTGTTCATCAGGGTGTTTTTGTCCCCTGGTATGATGTACTTAAGTAGATACTTGTGCACTTGATCATCCACCGTGGTAGTATATATGGTAGTCATTATGCTTGTGTGTGTTAGGCTGATTGCTGCTTGCTGCTCCTAATTGTGTTAGGCTCATTGCTGCTTGCTGTGATTGTTGATTGTGTGCTTGTGTTAGGAGGTGGTAAGACTAAACCTGCATGCAACCAAACAGCCGAGTGTTGCATCTAAACACCCCACAGCCAAGTATGCAGGCAGCCAAACACGAAAATGCGAAAAAAAATAGGCAAAAAAGAAAAATGATATGTAGGCAACCAAACGGGCTGCACAACATGGATCAGACCGCGTTTCTCCAGGGTCAGGCCCAAGTGAGCCACGGAGACGGGAGGCCCAAAAACGGTGCGGGTAACCAAACAGGCCCAAATGTTCTGAGAGGGCGTTGAATTGGTGATCTGCTCGAGCGCCTCCGGTTAATAGATTGACTACAGCTAGCTAGCTTAGGACGCTGAGCTGCCAAAGAAATATCAATCAAGACGGAGGAATCAAGCAAATTTGCGAGCTCAAATCAGTCGTGGAAATTAACTGAAGTCAAATGGCATCGGAGGCCATTCGTCACGGTGGCCCAGCAGGTCGCCGTTTCCGTAGGCGCCGCGGTGGCCTCCACCCGCGCCATCCACCTACTCCACCCCGAGATCTCCGGCTTGCAGTTCCATGGATCTAGAGCTGCTGCTCCCCATCCTCGAGCAGGTCACTAGCGTACTGAAGCTCCCAACCCACCACGTCTCTGTTAATGATGCTCCTCTGTACTACTCCAACCGGAGTGGGGGCGCTGCAGCTCTGGACAGGGGCAAGTGCCGCCGGTGGCGCTCGGGATATGAGGTGCCGCCGCAGCTGCGCGGCATGGCTGCTGCATCCCCTAATCATTAGAGACAGATTAAAGATTAAATCGGTAGGGAGAGATATGAGGTGGAAGATGACAAGTGGGTCTTCTTCGTCAGGGAGAGCAACAAATTACTTCTTTATTTTTTATGCGAAAAATTGTTTGAGGGTCCGGGATAGACCGGGATTCGTGAGGTCGGGTTACCAATTTCCGGTATTCAAAGTTCAGGGTTTAATTTCGTTTTCACCTATAAGTTCAAGTTTTGTTTTGGATATTTTTCGAGCTAGAGCGAGCAGCCTTTGGATGGATATTCCTCTTTTTCCCCGATCGTGAGCATAGCGCCATGCATGATGCGGCCTGGGAGCAGCCCTCAGCCCAATTACCTTCAGTTTCAAACGCAAAAACCTGCTAAATGTATATAGGCAATGTAAAAATTTGGGCCCCCTAAATTGGGCCCTATGCGGGCGGTACAGTTGGCACCACTATGGGACTGGCTCTGTTTGCTGGATATTGGGTTCTCATGGTTCCGTCAACAACCAAATCAAGACAACTTGGGACCACAACCCAAACTCCAGAAAGACACGCGTCAACGTACAACCCACCCTTGACGCAAGAAAAAGTAATGGCAAAGTGTTTTAACGTTTTTTGCCCCCGTTTTTTTAGGGCCGGCCAGAGCTGGATGATTTTTGCCCCTGTTTTTGGCGCCGTGGAACCAGGAGAGAGAACCTGCATGTAGATGTAGCTACGCAGATGGAGCTGGATTTGTGGTGTCCGTTGGATGATTTTCTAGAGTAAACCGGTGAGCTATCCTCTAGTAGTCCTGCTGTTGATTAGATCAACAATTACAACATACCATGTACTCACTCCGTTCCAAATTAATTGACTTCCATATATCTACATATGGATGTATGTATACACTAAAAGATGTCTACATACATTTTGGAACGGATGGAGTAGTAAAAAGCAACGCACGACTGTTACCGGTTCTAAAATATCGAATTGGAATGAGCATTGTGATTTTGCAAATCCAGTGAAAAAGAACTCAGAACTTGACACACCACAATTGTTCAATTCTAGCCCCTCACTGCTGACTTCAAAGTTCACAAAGTCCACAGCACGACCGCAAGACGTTTCAGAAGAGTAAGCACAAACACCACGTAAACAGATGGAGATGCATATCAAGTTAGGTATGACACTTAGCGAAGCAAATTTTCTCGCTCAATCTCAGACCTTTTGGCTGGTTTCCATCGAGGCGTGTCTAGTGTAGGACATCCAAACATCGATCTTATCAGCTTCAGAGAACACACATTATATCCTGTTTGCCTTGCAGGATCCCAAAAACCGCAACAGTAGCCATGCTTCTTGAACTATACTACTCCATATTACACCGTATTAAAACCTCATATTTCAACTAAAATCTACAGCCAATGGAAATATCCCTGTCAAATAGAGTGTGAAATCGGCAGTATGAAAGTTTCATGTGATTTAAACCGTAGACATCCAATAACTCAAATAGAAAGAAAATACAACGCATTCCAAGGATTACGATCCTCCCATTTTCCATTGAATCAGATAACCTCTGCTTTCGTATTTGATATATCATGAGGATTGCAAGCATTTTATATAAGAGGACTTTTTCAAAAAATTCATATAAGAGGAACATATACACGGTAATTTGCCCATGTATTAATGGCAGCCGGCTCCTTTTGAGAGCACGAAACATAATCTTTAGACAAATCTCCTAATTCACAGCACAAATAAGCTCCTAAGCTAGTGGTTTATTAACTCATTTGCTTGTTATCTTACGGCAGGAAAAAAAAAGTATCTCGCCAAAAGTAAAAGTTTTTAGTGGTTTCTTAACAGAAAGTCATGCTCACAAAAGATAACCTAGCTAAACGAGTGTTAAGGATGTACGAAATGTTCTTTTTATGGCTCAGAGAAAACTATGAAACATTTGTTCATCTCTTGTCATTTTATGCAAAATTGTTTGGCGTAATGTTTATAGTATATACAATATTCCTCCAACAACTAATATAACTATTTTTGGTAATTGTCTAGGCGAGTTCTTTTGGTGGTTATTCGCGAAAAAAAAAGAGTTCTTTTGGTGGATTTTCCAAGAAGCTGGCCCTCCCCCGACTTTCTGGAGAAATCGCCCCCAAATTTAGCCAGGCTTACAAATATGAGAACCTATCATTGAGTTTGGAACAACTAAGGCTCGAATTCGCACCGGTTTCAGCTTTATTTGGTCGATTTGAAATTGACGAAATAATCGTGTTTTTAATAGGATAAAGAACTTTCATATTTTATAGGTAATCGATATGGCTACCCACTTGATCTAATTATGGGTGTTCTTCTCCCTCCATATCAACGGGGTCTTATGACGACATGGTGTACTTGGCTCCTGGTGGCAGCTCAGAATATATTCAGGCGGGCTGGGTGGAAACATATTAGTCAACTTTAGGATGCCTAATTGCTTTATGTTGCCATTTTTCGTTGGTTAACCTTATGTGATCTGTGATATATGTAAACTTGATGCTTTTAGACACTGCATTAAAAAAAACTCTGTGCATCTCATGATGCAAAGGCTGAAATTGTTAACTCAAGTTATACTGATCACATTCCCATTTCCAAAAAAATGGAAAACAAGTTGCTGTCAAGTTTCATGCGCTGACCATTATTTTAAAAGACCGATCTAATGAAAGAGCAGACAATCCACTTATATACTCAACACCCCTTCTCACATGTGACGGGAAAAGAGAGGCCAACATGTGTAAAATCAGAGGTTGGCGCTGTTAAATCCTCTGGATCGTCTAGTCCAGATCAAATCGGTAGAACAGAAGATTGGAGGAGGATCGGTGTACCTTCTCCTTAAGCAGACGAGTTCGAGCTGCCGGCCATGGTGGATGGCGGCGGTGGTGGTAGCACGCAGTGGCGGCGGTGGTGGAGCTTCCCGCTGCGACTGCCGCAACCCTAGATCGGTAGGGGGTCTTGGTGGGGTGCCTGGCGCACCAGTCAACCTCATACTGAGTGCCGCCGGCCCCCACCTCTTTATATAGGCAGCGCAACAGGGGCCCACCAACCAGGGTTTGGTTGGGCGCCCCCGATCAGGGCGCGATCATGGGGTCACGGTGAGTCGTTGGACTCACGCGTGTGGAGATCAACCTAACATTCTCCCCCTTGATCTCAACTTTTCACTTTTACTCATTTCATCACAGATCGATACATAGAGCATGTTTCATCGTCTCAGCTCAATTGCCGATAGAATCAGACAGCTACAATATACCTATTTGTTTTGAAACAAATTCTTTGATCTTTTTGGGCCTCTTTATTGTCCGGAAATAATATAGACTATACCATAAACCCATGTCGACTATGTGTTCTCCAAAAACACACTGGGCGGTAAGCCTTTAATTAGCAGATCTGCAAACACTTGTGTGTTTCTTTTATCTATTCCTCTTATGCTCCAAGCATTCCAACATAATTCCGGACTTTCTCCTTTACAACGTATAACTCTGTGTCAATGTGTTTGGCACCACACTTGACTCGTTGTCTTAGGAGTGAATTACTTAATGGTTATTGCTGTTGTCAACCATTATCAATTCCGGGTACAGGTTTCTTAACCATTTTGCCTATCCCTCAGCCTCATATGATGCTATAACATATCTTTACATCACATTGATGTCAAAACTTTAATTCTTTGGAGATTTTCCACACAAAAACTCCAAATGTGAAAATTTAGCGACAATTGTGGATTTCGCTATACATTTCACAAATTCTTTCAGAGTACTCACAACCTTTTGAGAGCACTCTTATAGATCTATCTTTGTACTCACAACCTTTTGAGAGCACTTGTTTCTTTTAGCATGAGGCCAATATCTTTGATTCCATTCCAGTGATCTATATCTGGATTGGACATTGCCAAAACAACCCGGATACATGAATTGTCAGGGTAATATTGAGCAACCAACAGCGGAAGCACATGGTACCATATCCATTTGATCCGTTCTATGTTATCTCTTGGAACACTAAAGTTCCCAATTCCATTACCCTTGTCAATAAGAACAGGCGTAGGTTTTCTCGACATGCATGCTATAGAGACTTCTTCTCAGCATGTCCATGTGATATTTCTAATACCCCTTTTCTTCTTTTCTCAGTAAATCTCGATACTTATAACGAGAGACACTCTACCGAGAATACTCTTTTGAGGACAAGAACTTCTTTTCTCTGCCGGTAGTAGATTGACATCACCACTAGCAAGTAGGATATCATCCACATACACGGGATTAGGAAATGAATTTCCCATTCTATAAGTTTGCACAAATGCGATTGTCCTCTCATTTTCTTTAACCCAAAATAACTTTTGATTCTAGAGACTTGCTCTAGTCCATAAGATCCCTTGTGATCTTTACTTTCATCTGATGTAACTCAGATCATTATGTGCCATTAGCACTCATTATAATCTGTTTATTCTCTTAGCGCAAATCTTTCGATTTAAAATCGCTTTTTACATATTTCCTTTGGAGTCACATTGGTGTTGTAGACCCTTTATAGCCTACTGTTTTGGCTCCATTGGAAATTACTTATGAGTCCCAAACATCGTCGGGATTCACATAGTCTCTAATCATTAAGACAAGTAGACACTAGTCAAAATTGATTGAGCGCTTCTTATAATTTCTGTAAATGAGGTGGGATCAACCTTCATTTAAATTTCTCTGATATAGACTTTATAGTCATCTGTTTTTCTCATATGGGGATGTTGTTGCTCTGTCATTGCCTAGAGGCAATTAATTCTGTAGTCTTCTATCGCCAAAAGGCAATAGCTCTTACAAGGACCTAAATCACAAGATCCATATTTACTTGTTCATCTCTATTATAAAGCAACAAGCTCCCCCAGATAAAATCTATTCGAGCCTTAGGTATGTTCATACCATGCTCCCCCAGATTACTCCATTTTCTCCAAAATGGTGTATCCTTAATCCTTTTTATTTGGGTTTATTCTGTTAACCTGTTAATCTGTCTTCTTTATGGCACTTTGAGTACCGTCCTTAGTTTCCTTTCGGAGCTGTAAAAGATCCAGAATAAATCTATCTCTTTACTTTAGGGGTATCATTATTATGACCGTCGTACTCCCCAGACGATCACAATTCATCATAGATCACTTAGAGGAGTTTATTCTGTAACATTCTCTATCTCCCCCTCGAAATGTGGCAAGAACCTTTTGCCACAATTTCGAAACTTTGATTATCTGCTTTATTCAAAATGAAGTTATCTTTTATCTGCTTCATTCAAAATGAAGTTGTCTTTTAATGTATGGGAGTACTTTTTCCTTATTCCCTTTTCAAAAACTCACAAGAGTTCTTTCTCAATGATACTTTTTGCAAGTCACACTTGCATACCATTCTTAACTTGAGGTTCATTTGTAACTTTATTCTCTTTTGACTCATTAAGTGTTTTATAACTATGACACATAAAATGTGCAATCGATATAAAACACATGAGTCGTCACATCTTTCTCCTGTCATACAGGATTAGTCCTTTGTCAAAATTTTCTCCCGCCATGCGGGTATTTTCCCAGACTTTTCCTACCACGTGGGTATTATTATCGTCTTTTCCCGTCATGCGGGTATTCAAGAGACATAGATGCCACAATTGGCTCTTTAGACTGCATATTGAATCATCAAATTCAGAAATAAATCTGAATACACTTTTATACACATGCTTAATCCAACGTTGGTCAAATTAAGCATTCATGTTGCTCGTTTAAAAAATTTCTTCATATGATATACATGAAAGAAATTCGTTAAACAAAGCTCTGAATGATTTCTTTGTTTTCTTCATGGAGAGTACATGAAAGACATTTGTCAAACAAGACTCTCGATGGTCTATTTGCAGTCATTCTTTAGAGAGAACATACTCTCTCACTTTATGACCTTTCTTGGTCATCTTTCGGGTCACAAGTACCCATCCTTTTGTTTTCACGAATGAAAACATGAGAATCTTTGTCTGAGAAAATATTCAATAATAATAAACAATAATGAGCATAAAAATAACCCTACGTTGGTGCACATTAAATCTTTATAAAACTTTCTTCTATATTCTAAAACACCGTTGGGCAGAATTAGAATGAAACATCATCTTTCTACACTAATTCTACATCACCGTTGGGCAGAAATAGAATCAATGCACAAAACTTATAAACAGAACGATGATAATATTTCTATTGCAATAAAGAACTCTGTTCAGAAAATAACATTATCATCAATTCTATTGCAGCGGAAACATGAAATGTACATATTTCTATAGTTCAAGAACATTTCTTGATCTTTTATCTTTTCTCTGAAAATTGATCACTTTGATGCAAAATTATCAGAGATCTAGCCCTTTGACTATAGAACTCACATAATTATAGTACTGCTATTATCAACGTTGGTCAGAAGATAACAATACCATAATTTAATCTGTTAAACAAATATTTCTCTTTTTCCTCCTCTCCAATTAAATTTTCCCGTTGGTTCCAATTTAATTAGAGGAGAGTCCTTTTACTTTACAGTAGAAACTGTAAAATATTCTCTGTATCTCACAAACATTGCACTGTTCAACATTTAACAAAACATCATTATGTTATTAACAACGTTAGTCATAAAATAACAGAATCATAATTGTTTCAATAATTTCTTTAACATGCTCTTGTAATTTAATTCTTTCTTTATTTCTATTTACACTTTAAGAGCACTTTTATTTATTTGCAGCGGAAAAACATGAATAAAATTCATGAACTTTATACTTTTAACAAGTATTTCTTTTCTTTCTTCTGTTTCCTAAACAAAAATTTCGTTGGATAAATTTGAATAGGAAAACAGAAACAACTAAACATGCTTCTGAAAAAATTAACAGAAAACAAGGAAAAACTGTTCTGAGCGAAAAAACAGGAGGCCCACAGCCTTTTACTATCTGTCGCGCGGCGCGACGCATAACTGCGGCCCACGGCCCGTGAGCGGCAGCGCTAGCTGCCGCGCGCGGCGACGCAGTTCGCGGCCCATCCGGCCCACGTCCTGCTACCTTCGGCACATTGGCCCGTGGGCAGGCTAGGGTTAGCGCCCGGTCGATCGTGGCCATCCGATGCGATCGGACGGTCCTCCGCGCGTCACGCTGGATCAAAACCAGCCGACGCTGCCGTCCCGAGCTAACCCTAGCCGCACTCTTTCTCGTCCCTTCTCTGCTTCTCTCGCGCACGAAAAACGGCGGCGGAAAAATCGCGCATGCCGCCGGCCGCCGGCGACCGCGCCGTGCGCCCTTGCGCCTTGCGCACCGTGCGCCTCGCGCCCTTGCGCCTCGCGCTTCCTTTCCCATTCCTTTCCCGCGCGCTGGCCGGAGACCGCGCCGCGCACGACCTCGCCGGAGACGGCTGGAGGCGGCCAGGCCGCGCCGGACTTCCTCCCTTTCCCGTCCCTCTCCACATAGCCCGCAGCACGGCGAGCCCCAGCGGCGAGAAGACGTCGGCGCCTCCGTGGCCCTCTTGCCGGAGCTGCGTGCACCCACGGGTGGGCGCAACTCCGTCAAGCGGCCCAGCGGCGGTGCCCTTTGCCGGCGGCGGCGCCGGTAAGCTTTTCCCTCCTTTCTCTCTTTGCAGGTTAGGGTTAGGGTTAGAGCTCCTCTGTTTTTTCTTTCTTTCGGCAGTGGGGAGGCGCTGCCTCTCCTCTGCCCGTGCTCTTCGTCCAGTCCCTCGGCTTGCCGATGCGGACATGGATCGAGAGGAGCGGCGCGGCCTCGCGGCGGCGCATTTTTCCGGCGAGCCCGAGGGCATTTTCCTTTTCTTTTCTCTGTCTACACGAGATCTTGAACCAGTAGGCTCTGATACCATTGTTAAATCCTCTGGATCGTCTAGTCCAGATCAAATCGGTAGAACAGAAGATTGGAGGAGGATCGGTGTACCTTCTCCTTAAGCAGACGAGTTCGAGCTGCCGGCCATGGAGGATGGCGGCGGTGGTGGTAGCACGCAGTGGCGGCGGTGGTGGAGCTTCCCGCTGCGACTGCCGCAACCCTAGATCGGTAGGGGGTCTTGGTGGGGTACCTGGCGCACCAGTCAACCTCATACTGAGTGCCGCCGGCCCCCACCTCTTTATATAGGCAGCGCAACAGGGGCCCACCAACCAGGGTTTGGTTGGGCGCCCCCGATCAGGGCGCGATCATGGGGTCACGGTGAGTCGTTGGACTCACGCGTGTGGAGATCAACCTAACAGGCGCATCAAGAGAAAGGGGCCTTGTATGTGGATGGAGGGGGCATCAACGGTTTATATAAAAATTGCGCCACACAAGACTCAAACTCAAGATCTTGTCTCTGATACCATCAAGCTTTATGCGCTGACAACTTCAAAAAACCGATCTGATGGAAAGGGCCTTATACACTCAAAATTTTGAGTATCTACTACTGATCTAGCCAATGCACCAGCAGGTGTCACCGAACGTCTAGTCATGCTTAAGTGCTCAACAGTACTAGATTTGATTAAAATACATGTCGAAGCTGAAATTGTCAATAGCGGTGGGACTGCTGATCAACGATTTCCTGTCCTGAAAGTTGTTGGCTTCTCCGGTATTTACAGTGACGCGGTCGTTGGCGAGGTTGATGTTCGCGGCCGACGGTGCATGCTGCCGGGCCGCCGTTTGAGCATTGCCGGGAGGATTGAGGGGCCGGCGATCGAAGGATCTTAACGTGCCCGTGCTGATGTACACCCGGCACAAGCTGAACTCGTTCCTCAGCTGCAACAAAAACAAGAAA
Organism: Poa pratensis; assembly: GCA_947311845.1. Classification (NCBI taxonomy): domain Eukaryota; kingdom Viridiplantae; phylum Streptophyta; class Magnoliopsida; order Poales; family Poaceae; genus Poa; species Poa pratensis. The sequence goes on along the minus strand of CAMZMU010000097.1, from coordinate 39,754,259 downwards.
AACGATGTGCCAATTATTAACATGTAAGCTACCGAAGATTGCAGAGTATCAAAACCAGCGGCTTGCTACCCTGAGAGGTGCCGCTTTCTGGTGTCCGGCCGCCGCGTTGCCATCGTCTTCGTCGTCGGCGACGGCCTTATACTCGTTCATCTTCCACGTGGTCTTGGAGCCCGCGCGTGCCCGTCCCTGGTAGAAGACCATGGTCCTCTTAACCCCGATGACTTTGCTGCTCACCGCGGCGCCGGAGGAAGAGGAGGAGAAGACCCAGGATGGAGAGCCCGTGGCCTTCCAGTACCCAGACGGCGTGGTGCGCGCCGGCCGGCCGCCCCGCGTCTCCCTCTCGGCACGCGGGCAGAAGAAGAACCACTGCTCCGCGTCGCGCACGTTCGCCTCCCCCGCCATAGCTGTAAATGTGTACAAATTAGTTACAAAAAAACATGTTCTGCTATTATTGGTTTGCTTGACGACGAGCTTACATGGGAGGTGGGAAGGGTGGTGGCTATAGACGTCGACGATGGGGATGACGCGGTGGACGTGCGGGCCGGTGGTGCCAGCGAGGTGGTGGCGGAGGTAAAAGCCCAGCAGCTCGTCCTCCGTCGGGTAGAACCTGAACCCCGGCGTGGCGGCTAACAGATCACCAGTTGTCATCGTCGCTGTTCGTGTTCGATCTTGTTACTGCAACTGTATATATATAGCTCAGACCAAGTAGGAATGATGTTTATAGCTATGCCCTATGCGTATGTAGTGCTGAATCTATCGATCATGTGCACTGACTTCACAGGATAGAGGTGGAGCTTGAGAAGTTCACTTACAGCCGTACAGGTCATGCATTTGGAAACGACCAGTTTGGGAAATTCAGAGGTTGACGCCGCGTACCAGCTGAGAGTGAGAAGTCAAGCTAGCTGGTAGGCCACAACGTAGGCGGTAGGGCAGTGACACGTGGCTGGCTACCTCACTCTCAGCTGTACGTGCGTACACACGTACATGGACATTTCTTTGACCCCAAACAGTATTGTTTTCTTAAGAAAATATTCATTCAAATCATCATTTGTATGCACAAATGCAGAAGACACATAGTAGGATGCTGCCTGATTCCTGAACGCGCACAATGGCAATCGATGCATGAAAGATGGATTTGAGCGTGAAGAATCAGAGCCGGCCAGATTAAACGACAACCGTCACTCCACATATCCAATCGAAAACCCGTTTTTTCCCGCAAATAAAGTTGTGCAGAAATTTCACTAACAAGAGAAAGTTCAGTTTCCTGCAGACCTCTGGAGACGATAAAACAATCTCGGGAAAGATAGACACTAGGTCGTGAGCAAATGTTTTGGTTCCCGGTAGAAAAAAATTCACGAGGGGTCGCGGTAACCGGAAAATTCCGACCGGTTACGGGATGAATTTGAAAACTAAAATTCAAAAAATTGGTTCCGATTCGACCATTTGCCGAGGGATTTTGTTAAATTTAAAATTTTCAAAACATTCTGTATTTTGGCCCGGGATGACCATTTCCCGGGGGTGGTCTTCCTGACCCGTAACCAAAACCTTGGTCCTGAGTACGACCCCGTCTCCACTGACTACAGGCTGATCTGGCTTCAACGTCTCTTGACTGAAATGCTTTCGACAGCAACAGCGACGTACCCTACGGGGTCGTCGCTCCAAGCAGAAGAACGCGGTTTCACAACTGTAATACGCTTACGTGTTCTTGTGGATGCATGCACACGGCATGCCAGAGGACATGCATGTCCATTTGAGCGTTTGGAATTCTGCTGCAGTAGTCCTGCTGTTTATATTTAACCAACGATTGGACAACACCATGTAAAAATCAACACACGCTGTTACCGGTTCTGAAATACTGGAGTGAGGCATTGTGATTCTAGAATTTAGTTCATTTCCATTCCAATACGGAGTAGTTGTTTTGGGCTTGTGGCTTGAGGTACTGTAAATCCAATGAAAAAGGTCTCAGAACTTGACACACCACACTTGTCAATAGCTGTCAATTCTAGCCCCTACGGTCAGGGGCGGACCCAGGCAAGAATTTGAGAGGGGGCACACGAGTTGACTGGGGGCATTTCTTGTATAACTTCACATAAATTGAGTATTTTTCTTCAAAAAATGAACAAAATCTATTGAAGTTTCAGTTTTTGAGTGGGGGCCAAGGCCCCCACAAGCCTCTACTTGGGGAGAGGTCATGGATGCCCAACCAAACTTTTATCAAAAACCATATTCTCGTCGTCACTCTACACTTGAAGAGGAAGTGCGCAGCTGATTCTTTCACTTGATCACATAGCTTGCACCTACCACAATTTTCCCATCCACGCCTTTCCAATCTATCGGCCGTCCAAATTCTATTTTGTGTGACCAACCATGTAAAGAGCTTGCATTTAGGAGGCACCATGCAACATATTCGTCTTGCCGAAAAACAAGTGTAAAATGCTAGAGATGGTGGTGTAATTCAAGCTTTTGTGAACTTCGACAAGCATCCTAATCTTTTACTGCGTACCCTTTCATGTGTTCTCTCCATGTCTTCTGCCAAAACCCTGATAGGGTTTGGTCGTAGTTGCAGCGAGCCTGACTAAATACTTGTATACTGTTGTATACTGTTGAACATGTACGTACGGTAAGCACAAATAGCATGTGAACAGATGGAGATGCGTATCAAGTTAGGCTAATAACTGAAAGCAGCAAATTTTCTCGCGCAATCTCAGACCTAACTTGGGTTTTTGGCTGGTTTCCATCGAGGCGTGTCAAGTGGAAACTGCCTGTTTGAGTGTAGGAGAGCCAAACATCCAACTTAATCAGTTCCAGAGGATCCCAAAAACCGCAATAACAGCCAAACCTAACTTGGACAGCCAGTATATCCTGTTTGCCTTGCAGGATCACAAAAACCGCAATAGTAGCCATGCTTCTTGAACTATACTACTACATGATTCAGTTACACCGTATTAAAACTTCATTCTTCAACTAAAAAGGCTAATGGAAATATACTTGCCAAATAGAGTGAAATGAAATAGGCAATAGGAAAGGTTCATGTGATTTACAACCATAGGCATCCAATAATCCAAATAGAAAGAAAAAACCAATTCATTTCAAGGATAAATCCTCCCATATTCCTTTGAATCAAATAAGCTCTGCTTGCACTATATCATGAGAACTGCAAGCATTTCATATAAGAGGGACATCTTTACTGCAGTAACATCCCAGGAGGCCAGGACCAAAAAATTCACAGAAACTATAAATTTCGAAGCAGCACGATCTTCTTGTGAACCATCTTTACAGGCTACGATACAACACAAAGTTCAGAAAATCTTTCCAACATGTCACGCCATGGCGATCATAGCACTGGACCACAAGAGAGTGTCATAGCCCGACATCACAACAAGTGTCCCAAGAAAACAGAAAAGAATCCAGGACAGACATGTAAACCACATGATCACAGAAAGTAGATCTGGGCAAGTAAGAACACAAGCGGCACGTTCAGTGATCCAGAATGCGGCCCATTTTTCTTTCGGCGGATTCCAGAATTACTCACTATATGAAAGTTGGCCCGAATCGCGGCCTGTGGGAGCTCGTGGCACTGTTCATGTCACTGTTTATACACAGTGTTGAACAGTACCACGGTGGGCCCCACATGTCTGTGTTTTTTTTTTTGCAGAAAAAAATTTGAATTTTTAAAATCAATTACTTTAAATCTACCCAACAGAATTGAATTTGAAAAATCAATTACTTTAAATCTACCCAACAGAAAAATATGAAAAAAATATCAAAATAATCAAAAAATTACATGCTATCTATTTATGGGAAAAATTCATTTATTTTTGAATATTTAAATTTGCAACTTTCGCAAATTCTAAAATACGGCTCCAAATCAATTCAAACAAAACTTTAAATCTACCCAAGAGAAAAATATGAAAAAAAATCAAAATAATCAGAAAATTACATGCTATCTATTTATGGGAAAATTCATTTATTTTTGAATATTTAAATTTGCAACTTTCGCAAATTCTAAAATACGGCTCCAAATCAATTCAAACAAAATTCGAAAAAAATGTGGAAAACAGAATAGCCATTTCAAATAGTTTACGACCTTATCCAAATTATTTCAAATATAATTTGCATCAAGTCAAGTGGGCCCCACTGCCTGACACAACTTCCAGAAAAAGGAAAACAAATTACAAATTTAGTTGCTCTCAATTTGCGCACCAAAAAAATCAGAAAAAAATAAAGCAAAATGGAAAAAAAACAAATTACAAATTTAGTTGCTTTTAATTTGCGCACAAAAAAAACAGAAAAAAATAAAGCAAAATGGAAAAAATAAAATGAATGGTATCTACATACGCCATGCGATCAAAATTTTAAATTTAAATGTTCCTAAAAATTTTAAATGACCCCCAAAACTTAACGTTCCGTAAATGTTAAAAAAAATATAACCTCAATACCTTCCTAACTTACCGAATGTGTGAAATCAACCAGCTTTTAAACGTAAACTTTTTTACATTCCCAATAATTTCCAAGTTCGAAGAACTTTCAAATGTAAGCGTTGCCACATTTAAAAGTACTTCCCTTAATTACACTGAATCAGATTTAATGAATATTCACAAAATGCGTTCTCCCTAATTATATCTCGAGATATTCGAGATGACAAACTCACTAAACATATCTCGAGATAATCGGAATGACAAACTGCTTTTTTTCCCTTCATATGTTTTTAGTTTTTTTTCCATTCTCCTTTCTTTTTCGTTGCCTTCTCCCATTGTCACCAACCTTACATATTTACTGACAATTCATCTCCTTATAGATTTCACATTTCAATTTGGAACCATAGTTGACGATTTAAATTATACTAACATATTTAGAAGTAATACGGCCAATATTTCCACACCATACGAGTAAACTTTCCCCAAATGTGGATTCACGTTCTAATGGATTTTTCTGACTTCAATTACATAGTGACGTCTCTAATTGTGTACTTAAATTTAAAAAAAAAACTTTATTAGATGGATATTTGAAGCAAATACAAATTCACTTCCTCTAATTATGTACTTAATTTAATAAATGATTAAAGCAAAGTACAAACATATTAAAACATTTCAAAATGGTTCACATTTAGAGATAATATAATTAATCTCTCTCCAAATATGTAGTTAAATTAAATAAATACTCAATCTGGTGAATATTTCGGTATAATCATAGTGTATTTCCTGTAATTATGAATTTAAAAAACTACTTACGTCAAAACAGAAAACATATTTTACCATTTCAGTTTAGCTAACATATTATAGGTGATATGGCTAAGTTCTCTCTAATTTTCTATTTAGATTTAAAAATGCTTGATTAGTTGGATATTTGTAGGAAATACAAACTCATTTCAGGTAATTATGGCCTTACTTTAATAAATGCTAATACAAAATATTCCCTCCGACTATGAAATTCAATCACAAATTTATGAAAAGAAAAAAACAAACATATTTGACACTTCAAAAAAATGCTTGCTTAGATGATTATTTGGCAAAAATGCAAATTCATTTCCTCAGATTATGAGTTTAAAATTGAATTCACAAAATGCTCAAACAATATATTCCCTCCAAGTATGAGTTTAAAATTGAATTCAAAAAATGCTCAACCAATGTATTCCCTCCGAATATTGGGTTCAATTAAAATTCCCTCCGATTATTGAGTTAAATTTAATATGTAAGATAAAACACAAACATATCATACCAAACCGACTAGGTTAACATTTACAAATAATATACCTAAACTCGCTCCAATTATGCGATTCAATTTACTAAATGCTTAAAGTAAACTTAAATCTCTTTAAATATGAACTTAAATTTAAATAACGCTTCATTACATGCACATTTCAGGAAATCTCAAATTCTTTTCCTCCAAAGATGAATTGAATTTAATAGTTGCTAATAAAGTACATCTCCTCTAAACAAGGATCTAAATTACAAATTTACGTCAAAATACAAACATAATATTTAGACATAACCATTATAAATTTCAACTAAATATGGTGTTAAATAAGAAAAATAAGGCAAGATGGAACTACATTTCATCATTTCAATTTAGCTAACATAATTACAAGCAATATAACTTAAATCTATCTAATTATGTGCTCACATTTCTAAAAAAAAATCTTGATTACATGAATATTTCGAGAAAATACAAATTTATTCGCTCTAATTACGGAATGATTTCAAATTGAATTTGCGCTAACTACATTATACATGTTATAACTACTGCCTTTCCTTACAATATATATAACACAATTAAAAAAAACACAAATTACCACAAATTATTCTCAGCAAGGCCGCGGCGTGACGCCGCGCAAAATTTAACTAGTATAATCCAATCGATGCCCATAACCGCAATCACATGAAACTTCGCGAGGAGAGAATGCATACAAAAGGAGAACCAGTAGTATACGCAATAGTTTACAGACACATTTACACATAGACCAGAACTGCAAGCAACCAAGTGGCTATAAAGCAATATACACATGGAAACCACACTATTGCAGACTAATACCAGGAATCAAAAATAAAGTAGGCAATTGGTGATCTACTAGACATCTGGGCGCGGCGACACGCCGCGCTCGTGTGGTAAAATTCAAATTTGCGAATGTCGACATTTAAAAGTTGTGCAAATTTGAGAATTGTTGGAATGCAAAGAGAGCGTACGTTTTAGAATTGTCTAGAGTTCGAAAACTGTTCAAGTTGGAAAGTTACTTAGATCTGAATTCTTTTCACGTTTGTAAAATGGTTAGATTTGAAAGGCATCCAAAATTGCGAAGTATTCAAATTTGTATGCCGCGTTATTGTGGTAAAATTCAAACTTGGAAAATGTCCAAATTTTGAAAGTGCGCAGATTTGAAAATTGTTAAAATGCAGAGAAAGTTTCCGGCTAAAAATTGTTCAGGCTTCGAAATTTGTTCAAATTGGGAAGTCTTTCACATTCGATTTCTTTTACGTTTGAGAAATGATCAGATTTGGGAGACGTTGAAAAGTGTAAAATATCCAAATTTGAAGCTTGATCGTATGCCGTAAAAAATCAGCATTTGATTTTTCGATCTTTGTGATACATTTTTCGTATGTTTATGATGGATATAGTTAAAGTTACTGATTTTGCAGCATTTAGTAATTCTTGGAAATTGTTTAAGTACCCTAGAACAATATCTATAAAGTGTTTTAAATTACTTGAAGCATGTTCTGTTCTAAATTTTGTCTTTTGATTCAATTATATTTATTTGGAGAATAAGTGTAAACCAGCTATTTATTGATATCTACATTTGTAGTATTCTTATTTTGATATTTTGAAGCCCATGATATAAATGGGTAGTTGTGTTTGAAAGATTTATCAAACTCTATTTAAATAAGGTGTCTTGTACCAAATTATTTTATTGGGTTTGTCATATTGAATGCTATTACTGATATTATGTTTCTGGATTTTATTTGAGTTTGAAAGGAAATTATGAAATACATATTTTACAAAATGACGTGAAGGTATCAAATGAGCCTCTATGTATTATTTTAAAATATTAAGATTTGAAATAGTTTGGAAAAGGTCCCAAAGTATGGAAAATGGCTATTTTGATTTTCACATTTTTTTAGAAATTTGTCTGGATTGATTTGGAGCTGGTTTGGTAAATTTCAAATTTGGAAAATATTTATATTCAGAAGTTTTTTCAAACCCGAAATGTTTTGGAACTCAAAAAATGTGCGCTTAAAGAATGTTGTGAATTTAAAAATTGTCTGTGATGGAATGTATTCAAAATTTTGACTTCAAATGGCCAAATAGATTTTAAAAATTGTACAAAGTGGGAAAAGATATTGAAGTGCACCCTAGAACATAAGATCAATTTAAATGGAGTTGGTATGACTAAGAGACGTCATTTCCACATACTCCATATTTGACATGAGAGGTTATTTAGTTTTTGTACAAAAACTTTGTTCAAAGTTGTTCAATTATGCATGGAAATGCAATATTTGTAAAGGTTTCATTTTTCTGCAAATTTTGATATATTATTTGCATTATTCTGAAATACAGATTGAAAGATATGAATTTTACAAATGTTCATTTTTCTGAAATTTACATAAACTAATAAATATCTGGCAGTGGGACCCACATGTCAGGTTTTTATTATTTACGAAATCGTTTACGAAATTGTTAAAAATCTGACGTATGGGCCCGCGCTGACGTCACGGCTGATGTCAGCCGGCGGCGGCCACGGCCGGCTGGCCGGAGTTCGGGCTCGAGCGGGGAGCGCGCGCGGGGCCGGCTCTGCGCGATTCTGCGAGGGGACGTCGCGGGGAGGCCAGGGAGCGGCGCCCCGGACCATATGGTCGCCGGAGACGCCGGCGGCGACCACGGACGCGGCGGAGAACGGCGAGCACGGCGGCGGCAAATCCGGCGCATCTCAGGTGTCCCAGGACGTGGCGCTCGGCGAGGATGGACAGGGCGCGGCGGCGCACCTCGCTGCGTGCACCGATTTGAGCGGGGAGGCGCGGAGGGGCGGCGCGCCGCGTCGGCATCGCCGGCGAGCTCGGCTCGCGTGGAGGAGAGAAGAGAGGGAGGGGGATGTGGCGGCGTTTGTTCACCGAGGCCCCTGGAGTTTTCCGAATTTGCTAATTGGTCCTTGGCAGGGGGTTTCTGCAAAAACATGCGCCAAAAATCGTGCGGGAGGGGTCACCGGTTGGAAACCGGTTCCACCGGCGATGACCGGACGACGTGGCGTCATCTCATTGGCTGAATTGTGCGCGTACTGTTGCCAGGAACAGTTCCGCGCGCGGGGACGACGTGGCTTCATCTTGGCCGTCCATTTTATCGATCCAACGGCCAGAATAAAAGGGGTGACGTGGACAGCAGGAGAAGGAGTTGAGATGTCCGTCCTTTATATATAAAGGTATGAGATAGTCCGTCTGACTACACTAAAGCAATAACGGATCACTGAATTAACAATATGATGGAAGTAAACATCATATATTGTTTACTCTGATAGAAATACAAGTTAGAATAATTCAACACAAAAAGCATGAGCTGGGCACCACATATGCTCACTGAGTAAATTATGGCCATGTGGCCATCAGCAGACAGTGGAGGATACATTGCATATTCAGAGCAGATGAGTTTCATAATATGGGTACAGGGGCTAAAAGAACTCAATGGCCCAATTATATCTTGGAAGGCAACACAAAGGGACATCAGTGGACCAAGTCTTGAAAGGGATAGCAATTAATGAATGATTAGGACATAATGATAGTGTTTCTTTGACCATGCAGAGTGTGAAGGAAATTTTTTATAAGGTCGCCATCAGTTCTATTAATCATTACCAACTGAAATGTATAACCTAACATTTGAAAAAATAATCAATGCCTTTTGATAATCTTTTCCATGATCTCAAAGTTTCAGAAGAGAAGTGTAAAATCTAGTTCATTCAGCAGACAACTTGATTGGTTTCGACGGCCTTTCCAGAAGAGAAATGCACAGAATGACCTTACAAACAAAAAATGTTACTACTAGTTTTAATCTACAACAACTGATCATTAAGAAGGATGGAAGAATCTAATCTCAGGAGCAATGGCAAGCCATGTTCTTCGATCAAATTCCCCACTAGTGAATATCCAGTACAAATCAATCATGTCACATTCAATTATTTGTTGATGGTACTACTGTTGTTGCTATTAACAAAAAAAAGAACAAAGCTTATTGCACCAGACTATTGGCTACTCTGAACACACAGCAACGTTTTAAGTTTTCTCTAAAGCTTCCATCATTAAATATCAATTTCTTGAAGTGACAGGGCAAAACAACTTTAATCTAGAGGATAAGACAGCAATGAGCTAGCCCATCTGAATAATTGTATCTTGATGGACATGATCCAAGGACATTGTGTCCTTGTGCATACGAGTTATCACTGCATTTGAATGAATGGACCATTTCATTAGTAACACCATGGCAATGCAGTGGTGGTCCTTGCACCTGATGAACCCAAATAATTCCATGACAATACTAGGATGTTGTGTAATGGTTTCCAGAGTTACGGTAAAGCATTACTACTGAAATCGGAAACACATTACTCCAGTGGAGTTCCACGGAATCTGTACTTTTTCATGTTAACAGTGTGCTCTTTCAACTTCGAATGCAAATAACAAACAATTATTCCGATATCGAAACAACATTTCAACCTAAGAGTTACTTGTCTCTAATCTCTGCAAGAATACAACCTTTGCACAACAAACAACGGTCACCTTAATCTCAGCTAAGTTTCTGTGTGAGATTCAGAATGAATTGCATGCAAAACTACAAGCAGAATTAAAATACCAACTAATTATTACCATAAGTGATGACCCCTAACCGGCACAAATGTTTGAAGAACTGCAACAATTCCACAACACAGAACTACTACAAAGGTAACCAATGCTGCTAGATAGCATTATTGTGCTGAATTTTCTCCAGCAGTAGATAGATATGGAAAGATACTATGTTCTAAATCTGTCCATTTATAATCCTCCTTTAATTAGCTTAAGGGATCCTCCAGTTGGTTTTAACATCACATGTTTAACAATAATAGACTAAGCACAAGCCTATGAAAAAACAGTCAATTCAACAATTCTGATAAGCACTACATCTCGCGTCTAGAGTGCAACCACTAAAAACTAATTTCAGTTTGCATATTTGACCTGTTTCTCATCAATCAATATAGAAGTTACCTGTGACATAATTCATCGGGAACAGCAATTAGCATAGAATCCAGAAACTAATTTCTCGCCTCCATTGGACCAATCCTAGATTTTCACTCATCAAGCAACGTAGTATAAGAACTGAACAGATATAATGGCCAAAATTTCCATATATGTGATGGAACGGAAGAACAGTGTTATTGTCGTGTTATAAGCCTCGCCCACTCATCTCACCTCACATCTTTTCTTTTCATCCCCATCCGAACAAGGAATGAAATCAAAACAGCCGGAAACGCAACCGATGAAACGAAAGGGGAAAATTAAAAGAAGTCAAAACTTTATCGCGAAAGCGACGAGGCGACTCGCCTCCGCCTCTCAGTCGAGGAAGCCGGTGCGGCGGAGGACGGCGTTGCGGACACGGCGGAGGTCACGTCCCTTGAGCGTCCTCCCGGCTCCCTCCAGCACCGAGTTGTGTGCCGCCGCGCGCCGCGCCACGATTTCGTGCGGCGGAACCATGGCGTCCACGTCGTCGCCTCCTCCCATGGCATGGGCCCACCTCCCCCTCCGTGCCGCAGTATCCGACGGTATGCGCACCGGAGCCGACCTCGCCGCCGCCGGGGTCAACGCGGTCTTCTCTGGGATGGCGCGGGAGGCGGATCGGACTGCAGGCCCGCCCGCGCGCTTCTTCTTCTTCTTAGCTTCGTCATCGGGCAGCGCGGCGAGGAGGCCTGGGGCCGAGGACGCGGGCCAGAGGACGTCGAGCTCCAGGAGGTCGCCGTCCGCGGCCGTGTCAGCGCCGTGGACGGGGGTGGGCATCGGGGGGCGGGAGAGCAGGAGGCGATCCATCGTGGTTATGCGGGGATCACCAGTACGGAGGATCTCCGGCTGCGTTGCGGCGCTCCGGCATCGGAGGTCGGAGAAATGGGGTGGGTTTGGCGTGAACGAGGACACGATACCGGCGAGGGGAGGTGAGCGCGGCGGAGTGGTTATAGGGAGGAGGTTGGTTTCCTGTTTGCACTTTGGCCCTTACTTTTTCGATAAATCTAATTAGTCTTATTTTTTAATTTAGAAAATCTACAATATCCTTATAAATATACTCCCTCTGTCCCTAAATGTAAAATGTTTTTTTATCCCATACGTGTTTTAGTGCAAGGAATCTTGCACTGAAACACTCCTAGATACGTGTGGGCCAAAAAATGATAAAATATCTTACATTTATAAAGGGAGGGAGTAGGATATAAGAATTGTATCATTGTTAAACTACTGAAAAGATACATAATATTATCATTAAAAAAAAAAGATACATAATATTTTAAAAGGTTTCAGTGAATTTCAGTGTAGGAGTGTCTTTAAAGATCAAATAATAATTCGTCCAACACAAAACATGTGTGATGGGCGTCGCTATGGCGAGGTTCGCAGACTCGATGCTGCATTTGGATCGATGTGGAGCAAAGGGGCGTTGTCGGATCAGTAAATTTGTCGAGAATGTACGTAGACAAGATTAATATCACGAATCGAATTCTAAAGATGACTCTTCATAGGTGAGCACAACTCCGAAAACTTTGAACTAGCTAAAGAATCTCCACTAGATTCCCTAAATAGACTCCCACAAAGTACCTTTTAGAAGAGGAGAGAGAGCACAATTTGGTACATTTTCCTCTCTTCTCTAGAAGCTTCTCTAAAAACACTCCATTATTTCCATACACATTGATGTGTGGACCTCGCTGTAAGTAGTCACCCTCTCGGCGAACCCCTCTTACTCCAGTCAGTTGCACTGACACGTCCGGGCCGGTTGCGATGACGTAGAGGAGGAATGAGAAAGTGCATGGAGTCTCCATGTGTGGTTTTGATAACTAATGACAATCCCTATATATGGACCATTGAATTGTCATTAAAGGGTTTCTCCATAGAAAGTGCTTGAAAACCGTATGTTGGATTCAAGGCTATAAGAAGGGAAAAGTGAAACGAGATGGAATTCCGTTGTGCAACTCAAAGGAGGTCATGCTCTATCTTATGAGTTAAGCCACGAAAGATCGATATATTGAGAAGATGATTATAAGAGAAGAGTTAGCTCTATGTTGAGATCATGATGGACTCATGTGTGAACTATAGTTGACCAAAGCGTGAAGCATACTATCAAATGAAGAACTCATTATGTATATCAAGAGTTTGTGATGGAGCAAGAAAAGGATCAAGTGATGACCAAAGTGATGCTCTGTGATCCAAGGAATAGTCACGAGATTGTTGAGCCTATAGCAATTATGTCTTAAAGAAGAAAATTATGTGAGCACTCATGTTAACCTCTTTGAAATCTCCCATTTGGGGGGGGGGGGGGGGGGGGGGGGGGGGCGGGGGGGTCAATCTTCCCAACATAACTACATTGTGTATGATGACCACCTTCCCGAAAGAAGACAACTCTCAAATGGATTTGCTGGTCTATGATGACCACCTTCCCGAAAGAAGACAAATAAAGTGTATTACTCCTGGCATGCCTTCCATATATCATCATAATGAAAATAAGAAAAGATACTACGTTGTTGAAAATACATTGCAAGAAAATTTCATATAGTCAATGAGAGGATGATGTCAAATAGTGATCATCATCAAGATTGAGAAGTGCAAGTTCAACATGAGCATATTAAATCATATGCTTGAATCTCTTGTTATCCATTTAGCGATAATGGACATGTGAATATGTGTCTAAGAAATACCTCTTTCGTAGTGGAGTATGGGGTAGCAATTTGCGATGCTTCACCAAGCACACACAATCACAAAAGGTTCAAACTTGAGACAGACATTATCGTTAAGGTTATATTTTCACTTACATGGAAAGAACCATGCTGTCACGTCACCAAGGCGGTGTACATTAGAGACAATGGGGTGATATGTGTTATCCTTGAAGTCGAACATACCACAGCTTGCAAGCCCAGAACTAGAGCGACATTTCTTGGGACCATAGAGTTTATGGTCCAGGAAATATATTCGATCCCCACACAAATAGTCGTCATGGCTAGATGCAGGGATGGCCTTAGAACACCTTCTACTCAGAAATAGTACTTGATCACCAATGCTTGCAACCTGTGACCACCGGGAAATCTCCACGTCCGCTTCAAACACCTTGAACACGTAGTCCCCCAAGAAGCCATAACACTTCTCGTGGTTCACCATCAGCAACTTATTACCACGTGATGAAACCACAAGGAATCGATTTATCCAGAGTCACGGGTGTCGTTGTCGCCCCTAATTGGCAGGCGAAACCGGTGTCTCCCGTCGCCATTATCATCCATGCTAACCTCGTGCGTGAAAAGGTCTCCTCTTATGGTGATAGCGTATATGTTCCCACGGTAGAAAGCGATGTCTTCGTAGAAGGACTCACCGCCGCCGGCGCCGTGCGAGCTTGTCGACCATGAGGACATGCCGGGCCGGCAGCACGCGACCAGTGGATCGCGACCAGTAGACCATGAGCTTACCGTTGTGGCGACGACGAGGTTGCTGGAGAATACGATAAACTTTTGGACTTCGGGAAAGCCGTTATCGTCGTCGCCGTCGGGGTACAACTTGGCCGGCAGCAGTAAGGTAGCCCCGGACAGAGGGTTCTCCAAGAAGTTGCGCTTCTCCGGCGGCCACGGCCTCGTGAGAAGCAACCAGTTCTCGGAGGAACCACGGCATACCGTGAGGTCGCTGGGGCGTGATAAGGGGTGCACATTGTTGGATAATTAGGCAATAATTCCATGATTAATTCCAGAATATTAAACATAACTACACCAGCTACTAACATGTAGAATACGAACATACTAGATGTACTAATCAACATGAACAGCAACAACACATACGCCAACAGATCCATAGCAAAACAGTTCAGAACACGCCGCACGTACCGAACGGTTGTAGAGGAAGTAGTCGTTGGAGCAGCGACGGCAGCAGCTTGAGCGGCGACGGTAGCAGCTCGAAGGAGACGACGTTGGAGACGAGTCGCCCGCGGACCCGGAGATCGTCCAGGAAGTCGAGCCGTGATGAAGAACTTGAAAGCAGTCGCGCGGAGCGCTTCCCAAAAACCTTATTCGCCCTCTCCCGTACAGGATCACAAGGACGAGCGGTTCCGGAGACCTGCTGTCCCGTTCGCCGGTGCACGCCGGCGCACGGGATGGAGTAGACTACGGTGGCGGCGCAAGGCACGAGATTGGCAAAACCTAGATTGGTTCGGTGGTTTGCAGCGCACGCAGTGCACGACTTTATATAGTGCGGCTCGGGAAAACCCTAACGGGTACAACGTGGGCCAAGTCCACGTCGCGCACGTTTTAGGTCGGTTACAGTAGCCCACGATCCGGGAGCGACCCGAACCGACTAACTGTGACGCGTCCGTCCAAACCGTTTTCCCGGACTGCAAAAATAAAGCTCGGCTCGGCGAGATTCCCGCAACCCGCGGCGCGTCGTGACGAGACGGGCGGGCGGTGCGGTGCGTGCGTGCGAGCGGCGGCGGAGGAGGAGGAGGAGGAGTGCGCACGAGAGAGCCTCTTGTTCTCACAAGCTTACCAAGTGGTACAACACTCCACCTTATAAGGTGGTGTTTGTCTCCTCCAACTAGCAATGTGGGACTAAACTTTAGCACCACTTTGCACCTCCAAAATTCTGCCATGCACATGGGCCAATTTGAGATTTTCAGGAATTTTATTGGGCTGCCCAAATGGGCCCAAAATCTAACAATCCCCCACCAGATCTCAAATTCCCATTTAGAGATTTTGCCAAACCTCGTTTCTTGTTTATATACCAGTGTTTCAGCAGAGACTGTTAAGTTGAACTTCCGCCTAGAGCTTCAAGCTACATCTACCAGCAACTTGAACAATGGACGAACCTTGAATTGCAAGTTTGGTGCCAATAGACTTCACTCAAAGTCATAACCAGTACGTGGCTGCCAGTAGCCTACCCCGCGGGTGGAGCATATGCGTCATACTCCCTGGTCTCTTCATGAGCTTACTAGAGATCACCCAAATCTCATAGACTGCGACGTTTAACAGTCGGACTCATATAGGTGTGTTCTTTCAAGGTCGCTCTGTAGGATAGCACCTTTGCTACGAATAGCCAACAAAACACATTAAGGCATATTGCCAACCTGCCTTACAGAATGTGAGAGTTATGCATCTTCCCACGGAGAGGGTTATAAAATAACTCTCCTCAGTTAAACCACTAGCTTGTTCTTCCCAGGTCCTAATTCACGGGATCTCCGATCACATAGGTTGGGTTACCACTATGGTGTAACACTCACGGGTCTCAACCCCATCTCCCTCGATGCACTATCTATCACATTACGTGATAGTCCCTTCGTAAAGGGATCTGCCAGGTTTTTGTCTGTTTGAATATAACTAACAGTTATTACTCCGGAGTTTCTCATTTTCCTGACAGACTTCAAGCGTCTCTTGACGTGTCTTGATGACTTCGCATTATCCTTAGCACTGTTCACTTTCGTAATAACCGTTTGGTTGTCACAGTTCATAAGGATGGCCGGTAATGGTTTCTCAACCACCGGCAAGTCCATCAAGAGCTCACGCAGCCATTCTGCCTCAACAGAAGCTGTATCTAAAGCAGCAAGTTCTGCTTCCATGGTTGACCTCGTCAAAATGGTCTGTTTGCAAGACCTCCATGACACTGCGCCACCTCCAAGAATAAATGCATATCCACTTGTGGCGTAGAGCTCATCAACATCTGAGATCCAGTTCGCATCACAGTATCCCTCAAGCACCGCAGGGTGCCCTGAATAGTGAATCCCATAACTCATTGTACCGTTCAGATAGCGCATGACCCTTTCAAGTGCATGCCAATGATCAATACCCGGGTTAGACATGAACCTGCTCAACTTGCTCACAGCAAAAGAGATATCAGGTCTTGTCGCGCTCGCAAGGTACATGAGTGAACCGATCACTTGAGAATATCTTAATTGATCTCTCGTTTCCTTTTTGTTCTTTCTGAGTGTCACACTGGGATCATAGGGTGTTGGAGAAGGCTTGCTGTCTATATAACCAAAGCGGCTCAAGACCTTCTCAACATAGTGTGATTGCGTTAACGTAATCCCACTCTCATCCCTAATCAGCTTAATGTTCAGGATCACATCAGCTTGTCCCAGATCTTTCATATCAAAGCTCTTTGACAGGAAAGACTTGACCTCATTTATCACTATCATGCTTGTACCGAAAATCAGTATGTCATCAACATACAAGCATAATATAACACTATCGCCCCCACCATGGCGATAATATACACACCTATCAGCCTCATTAATGGCAAAGCCTGCAGAAGTTAAAGTTCTGTCAAACTTCTCATGCCATTGCTTAGGTGCTTGCTTCAGCCCATACAAAGATTTTAACAATTTGCACACCTTTCTCTCTTCACCTTTTACTACAAACCCATCAGGCTGATCCATATAGATTTCCTCTTCCAACTCTCCGTTAAGGAAAGCTGTCTTTACGTCCATTTGATGAACGATAAGACCATAGGAGGCAGCCAGGGAAAGTAGTACTCGAATGGTGGTGAGTCTAGCAACAGGTGAATAGGTGTCAAAGTAATCTTCGCCTTCGCGCTGGGTGTAGCCCTTGGCTACAAGCCGTGCCTTGTACTTCTCAATAGTACCATCAGGCCTTAGCTTCTTCTTGAACACCCACTTACAACCCACAGGTTTGCAGCCGTAGGGTCGTTCAGATAATTCCCAAGTTCCATTAGAAAGAATCGAGTCCATCTCATTATGGACAGCTTCTTTCCAGTCATCAGCATCAGGAGATGCAAATGCCTCTGCAATGGACGTGGGAGTATTGTCCACAAGGTACACAATGAAATCATCACCAAAGGATTTTTCAGTCCTCTGTCTCTTGCTCCTCTTGGGAGCTGATTCATTGTCATCCTTCTCAAGGACTTCCTCAACAAGTGGTTGTTCAGAATGATCAACAGATGTACTAGGTTCAGCAAATATCTCAGAAGAAATTCTAGCAATGCTATGCATATCCTTCATAGGAAACATGTTCTCAAAAAATGTTGCATCACGAGATTCCAAAATAGTATCAACATGCATATCAGGTATCTCAGATTTAACCACTAAAAATCTATAGCAAATGCTCCGCTGAGCATAACCTAGAAAGACACAATCCACTGTCTTCGGTCCAAGTTTTCGTTTCTTAGGAATTGGAACATTGACTTTCGCCAAACATCCCCAAGTACGAAAATAAGAAAGTGATGGTTTTCTCCCAGACCACTCCTCGTAAGGTGTCTTCTCTTTATCCTTGTTAGGAACTCTATTCAGGACATGACACGAAGTCAACAAAGCCTCCCCCCACCATGCCTTAGATAAACCAGCAGTGTCCAACATGGCGTTCACCAAGTCGGTCAGCGTGCGGTTTTTCCTCTCGGCAACCCCGTTTGATTGGGGCGAATAGGGAGGCGTCCTCTCATGAATAATACCATGTTCCTCACAGAATTCATCAAATACGTTGGAGAAATACTCGCCACCACGATCTGACCTAAGACGTTTGATCTTTCTCTCTAATTGATTTTCAACTTCAGCTTTATAAATTTTAAAGTAGTCTAAAGCTTCATCTTTAGTGTGCAACAAATATACATAACAGAACCTAGTAGCATCATCGATTAAAGTCATGAAATATCTCTTATCACCTTTTGTCAACACGCCATTCATCTCACATAGATCCGAATGTACGAGTTCTAGAGGTGCCAAGTTTCTCTCCTCGGCCGCCTTGTGAGGCTTTCGAGGTTGCTTAGATTGCACACAGCTATGGCACTTAGAACCTTTGGCAATGGTGAAAGTAGGAATTAAACTCAAACTGGAAAGTCTACTCATTAAACCAAAATTAACATGACATAAACGAGAGTGCCAAACATTAGCATCCGAATCCACACTGCCACAAATATGGTTTACTGACTTATTACAAAAATCCGATAATGAAAAGCGGAACAAGCCTCCGCACTCATACCCTTTACCAATAAATTGTCCAAACTTTGACACAACTACTTTATTGGACTCCAAGACTAATTTAAACCCATCTCTGCATAGAAGGGAGCCGCTAACAAGATTCTTGTTCATAGTAGGGACATGCTGCACGTTCCTCAGCTGCACGATCTTCCCCGAAGTAAACTTCAGATCTACCGTGCCAACACCACGAACAGAAGCATGTGATCCATTCCCCATTAAGACGCTTGAATCTGCGACCTGATAAGAAGTGAACATAGAGATGTCAGCACATACATGAACATTAGCACCCGTATCAATCCACCAACATGGAGATTGAAATACTGAAAGCACAGTCGGTAAATTACCGTACCCATCAGCATTGCTAGCGGTCACGACGTTGACATGCTTCTTCCCTTTCTTGTCTGCACGATCTGGGCAGTCCACAGAGAAGTGTCCGGGCTCTCCACAAGTGTAGCACTTTAGCTCAGATTTGTTCAGCATCTTCTTCTTCTTCTTGAAAGAAGTAGTCTTGGTAGGCATGTTGAAGGAAGACTTGCTCTTTGCCTTGCTCTTGCCATGGTGAAAGTTCTTCTGCACCATGTTGGCGCTAGACTGACCTTCACCACCTTCTCAGCAGTGTCCTTAGCCCGAGCCTTCTCCTCAACATCAAGAGACGCTATCAGGTTTTCAACCGAAATCTCCTGTCTCTTGTGTTTGAGAGTTGTGGCGAAGTTCCTCCATGAAGAGGGCAACTTTGCAATAATGCATCCAGCCACAAACTTGTCAGGTAAGGCACACTTAGCGTGCTCAAGCTCCTTAGCAATGCACTGTATCTCATGAGCCTGTTCGACTACAGAACGGTTGTTAGCCATCCTGAAGTCATGGAAGCTCTCCATGATGTACAGTTCACTGCCAGCATCTGCTACACCGAACTTAGCGTTCAGTGCCTCCCAGAGCTCTTTGGCATCTGTAATGTGCATGTACACATCAAACAGCTTGTTGCTAAGAGCACTCAGAACGAGTCCCACAAAGGCAGTATTGGTTTCCTTGAACTTGTTCTGATCCTCGTCAGATATAGTTCCTTCAGGTAAACCCTCACTAGCCTCGAACACTTTCAGAGATCGCAACCACAGTGTGGTCTTGTACTGCCATCTCTTAAAGTCCACACCGGTAAACTTGTCCGGCCTCAGCGCATCAGATAGATGTCCCATGTTTAACTCAGGAAATTGCCTATAACACATATAAGGTTTTTGGATTGTTGGATAATTAGGCAATAATTCCATGATTAATTCCAGAATATTAAACATAACTACACCAGCTACTAACATGTAGAATACGAACATACTAGATGTACTAATCAACATGAACAGCAGCAACACATACGCCAACAGATCCATAGCAAAACAGTTCAGAACACGCGCACGTACCGAACGGTTGTAGAGGAAGTAGTCGTTGGAGCAGCGACGGCAGCAGCTTGAGCGGCGACGGTAGCAGCTCGAAGGAGACGACGTTGGAGACGAGTCGCCCGCGGACCCGGAGATCGTCCAGGAAGTCGAGCCGTGATGAAGAACTTGAAAGCAGTCGCGCGGAGCGCTTCCCAAAAACCTTATTCGCCCTCTCCCGTACAGGATCACAAGGACGAGCGGTTCCGGAGACCTGCTGTCCCGTTCGCCGGTGCACGCCGGCGCACGGGATGGAGTAGACCCGAATCGACTAACTGTGACGCGTCCGTCCAAACCGTTTTCCCGGACTGCAAAAATAAAGCTCGGCTCGGCGAGATTCCCGCAACCCGCGGCGCGTCGTGACGAGACGGGCGTGCGGTGCGGTGCGGTGCGTGCGTGCGAGCGGCGGCGGAGGAGGAGGAGGAGTGCGCACGAGAGAGCCTCTTGTTCTCACAAGCTTACCAAGTGGTACAACACTCCACCTTATAAGGTGGTGTTTGTCTCCTCCAACT
The DNA here is from genome assembly GCA_947311845.1 of Poa pratensis. NCBI lineage: Eukaryota > Viridiplantae > Streptophyta > Magnoliopsida > Poales > Poaceae > Poa > Poa pratensis. The sequence continues at coordinate 39,733,675 of CAMZMU010000097.1, read as the reverse complement.
AGCAATGTGGGACTAAACTTTAGCACCACTTTGCACCTCCAAAATTCTGCCATGCACATGGGCCAATTTGAGATTTTCAGGAATTTTATTGGGCTGCCCAAAATGGGCCCAAAATCTAACACACATTGCCGTCTTGGATGCTTTGGTAGGTGCGGCCGCAGAAGCTGATGATCCACGGGAACGCAAGGGGCAGTGCCGGCGCCTGCTGCTGCATGGCGTGGCGCCAATGGCGGCACACGGAGGCGAAGCGGACGCGGTCGGCGAGGAAGGTCAGACGGCCTAGGACGACGCCTGCGAGTTCTGGCCGGAGGTCCGACCAGAAAGACGGGCACAAGCAATAGCCTTGCTTGACCTGTCGCCCCTTGATCAAATTGATCGATTCAACCTAAAGTACCTATACGTAATGCACGGTTGTACAACCGGTTTGGGGACGACTTTTACGATCTAATCTAGTCTCTCTTTATCTATGTTATTATGCTGGCAAAAGGAGTTAGTTTGTATCTCAACTAATTAAACATGCTTTTGCAAAAAAAAAATTAAACATGCAGGGAGAATTCCTTTGCCCCCATAATCCTTGTCGGACACGAACAACCAGCAGAGGCTGCACGACGATGACTAGATGGACTTCACTACCGGATTTTGGTCATTTGCCACGTGTTTTACACTCGCCAAAAGCATGTTTTTGAATTTATGAAAGCCTCTGCAATTCAAATCACAATGCAATTCAAATATAATCATAGTTGTCTCAATCAAATAGACATATCTTCACAATTATCTCAAGTAAACAAATACACATATCATCACAATTGTGTACACATTTTGCAAAACAACATATAAAGTTCACAAATTTATCAAATGTCACAACCTCGAGGTTCATTGGATCCACCAGTGAAGGCATCAGGTTTCCAGAGGAGTAGGAGGAGGGTGGGTGCAATTTCACCGGCAGGGATCGAAAAGCATCTGCAAATTTTATCTGTTTACAATTTCACCTACATTTGGCTGAAAAACTTTTCTGGTAGAAGAAAAAAAACTTCTGACAGTAGGGGTTGCCGGTGTCTTTTGGAGCATCTGAAAGACCGAGCTTGTTTTCAGCACTAGTGGCCTGGAGAACCGATGGTTGTCATCATGCACTTCTGTAGGTGGATTGATTTTTAATCTTTTGCAGGTGAAGGAGGACGCAAAACTGGAGCTACAAATATGTGTAAGAATCCCTGGACGCAGCGCTGAAGATGTGTTCAGTGCACACCAAGGGTAGAGACCGTGGGCGTCAAGATTGACGACTGAAGATCCTTACGGAAAAGAAGCTGGAAGTGGAAGGAAAAGGAGGCTGGATGAACCTGAAGAAAAACAGGGGAGGCGGAAGACATTTCGACATATGAGGTGGAAGCTGGGATCGTTCTGTAAGGGTTCCTTTCCTTTCTGCTTGTTTCTCTAGTAGAACTTTGTAGGATTTGATTTCTATTAATGGAAAGGAAACCCTTTTCCTACAATAAAATCTAGGGTACTTTTCCAAAGTGTTGCAAATACTCCTACCTTTAGAAACACCGGTAAATGTACTTTGGATTTCGATGAACGCACTTTGATGTGACCCGGATATTCCACCTTGACATAGTGAGATGTAGGCAATCGGATTGAGCGACCACGTGATTCAGATGTAGTGCCGCTGCTCATTGGATAGCCACAACACATGTCTACGACTCAGCATGGAACACACCCATCAAATATGTGAGCTTGCTAACCTCCAGCGACAAAATTATAATGCTCATTACAGATAACAGACCCCACGCACCAGTTCCAGAAACCACATCCAAAGAAGCATAACAAATTCACTTTCATCCACCCTGCTCAAGAGTTAGGTCACAGTAGATACGCATGGGCTCATATCCTCATGGGAAAGACTTATAGACGGAAACGGGCTATCATGCTTGCTTTTTTATTATATGTTCGATAACTAATTCACACGGCATGGGTACTTTCTTTGGATGCAGCTTGGAAGCGGTAATGTGGTACTACGGCAGTTTTAAATAAAGCTCCATTGTCAAGGCCTGACAGTACTGGAAATTCAAGCTCGATTGTCATAGTAGCCTAACCAAACATTTCCATTCGTGAGCCATGACCTATCTGATTCAGCCTTGGACACCCGCACAGTACAGTGTACATTGCAGCATCCATTTCAGTGGGCTTGCAAGTTGATCCATGCAGAATAAACAAACAAAAACCAAGCCCGAACAAATAGTAACATCTGATCTAGAAGTCCTACCGAGCTAGCACACATCACTGAAACTTTCTGATCAGCTCAAGTTTACGAGCCTGGAAGAACTTACAACGGGCTTTTCCACTCGATTCGATCTCCTCGGACTTCCTTTTGAACCCTGTGAAGCCTAAACTCGACAGTTTGACCTGCCGCTTGGCGCTTCCATTGCTACCTGCGTCTTCATCAACTTCGTCAGACTCCCTACAAGTGATCTCTACATGGCTCAGATTACAGTCATCCACGCTACTACCCAGCCGGTTATGGGTTCAAATTATAACTTACCATGTGACCTCAACTCCATTCTTGAAGTATGGCGTGCAAGTTCCCCAGCTAAAACGCACCAAAGTTGGGAAACCAAATACTGGATGCTTATGATCTTTCAACCATTGTATAGTATTAGGATCTGCTCCATTAATTAGGAAGGCCATTAAAACGCAATCATATGATTAAACATTGACAACATCATTTATGATGAGCAAACGGTTACCTCCTGGATAACCTGATCCAGTGTTCATATGCATATTCTGAGCAGTTTCGTCAAATGCCCAGTTTCGCAAGGCTCTATCCCTAGTGACCTGCAATTGCATAAGACCAGTTGGCAACTAGTAAGACATATTTCAGACTTGGTTGAAACATTTCATAACAACGATATAAAGCCAATATATGTGAAGTCTTGGATCTTGACTATAGTGTTTTGTTGTTCATCAAAGTAGTCACATATGAAAAATTTCACAAGCAATTACCTTTGCGACTATACTTGCTCCGCTAACAACAGGGTAAAGACTATCAGCTTTCTTGGCAACTACAAATTTGATGCCTGGAATCTTTTCAGTAAGTTTCACCCTGTACTTTTCAGGATCTCCAACTGTGTCGATATAGACCTTAACAATGAGTGCAATATTAGAAAGGTTATCTGCATAAATGAATACCTTGTCCTTTTCAAGAACAAAAGATCTTACCTCCGTCAATAGAACTCCCATGTCAAGAGCCTTTTTAACAAGGCCCATTGCAGAGTTATGAGATATTTCATTCAGATTAACTTTTGTCCTGAAACCAAGGACTATTATTCAGAACAAGGTTGAGATTTGAAGTTCAATACGTACTAAAACCAGACGTACCTTTTTAACATTTTGGCAGATAACACTTTTGGGCATATGACATCTACCTCCCACCCAATGGAGCTATTCGTCTTCAGACTTTCAAACAACTCCTCCCTTTGTTCCTCCTTCAAGGTTTTCGAATCTGTTCAATGATAGAACAACGGTGAGCTAAGCAAGTTCACTGGTAGTAAAACTGCTTAAGAGTCTGGGTGATTGAAAACCTCTTAAAAAACAATTTTAATTGCTACACTTCATCTAATTTAGTAATCAAGGAAAGGCATGTTACCATCCTGCTCTAGGACTTGAAAATGTGTAATAATATGTACACGGTAAACCTACCGAAATAAATTCAAGATATGGTGACCCTGAACTTTGAAAATAGATGGGAGATCCCAAATAGCAGAGGCTGACTTTTAAAATAAAAAATAATATTTATAGTTTACACAGATAAGAGGTACATGAAAGCAGCTACAAAATAAAATAATGGAGACAAAGACAGGTGAGGGCAATTTTTGACAAAAGAGGAACTGTGGAGACTAAAGAGGATAGCACTAAACAAAAATGAGATGTGTGTAGCCTAAGTATTGTTTTCTGTCTTTTACACAACCTCAAGGGTTCATGTTCACGCACATTGTCAACTTTCTAGAAAATATGCTTTTTAGAGAAAAGGGGCACGCCCCTGGTTTTATTGAAAACGAAACCACAAGTGACAGATGCAGCATTCCTACATGCATACAGAGCGGCAAACAACAGAGGGTACAAACATGAAAATGTTCAGCAGAACATTTCTCCCGCAAAACTCTGACTACACCCAGGAAGCACAGAAGCGAAAACTTAGGTCCACTAATGGAGAGCGCCTGTAGAGAAAGCAGCTGTGTCAGGCGAGCCTCCAGGACTGGGTAGAGTATGATGCAGAATGTCACTGATGGTGCGGCTTCTGGTTTTCTTGAGCTTCGTCAGGGGTCGTCCAGGCAATCCGAGCAGATCTCCTCTAGAAAATATGTTTGCTTGCTTCTTCCCAACTCAACCAAAGTACTGAGCGCTACTGACCAAATCAACATTAGGTGATAACTTCATATGAGACAGATGAACAAGTATTTGTGATACCGGTTTCCCTCCCTCGGTCTACAGTCAACTACTGGGCTGGGGATTCAGGGACAAGTTAACTGTGATGACAGTACCTGGAACCCGAAAAGGGTGACCCCCTTAGGGTCAAGTAGTTCTCTTGTCTGATAAGATCTATGGGTTTCATAGGATCATTAGAATTTTGTCTTTAAAGGATAATGTGTTCCAGCTTCCAAAGGTACCCTTTTGCCCTCTTGGTGAAGTATGCAAGTAATTTATTCACGAAAGTACAATATGCCATGTCTCAGCAACTTATACTACTCCCTCCGTATCAAAATATAAGACTTTCTAGTTATTCCACACACACATGTATCTAGACATGTTTTAGTGCAAGATTCACATATATTTTGATACGGAGGGAGTATAACATAAGTTAAGCAAAACGTGCACTCCAACAAGCAAAGGGGTAAAGCAAATTACTAAATTTATAAAGGACAAGAAGAAGGCATTAGAGACCTGCAAAACTCAGGGTGGCAAGAGTGTCATGGTAGGAACGCGCGCAGTACATGCAACCATACACCATGGGACCTGCGGGGGCGATATGTACAAGTAAGTTATGATTCTTTCCAAAAAAGATAACATCTAACATTTCTGCTCAATACATGTTCATATCCAAGTTCTGCTCGGGATATTTCAGATGGGAATGCGACCAAACAAGCTAAATTCCAAGCAAGGTTCCATCTTTCCCTCGAAACGAGGTAAAAGAACTCTAATTCACAGTAAATTGTTTTATTTGCCAAACAATACAACAAGAGATGAGCAGTAGGAACACATCAAGAAGAAAAAGGGTAAAGTTCACCTGGATATGCAAGACACAGTTCACCAAACTGAAAGCTAAAATCAACAGGGAGATAGAGAAGAGGCGGTTACCAAGCACAGGGCCTCGTCCAGCCTCGTCGATGCCCATGAGGCAAGGCTCTTTGGTGGCCCACTCTGGCGCCGCTAACACAACCACCGCCATCTCAGTCGCAGCTGCACGTGAGTTGACCTGGAGTGGAAAATAGATCGTTGATTCCACAAAAACCAGTAGCAGAGCCAGGAATTTGATGATGGGTATTCGAAATCACAATTGCAGCACAACAATATAAAATAAGTAAGTTTGCAATAACAATAACAAAACTACAAAAAATATCATATAGTAGTGACAACATACAGAATAATAGCTTGGGCTTTGTTTAGATGTATGTATTGAGGGCTCGGTATTGAATTGGGTCGGAATGCCAAAACGTGAGGGGAACTGAAATGAGCCTCAAACACCAACATGTTGTTTGGATGTGTATGTAGCTGAAGTTGGAATCAAAGAGCATAGACAACTCCAAAATCATGTTTGGATGTATTAGTTGTGGAATTGGAGAAACGTCCATCCTCCGTTCCTCCTCCTCCTACTGTTCTCAGACTTCCACCCAATCCCCTCTGCTTCGAGCTGGACACCCAGCACCGCCCGTTCCCCTGCTCGCCGCCGGTGGTTTATCACGCGGGGAGTGCGGCCGGTGGTCCCAACACACCAGGGTATTAGCAGCCACGCCGTGGGCCACAAGAACAGGCGGCTCGCCGCCGTTCTGCCTCCTGCCCGTTCGATCTAGGGTTAGGGGAGGCTGCTGGGAGAGAGGGACGACCCAGGGAAGGGAAGACTACGGAGGAAGAGGGACAGGAAGGAGGAGGTGGCCTACCTGCGCGCGCCGCCGCCGGCCGCCGGGGTCTGCTCGTGCGGGCTGGTTGCCTCTCGTCCCCTGTTCGGCTGTTTCTGTTCGGGGGCGGGAGGGAGACCGAATTTCACAAAAAAAAAAAAACGACGAGCGCGAGGGCAAGGCGGCAAGGAGACATGCGCGGGAGCGGGCTCGGAATTTGCTTCCGGCGATTCGGAAAAAAAAAAAGGGGAATTTGCTTCCGGCATTTACCGAGGCTGAAAGTGAGATGGGGTTGTATACTTGTATGTGAGATTTTTCCAGTAAATCCAGGGGTTGCAACAGAGAAAGAGAGAGCCAAAATATTGGATGTAGGTTGCGATCCGTGATAGCCTATAAGTTGCACATGATTATGTAAGCCGACCGAGATTTTGTTTTTTTAACCTTTTATGACAGTAGGAAAGGCTCTTATTGCCTCTATATTAAAACACCCAACAAAGCACCACGGGAATACTTACATGGCGAGGAGTTCAGGGGGAGGAAAGATTACATCGCAGCAACAAAAGAGTTAATGAAATTATGTCTATCTTGCTTGGTCCTATGAACCAACAGAGAGAAGTCCTCCTTAAACCGATTAGTCCAAGTTAGAAGGTCAGGTCGAATGGCATTAAAACAGAGATTATTCCTCTCCTTCCAAATGCTCCCGGCAGCTGTGATGAAGACATCCATGAACATTGGCCGTGTCCAAGCATTTCTCGCTGCCTCAACCAACTGCAGCCTATCAGCTTGTGCATTGTCTGGGAATGAGATCCCAAGCTTGTGCCAGCACCCTTTGCTGAAGTCACAATGGAAGAAAAGGTGTTCCAACGTTTCTTCAGTGCGATTGGCACACATCAGGCAATCAAAGCCATCTGTCACATTAAAATGTCTTCTCCTAAGCATGTTCTTTGTGTTCAATATGTCACTAAGTAGCAACCAGCAAAAGAACTTGAGCTTTGGGACACACTAAGTTTTCCACAACCAACAAAAGGAAATGTGAGGCTGAATGTCTCTGAAGCAGAAGGAATAGTACTGTCTAGCAGTGTACTTCGTGGATCCCCAGCAGTAAGACCACTCATCAGACGCATCAGAGTGGAGTTCTACATGTGCCACCATGAGCTGCATCTCTCTGATCTCCTCTAGGGCTTGTGGAGAAATGGGCAAATGAAAATTAGTAGCCAAGCTATCTGCAGTGAGGAACTCCCTTGCAGACACATCCTCATTCAAAGCAAACGAGAAAGCTCTAGGGAATTTCTGAGCAGCAATATCATCACCCCAAGTATCTTTTCAAATCAGTACAGAGCTGCCAGAGTTGATGGTGCATCTTGTAATCCCCCTAAACGTAGGGGTAAGTTTTAGAATATCTTTCCACCAAAAGGAGCCGCAGCTATCAACAGCATGTGGGATGCGGCCAGTGCAATAAGAATTCCAGATAAACTGCACCAAGGTGTGTCAGCCTGGTTGTAGAATTTATGAAGGTACTTTAGCAAGAGGGCTTCATTCTGTATTTTAAGGTTCAAGACACCCATGCCTCCTTTCTTTTTGGGTCTGCAAACACGATCCCAGGCAATCAAAGGGTTGTAGTGATCCCCAGATTCAGTTTTCTTGTTCCATAAACAATGTCTCCAGATTTTGTCAATATGTTCTAGAATTTTTGGAGGTATTTTGATAGAGCACATCATGAAGGTGGCTATTGATGTGAGAAGAGAGTTGATCACAGAAACTCTGCCACTGTAAGTCATCATCATGAAGTTAGCTGTCAAGCATCTCTCAATTCTATCCACCAGAGGCATCAGATCCTGGACAGTCGGTTTTGTTGTACCAAGGGGCAGCCCTAAATAGGTGAATGCCATTTTCCCCACCGAGCAGCCAAACAAATTGGCAATTTCCATAGCATTCTGTTCATACAAATTAATGGGGATCATGGTAGACTTGTGGTAGTTAATGTGCAGCCCAGTAGATTTAGCATAAGTATCCAAGATATTTTTCATAACAAGGACTTGGTCAGGGCAGGCAGGCATTATCACAATGGTGTCATCCGCATACTGTACTACAGGATAGTCCATATGAAACCCAAGATCAAGAGGAGCATGAAGCAGATTATCAGCAAAAGCTTTGTTAATAGCTGACTGTAAGAGATCAGCAGCTAAAACAAAAATGAGAGGGGATAAAGGGTCTCCTTGCCGAACCCCTCTCTTACAGAAAAACTGTCTGCCAGGACCTCCATTAAGGAGAACAGAGGACATACCACTCCCAAAGATGGCCTTAATCCACAGCAGCCATTTATCATCGAAGCCCATTTGTTTCATGATCTTCAGCATGGCACTATGATCAATGGTGTCAAATGCCTTCGCAAAATCCAGCTTAAGAAGAATGATCTGCCTGTGGGAGGCCTCGCACTGATGAATAAACTCAAAGGCCCAAGCAATGCAGTCTTGGATTGTTCTGCCCTTTAAAAAACCATACTGATTCTTATGGACAATTGTAAGAATTAGGGCCTGCAATCTATTTGCTAGAAGCTTTGTAATGAGCTTAAGACAGCAGTTAAGCAGAGTGATGGGCCTAAAATCATTGACAGTGCTTGGGGAGTTGATCTTGGGAACCAAGGTGATATACCCAGTGTTAATACTCTCCAGATTTAGCTCCCCCTTGTAGAAGTCATCACACAGTTGGTATATGTCTTCTTTAATAATGTGCCAACAAGGCTTCAAGAACTGACCATTAAAGCCATCCGGACCAGGTGCCTTGTCGACAGGCATAGTCCTAACCACAGCATCAATTTCCTCCTTGGTGAAAGGGACAGAAAGCACCTCTAGACCAGCAATGGGAGTGATTAGTGCTGACAGATCAAAAAGCATAGGAGGGTCAGTGGAGGAGCCCAGCCTGTCCTTATATGCATCATAGATAACTCGCTCTTTGTCAGCATGTTCTGAAACAATAGAACCATCAGGCAGAGTGAGCTGAGAGATAGCATTTCGCCTATATCTTTCAGCGGCAATAGAATGGAAGAATTTAGTGTTTTCATCACCAAACTTGGTCCAGCGAATGGTGCATCTCTTCTTCCAATACTGTCTCTGATAATCAAGAAGATTCAAGAGATGTTTCCTCGGTATTTTCCTGAAATTAGCTTCAGGGATAGTGAGCCCTCGTCTATCCTCCAGGTTATCAATCTCCAGAAGGGTTTTGTTACAGTTCTCGATGCAGACCTTTAATTTTGAAATGTGCTTACTCCAGTGTTTCAGATCATATCTAAGCCGTTTGAATTTAGCATTCAAATTTGCTGCACTATTGGACTTATGAGTTGGCTTGGACCAACTAGATGCCACAGTGTCAAAGAAACCAGAGTGGGCAACCCAGTAGTTCTCAAAACGGAAGAGCTTGCAAGCAGGAATATTAGTTTGAATTGAGACCAAGCAAGGGGTGTGATCAGAGGTAGGTTTACCCAGCGGGCTAACCATAGTGGCTGGGAAAGAAGTAGTCCAATGCAGCGAGGTAAAAAACCAGTCCAACTGTTCAAGAAGTGGGTCCATCTGCATGTTGCTCCAGGTAAAGCTTCTCCCCTTTATTGGCAATTCAGTTAAGTGTTGAGCTCTGATGATGTCATTAAACGTTAGCATATCATCCACATTACCTCCAGGCTTGTTTCTATTATCAGGGGAGCGAATAAAGTTAAAATCTCCCACAATTAATCAGTCCTCATCATCAGGTATCGATAGATCATATAACCATTGAACAAAATTGTCTCTCATTTCACTCGTGCAAGGACCATATATATTCATGAGCGTCCAGGAGTAAGCTGACTGTGTTGAGGTGAAGTGAACTGACAAAGCAAAGGGCTGACAGTGCATCGTAAGACCAGAGAAGAGAGAGCTATTCCATATAATAATTAAACCTCCAGAAGCCCCATCAGAGGGAACATAGACAAACTCATCAAACCTCTTGGGACAACAAGAGCGAATAAAGGCCATATCAAAGTGAGATTTTTTGGTCTCTTGCAAACAGATAATAGCACAACCACTAGAGTTTATAGCATTTAACAAAGCAAGTTGTTTAGACTTGGCATTCAAACCTCTGTTGTTCCAGCATAAAACAAACCATTTCTTAAGATAATTCATTACAGAAATTTAAAAGACTTAAGAAGGACCAGGTCCATCTTCCTGAAGCTTGGCTAGCAGCTTCTCAGGGGACAGATCTTCAGGAGGAACACCACAAAGCTGGGTCCCAATGTTTTGCAGAACAGCAATGGGAGTTGGACGCATAACTGCATCATCAAAGGGAACTAACTGTTCTTCCGGCACCTCCTGCTCAACAGGAATGTCCACCACACTTGGTTTTTCTATAGGCTTGACCTTGGACTTCTTGAGCTTTGCATCAAACACTTTGTTCACTCTGAAGCCATCATATTTGTTGGACCTAGCACTCCTTCTGACTTGAGTTGTTACACTAGGCACAAACGACCTGCCATCTGAGGGGGTTGCCACCTCTTTGTCAGCTTCATAGATAGCCATAGCCAGATCCGAAGGGGGCACTGCCTCATCAATTTCAGTCAGTTTTGCCAACCTTCTGGGTGTATGAGAGAATAAGTTCAGAGAACTAGATGTTCTTTTCCAGATACAACTGAGACAAAGCTGAAATTCAGTGTAGGAGCCCACTTAAGGACCATTGGGCCAGGAGTCACTGCCCTTTTAAGCCCAGCAGTTAACAAAGAGATTTGGGCCATAGCATTCTCATCAAAAGGAATTAGGCCCAACACCAGTGCCTGTGCATAATGGAGGCCATCAATCTGAAATGCAGTGAAATGCTGCTGGAACATCTTGTTCCTCTCGAACTGCTGCAGAGCCAGAGAGTTAGCAGCATGAACAGCTCCAGTAGACTCCGACATAAATTGCACCACCACTTCTTCATTTTCAGACTCAGGGCTACTAATGGAGTCAGTCCAGGCCTGCATAGGACTGTCAGCCAGGTTGGATGCATTAGGGGGCACTCCCACATGCAGAGGAACACCTTGATCACCAAGAACTGCAAGAAAATTGATGAGAGGTGGATCAACCATCATGTCAGTCAGAGCAGCATCCATCACAGCAACAGGAGCTTCATTAGGCACAACAGGTTCTGCAGCAATGTCCAGATGGAGCACAGGTGGAACTGGATTATGCTGCTGTCCATGACCATGGTTATTGAATTGTGCATTGTGCACCATGTTTTGCTGCAACCAGCCAGCTGATTCTGATACATCTATTCATGACCGAGATTTTGTTCACCAGCCAGCATTGTGCACCATTGTCCATTACCGAGATTTTGTTCGACAGAGAGTATCTCCACTCGCAGCCCCCAAAGCCCCCCTCAAAGACCTTTCGGGGAGTAAATTACAAGGAACTACCACATTTGGGACTCTGACAACGGGTCAGTACCATTCCTGGTGATTTTTTTAGATCAGTACCGACCGTGGGGCTAATCATCACAGGCTGCGCAAACTGCTTGTCTTAGCCAATCTGACAAGGCGGGGCCACTGGCAGTGCTGACTTGGCGTCGACGGCCGTTAACCTTCCCGTTAGGACCGCGCTGGGCAACTACGAGCCCCGACCAGCCCGGTCGGAACCAGACACAGGCGAGCTCGAGCCTGACCTCTCTCCTCTGTTCCCGCGCGGAGATGGACGACGGCGGCGGCGGTGGCGGGAGCGAGGGCGGTCAAGGCGGAGGGGATGGAAGCGGACACGAAGGCGGCAGTGTTGCGGTTGCTGGCGGCACGAGCACTGGACCTACGGGCGTGGTTGACGAGCTGGATGAGCTGTGGCCATCGCGGCGGCGGCGGCGTTAAGGCTTGCGGAGGTGTGGGTCGCCAATCCGGCGACGAGCCACCAGTGGACATACGGGCTCGGCGGAGTGGAGTAAGTTCTTCTATCCTCTCGATTTAGGGTTAGGGTTTACTGAAACTTAGCAATTTGGGGATTTAGGGTTAGGGTTTACTAAATTTGGTGTTTTCAAATGCTCTGTAGCTTGGATCATGAGGTCTGGGATGTCAGAATTCATTTCGATGGGCTAGACAATATTGAGAGAAAAATAGGCCGAGATGATGTTACTTTTATGCATATTGTTGCACTCATCGAGACACAGGGGTATGGTATTATGGATTCAATTTACTGCACAAAGGGGGAATAACAACCTTTAAATCACTATGTGCACAACTATGATAGAGAACAACCAGACGAGCCCAGCTACAAAAAAGGCAGGACCTAGAGGTACTTCAACTGTGGCTACCAACCAAGTCATGATGAGGGAGATGCTGGCCCTTCCAGCTGAATTTGGCATGCATATGTGATGTAAAATCCAGAACTTGCTGGTATTTTGGTGATGTGAAAGTCTTCAGTTGTGTTGTAAATTTCAGAACTTGCTGATTGCCACAACTGTGGCTCTTTTGGTGATGCAGTAGTTGTAATTCAGAACTTGCTGGTTACCTACTGTTGGCTATGTTTAAAATAACATGGATATGATGAGATGAATGCAGTTTGAAGTACTAAATTTGTGTGATTCCTTTGTTGTCTGCATTTTATCTTGCTGTGATGATTTTGTGTGCTTAGTTCTGATGTACAAATGATGCAGGGAAATTCTGTCAAATTTTGTGTCCTTTGTTGTCATCGACATATACTTCTAAACATCTAGTTGTCGTCGACGAATTATGTCGACGACAACTATCAACTACATCTAAATACATCTAGTTCTAAACATCTAGTTGTCGTCGATGAACTATGTCGACGACAACTATGAACTACATCTAAATACATCTAGTTGCAAACATCTAAATACAGATTGATCAACTTAGGATTTAGCGCACATAATTCGTACATAGACTGATGCTTACATAGGTCCACAAATCCATACATAGGCCCACAAACTAACACAAATTATTCCACTGATGCTACAGAAAGTTCATAATTAAGGCAACTTCTAATTTAAATCTAATCTATTACATCTCCGATTCATCAAGAATCTGCTGAACTTTCTTGAGCTGCTCCTTCTTTCCAGTATGAGCTTTAAAAAGATCATACATCGCATGCTCCAGCTTCTTCTTTTCTCCCTTCCATTCTTCCTTTTCAACTTGGCTTTTCTTCTCCAACTCATCCAGCCCCTCCTTCAACACAAACATCTCTTCCTTGAGCTTCTTGTTCTCCTCCACCATCTGTACCCTCTCTTCCTTGAGCTTCTTGTTCTCCAACACCATCTCTGCCACCTTAGCCTCAAACTGCTTGAGTTTGGCTTCATATTTACTTTCTTCCTTGTCCTGTTCCTTGAGTTTGGCATAGTTTGCCATCTGAACCTGTTTAACACTATCTTCCAACATCTTGTTCACCTTAGCCTTTAAATCACTGTATTTCTTCTCCAATTCTTTCTTGTCTTCAGCCAAATTCTCGAACTGCACATGATGATCAAGCTGCTCTTCCAATCTGGCAGCAGTCACCTCATCTACCTTGCTCCACAAGTGGTGCAATGCGAAGTGGAGTGAATCTGGCCATTTAGGGTCTATCCACTCAACGAATCCACAATTTTCGACTTGCTAACACATAAAAACAGAACAATATCAGTATTTATCCTCTTATTAACCTAGGTAAATTACTGCAACCCTAAACATATCTAATTAGTAATAACAGTGACTACACCTCTCTAATATTTTAGTAATATGCAGTTACCACTACCACATATCTATATGTAACTAATTAACATGTCTAAATTACTGAACACTAATTAACAGAGCCAGCTAATTACCATGACAGTGAAAGGATAGCTGCAAGCACTTACATTCTCAACTGCGCAAGCCAGAAAACGCCTCCCAGTGTTCCTCCCTTGATAAGCTACAAGTTTCACCGGCAATTCCTTATGGACGTAGCACACATACGTTGTATCCAAAGAAATGCCGCACCAGGTTGGATCCTCGATGGAATCATGAATATAGCCCCCTCTAGAAACTACAAATGTACCAACAGATAAGCAAATCGAGGCTTAATCGACGCCTAATCGATGAAATTTTCAAATTCCCAAATCGGAACCCTAACCCTAACCCAATGGAGGAAATAGGACCTACCTCTGCACTTAATGGACCCTCGCTATACGTTTCGCCGTCGCTCCAGCTCACCATCCCGACGGCGGCGGCGGCAGCACCCGGAGATACGCGGCGGACTAGGCGGCGACTCGAACGACGAAGGAGAAGAGAGCTCGTGCTGGGAGTGAGCTGCCTGGTTCAGACCGGGCCGTGTCCGACCTGGTTTGACTCAACCAAACGGGTGCGGTGGGCCCAACCTGTCAGGAACGGCCGAAGCTAACGGCCGTCGACGTCAAGTCAGCATTGCCAGTGGCCCCGCCTTGTCAGATTGGCTAAGACAAGCAGTTTGCGCGGCCTGTGATGATTAGCCCCACGGTCGGTACTGATTTGAAAAAATCACCAAGAATGGTACTGACCCGTTGTCAGAGCCCCAAATGTGGTAGAGCCTTGTAATTTACTCGCCTTTGGGGTGCCTCGGGCCAAAAAACGCCTTCCACTCGTGCCCCCATAGTCCAGTCTCGTCCGGAGAAGCCCCATATTTCGTCTGGCGCTGCCGGCACGACCCCAATCCGTGAGGGCTCTTTTGGTAGCACCGGACGAAACTTCTCGTCTAGCGCGCCACTCCCGTGCCCCCACGTGGCCCTGAAAATTATTCCTCTCTCTCCCCTTGTCCTCCCACCAAACCTCCCGATCCCCTTTTCTCCATTGCGCCCGTGAGTAGCAGCTAGCAGCCAGCCAAGCTCGAAGGCGCCCACCTCGCCTCCCTTTCTCCCGCGTCCCCGCGCACCGCCACCATCCACCTCGCTTTCCGCGGCTCCGGCGCGGCGACGGGTTTCAAGGCGGCGATGGGCGCCACGGCGTCGACTGGATCCACGGCGGCGATGGGTTCGCGGATCTGGAGCGTGGCCTCGCCTCCCTCTCCGACGCCATCCGGCATAGGCGCCGCGGGGTCGAGGCCCGCAGCGGCCGGGCGCTCGACTCCCTCCGCCGCCGGCGCGCTCGGTCACGCTCCAGGCTGGCCGCGACGCGCTCCTCCGACGTGCCGACGCGCGTGGCCAGCGCGGCGCCCGCCCTGGTCCGTAGAAGACGGCCATGGATTCCACCGATTTGGGGGTTGCGAGTGGGGAACGTCCTCCCCCATACGACTAGTTTCGTCCGGATAGCCCCAAAGCACTCCCCATAGAGATCAATCCAGACACGATTTGGGGAGAGTGAGTGGAGATGCTCTGAGATCTAATCGTACACCAACAACAAATAGAAACTTAATTTTATGTCTAAGATTTTCCACGTTTATAACAGCGACACATTCATTTCTCCACACCTACATATCAACAACATTTAAAGGGCCCCAAATTGAAGAGGGAGACCATGATTGGGTCCTTCTCTACCGCTCACGCTCTAACTACTTCGACTATGGTCATCTGCGTCATCGTCGGGGACATAGCCACTTGGGATGGCACAGCTAGGGAGGGTTGTGTTGAAGAAGGGTCTCCGCATCGGATAACTGGCCTCGAGGGTTTGAAAGCCTTGGCATCGGTTGAGGCGCCAAAGAATAGAAGGGGCGCCAAATCCTACAGATGTTGCCATGTCGGCTAGAAGACAGAACACATTGACAGCATCAACCATCTCTTCGCTGCTACGTATGGAATCCAATAAATAAGTTTGCGCTTCAAGATTTACCCACCAAGCTCCACATCCAGGCATCTTTGAGCCACATCCCACATCCTCCTCTCTTCCGGACACCGAGATGACAAGAAGGAAAGCAAGATCCACCAGATAGCCCGGACTAGGAGCTCCACTGAGCTCATTGATGAAGCTTGCGCCAAATCTGGCTTCCTACCATGACCACCACATGGAGGGTATCGAAGGAACTCGCCAGCAACTCTGTGGCATAGCTCACACGCGCCACATAGAGGTTTCTTACAAAGGACGCTAGGCCAACGCCAGTAGGGCAAACAACAACCTAAACCTATCTCTTATATATACAGTGGAGGCCTAGCCTCCTCCCACAACCTCCCTACGTCCGGCTACGTTGCAGAAGAAAGAGTGTTGATGGGTGAGCACGGGAAAAAGATTGGAGAGAGAAAGAAGAAGCAAATTAGGTGCATTATCATCCGATCATCATCAACACGCGTGACATACCCTTCTTAAAGGTTTTGTCTACGAGTTGTGTATTTTTTTAATTGTTTTGTCACTTGTAGTTTGTGTTGGGTTTGTGTCGATATTGTGGCGAGGCACTCCATTTGGGAAGGCCTCTGGTTTCTTATTTACCGATTTGTTCGTTCGACATCGATGTCTGAGTTTTCTTGGGTTTTTTGAATAATCAATATATTTCTATGTATGCGTCAATCGATGCAAAGACTGGGAGGGGGGGTCATCCTCGTGTTTGATTTTTTCTGAGAGAAAATATACTCCAACGAAAGGGTTGAATGGTCCACTGCCAAGAGTTTTAGAGGTCTGGCAACGGATCCGGTGGTGGCCCCCACAAACTTTATCTCTAGCCTGTTTGGTGCTACAAAAAGGATTAGAGCCGGCTAAAAATATATTTATAAAGGGTTTCTTTTATGATTACATTTCACAAAAGGTAAGATTTGTGGCTGGGGCACATAGACTACATGTATGAGAGAAACTCCTTTCAACAGCAACTGCAGCGATGGTGGACATCAAACTTGCCTGTTCCATTCGCTCTAGCTAGAGCTGCATGTACTGATTTCCAGGGGCCTCATCAATCAACTAAAGCATGAATGGGCTAGCAATAGAGAAAGAGTTCTCACCCAGAAAGCTACAGAAGCGTAGTATATCCTGAAAGCAATGCACTTAAATTTGCCAAAAAGAGGAAACAGATCGCTTTGGCTAATTATTCCGTTAATAGTGGGGTGTGATGGTGCCCATTTGCCTTTGCTTACCATCCATCAGGCATAGTCTTTCTCGTTCCTTTTCCTTCGTCCAAAAAAAAATCAAGGTCCTCACATTTCAGTGCACTAACCCAAAGATCATGCAACAACTCTCTCTCCAAATAGATTTTCACCCTATTTATAAAAAAATCACATGACCCAATAGATACACAGTGATGAGAGAACTCTCTTACAAAGAGAATTAAAATTATAGGAGTAGCCACACCCCGACAAAACACCTGAGACTCCTAACTAGAGGTGCCACCACGCCTCATGATACGTCCATTTTGCATCACTATTTTATATCATACTAGTTCAAGCCCCGCGCGTTGCAGCGGCAGAAAAAAAACTGAGTTTCAGTTTGGATTTAAATTCCCTAACGAATTACTTGTGAATCATTTTAAAAGGAAAGAAAATGGTAATGGATTAATTGGGTCGTTAAATCATTTTCAAAATTTATAACTTTGGTTTCCCTGGACAGAGGATGTAATTCTTGACATTTAACAAAAGGATTCATTTTAAAAACATTTTTAGAATTCAAGTCTTGAATTATATGGCCGAAATGCATCTCTGTATTTTGGTCAATTAAAACAGATGCAAAAAAGAAAAGTAATGATGCCAAATTAAACTACATGGTCAGGGCTTTGCGTTGATGTAAAATTTGTTAAATTTGGAGTTGTGGTTTGGATGTTATGAATTTACAAAGTTTAGTTTGTTCTTTGTTTATTTAAATAAAATTTAGAAAACAGATTAATATCGGCCGTCCGTTCCAACTTAAACGCACGCTCCAGATTCTCCCGTACCGCTTCGGTGGTTTTTTTGCAAAAAGGTCCATGGTTTTGTGGTAAATTTCAAGTAAGTCAGTACGACGTCTGTCTTGTGGACTGCGGGTTGATTTTCCAGTTTGTCAGGGTTTTTTTGTAAATTTGCCGGCCCGTACCGCTTCGGTGGTTTTTTTGCAAAAAGGTCCATGGTTTTGCGGTAAATTTCAAGTAAGTCAGCACCACGTCTGCCTTGTGGACTGCGGGTTGATTTCCCAGTTTGTCAGGGTTTTTTTTGTAAATTTGCCGACGAACCGGTATGTGTCATTAGCGGTGGCAGTTCACGTAATATCCTCTAGGACGCAGAGGCAAAATGGGAAAAAAAATGTCGGACCAAACCAAGGAAACAGAGAAGCGATCCTTCATTTAGTAATATCAAGAATTTACTGTTATTCATTGATATATTTCATATTAAGACGCATCACTTATGTTATTTTATCTTATTTTGCATATTTGATGATTATTGAGGATTTATCGGCCTGAGTCAGATTTCAGCTGGAAAAGGCATCATCAGGCTAACGTATCTACGAAGCTCCAAACATCGCGAGACTTTTTCCGAAGTTCCTATTTTTCCAGAAGACGGAGCTAGCCAAAAGGGGAGCACTAGGTGGGCCAGGTGGGCCCCACGCCACCCTAGGGCGCGGCAGCCATGTGGGCCGCGCTGGGCCCTGGCGTGGCCACCTGGCTCGGCCTCCGGCGCTGCCCCTTCGCGTATATCTCCCCCGTAACCCTAAAACATCAGGAGGTTCGTCCACGAAATATTCCGCCGCCTCCATGGGACGGAAACCACAGAGAGAGAAAAGCTCTCCGGCAGGGAGAAATCTGTCGGGAAATTCCTTCCCGGAGGGGGGAAATCATCGCCATCGTGCCGTCATCGTGCTGGACTTCATCAGGATCATCATCATCATCATCCACCGCTCCACATCATCATCTCCACTGCTCCACTCCGTTGTTGTAACATCTAGGGCTGCACCTTGTCTAGTTCATTGGGGAGACTCTCCCGGTGTTAATTACTCCTTGTTGTTGATGCTATTGAGTTTTATCGGTGAATTAAGGTTTATGTCCAGATTGTTATTCATCATTATATCCTCTGATCATGATCCATATGATGTCTTGTGAGTAGTTCGTTTAGTTCTTGAGGACATGGGGAAAGTCTTGCTGCTAGTAGTGGAATAATGTTGAGTAATATTTAATGGTTTGATATTTAAGTTGTGGTGTCATTCTTCTAGTGGTGTCATGTGAACGTCGACTACATGATACTTCACCTTTATGGGCCTAGGGGAATGCATTGTGTATTTAGCTTGCTAATTGTGGGGTTGCCGGAGCGACAGAAACCTGAACCCCGTTGGTAAGTTAGTGCACAAGGGAGTGTAGGATCTGAGAGTTTAAGGCTGTGGTTAGATTTATCTTAATTACTTTCTTGTAGTTGCGGATGCTTGCAAGGGGTATAATCACAAGTACGTATTAGTCCTAGGAAGGGCAGTGCGTTAGCATAGATTCACCCACACAACACTTATCAAAACATTGAAGATTAATCAACTACATGAAACGAAAGCACTTGACGAAATTCCCATGTGTCCTCAGGAACGTTTGGTAATCATAAGTAACACAACCGGCTTGTCCTTTGCACTCAAAAGGATTGGGCCACTCGCTGCAATTATTATTGCTCTCGTTTATTTACTCATACTGTATTTATCTGCTATATTGAAAACCCCTAAAAACTTGTCTGCTAGTGTTTACAGTGAATCCTTGATCAAAACTACATACCAGCACCTTCTGCTCCTCGTTGGGTTCGACACTCTTATTTATCGAAAGTACTACGATACACCCCCTATACTTGTGGGTCATCAAGACTATTTTCTGGCGCCGTTGCCGGGGAGTGAAGCGCTATTGGTAAGAAGAATTGGTAAGGGAAATATTTACTGTAAGTGTTGTTCTGTCATGGAGTCATCTCCATTCGAATCACTGTTTGGGAAGACTACTACCACTGCTACGGTAGTAGATGACCCTCCACCTGCTCAGGGAATTCCATTTAAAATACCTATGAAAATTGTTGAACGTGTTATGAATAACCGCTATGATGGAACTGTCCATCCTGGTAATCACTTGCTTTTTCTACATGAATTGTGCGAGTTATTCAAGTGTGCAGGTATTTCTATGGACAAAGTCAAGAGGAAATTATTTTCTCTATCACTGAAGGGCAGAGCTGCTGAATGGTATAGTCTGCTTAAAAATGGCCACTCATTGAGTTGGGTCGAGATTGTTCCTCTCTTTTACTCCAAATTTTATCCTCTTAGTGAGATCCATAAAGACAGGAACTCTATATATAATTTTTGGCCTCATGATGGAGAAAGTATTGCCCAAGCTTGGGGGAGGCTGAAGTCATTAATGCTCAAATGCCCCATTCATGAGCTCCCAAGTAATATTGTTATCAATAACTTTTATGCAAGGCTTTCTCTTCATGATAAAGATTTATTGGATACTTCTTGTTCTGGATCATTTACACGGAAGAAAGAGGAAGATAAATGGGACCTTCTTGATCGTATCCAGGAAAATACTGAAGGATGGGAGAACGACAAAGGTAGAGAGTCAGGTATAAATTATGATTTTGAATGCATTAAATCTTTTATGGAGACTGATAGTTTTCGTAATTTTAGTGCTACTTATGGTCTTGATTCTCAAATTATTGCAAACTGTTATAAGGCTTTTGCTTCGTATCTCGATATTCCTAGAAAGGGGTGGAAAAAGTATCATGAACCTTATAAAGATAACATTAATTCTGCTCTTGTTAAAAACATTGAAGTTCATACTGTTGATCGCATTCTGCCAGAACCTTATATTGAAAAAATACCTTTTCCTGTAAAAGTAAAAGAACATTCTATTTTGGCTAGTGTGGTTAATAAAAGTGAAAGGAAAGCTAAAGAACCTGATGAGCAAATAACTGTAAAACCTGCAATAGCTATGGTTAAGGATCTTGTAACTGAAAATGTAGAAGGAGGACATATTAAATTTTGCGAAGAAGCTTCTAACATTGTTACACATCCTAAAAGAGCCCGGAAAACAAGTGTCCCTGTGCTTTCAGTCAAAATAGGTGAGCATTGCTACTATGGTCTTTGTGATATTGGCGCCAGTTCAAGTGCTATTCCTTATGATCTTTACAAGGAAATTAGGCATGAAATTAATCCTTGCGAGCTTGCTAATAGAGAAACTATCTCTCCGGTTGGTATTGTTAGAGATGTTGAAGTTTTATGTGGTAAGACTAAATACCCTGCTGATTTCTTAGTTCTTGGTTCTGCTGCTAGTAAAACTTGTCCTATTATTTTTGGTAGACCTTTCTTGAATACCTGTGGTGCTATTATTGATTGTAAGAAAGAGAAAATTTATACTAAATTTGATGGAGAATCTTATGAGTTCAATTTTTCCAAATTTGCTAAGAATCATTATGAAACTGCATTGCCTAATGAGGATTTAAAGGTTGAACAACTTGCTTCTATTGCTGTTGCTCCTAACAATGCTTTACACAATTTATGGAAGATCATGAGAGCGAGGTATTTGCAGAGGAGAGAAATGAGATTGACGACATCTTTCTTCGTCAACCTCCAATTCTCAAGCATGATTTACCAGTGGAAGACTTGGGTATTTCGGCTCCACCAAAGGAGGATCCTGTCTTTGATTTAAAACCTTTACCAGATACACTTAAATATGCTCATATTGATGATAAGAAAATATATCCTGTTATTATCAGTTCTAAACTTTCAGGTGATGAAGAAGCAAGATTGTTAGAGGTGTTGAAGAAACATCGAGGAGCTATGGGTTATACTCTTGATGATTTAAAAGGGATTTCTCCTGCTATCTGTCAACATGCAATTAATATGGAGCCTGACGCAAAGCCCGTTGTTGAACATCAACGTCGTTTAATTCCTAAGATGAAAGAAGTGGTAAGGAATGAGGTATTAAAACTCCTTGATGCAGGTATAATTTATCCTATTGCTGATAGTAGATGGGTTAGTCCTGTTCATTGTGTTCCTAAGAAAGGAGGAGTAACTGTTGTGCCAAATGAAAATAATGAGCTTATTCCTCAAAGAGTAGTAGTTGGCTATAGGATGTGCATTGATTTTCGAAAAGTTAATAAGGTTACTAAGAAAGATCACTATCCTCTGCCTTTTATTGATCAAATGTTAGAAAGGTTGTCTAAGAAAACTCATTTCTGTTTTCTTGACGGTTATTCCGGTTTTTCACAAATAGCTGTTAGACATCAGGACCAGGAGAAAACTACCTTTACTTGTCCTTATGGAACGTATGCTTATAGACGTATGCCTTTTGGTTTGTGTAATGCTCCTGCTACGTTTCAAAGATGCATGTCTGCTATTTTTCATGGCTTTTGTGAAGAAATTGTGGAAGTCTTCATGGACGATTTCTCCGTCTATGGAACTTCTTTTGATAATTGTTTGCACAATCTTGACAAAGTTTTGCAGAGATGTGAAGAGACTAATCTTGTTCTTAATTGGGAGAAATGCCATTTCATGGTTAATGAAGGAATTGTTCTTGGGCATAAAATTTCTGAAAGGGGTATTGAAGTGGACAGAGCTAAAGTTGAAGCAATTGAGAAAATGCCCTGCCCAAGGGATGTGAAAGGTATTCGTAGTATTCTTGGTCATGCTGGTTTCTATAGGAGGTTTATTAAAGATTTTTCTAAAATTTCGAAACCACTTACTAATCTTCTTCAAAAAGATGTACCTTTTGTTTTTATGATGATTGTAAGGAAGCATTCGAAATTCTTAAAAAGGCTTTAATAACTGCTCCTGTCGTCCAACCACCTGATTGGACTTTACCTTTCGAAATTATGTGTGATGCTAGTGATTTTGCTGTAGGTGCTGTTTTAGGACAGCGAGTAGATAAGAAATTAAATGTTATTCATTATGCTAGTAAAACTCTTGATGTTGCTCAAAAGAACTATGCTACCACCGAGAAGGAATTTTTAGCGGTAGTATTTGCTTGTGATAAGTTTAGACCCTATATTGTTGATTCCAAGGTAACTATTCATACTGATCATGCTGCTATTAAATACCTCATGGATAAGAAGGATGCTAAGCCTAGACTTATTAGATGGGTTCTTCTGTTACAAGAGTTTGATTTGCATATTGTGGATAGGAAGGGTGCTGAAAACCCTGTTGCTGATAATTTATCTAGATTGGAAAATATAATGCATGATCCTATTCCTGTTAATGATAATTTTCCAAATGAACAGTTGGCTTCTATAAAGGTAAGTTCACATGAAAGTCCTTGGTATGCTGATTATGCTAACTTTATTGTTGCCAAATATTTGCCTCCAACTTTTACTTATCAGCAAAGAAGGAAATTCTTTTGTGACTTGAGGCACTATTTTTGGGATGACCCACATTTGTATAAAGAAGGAGTAGACGGTATTATGCGAAGATGTGTTCCCGAACATGAGCAAAAAGAAATATTGGACAAATGTCATGGTAGTGCTTATGGAGGACATCACGCTGGAGATAGAACTGCACAAAAGGTTCTACAATCAGGTTTTTATTGGCCTACTCTCTTTAAAGATGCAAGGAAGTTTATTTTATCATGTGATCAATGTCAGAGAGTTGGTAACATTAGTAGACGTAATGAAATGCCTATGAATTATTCGCTTGTTATTGAGCCTTTTGATTGTTGGGGATTTGACTTTATGGGTCCTTTTCCTCCATCAGATGGTTATACTCATATTCTTGTTGCTGTTGATTATGTTACTAAATGGGTAGAAGCTATACCAACCTCTAGTGCTGATGGTAAAACTTCTTTGAAAATGCTTAAGGATGTTATTTTTCCTAGGTTTGGTGTACCTAGATATCTTATGACCGATGGTGGTTCTCATTTTATTCATGGTGGTTTTAGAAAAACTCTTGCTAAATATGGTGTTAACCACAGAATTGCTTCACCATATCATCCTCAAACAAGTGGTCAAGTAGAGTTATCAAATAGAGAAATTAAATTGATTTTGCAAAAGACTGTTAATAAATCCAGGAAGAATTGGGCTAGACAGCTTAACGATGCTTTGTGGGCTTATAGAACTGCTTATAAAAATCCCATGGGCATGTCTCCTTACAAAATGGTTTATGGAAAAGCTTGTCATTTACCTTTAGAGTTAGAACATAAAGCTTATTGGGCAATCAAAGAACTTAATAGAGATTTTAAACTAGCTGGTGAAAAGAGATTGCTTGAATTGAGTTCTCTAGATGAATGGAGGAGTGAAGCGTATGAGAATGCTAAACTCTTCAAAGAGAAAGTTAAGAGATGGCATGACAAGAGGATTTTAAAGAGAGAATTTAACGTGGGTGATAAAGTTCTATTGTATAGGTCTCGTCTCAGATTTTTTGCAGGAAAATTGCTCTCAAAATGGGAAGGGCCTTATATTGTTGAAGAAGTTTATCGCTCAGGTGCAATAAAAATTAATTCGCTTGATGGTGACAAACCACAAGTGGTCAATGGGCAAAGACTCAAGCACTATATTTCTGGAGATTCTTATAATGAAAATGTTGATGTTATTCAAGTGGTAACTCCGGAAGAATTCATTGAAACTCAAAAACAGGAAACTGCAGAAGCTGATTTGGAGTAGGTATGAGTTTCGGTAAGAAAAAGTTCGTATTTAACTTTAAATCTTTTATATTAGTTATTTTTGTTTAATTTTGGAAATTACAAGTCGAAAAAGGGACGGAAGCGGTGCCCGAGGGCACCACGCCACCCCTGGGCCGGGCCCCACCTTGGCCGCGCCGAGGCCTGGCGTGGGCGCCTCGGAGCCCATCTCCGACCCCGTTTCGACCTGCACTTTCCTTTTGTCGTAAACTTTCGGCTATATAATCCCCCGGATCCCCCGAGGTCCGTATCTCGCGTTTTCGACATCTTTCGTTTTCCAGTTGTGTCAGCCAGGTTTTCAAGCCCTAGATCGAGATGTCTTCTTGCGGCTCGAACAAGGAAGGCTACGCTGCCAGGCGTCGCCGCGAACTTCAGCGGGACATCAACAATGGAGCTTTTGTCGATTGGTCTACTGAGGAGGAGATTGCCGCCAGGAGGGCGGACATGGAGCGCAGCGTCTTGGAGGAAGTTAGGAGGGTACCATCACGTCGTCCCGCAGGAGAAGCAACTGGGGGATCAAGGCCAAGCAACCCCACTTTTGTGGGATCCATTAACTATCAGCGTGCTTTTTCTCATAATGCGCAGGGAAGAGTGCCGCCAAGCCGGAGTCTTTTTCAATCCCTGTCGTTTCTGAAGCACACAGAGTTGCTGATCAATTTTGTGAGCAATACCGTGTTCTTCGGGAAGAAGTGGAAATACTTCAAGAGGAGAACACTCGTCTTCGCCGGATGTTGCAACGTTTCCTCACTCCTATTACTGTGGTGCCACCATCTCCACCAAGGGAGTAATTCGTCATGGGTAACAACACACCCTCAGCTTGTTCCAAGCTTGGGGGAGTGTTTTCAGTATCATTATCTTTTATCTTTTACCTTCTAAATTTTGTGGTAGTATCATGAGTAGAGAAGTTATCATATGAGATGGTTTGCAATGTGGAGTGTCACTCCTTAGTTGGTTATCAATGTATCCGTTGGTGTGAGGTTGCTTTTGTTTGGAATATTAATGAGAAGTTTTATCTTTACTTCCTGCACACCTTATTTTAGTTTGCAAATTCTTTTCATATGCTGATCTTGATGTTAGTAGTAGCGTCACTTTGGGTGCAGCAAGTAAATCTAGTTGGTTGTGGCAAACTTAGCATTGGTCAGTAGCAACAATACTTTGAAGCTTAAGTAGAGAAGAGAGAACTTCTTGCAAAAATATTATCCCTGTTATCTTTCTTTCTTGTTAGCCCATGAGATTAGCATTCTTGAGTTTAAATATTTGTGCTTACAAGGAAGATAGCATGATTGTTTTTATTACATCTATGTTTGTTTGTTTCTCTCAACTCTTATGCTTGCTACCAAACCTTGCTAGCCTAAACCCTGTACTGAGAGGAAATACTTCTCGTGCATCCAAAACCTTTAGCCACTACCCTCCAGAGTGTCCACATAACTTCCTATGTGTGGTATTTCATCGCCACTCCAAGTAAATTTGTCATGTGCTACCTTTAAAACATTCAAATACTCCTTTTTGTGTCACTGTTTACCAAGCTCATAAGGACGTGGTAGTTGGGTTTGTCATCTTCCATGCTAATTTAATTTTCTCAGACTAGCAGCTTACATCTGCTTATCTATTTTATATTGCACAAGAGCTGGTTAGACCACTGTAAAGTAATTAAATAGACACTCCTCCATGGTTTGAGATTGTTGGCAGGCACCCGAGGATTCGGTTAGCCATGGTTTGTGAAAAGAAATGGTGGGGAGGAGTGTCAAAGCTATAAGTGCATAATATAATGCAAAGTATATAAATTCTCGGAACCGCTCTAAAAGTTGGTTAGCATGGAAGATGATAAGAACTCTATCGCTGATTTGTTGACCATTAGCATACACCTCTCAAAACAATTTTTACATCTGTTTTAAAAATAAAAAGCTCTAGCACATGATCTAATCTCTGCTTCCCTCTGCGAAGGGCCTATCTTTTACTTTTATGTTGAGTCAGTACACCTATTTCCTCTTTCTTTAAGCAAGCATTTGCGTTGTTGAGATACAACCATCTATAGACTGTAATACTTTCAATCATGTCTTTTATTCTTCCTTTGTTTGAGCACAAAGACTTTTATCTATGAGAATATAACTTTGAAAGTTTTTCTTTGACTGCAAAGAGAACCGTGATGGTTGAGCTGCAAGTTCTGCGATATAGCTCTAGTATAAAGACTCTTCTTGAAAGATAAGTTAAATTATTGATTGTTCTCTGACCAAGAACAAAGGTTGCCACCACCAATTGATTTCTTTTATGTACCTTTATTTGTGGTTTTTTATTACTCGTTTCAAGTTAATTGTATGAATAGAGTTGCTGCCTAAAATGACTTGTTCAGTTGAGTAAATATTGATGCTCCTTGTCCGTATTCCTTATTACCGACACTTCACTCCATAAACACGTGGTCTTGTTTACTGAGCTCAGTTTTCGCTTGGGGACAAGCGAGTCTAAGCTTGGGGGGAGTTGATACGTCCATTTTGCATCACTATTTTATATCATAATTTACTGTTATTCATTGATATATTTCATATTAAGACGCATCACTTATGTTATTTTATCTTATTTTGCATGTTTGATGATTATTGAGGATTTATCTGCCGGAGTCAGATTTCAGCTGGAAAAGGCATCGTCAGGCTAACGTATCAACGAAGCTCCAAACATCGCGAGACTTTTTCCGAAGTTCCTATTTTTCCAGAAGACGGAGCTAGCCAAAAGGGGAGCGCTAGGTGGGCCAGGTGGGCCCCACGCCACCCTAGGGCGCGACAGCCATGTGGGCCGCGCTGGGCCCAGGCGTGGCCACCTGGCTTGGCCTCCGGCGCTGCCCCTTCGTGTATATCTCCCCCGTAACCCTAAACATCAGGAGGTTCGTCCACGAAATATTCCGCTGCATCCACGGGACGGAAACCACAGAGAGAGAAAAGCTCTCCGGCAGGGAGAAATCTGCCGGGGAAATTCCTTCCCGGAGGGGGGAAATCATCGCCATCGTCGCCGTCATCGTGCTGGACTTCATCAGGATCATCATCGTCATCATCCACCGCTCCACCATCATCATCTCCACTGCTCCACTCCGTTCCGCTGTAACATCTAGGGCTGCACCTTGTCTAGTTCATTGGGGAGACTCTCCCGGTGTTAATTACTCCTTGTTGTTGATGCTATTGAGTTTTATCGGTGAATTAAGGTTTATGTCCAGATTGTTATTCATCATTATATCACCTCTGATCATGATCCATATGATGTCTTGTGAGTAGTTCGTTTAGTTCTTGAGGACATGGGGAAAGTCTTGCTACTAGTAGTGGAATAATGTTGAGTAATATTTAATGGTTTGATATTTAAGTTGTGGTGTCATTCTTCTAGTGGTGTTATGTGAACGTCGACTACATGATACTTCACCTTTATGGGCCTAGGGGAATGCATTGTGTATTTAGCTTGCTAATTGTGGGGTTGTCGGAGCGACAGAAACCTGAACCCCCATTGGTAAGTTAGTGCACAAGGGAATGTAGGATCTGAGAGTTTAAGGCTGTGGTTAGATTTATCTTAATTACTTTCTTGTAGTTGCGGATGCTTGCAAGGGGTATAATCACAAGTACGTATTAGTCCTAGGAAGGGCAGTGCGTTAGCATAGATTCACCCACACAACACTTATCGAAACATTGAAGATTAATCAACTACATGAAACGAAAGCACTTGACGAAATTCCCATGTGTCCTCAGGAACGTTTGGTAATCATAAGTAACACAACCGGATTGTCCTTTGCACTCAAAAGGATTGGGTCACTCGCTGCAATTATTATTGCTCTCGTTTATTTACTCATATTGTATTTATCTGCTATATTGAAAACCCCTAAAAACTTGTCTGCTAGTATTTACAGTGAATCCTTGATCAAAACTACATACCAGCACCTTCTGCTCCTCGTTGGGTTCGACACTCTTATTTATCGAAAGTACTACGATACACCCCCTATACTTGTGGGTCATCACGTCACACCTTGTGAAACCACCGGACGTGATCACACAACACCCACCAAGTTGTCGACAGAGAAGGCCGACTTTAGGGCCTCTCGCTTCGGGTCGTGGAGCGCTGCTCCTCCCAGCGGACAACTGCCACTACATCTGGCAAGGCATTCAAAATTGTTTATCTAGTGTAACTACGGCGGGACAAAGTCGCTTTTATGAAAACTGATGTAAGCCCGGTGGCGACAAAAAAGGATTCAAGTATGTTCTTTAACGTGAGTGTGTGATGACGTGCTACAAGCCATCACGGAGAATGATGAGGGTGTCGTCTGCATTTTGGAGGACCGGACAAGGTACGTCATGGACAAGGGGATGAGGAAGGAGACCGTCTCAGGAAGCCTAAAGAACGAGTTGCTAAAGGACGTCGGCAACAATTATGTAGAGGAAGGGAGAAAGAGGATCACCTTGGCGGAGACCCCGGAGATATTGGATCGAAAGGCAGCACCGCAGTTAGACCAGAGAAATTGATGCGCGAGATCTAATCCCTCCAACCCTGGGGAAGCCTTTAATCCGCAAGATAATATCAAGAGCTTCCCAACTAATCGAGTCGAAAGCTTTGCGGAAAGTTGAACTTGAAAACCATAGTAGGGCGAGCGCTTGTGGCATGCTTGGATGATATCGGTGGTGTAGCCGAAGTTCTCCGTGATGGAGCGGCCGGAGAGAAAGCAGGTTTGGTCGGGATGAACACGGAAGGGGAGTGAGATATCAATAAAGCTGGGAGACCCACCTCTCGTCTCGCGACCGCGTCGCCCCCCGCGCGGGCGACCGGTCGCCGCCGCCGTCTCCTTCCAGCGAGCTTCCCCTCCTCCTCTTCTCAGCGGCCGTCGTCGGCGTGCGTCTCGGGCTAGTCCCGGGCGGCGCCAGCGCCGGCGGCCCACTGCCTTTTCCCCCTCGGTGGCGTGCTAGCGCGGGGCGGGGCGGAGCCCAGGCGGCGGCGGTCCGGGGCGGTGGTGTTCCTCTGCTTCAGGTGGTATGAGCGGCGGCGGCGCCGCCGTTGGTGGCGGTCGTGGCAGGAGCACGGCCAGGGCCCTGCAGGCCCAGATCTGGGCCCTTTGGGCCCGATCTGGGTTAGGCGGGTCTGATTCATTTGACTGTCGAACGAAGCATGTGACGGGAGTGGCGGCGACGACGCCGCGCCTGCTACAGCATGGCGGGCGGGAGCTTCGCGGACTCGTCTGGGTTTGGCCGGGCCTTCGGAGCCGTGAGGGTAGCGGCGGCGGTGACCTACGTGTTGCAGCGTGGCGGCGAAGACTTGACGGGCCTGTCCAGGGCCCGGCCGGGCCTACCGGCCTGGTGTGTCTCTGCTGCCGTGTCCGTTCGGCACCCGCCGCTGGCGGTGGAGGATGTCCTCCAGGTGGTTGTGCTGCTGCCGCCCTCTGGCTCCATGGTGGCCTGGTGTGCTCTTGTATGTCGTGTCCGGTCGGCTACCATCTATGATGGTGGAGGCTGGTCCCTCCTGTGTAGATGTGGTACTGCCGCTCCTTGTCTACGGCGGGTTCTTCACAGTACGGTCGGCCTCGCAGCGAGTACCATGGTGATACGACGATGGTGACTTCAATTCCGTGGTGGCGTATGTTGGTGGGTGGCAAGACGGATGGAGCGCTTCGGATTGTCCAGAGATGTGGTTTTTTGGGGGTTGGAAGAAATCCCTGTCATCTTGACACCGACGCGGTGACGCTTGTGAGTGTCGCTCTTCCTTCTTGAAGGGCGTCGGGTGTACCTCTTCCCCACTACCTGTAGCGTGCCGGGGGAAACCCTAAGACCTGTCCGGGCAACAGCAGCGTCATCGTTGTTTCCTTCTTGGAGGTGTTGTTTGGTACGCGGCGTTTTCGAGTGCTAGGATTGTGGTGGGAATTTGCCGGAGAGGACGCAGCGGTTGCGAGTCACTTTCGTTTTCGTTGATCCGCTAATGTTGGCATTGTTTTCTCTTCTTTCTTCGCTTTCTTTTCTTTTGGGCTTATCTGTGCTGTTTGCCCCAGTAGTGGTCTCAAAGTTGTATCAGGTGGTTGCTATATTAATATAGCGGGGCGAAAACCTATTTGTTCATGAACACGGAAGGGAACCAGGGCCCTTACGAATAAGTGTTAATGCATTTGGTCGGCATTGGAAATTGTAATGGCTGCAGAAGAGAGAGAGGCTAAAATTCATGTGGCTTGCAAGTTTCTATCATCATTGCTGATTGTTGCTTTCAGCAAGCACTTAGTGGGATAACCACCAAATCTATTCGATCTACAACTACATACTTTAACGGATCAGCAATCTTTCTCTTTCAAACACACGGAGTGGTAGAGACACAAGCTAGGTCATATGATTGGCACGCGATTCCCATGAATTTTGTTGAGCATATGATGCTTCTGTTGTCAGATTCAGATACATAACATGCATGTCTCCAAAGTAGGTGATGAGTGCATGCCGTTGCTATGTTCATGTGGGAGGAAGATCATCTAACTGCCGTTGCAGCACTACAACAAACCATATATGTCATTTGAGAGGGAGGAAGATCATGCGTGTGAATCTGATGCTCTGAATCACCACTCTGAACTTTACACCAAGAGGTGTTAACAGTGGTCATTTATCTAAAATGATCTTATCTACGATAGGATTGATTAAGGAAATCCCATGGAATAAACTTGAGCTTGATCCCCAAGTGTACATTATAGAACTATTATCTCTTGTTCCTGCTTGGCCATGTCCATGGATCATACAGTACTATCTGTGCAATTCAGTGATGGTGTAGTCTGCTCCCACTAGCAATGGTACCAACAGATCGGGGTAATCTTCCTCCACTTTGTAATCATGCAGGAGGAATCCATTAGTACTAACCACATCCGTGTTAATCTTCCTAGCTAGTCTCAATTTAATTAAGTTGACCACAATTCTGGCTAGCTTATCCTTTGCTATTTTCACATGCCTTCGCGTTATCCACCTACTTTAAACTATTCTGTAAATGGACCATATATATTTTGGGCCATATTTATTTGTTCTGAATCAAAAATATATTGCTGGTATTAATTTCTGAATCAAAAGGTATATGCACATGCTGGACAGGACAAACTCTGCTCACCATAATTCCACGTGGCATGCATTGCTGATATATAAACTGAACGTCACGATAGCTGTTGCATTGCATCAGTTTCTGGCCGTTACAACTTTACTTTGCTCTGTCACGTTCTTTCTTTCCTCTTCTTCCCAAAGCAAACTCATTTCGCTCTGCTCATGAACTGATCATTTCGCCATGAATCCATCGTCACCACCTCATCAGCAGCAGTTGCAAGACCAAGAGCATGATCAAGATGGATGCCTGACCATGAAGAAGAAGGAGCAGGGGTGGGCTGAGGCGGCGGCGTGCGCCCTGGCCGGCGAGGCGCGTGCGCAGCGGGGCATCGCGCTCCCGCTGATCGGCATGAACCTGACGTGGTTCGCCAAGCAGGCCGTCACCACCGCCTTCCTCGGCCGGCTCGGCGACCTGGAGCTGGCCGCCGGCACGCTGGGCTTCAGCTTCGCCAACGCCACGGGGTTCGCCGTCCTCACGGGCCTCTGTGGCGCCATGGACCCCATCTGCGGCCAGGCGCACGGCGCCGGGAACGCGGCACTGCTCCGCAGGACGCTGCTCATGGCCACTGCCATGCTCCTCGTCGCCTCTGTGCCCATCGCGCTCCTCTGGCTCCGCGTCGACACCGTGCTCCTCCGCGTCTTCGGCCAGCAGCCCGACATCGCCGCGGTGGCGAGGAGGTACGTCGTGTGCCTCCTGCCGGACCTTGCCGTCGCCTCTTTCCTCGGCCCGCTCAAGGCGTACCTGAGCTCACAGGAGGTGACGCTCCCGACGCTCTTCGCCTCCGCCGTGGGGCTCGCCATCCACGTCCCGCTCACCGCGTGGCTGTCACGGACCAGGGGTGTCGAGGGCGTCGCCTCTGCCGTCTGGCTCAGCGACCTCGCCACCGCCGTCGGGCTCGCGGCCTACGTCCTCCTCCTCCTCGCGAAAAAGAACAATGGCAAGGCGGAGGCGCCGCGGTGCGGGAGGTGGTGGTGGCCGGACCCGGAGAGGACGGCGGATTGGGTGCGGCTTCTCCGTCTGGCCGTCCCGTGCTGTCTGAACACGTGCCTGGAGTGGTGGTGCTACGAAATCCTGATCCTGCTCACGGGCCGCCTGCCCGACGCCCGGCGCGCGGTGGCGGTGATCGCGGTGACGCTCAACTTCGACTACCTCCTCTTCGCCGCCATGCTCTCCCTCTCCGTGAGCGCCTCCGTGCGCGTCTCCAACTCCCTCGGCGCGGGCGACGCAGCCTCCGCGCGCCGCGCCGCCACCATATCCATCATGGGCGGCATCCTCGCCGGCACCGCCGGAGGCGCGCTCATGCTCGCTTTACGCCATCAGTGGGCACGGCTGTACACGCGGGGCGCGGAGGTGCGGGACGGAGTGGCGAAGGCGATGAGGGTGATGGCGGCGCTGGAGGTGGTGAACTTCCCGCTGAACGTGTGCGGCGGCATCGTGCGGGGCACGGCGAGGCCGGCGGTGGGGATGTACGCCGTTCTGGGAGGGTTTTATCTCGTGGCGCTGCCGGTCGGTGTGGCTCTGGGGTTCAGGGCCCGGCGAGGGATCGAGGGGCTGTTGGCAGGGTTCATCATCGGCGCGGCGGCGAGTCTGGCGGTGCTTGTCGTGGTGATCGCGCGCATGGACTGGAAGGCCGAGGCGGACAAGGCGCGGGTACGTGCTGGTGTCGGCGCCGTTGGTGATGATGTACCCGGCTCCGGCAAGGAGGAGGCACCGTGCGGGAACGCCGGCGAGGTTTGACGACGAGTGACTGCATTGTCATATCTGGGTGCTCGTTCGATCTAGTATTCCGACGAGTGACTGCATTGTCACATATTGGTTCAATCACTCCGGTAGCTAGCTATGTACTCAGAGGGA
Source organism: Poa pratensis (assembly GCA_947311845.1). Classification (NCBI taxonomy): domain Eukaryota; kingdom Viridiplantae; phylum Streptophyta; class Magnoliopsida; order Poales; family Poaceae; genus Poa; species Poa pratensis. The sequence goes on along the minus strand of CAMZMU010000097.1, from coordinate 39,700,212 downwards.
AAATAACAGAACGGACATATTTAAGGTTAGCATGAAAAACATATTAACCATTCGCTAAGTTTCGTGAGACTGGGACAAATGAAAATGCTGACATATTATTTTTCAAAAAATTACATACCGAAACTTATAACTAATACTATATGACTATATGAGTGATGTGTTTTATGTTTTTTTTAACTTTCAGACACATGTATTGCCAAGTTTTAGAAAGCGGCTACGTGCACGAGGAAATGTTGATGCGCTGCCAAAGGCAAATATAAAAAACGAATGCGAAGTTCATCAAGAAAATTAAGCCTGCTAGCAGAAGACAGATACTACTACTTGTTTCCTCAGCAGCTAGCAGCACAAGAACGAGGCAAATCCTCGGGATTATCGCAATGTGCTCCTAAGGTAGGACGGAAAACGTTTGTACATGAGCGTAATAAGAGTAAATATAATAATGTGAGGGAATCAATTTTACAATTTACATATCATATTTTTGCTGAGTTGGAGAGAATTGGAGAGAATAAAAGTGTGGTGTATATTAAGTTATTAACATCGAAGTACAACACGATTGTTATTCTTTTGCAAAGAATTATAGATGCTAGATTGAGACTGTATTTGAAGCCCCCTGTATATACAACAATAGTCGAGTTAGGTACGTAGGTTTTTTAGACTACTATGCATCAAAACTCTTAACAAGGATCTGCTGCTTAAACCGAAGAAAAGAGATCCCTGCAATCTTGAGCAAGTGAGGGAACATTCCCCTGTGCTTTTTTCTATGTGATGGTGCTCCTAGGTTTACATTTATCTAGAGAGGCATTGCTCAGAAGTCATGTGTGTTATGGTTGAACGTACCCAATTGAAAGAGTTGTAGTGCTATGCGAGGAATAGGACACAACCAGAAGTTCTTATTGACGAGGAATATATTATGATGAATAAGGATGGAAATGGGGCGGGTTTAGACAGATATACCAAATCCAAATCCAGATACATGTCCATCAACCTCACTATGGTCTGTCCACAAAAGTATCCATGTGCATGGATGTTGCCACATATCCAAACCAATCAGGTTACTCGGGTATCCATGGATATCCATGAGTTTACGTGCTATGCACAGTACTATTTTAGCATACAACAACATTTCAACAACAATATCAACAATATTCCAACCACAAAGTACTTAAAATATGTAGAATTTCATACGATCACACCACAAAATACATTGTGTCATCTCAATCTCACGGACAAGGAGAGCTGGACCTAGGAAAAAATCACATGTCTCGCTGACATGTGGGTCCCATATGTCAGCCGGGTATCCATTGGATATACACTGGGCAAAACCTTTAACCGTACCCACCCCATAAGTGAACGGATATCCGCCCCATGAAATCTCATTTTGGATCCGTGGATAAAATTGACATCCTTATCGATGAATACCTCACATTTTGCTCGAGATGGATCCACGATGTCACGACAAGGTAAGGTCTAACTGGGACCTGAGGCCTGTTGAAGGTATGTTTTCACACCTAAACTTACTTACCTTTGTATATGTGAGCTATTGACTTACTTTTTTAAAAAACAAGCATATTTAGATAAGTATTAAATCTAGGGGCGCCAAACATTGAAAAGAGATGCCTACATGGTTTGCGAAATGGCTCAGGACATATGTTAGTTTTCACTCGCTTGTTATTAGAACTCTCCGCTGTCAGTTTTTCATTGCAAAATGTTATATATTTCTTTGCTTCTGTTGTAATTTTGACTACCAAGAATGCAAATGAGGTAGATCTTGATCTCCTCACAATGGCAATTGTCATGGTTAGATGGTCATGAAATGGTGTTCCATTTAGCACCGTTGAACGTGATGTGAATAAGAAGACACATAACAGTGAAATCATGATAGCAGATACATATGGCGAAGAGGCAGTGGCGATTGATTACTATGCAGTTACAACACCACGTCGACAGGTCTGTGGTTTCGTTTACATGTGACTAGTTTAAACGAAGAATGCATCAAAAAGTAATGCATTTGAACATCAATGTGGATGTCTATGGTCCAAAGATGTCGAACCGGCTCCTTACAGGGCGACCGTGGGCACGGTTTATTCCCACATCGCGAGCTGGTCAAACATGGGCCCACCACTTTTGGCCTTATCTCTCCACCCACCATTTACTCTCATGGTTATATTGGGTCAATTCATCCTCAGATTCAGATGTCATCTACAATAAAAAAACTGCAAGAAAATCTCTTATTCCAAATGAAAATAGCTAGCAGTCTTGCAAATAACTACATACAAATGAAAATAGCTAGCAATCTTGCAACGACAGTAGGCAGTAGCAATTTCTGAGTTCATCTTTCTCAGTTCTTAAACAACAAATATCTAAATACATTCACAATCTTATAACGAATTATTAACTAAATTACTTAGAGCAGAACCAAAGCAATCTTGAAGGCTTGGGAGAAGGGGAAGGTTTCTTACATTGCAGGTGGTGCCGTCAGCCCGTCACTGCCGTGGACCGTGGTGGTGTTTGAGCCTGACTGCCTGGTGCTGGCGTGCGGCGGCCTGGTGGTGGCCGGGGTCGGAGATGCGGGGGCAGCCGGGGCGGAGACGCGCAGCGGCCGGGGCGGAGATGCGGTGAGGCAAGGCGAGCCAGCGACTCGAGCTGTTGTGTGGAGGCGACGATGGAGCTTCCGGCGGCCGGGGATGGAGCGGAGATGTGGCCGCGGCGCTGGCGCCCGTCCCTGGCGGCTGGCTCCTGCTCTTCTAGGTCACGAAAAGAAATGGGAATGGCCGCTGGGGACTTAGAATCAGAGAGATGTATGCGCTAATCTGCTCGCGAGAAGGATTTTTTTTTGCGAAACACAGTACAACGCAGATGCTCACATACACGTGCACACACTCACCCCTATGAACGCACGCACGCACACCCTACCCCTATGAGCACCTCCGAAAGACTGAGCCGGCGGTCGGGTCTTGAGATTGACGAAGTCACCACAGGCGCCTCGCTGTCGACGGGAACGTCGCCTCCCACTGAAGATTATTCGGCCTAAATGAGAAACACCAATGTCAAATGTAGGATTTGAACTCTGGTGGGCTGGGGGTACAACTACCTTCCTAACCATCTTGCCACAGGCAAATTCTCGCTCGCGAGAAGGATTAGTTCGGGCATTCCGGTCGATTCGGTCTACCTGCAGCGAGGACCGAACATCGCCTGATTATTTCGGTCAGTTCAATCTCATGACCGAAGAGATAACCGAAGACCAAAGTACCTGGTATTTCGGTTTCGGTCTCGGTTATTTCGGGTTCGGTTTTTTATGCCCGGGCTGAGGCTCAATGGCTTTCTTCTACTTGGAGCCACCAGACCCCTGAAGAAACGGATCAACATGCAGAGATGAGACAGAGAAGAGGCCACCTCGCCAGAGCCGGTGACGCCGTGGCCGCAGCGGAGATGGCGACGGCGAGCCTGGACCTCGCCGGAAGCGGTGACACCAACGGAGGCGAGCAAGAAAACTTAACGGTGGGGGTGCGGGTCGCCGGCGCGGAGGTGAACGTGGTGGTGGTGGAGCTTAGAGGCATGGCTGGGGCGGCGCCAAACCGACGGAGGGAGAGATTGGGGCAGGGTGGGGCTGCGAGGCGCCGCGGCAGCGCACCGGCCGCTAGCGTGGAGGCCGGTGCCAGCGGCGGGGGGATGGAGGTCGTCGTGGCGAAATCCGGTGGCGGCGGCATTCTCGTTCCCTCTCTTCTCTAGTGGTGCGGCGGTGATGCTTCATTTTCCTCCTTTCCAGCAGCGCGTACAAGCCTCCTTCCACATACACTGCGTTCTGATAATCGCGGTCGGAAATTCGATCGGGGGCACATGTGACCGGAAGCTAGCCCTGCTGCTAGCCCCCTAACATATTAATTTAACTAGATGATACTCGCTTCATAGAAATCCACTGTGCCTCCCGGTGCATATGCATCTGGTATTTAAAAAATACATTTCAAAATGCAAAAAACAAAAGAAATCACTGACATATCTTTAAAATCTCTGTGACCACAAAGTCATTTCGCAAAAACCAGTAGTTTTTTTTTGGCCTGTGTAAAAAGACAAAAATTAGTTTGCTGAAAAGACTTCTTTTAACACGAAAATTTGTCTTTCTACACAAGTAACAAAAATTATAGGTTTTTCGTGAAACGACTTTGTGTATGTATAGGATGTTAAGATCTATGCGAATATTTTTTACAATTTGTTAACACTTTAAAATTCATTTTAAATAAAGGGTGCATACACAGGAGGGAGGCCTGCAGTGTGAATCATGGTGATGGAGTAATGATGTCAATAGTGACACAAGTAATTTTTTTCCACAAACTAATTATCATCGTGTTGTAATCGCTAAACTTTCGAACCATGTCAAAACATATTATTTCTCTTATGTGCATATAACATGTGATACAATACAACTTGCCTGCTTAATATGCTTTTGTACTTAATTTCCAGAAAAAAAAACCTGTTTCTAGTGATTATATAGATGTGTTTCTACTAACATGGAATCACAAAAGAGAGGAATATAAAGCGGTGGAACTTGAGTACACCTTGTCGACAAAGTGATCTTTCTTTTAGAACATGATTCATCTATCCAAATGCTCGGAGGTAGTACAAATAAACTCAAGGGCGTTGCGAACCAAACCTAAGGACCAAAATATAGAGAAACGTGTCTCCTAGGTAACACAGACTCGGCTGATTTCCATTCATATCGTCATGAGGAAAGGGTGCAGTTTTGATCTCCCTGAGTCCAGAGGACAAATTGGTAGTGACAGACGATTCACCGTTTACCAGATTGACGAGTGCCTCCACACATGCCTCAAAGGCTCAAACGACAGGGATATGCATATGACAAAATTGTAGTGACATGCGTTTGTTGTCTTGCGGCTTGAGCTCAAGTGTTTACACTTCACACGCTGCAATAAACGCTAGCTATAAAGACATTGCCAAATAACTGAAAAGAAGTTCATAGCTGAATTTTGAGCACTACAACAAAGATACCAGAAAGGAGAAATAGGAAAGGAATAGAAAACAATGCTCACACCAGTGCAGTACATGAACAAACTCGTAGTAAAATACACCATTGATAATGAGCTCGGCAACACGAGAGGGTGTAGCGTCGTTGTTAGCCCAAACAGGCAATTGCAGTGTTCACCATGAACAATCAGCACCAGTCACAAATGTTTCTCGGGCCTCCAGCACATTCACCAGGAACTCCCAATAGGTTGCTACAAGACTTGCAAAGGAGTAACACAAAAAACAGGATAGATCCAGTAGAAGCATAAAGTGTTCACAAATTTTCTCCAAATCATAATACATGACACTTGAGCACCAGAGAATGCTCCCCGGTTGCTATCTGCAATCTTACAATGCGAATCCAAGGCTGGAAATTAAGGCAAGCCCATGTGGGCTCAGTGAGCGCCCAATAACCATTTTTTTTTTCCAGTTAGTCAATAGATATATTTTGCACGTCTACAACAAAATATTACGTGTTCGGTAACTATTTCAACTGGTCTTCGGACATGTTCCAAGTACTGAAGTGGTACTGTAACATTATAACAGTTTTGTCTAATAAGCCTAAGAGGCTAAGAATACTAAGTTTAGATGTTCTTTAAGGCCCAATTCTGCACGTACCAAGAGGCAGATATGTTTAAGACTATATAAGGTTAGACATTCACGAATCACGAATGTTGGATGATTACCAAACTATGATTATTCTAGGGTATGCGTGTTGCATATTGATCGCCATGAATGTACGTGATGATACTGAACAGTGGAAACAAAAGAACTGAATGCAATAGTCCCTAGTAAAAGATTAGTCGAAGGAGCTGCACAATTATGGCCAATGAGCCTATCTAAATAAGCTGGGATCAAATCAACATGCATATGCAGGTAAAAAAAACTCAGGTTTTCTACATAAGTTCTACCTCTACAAAGTTGGTTTGGAGTTGGAGTGCTAGGATTGTTCCCAAAATTTTCCATGCTCAGTTAAGGCAAGTTTGACCTTTGTGGCTAGGCATATAGTGCACAACCACAACAGTGACTTGTTACGACTTCCTTAGGGCCCAACTTAACTACCACAGAATAATTCTCTAGCCAAGACATACCACAAAAACAGCTTGCCACACTTTTGGCACACCGTCGCAATATTGTCAGGTTGGCTTACCAAATGCTGGATAATAATAGAGATCAATCCCCAAAGAACAATGAACAGATGGGCGGTTTCACATGCTTGCCAGAAAAGGTCCTAAACTCCTAATAGCAATCTCTAAAACACGAAATTTAATGTCTATGTGATCATCTAGTTCAAGCCAAGTTTTACAGATACACAAAATTGCAAATTTCATGCAAGTATCAAGGGGCACAAAAAAAATTCCAAAAAAATGAGAAACAGAAACAGACATAATCAGTTTATATATCTAGGCCACCCATTTGTGAAAAATTAAAGCACTTCGTAAGGAAAGTTGAATGCATATCTATCCTTACCACCTTCAGGAAAGCATGCAAGTATGATTGTACGAACGCGGAGCCCTCGCAGGGAATTTCCTAACTTGTCAATTTCTGCTTAGCAAACAGACAACAAAAGAAGAATATCATTCAATGGTCACCTTGAATGAACCACATCCAGAAAAAGGCTACTGCCAAGGAAACTTGTCGCATGCCAATAATTCACCACCATATCAACATACTGGACAAGCCATATCAAACTGAACTGAAATAAAATTAAAACATTATATTATTTCTAATGACATTCTCCACCCCAAAGGCTATCATAATCAAACCAAGAGATATGCTCGACTAATTTTAAGAACAAAACAACTATCTACAAGTAAACAATTCTTGTACTGGGATCAACAGTTCTGCATATAACCAAGTAGCTAGCTGAGTGTGTCCATCTCAAAACCAAGTAAAGGGGCTCTCTTTTCCTTTGCAATTTTAGTGTTTAACCTGAGATGCACAAAATTGTTGGCTGCAAGACCTTTCAATTAGGCATATAGACCACCCCCAACATGCCTATGTTACTACATGCTCTCATGCTAACATCCAGGATCAGTATCACCATATCACATGTTTACTCATATTGTCCGTTCTGCCCATCCCTTCTAGGTCTATTCCTCTTTGAGATTCTGGAATTTGCATGCCCTACTAGGTACAAACAACCAATCGATTTCCATGTCAAAAAAATAAAAAATCGATGAAGTGGCATGCAGTTATATGTGAATAATCAAATCCACACTTTAATTAGGCATGCAGTAAGCTCTCCAGCAAGTAATTCGATAAAAGATGGCAAGTAAGCAAATTGTTAAGGTTAAATCTCATGAATAAGAAATTGATACATGTAGCTACGAGCAATGTGTTCTAAATAACGACAAACAGTTCACGAACAATCACCCCACTATTTAGTGTTTACAAGATAAATGGCAACGTACACTGTTTAAGTACAAGTCAGATATTATGTACATAGTTATACAATGAAAGCATTTAAGTGAACTTTCGTCTAAAATTGTAAAAAAAATAGGCTCCCAGCGATTGCCCATGGAAGCAGCAGAAAAGGGAAGATTTGGCTATATGCTTGTTAAATGCTTCAGCATAAATGTTTCGTGCTATAATTTGTGATGGGCAGGGGTACAGATTTTTTCTAATATAAAAAGAAGCCGTATTCAATGTCTACATAAACTTTCCTTTCCATCAGTATGGACTTCAAATTTGATTTGATGCAATGTATAGGCCACCTTTACCTTGCAAATAGACATTTCCCGAAGGTCTTTATTTAGAGCAGAGCCTAGTTTTTAGGGTCTATTTCAAGTGACCGTCTTCTGGAATTTAACATAAGCAAACTGATGGCAACTTTACATATCAGAAGTGCCCTAATATTATACACATTGAGAGGCGATTTGCTACTCACATGGGTACCTACACACCATGCCATTACACGCCGATGTAAGCCGTATATACCTGTTTTGGATTGATATTGTAGTAGAGTAGGGATTTTTGGTGTACAAAATTGGTTTCGGAATTTCAAAAAAAAAAATTTGGTCCTCTTTTTTTAGGGTTGACTTTTTTCATTGACTTTTAGAAATAATTATCACAGTCAGGATATGATTTGAAAAAAATTCAAAATACTTTTGAATAATCCTAGTAACTCTAATGTTGAGATCCCCCCACTCTTTTGAGTATTCTCTTTGTTTCCGTGACGTATACGAATTTTTCAAACTAGGGTGTGTAGGTACCCATGTGAGTAGCGGCTATTTTTCCTATACACATTTGACATAAGACTATAAGAGTTTTATGTTTCTATACAATATAGCTTTTACATGTTTGGTAACAATGTTATGCGATCTTTAGGCCCCAGCACACAGAAGGAAAAAATTCATGTGTACCTATATCCATACATGGAAATCGAGTACTCGCTCCAACCCGTTTTAAACTATAAGGCAAATAGTTTCTGCAATTTCCTTTAAAAATACAGGGCGGTATTTCGAAATGATGACTTTTTCTCACTTGTGTCCTCATTTATCTCTCATCCATCTTCACCATCTATGGCTAAAAACGCATACTAATTATTCACTCTCATATTCCCAAAACATTACACAACACCACGGTCATTTCCCTCTACTATTAACTGCTTATCTCGTGCTAGACCAGAAAGCGCCTTATAATATGAAATGGATGGAGTACAGTATTCAAAACTATAGGCTAGACGCTTAGAAATAGAAGCTGTCCCAGAGTCAGAATAACTTCAGGAACTGAATATCCAAAATAGCAACAAAAAGTACCATAAAAGTATGAATAGTCTGCTGCGTGACATAATAACAAGAGTTTAAGGCCACTACAAGTTCCAGTACAAACATGCAGAACTACCTTAACCCAAATGCATGAACATGTCTCGATTTTCAGTGGTCTCAAACTCTCAAATAGGTCCAAACAGCGCTGGCAGCAACCTGGTGAAAGAACGGGGGGAAAGCAACTAACTAAACTACTGAACTTAGGACAATACCGTTGCACTTGAGAGGGTAAATGCAGCCACCAAACCTACCTTCAGATCTCGTCGAGTACTGAACTAGATAACAAGAGGTCTAGCGCCTATTTCCACGGAAGTTGCCCTTCGCAGCTACATTTTTGTTTACTGACTTGGGCCCTCCAGGAATCCTGAGAAATGGGTGAGAGTTTCAAACCAAAGAAATGTTTCACCTAGGATATTCAAATTCAAATTAGTACAACTATATACTTACATCTTCTGCCTCTTTGCAACATCATGCTTCATTTTCAGAACAAGGTCCATCGCATGCTGCTGATGCTCCCTTGTATGCACATGTAGGCCCAGGTCTTCTGCACTCCCACAGTTAAACATGCATATCCGGCACCAACCAACATCTCCATTACTGAAGAATCCACCCTGTACATTACAACAATCAGCCGTTCAGTAGTTAATCGGTACATCAATCAAGTATATAAAAATAGCATATGGAAACTCATTATGCATCAGGAATAAACGCAAAGATTCAATATTCATAACCCACCGAACTGAAGCGGCCAGATTCTTGTGGAAAACCATGTCGAGAATAGTCATCAATATGTGGATTATCTGGATGTATGTGACCATGGAACCGGTGGCCAGAAGGTTCAATTCCATGCAATTGACCATGTCCAAGGGGTTCAGCACCATGTAGATTTCTCGGAAGAAAAGCATCACCAGGGTGGAAATGTGTAGGAGGGAACCCTGGATTGCCAAAATCATGCGGTATATTCCCTGGAAGGTTGCCAGGGCCTAGTTGGTCTTTATGAAGACCTCCAGGACCAGCTGCCATCCCTTGAAGAAATGTACCTGAAAATCATTTCAACCCATTAAAGAGCCACTGAAAGTATTATGAAAAGGATCAAGTAGCCATAAGCTCTCCGTCATTCATTAACCGCATGGAGACCTGCTGATAATGAGGTTTCATATCAAGCCTTGACTTATTAGAACCATCTTACAATCTTTACCTGGGTTTCTAGGCATTCCATCAATCCTGTGAAGGCCGAAATCTGGACCAGGTGACACAAAGTCAGGATGACCAACAATTGAATGGGGTTTCCTTGACAAATCTTCAGGGAAGCCTATAGGATATGAGCCTGGCTTGTTTGGGAATGGAGGCCTTCCAGGTAATGAATCGGGACCATCAAAAGGCATAGGGCCTCTCTGAAAACCGTCGCCATCAAGATGAGTTGGCCCAGGAAATTGCTTCATATTCACTTCAATATCTTTAAGGTCGCCATTGTATCTGCCAGGATATGGTGGCGCCAAGGACCTGAAATGTTCCCGTGAAGAATTGAACCCTTCTTCGTGGAAAACCCTGGAATTTCCAAGTGGCCCGCCGCTAACACCATTGCCCTTTGTCATTCCTGAATGGATGGAAATGTTGGTCAAGATGCCTGCAGAATAGAAAAACTCAAAGATGTATGTATTTGGTTCAAGAGGATTACCAGCAGGATGTGGCCGGCCAACATTTTCTGGAGCAAAAGGAGGCATAGGTGTGTCGTGATACCCAGGCAAGGGTCCACCCATGGGTGGCCGAATCATGCCATCATCAGATCTGATGGCTGCAGGCCGTGGAAGGTTTTGGGCAAGCGTCCTTGGTGCCATTTCAGATTGATATAAACCAAATGGCTGTTGCGGCATTGTAGGCCTGATATTTTCAGAAAAACTATGACTAGGTGGCCTCATTAGATTCGTCTGACCTTGTGTGAGCATATGCTGAGGAAGCCTGGTATCAAATTCAGACAGACGCTGTCGACCCATGCCTGGGGGCACATAGGACCCCAGTGCTCCCATATCTTTCTGTGATGCCTGTTGCAATGATCCTCCTTTCTCAAGATCGTTCGATATGTTGGAAGCTTCAGACTGTGTATTACTTTTCTGGCCACCTAATTCATCATTTCCTTTGCCTGGTCTGAACTATCTGCACCGCCCAATGCAATGCCAGTTTGTGTCACATTTTTTCTAGTACTACCATAATCAATCTGCTCTCCGTTCACATTTTTAGCACCTAGCGATTCCGGTTTTATGCCAGAAGATTCACCGCCTCCATTTGTATTATCACCTACTTCAGTATTGTCAGTAGCATTAGCTGCATTTTCTGACTTTCCAGATTCTTGGAACTGCTGCGGTGCTGCAGCATTACTCATAGACCTGCTAGTCGAAGGTGGAACATGCTGATGTTGCATAAATGGTGGACCATGGGGCTGGAAAGGTTGCAAATGCATATGTTGTGATGGGTGCATTCCTTGTTGGTACAGTTGACCTGTTTGTGAAGGAACAGATGTGTTAACAGGAAATCCTTGTGGCGGTGCCTGGGAAGGAATGCTTGGATGCGTTGGTGGCCGTTGAACATGATGCCCAACATGTTGCTGATGTTGTGATGTATGCTGAATACCTTGAGGAGCCAGCATGGCTGGCTGCTGGCCCTGCAATGGAAATTGACCCTGCGGAGGATGTACAAGTGCAGTATGCTGAGGACCAGCTAACTGTTGGTGAGAAACATTTGCAGGGCGTTGAAGTGGAGCACCATGTGGCATCTGATTTGTTGGCTGAGGCTGCGAATAAGATTGATGACCCGCTACCGCATGTACTGGAGGATTCTGAGTTGTGCGACTGGATGAGACTGATGGTAGACCTGAGGTTGTGGGTACGATTGCTGCTGCACTTGTGGATGCTGCTGTTGTATCTGAGATTGAAGATGTTGCTGCTGAGGTAGGAACTGCATTTGCGGGTGTTGATGCTGGGGCACGGCTGCAGATGTTGTGGAGGATGAGGTTGTACATGTGGCTGCAACTGGGAGGCTATTGCTTGAGTTGTAGGCATTGCAAATGGTTGACTACCAACTTGAGTATGGGCTATAGGCTGTGCATCACCTTGTGGGTGCATCTGTGGATTTTGAAGCACTGAATTTGATGTTGGATTCTGCTGAGTCTGCGGCTGAACAACTGGTGCTTGGACTTGAGGATGATGAGACTGATTCTGGGACTGGTTTGGCACCATGTGTTGGGGCTGTGAGGGCTGCAGGAATTGGGGCTGAGCATATGGAACAGGTTGAGCAGGAACTTGAGCAACATTTTGGATTGTCACTTGCGTTTGAGGTTGTGTGTACTGCTGGTATTGGCCATACTGTTGATACTGTTGAGTGTAGGGGTTGTAGTCAGGGTAATGCTGCTGGTAATACTGTTCGTACTGGAGCTGCTGCTGGTACTGCTCAGCTGTTTGAGTTTGTGGAGCAACTGCTTGACCTTGACTAGCAGCAGTAGGTGTCGCTGCGAAAGAGGCCACAGCCATCATGCTTGCCGTGGTCGCACCAGCTGAACTAGTTGCCACTGCAGGAGCTGTTACAGCTCCAGCTGTAGTTGCAGGTGGAACTGCTGCAGGTGCCACTGAGGAAACTGCAGAAGGATCTTGGGTGACTGCCTGGGTTGTTGCAGCTGATGACTGTGTCAAACTACCCTGTTGTGACTGGGGTTGCACACCCTGCCAACAGACGCAAAGGTACAAAAGGATTAATGCACAGAGAAATAGTTCTAGACTCATAGAGCAAATAACTTAAGACATGATGGACGTACAGGACAAAGCTGAGCATGTTCTTGCACTTGACGATGTACAATCTGAGTAGCACATCGGTTACAAACAACAGGGGAGTTCCCATAGGCGCAAGAAGTACCATGTGTGATGCATTCAGACAGATTTCCTTGCCACTGGCAACCACTCTTGTTATACAGGCAGTGTACTGCAACTTTACCAATTGACTCGGCAAGCGATTTATTAAAATCCACCAGAGGCTGCATATTGGAAAGCAGGTTGTAACAAAGAGGGCGCAACATCCAAATATACTTAACTCACCTAAGAACAAATCACTTCCTTAAGAGCAAAGCAATACCTTGGAATCGGATTCTGTCACCAAGTAGCCATCATAAGGACAGGCTTGTGTTGTTGCAGCTACATAAGTCAAGCAAGGTTTGCAGTAGAGATGTGTGCACTGAGTTTGCAGAGCCTCGTTGGGGTATATGAGTGTTCGGCAAACAGGGCAAAAATATTCACCAGGAAGAGATTGTATATTCAGAATACATTCATTATCGAACCCCATTGTATGGTCTCACTGACTTCTATCCAATAAGGGTTCTGACACCTGCACATATGCTAATTTCATAAACTTGTGCCTTCAAAATGTATGAAGAGCTAACAAACAGAAATCTAACAATGATACAAAATGTCAAATATTTAAACCGATAAAAGAAAGCCAAGACAAACTTTCAAGAAGGCAATTTTCAACACATGGCATCACCACATACCCAAAGAACTAAAAAAGGAACAAAAGTGTTAGCCAATGATGTACAATGATGATGAAACGGTTTATGTTCTAACAATAGCAAGGCAAACTTTAAGAGTCAACTAAATCGAAGGTACAGCTGCATACAGCTACACTAGATCAGAGCAAAGAATATAAGGCATGTCTAATCGCCACACTCTACATAATCAATGCTTTATGAACATCCATAAAAAGCAAGCCATTTTAAGTATTGCAAGTGGGTCCACACGGCATACTCATGTTTTAGCTTTCAAGTGTGCCAGGTCATTTATTCAGCACAAGAATACAACGTTTGCAAAAGAAACGTGTTACCAAACAGTAATCGTATCCCTAATGTGCTAGCACAATAAGGTTGAGACATACAACACATGCCTCTACTATAGAGTCTTAACTAATCAGAGAAATGAATGTTTGTTATGTTTGAGAGACAGACATATGGCAGATTATCTGTTATCAGCCAAAGTAGCATAACTGAGTCAATCTCAAACCACAGTGAGATTTTTTTTTTTTTAAGTACAATGTCTAGTACTTATATAAGAATTTGGGTCAAACTAAACCAAAAAGTAATGCTACTTCCAGCTATAGGTCAGACCCAAAGCAACGAGTGTCAAGGATGTCTAATTATGTTATCACTTCCTACAGCCTGATTAACAGCCATAGAAAGAGTGCCACGTAAAGTGCAGCCCGTAATACACCAGGCTCTTATTTATTTTTAGCTTGGAGTTCGGTAGGGTTTTGTTTGCCAAAAGAAGACAAGTTTGAGGAGCAAAGTTACCTAACGGTACCCCTAAGTATCTGATGTGCTAGCATGATATGCACTTCGCATATACAACATGTGCTTCCACCAGACAAGGTGGAAAATAGACAGACATATGGCAGCTAATAAATGTAGCTACAATTTAACAAAGTACAGAGCTGATCTCCGCAGAAGAAATGCATGATGCAACCAGAGTACTGATAACAATCAAATATACTATTAAAGCTCAAATCGCCATTATAACCAGGCAAATAGTGAAGCACTTCATTGTTAACACCGAAAGAAGTGGCAGACACAGGAACTTTTGCAAAATCTGGGCAAACCACACGTCAAAGTGCTTAGAATGTAAAAAATATATCATGTTAATCACCATAAAAAATCACTCGAAGTCCGGCATCACGCAGGGCAGCCACCCCGGTAGGAGGGACGCTAAGACCACCCATTCATATGAATCTAACAATGGTAACTAACAGCATAAATGATAATACAGAGGGAATCTGAGTATCACTAGCAACAGACAACATTCTTAGAACTGAAGATAAACTATTTCAATCTTACATTATGTCGAGTAATCAAGGCGATGAAGCTAGTCCGCTATACTATTACGCCAACAGAAACAACATACTGAGTGAATCAAAGTAGCACTAGTAACGAACTACATTATTTAAGCCAAAATAGCTTGCTAACTAACTATTCCCTCCATTCCGAAATAAGTGGCGTGGTTTTAGTTCAGACACTTATTTCAGAACGGATGTAGTATTTACAATAAGAATTACGGAAGCAGGCAGGTTATCAAGGTTAGGAAACTGCCAACTACGTTACCAAGCGGAGCAGAAACGACATGCCAAGAAAATATAGGCATGCACCAAACATCATGCCAAGAAACGACATGCCAACTAGTGAATTATATAAATTAGAAGCTGGCAATGCTTTGGTGCCACCAGGCGCCTAAAAATATAGTCATGCACCAAACATCTACGCAAAATACTAGCGGGTAGTCATGCCATATAAAAAAAATTGAGAGTGAGGTATAACACACTGTTTCCGAACACACCCACAAGAGGCAAACAAAGAGGGCATGGATCAAGAGTAGGTACAAACGATCCACAGGTCACCACTGATGCTTTCACAAATGTGCAAGCAGTGAAGCAAACTATCGGATCAGCAGCAGCAGTAAACCAGTGAACAGTATACACATGATAAGGACCAACTGACTAGTGCATATCAGGCGGCATCAACAAAGGATGGCGGAAATCTATATCCAAGGTTGGACTTAACAGGGGAAACGGGGGTTCAGATGAACGAATCCCCAATTTGTTTTCCCAAAAATAAACAGCTATCCGGGATCTCAATCAAAAGTAGCGTTAGTTGAGGGAAATAGGGATCAAAATACATGGGCGGACCCGAACGTCCTGTCGATCTTGAAAAGGGAGATTTGTCTAAATTGATTCGAGTGTACTCACCCGCGCGAAAATCCGAACAAGCTAGGGCTTCGTCACCAGCAAAAGGAATCGCGTCCTGACCACGCTAGCCCAGCAGCAGTACACGGGATCGGCGGAGGAGGGGGTAGGGGCGTTCGCGATGGCAGGCGCGCTTTGGTGGTGGTGGAGGAGGAGGAGGGAGGCGGCGGCGGTGGACGAGGGGAGGGTTTCGGCGGTGAGGGACACCGGGACGATGCTGTGTGAGGGATTTGGAAGCTAACAAGGGTTACGATTCCTTGGCCAAGCCAAGCCGACCGGAATATTGGATTTTGTCAAGGGTTATTGTATAAAATGTTTATCAGGTCATTCCCGAAGAAAGATTTTACTTTTTGAAACTAGCCAATTTTTTTATAATACATTTATTTAATTAAATTTGAAAAATATAACGGAAAACTACGAAATTACAGGAATAATACGGCCTCGGCTAGATTTGGGCCGACAAGATCTCGTCGGCCAGAGTTGGGCCGAAAAGCGCTCGTCGGCTTAACTCCAGCCGACTGCTTTGCATGGCGGGCCACGCCTGCGGCCGACAGGCCTTTCGGCGTGACGTGGCCTCCCGTCGGCCCAAGCCTGGCCGACCGGCCCCTCATCGGCCAAAGCCTGGCCGACAGGGTGCTGAATAAGGCTCGACCGAGCCTTATTCTTCCTCGCGTTCTTCTTCTTCCTTTCTTTCTCACAGCAGCTCCCTGCTGCCCGATCTGTCAATCCAACCAACAATTCTTCCTGCATGTAGTGTTAGAGAGTTTAGACAGCTCAGATATACATTGGGTTAGATTTTGTGCAATTTCGTGTTGTTTGGTTAGAGCAATGGTGTAGTTTAGGTGGAGGTGGTGTAGGGTGGTGGTGGTGCAGCGTGGTGGTGGAGTGTGGTGGTGGTGGTGCAGCGGCGGTGGTGACGGTGGTTGTCCATTGAATCGGCACGCTTCAAGGGTATGCATTTTTTTGACTAATTAGGATTTACTGTTAATTATGTACGCATTAGTGTTAAGGTGGTAGTGTGATATTGATATTGCTAGGTATTTATTGCGCTACTAATATTAAGTACATAGATGTTGCCGGTTATAACAGTAAATTGGTGTCACATTAGTGCGCATCCTTCAATTAGTGTGGATCAATGTTTTTAAATTAGAGTATGTTTTTATCTGTCATAAGTGTGGATCAGTGTTTTAAATTTAGAGTTTGATTTCATCTGTAAGTAGTCTGTAATTTAGACTTTTAATTTAGCTGCGCGAAGATATGGAACAAGTATATTTGATCAGTCCGGATGTGGATGAGAACCATCGCGCAAAGATATTACAGGAGCGTAGCCTCGAGCCTCTAATAACTCGAGGACCGAGGGAATATTGGCAGATACACCCTGCTTGGGAGGAGAGGTACATGCCTAATTGATTTTTACGTGTCATATATTATCTGCATTAATTTTCTTGTTCGCTACATATATATGATTACGAATTTATATTTGTTTGCAGGTTGAAGTGGGCTGGGCTTTTACCTTTCGCGCGTCTAGTAGAGGCCACTGCGGACTCTTCATGCATGGTGATAGACAACTGTCTTCTCACATGCTTAGTGGACAGATGGAGGCCCGAGACCCACACGTTTCACTTTCGATGGGGTGAGATGGCTCCTACTCTCGAGGATGTATCTTTCTTGCTTGGGCTGCCGTTGGCGGGTCAGCCCATAGGGCCGTTGCAGGCCCCAGAAAATTGGGAGCACGAGATGTCACTTCGCTTTCAGGGTATAAACCCTAATGCTGGAGTGTTTAGGTCAGAGAATCACGGACCTAAGCTTGGATGGTTACTGGATTTTCAGGTACGCACTGTTTTATTTACATGCATCAATTTATATACAGAATGCAATGTTTCGCATGCATCGTTTCATTTCACTGACATAATTTATTTTGAAATGTACAGATACAGAGGTTTCCTGCTGGCATTCCGCTGAATGCTACACAAATCACTAGGAGCCTTGAAGCATATATCTTGTGGCTTATGGGGAAGGTGATGTTCACGGAGAACCATGTCACCACTATTAGCAAGAGGTACATCCCTATTGCTTTCGAGATCGCGAGTGCTACTGCGCCAGAACACATTACACAGAGGAGTTGGGGATCAGCTGTATTAGCGGCTACTTACCGAGCTATGTGCAACGGGTGCCATCTACTGTCGGATACAGCATCCATACTTGGATGTCCCTTGTTGTTGCAGCTTTGGTCATGGGAGAGGTTCCCAATTGGACGACCAGACGTGCGTGCACACGAGGCTTTCCCAGTGGATGCGTTTTTTGATGCTGATCACATAGACATGCCTACTTTTGGTTTTATCTGGACACGTCGTCAGGTATGTCTAATCTACGTATTTATCACAATTGTTACATTTTTGCCGACTTGCACTAACTTTTGTGTCGTGCAGAGACGCTTTGCTCATTCACAGATGAGGAACTGCTACCAGCCATTCAACGAGCAGTTCGACATTCTGAGTTCGGGAGCGGTAATCTGGCGACCGTACACGCAAGCAAAAAAGGAGGCTATATACCCGGGTGGTATCTCTGACCTGTGCACGAGAGATCGCGCGTACTGGATGACAAAATCAAAATTGTCTTTGATATATGCGTGGAGGAGATGGCCCAGCATCGGGTTATGAGGCAATTTGGTCTACGACAACAGGCACTTCCTCTGTCGACAGAGGAACATGTCCCACCTATCATCCACGGGTGTGTTTAATTACGCATTGTTTATTTACGCATTATTCAATTACGCATCCACAGAGGAATTGTCTAACACTTACTACTACTGTAGGCTCACAAGAAAGGGAACTAATAGGAGCGCACTATCGTGGATGCGGAGGGTTGGCAGCTACGTTGCAGAGTGGGAAACTGCGACGACACGAGTCTGGCAGGAGGACCTCGTGTTTGATCCTGACCTATTCAATTCGTACCTGCAAATTTACATGACCTCAACCCGGATACGCATTACGTATGTCGAGCATCCTGAGCTTACACCGGCTCCTACTACGTGGGATATGTATCCGACCCAGTCTACTGCAGGCTCCAGACAGTACGCGGTAAGAGATTAGTTAATTCTTACAAATTTTGCAAAATTATGTACAACTTACTGATAACGATGCAAATTACAGGCTGAATTGACTTACCAGCTACAGACGGAGGTGTCCGATTACAGACGTTCCCTATCGTCTGGCCCTCTATTGGACCGGCCGCACCATCAGTCCTGGGTGCAGCGCTTCGAGCAGAGGCTGCGAGGTATCTACCAGGCTATCACGTGCACACGTGCGTCTGACGTCGATCACCGCCAAGCAGCACAACGCCCACCACGTCATCCCCGCAACGGCCACAGCCACAGCCGCAGGTGACGCCTCAGGATCGACATCAACCACGACCTCGTATGACGTCGCACAGAGCACCCTCTCCTGACCAGGCTGGAGGCTCGACGTCGCAGCCGTCGCCCAGAGCACCCTCTCCTGACCAGGCTGGAGGCTCGCATTGGCAGCAGCAGTTTAGTCCCACGACAGGCTATCAGCTTCGACCACCTCCGCAGCCACATGGTAAGTACCTTGTAAATTTGTATTCACCACGCTAAATGCTACGTACTTCTTTCTTAATGTTGTATTGCATCCAGGAAATCGTCCGTCTATGTCCGCTCAGCAGTCGTCTGGATCCGCATGGGAGAGTGAGCACGACAGTGGGACCATACCTGAAGTACGCACACAACTGGACAATTGGATGGGTATGTACAATACTCCTCCACCCTACCCCACACAGGAGACGCAGGATGATGATGATGCTGGATCACTGATTCCTGGACGTGCGGTTGTGCCACCCAACAGGCTGGGTTGGACTCCGCCAGATCCAAACCTTGCCAGACCTCCGCGCATGCGCAGACGTCGTCCATGAGACTTCCGGTATATGTGGTCGACGCCGTGGTCAGTGATATCTTTGGGTCATATTCGTATTTCGATTTGTATGTCAGACATATATGTATTTCGATTTGTATGTGAGACATATATGTACGAGACATATTATTATGTATGTACGAGACATATCCTTCAGTAGTTCTACGAGACATATTATTATGTGAGACAACTCTCCGTTACAACTTCAGTAGTTCTACGTACATATATGTCTCACATATAACTCAACGATAACTAATTCTAATCACGTGGAGGTAACTGAGTACGAAAGTGCTGGACAGTGAGGGATCTCTTTGTTCACAAACTATCCATCGGCAGGCCGGTGCTGGACATTCACAAAATCAGGGGAAAAAAGTTAGTACGATAACACTAGATTCTAACATAATATAAATTCAGTACTCAGTTACCTTCACGTGAAATGCATAGGCCTCCGGCGAAAAATGGATTATCTTTGACTTCGGTGTCATAGGCATGTCCCTAAGCCCGCCTCAATAGCTTTTAGCTCATTAATTCTCTGCCACTTCCACCGCCACCCATCAATTTCATCCCTAATTTCTTCAGGGGTCATCTGGATTTTGGTTTTTTTGGCTATAATTTCTCCCACCTCACGAATGTTGCCCCACTCACTAACTAGCTCCCTATAACAGCTCTTGGGCCTACCCTCCCTAATACTACCTTCAGTCCATATTGCGGCGTGATACAAAACACACCACGACCTATGCTCCGAACTAGGACCCGAACTACCAGACATCGTTCCTATCCGACTGAGGAAATAACCACGCACCACACCCCTCCTCCATCACCAAATCTATTGGGGTATATATATAGGCTCACCCAGGAGAAGAAGAGCGGGAGAAAAATGGCGGGAGAAAAAAGGCGGGAGGTAAATGGCGGGAAAAAAAGGCGCGAGAACTATGGCGGGAGAATTAGGGCGAGAGAAATATGGCGGGACAAGAAGGGCGGAAAAAATACCGGGAGCGACAAACGGGAGGGAGAGAAGAAGGCGGGAAAAATAAGGCGCGAACGGGCGTCGCCGGGAAGGGCTGGCGCGAAAAATGCGGGCTAACATGCACTGGTCGGCTGGGCCAGAGCCGACGGGACCTAGTCGGCCCAGCCATGGCCGACAGGGTCTAATCGGCTTAGCCCTGGCCGATTAGGTCCTCTGACACGCGCGGCGTCGGCCGACTACCTAATCGGCCCAGCCCAGGCCGACAGGCCCTTATCGGCCCAGTCCTGCCCGAAGGTGTATTATTTTTGGAATTTCGTGGTTTTCCGTAATATTTTTCGAATTTCATTAAAAAAATGTATTATTAAAAAAAATTAGCTTGAAACTAAAGATATTTCGATTTAGATCTGATAGAGGGAGCGCGAGGCGATCTTGGGCGATCGTGGCGGCGGCTAGGGTCTTCGGTGATATCTGCAGCTTCATCGTCGCCGCCGGCAAAGATTCGACGGTCCTCGCCTCCTCTAGGTGTCGTTCTGGCACTAGAAGGGGTGGGGACCTCGGACCTGCGCACGGCGCTTTTCGAAGGTCCTTAATGGTAGAGTTTGGTTTTGGTCGTCATCTTCTTCGTTAATGGAGATGGTATCGTCTGCAATAAGTGATCTTCCACGCTTCGTTCGACGGCGAGATATCCTTCCCGACGTCAATGGTGGTTTTGGAAGATTAAGTCTGTCTAGGTATGGTTCTTCAGATCTTGCTTCGCCGGATCAATCTTGGATTGTTTCTCATGGTTGCCGCAGGAGGTTTGTCCTCGCAGTATCTATCCCGGCTACTACGTCTTCGGCAATAGTGATTCGTTCTCTCGGCTCCCAACGACGTCGACAAAGTGGTTCGGTTATTTGTCCCTGCAATATCAGTGGTGGTGCTCTTGCCGATGTTGCTTGATTAATTTAATGGATGTGTGCGTGCACAAAGCCTTGACATTGCGGCTCAAAATTAAAAAGGGAGAACCTTCGGTGGTATTCACAGGTCTGTGGTTTGGTGGTGTTGGCGTTGTTCTACGGCTGCCTTCAGAAAAGTACAAGGTTGTGTCATGGATGAAGAAAGGGCTTGAAGATCTCATAGATTTGCTAGTCTCTTTTAGTTTTGTTTTTGTAATCGATGTAATCATGTACTCTTTACTGGTTTAATATATGTGGAAAATTAAAAAAAAAAGATATTTCAATTTCATAAGATAAGGGGGGCGATGACGGGCACCCGTGGGCACGGTCAAATTTCCGACCGCCCACGGTGTCGTTTTCTGTGTCGGAACAGATAAGTGAAGAGAGAGAGGACGTTGGAGAGGAGGAAGATGAACTGCCGCCCCGCCCTTCTTCTACGCCTCCGGCAACTAAACTGCCACCAGAACCGCCACCCTGCACCGGCCTAACTGCCTGCCGCCGCCACCCACGGCCGACGCGCTTTGCGACGCCTCGCCGCGCCGCCCTGCCCCAACCGTCTCCTTCGCCCCTCGGTCGGCCATCCTCTAATCCCCCCTCCCCACCTATTCTTCTCTGGCGTCGACGCTGCACCCCGCACGCCGCACCTCCCCCACGTTAAGTTTAGAGCTCGCCTCCACCGCGGCCAACCGCGGCATCGGCGGCTCTGGCTCGCTCTAGGCTCGCCGTCGCGGGCACCGCCGCGGCTTGCCGCGTCGGTCCCGGCTCCGGCTCGGCGGAGTTTTGTGCGGCGGAGGGAGTGGAGGCGATGGAGGTGGGAGGAGGGGAGGTCGTGGAGATCGACCGTAGCGAGATGCGTACAAGGTGGGAGATGAGATAAGGAAGAAGATGGGAGATGTGATTTAGTGGTGGGGTCCACGGAGGTGGACGCAGTGTCGCACGTGGTCGGTTCTACCGGACGCACGGTCACCCGTTTAAGAGCCAAACTGTAAGATAAGATATTTTAGTTTAGGCAACATATCCCGTGCATATGAGCTGTTCGTGTATCCATGTATCCCGAGATATTAGCCAGACGATTAAATCAAGCGGCTCCTATTAGGCTGAGCAAAAATTTGCATTTAACCGCCCGCACTCCATGTCTCCTCCCTAGTCCACAATATCAGATTTTTAGAAAACCCCCTAGATGCTGGACTAGATCGTGCCCACCTTGATGCGATCTCGAGTTCTCGACGACGGCCAATGAGCCTAGGCGAACACCAAACGCATCTCTTCTCCAAATCTGATACGACACTGCATTCAACTGCTCACATCCTGTGCACGCTGCTGTGATCGCGTCTCCACTAGCAGGTCCCCAATCCACACGTATATTAATTCCTATATACTTTCTCTTTAACTAAATATAAGACCTTGAGCTACCAAAACGTCTTATATTAAGATACGGAGGTAGTATCTCACTAGCAGGTGTCTCGCGCTGCTGCGATCGCAACTCCTATGAGCAAACAACAGGTGTCGTGGAATCAGTAGCAAACAGCGCCACCACAAGCTTCAGGTACACAAAAATATCGTGTATTATTAACATGTGTGTATTATTTTCATATTATATTAGTTTGGTATTATAGACGTCGATAAGTTATATCTTTCCTATACACTTGGTCAAAATTTACAAAGTTTTATTTTGAGTAAACTCAAAACAGGGTAATTATAAACCGAGGGAGTATTACTCCAATTAATAACTGTGTATTTACATAAAAAGTCTCAATAAATATTTGCGATCTCACTTAAAAATAGTTACCACGGAAAGACATTGTAATTGAAATTGAACAACGGATGATTTGGGGGTGTCTCGAGTGACGTGGTTAAATAGCGGCTAGTAGGGGGTGTACGCCGACCTTAAGACAAAGGTCGCCGTATACTATGCGAGAGTTGACACATCGATATTTTTTTAGTAGATTGGGTCGTCTTGTTGGAGTGCGGCTTAATCCTATGTTAGGAGAGCGTCGAGGTACTTGAGAATGGACCCTAGGTTGTCAACAACTTCCCAAGGGTGAAACCAAGCAATCGCATGACGTTGGTGCGGGCCATCAGTAACTCCTCGGATCTGAGACTAGAGCACCTTGAGGTGTGGAGCTCTAACCCTCTCCTCTTCTCGTATTGGATGAGGAGTGAATAAGCCCTCCACCCCCTTGGGAGGTTTATGTAGGGAAGGTGTCTTTGAAAATGATCAAAGCTACCCTTCATGGTGGTAAGTGAAAGGGGTACAATGGTAAAAATAGTCTGCTAGTACATGAGGGATATGGATGAGAGAGGATATGGACCATAGTCCATGGTGGACTAGCCCAACTAGGCTTTGACCCTAATGGGCTTGTTACTTCATGGTCTTCATGTTTGATCTTGTCGTTTATCTCTTGTCTTGATCTTTGACTTGTTGACCATGGCATGACCATGGTCTCTTGTTGACTAGTCTTGACTTGACCTTGCTTGACTTTTGTTCAAGTATGCGCCTAGTATGCATGGGGAGGGGGTCCCTTAGGTAGGCGATATCCATTCTTACAACAGACATAAACATGTGGATCATTGAATAATATGTTGGCATTCTATTTTATGGATGTGGGTCAAACACTTTTTGATTTCTTCATCTTGTTTTTTGCTTTATAAACCATATTATACATTTCCTTATCTATTCAGGTCCTCCTGTCACTCTCTTTTTGGCTCTTTTATTACCCTCCATATATATTTTTGCTATTGGTAGCATGTTAGTGTAAAGGCGCATATGTTAAACTTGTGCATAATAATTGCCAGTAGATCCACACATTGATATGTTTGTGTGCATAATCCAACTCACAATTTTGTGCTAGCAAAGTTCATGCATGACATGGTTCTGACGAAATCGTGATGGAGCTGTATTTGTGAAACTAATTTGAGCATATAGTGATCAGGGAATGGTAATTGGGGGTTGCCCATATTGGTTATTAGATCGTTATGTTCGCTTTGTCGCATCATTTCCTAATTAAACTTCATCAACTTTTGTTCATGCAGTGATCCGGGTTTATAATTAAGTAGAAGGATACCCCCACGTTGTAGTGGGAATCTCTTTAAGAACACTATCGTGGAATGAAAGTGTATTTGACGCATGGAATATTTAAGCTGTCTAGATAAATATGTAAGATTCAGTTGGGGTTAGCAGTCAAGAGGCTAAACTTAATCTACATTAAATTATTGTGTATCAACCAATTAAAGGTCGTCAAGGTTTAAGAATGTGCCTGATTGCTGCAGATAAGATGACATAAACGGGCTTGTGGATGTCTTGCATGAAGATGGCATGCACGTTGCCATTTTTGCAATATATTTAGCGTTTGCATATAAAATACCACATGATTTTTAGCGTTTGCAATATATTTAGCGTTTGCAATTCAGAGCATCAGTTACGTGATTTGCGTTACTGAAAGGAATTGGAGAAGAAGTCTGGTTGGTTGAAAGGATGGTATTCCAGTTGCACATGATTTTTATGTAGTTGGGTTTCAAAATTGTGTGACCCCGTCAGCTAGACGACTAGAAAATGTTGACAGAGATAATTTGATAGCTAAAAGAAAATAATGAATGATGCGTATACCTTGTATGTAGAGGTAAAGGAAGAGTAATGAATGTTATTGGGATGACGTGAATCAGATGGTCAAAGGAATAAGTGAGTTGGATAGATTTCATGTTGAGATAGACTAACATTACTGAATGCTAGTGGCTTTTTTTTATAAGATATGTAGATATTTCCGAGTGTGCATGATAATTGGGGATTTTGGAGAACTATTAGTTTTGCACTCACCATGATTATTGGGAATGTATGTAATTATGGATATGATGCTTATAAACATATTCTCGTCTAACTGATAATTATTTACATGCTTGATGGAATCATACTAATATATGCGTTTGTTATTTTGTGCCATCGTATTTGTGAGAGACGCTACTACTGAACCTATGAGGCAGAGTCCAATTTTAAGCTTTAGAACATAACGAAACCAACTTTATATATCGTATAATTTTTGTAATAACAAAATATGAAAATGCACCAACCAGTATAATTTAAAATTATCTTAGGGACGTCGCATATACTATATTTCTATATATTTATTTTAGGTTGTTAGACGCACGATGGGAGAATCTACCCCCAGTTACCTATATTCAGTTATGGGAAACTCTTACATTATCTACACTTGGGGTCTGGAAGGGGTGGGGTGGCGGGGGGTGGGGGTGGTCTACAAGAAGGTAAATTTATTGATACCGGTGTACAAGATCATGATCGATTACATGCCATTTGCCAGATATGCACAATGGCCATGTATGGTTTGCACAACCATTTCAGAAATTGTTTTTTACGAGATCTTTGGATTTGACATGCGTTTTTTGGATTACCAGGGTCACACAATGATCTTGATGTTCTTTACTGATCATATCTCTTTGCATAATTGTGAGCATTATGTTGCAAATGACATTCAACCTAAACATACCACATTTGTGAAGGCCATACAATCTCCACAAAGCAATACAAATAAACATGCTCCAAGGCTCCAGAAGGATTAAACAAACATCTCATTTTGCATTATTTGTCGACCTACTCGCTTTTAGGATACAGTTGGAGAAAATCATGACAATATGTTACCATGGACAACATGATAATCGAAGATGGGCGTGAATATCAAGACACATACAATAATGACTATGCGGGACAAATCATGACCGATTCTCATGAATATACAATCAGCTTGTTATTCAAACTCATCAGTCAGTTCAGTTAGGAACAAGGAAGCCCACCTACAACTCCAAGATGATCTAGTTGAGCATCAATGGTAACAATATGACGATACTTAATAATGGCAACACGTTTTATTTAGACTCTTGTGGTATTTTCATTCACTTTCTTTATGTTGTGCTTTATTATTATTATTATTATTATTATTATTATTTTTATGTGCGGCATCAACATATTTTGCATCAAACTAAAAGATAATAAATTGGTAGCTACAAAAAAATCAACGAGAGATAATTTGTTGACTTATTTATGCTATTTTTATGTGAATTTTGACTTACTGATTGTATGGAATATGATGTCTTAGAGATATGTCTTAGAGATAGGAATTTGGTGGTGATAGAAAATACGGATCAAGTATGGATAGTGATATTTAAAGAGTCAATTTGAGCACACACATAAGTAGAGAGGATACTGGTGGCGAGGTCTTATGGATACCATCCGTACTCGTTATCTTTCGCACTTCTTTTAGCCAGGATGGCTGGCAACATTCTAGAAGATTAAATGCTTATAGGTTTCAATCTTTGGATGGTTGATTTTCATTTTCACTTTGTGTGATCCGTGACATGTAGATGTTTAAATATTTGAACCATGCAATAAATAAGGTTGTCCACATCAATTTGATGTAGAGGCCGGATTTTTGCTCCCCTTTTAAAAAACATAAGTAGAGAGGAAACCTTTTGGGTTCTCTAGTATGTGTAGTACATTTATACGAACACGACACTTAATTAAGACAAACTTTAAGTCTACCCCTGTTTGGAAACTAATTTCAACTCTGAGGCGCCTCGCTCAGCTCTAGTGAAACATCGACTCATGAGCCACGTCGGCGCCATTTGGTCTGGCGTCGCAATTGCGGAAATGAGGCCATGATTGTATGCATATACAGTACCATCCTTTTTAGGGTTTGCGTAGAATCCTAGACGAGACCTCGGATATATGTCGGTGATGAAGGAAGGAGATAGATGTGAAAATATTTTCCATAGACAAAATTAGTCTTGTATTTTCCATAAAAAAATACATTCACCCTTAGAAAAGGAGAAAATTTTGCAGAGTTGGGAATGTGCAATGTTAAGGAAGGCGAGTCTTCTGTTAGCCTTCCACGCATATTAGAGAAGGCAATAACTATGAGTCGTATAAGGGATTATCTCTTATTGTCATCTCCATCAATTAATGAGAGTTTGATAAAATTTTAGTAGTATAAAGTTGTGTTAAAGAGAAGACATATGGTATAATGGAGAAAATAGAACTCTCTTGACCATCCTTAGCTAAGGAAAGACAAACTTCCCTTTTTTCCTTCTCTCACCTCAACTAAGTAAAAAGCCAACGTAACAACTAAAAGAGGAGACCGACATCCCATTGTACATGCAGCTATATCAAACCTGAGGCCTATTTGGATTATAGAAATTTAAAAAGATTTTCATTATATTCCAATCCTTAGGAATATTTCATATGGATTGCCTTTGGTTCCGAGTGCTACGAAAATCTTATGCATTGGATTCCAATGCCCCAAATTACTAGGATTTTGAACATTTATTCTAACCACTTTTTTAGACACAAGTGGTTAGGACCGAGACACTTTTTTTTTGTGTTTTAGCCAATCGATAATTCTTATAGTTTTTCTGTGTTTTTTAATCCTCTGTTTTATACTTACACCTTGTGAAATTTCCATGTTTTTCTGATTACTATGTTTTTCATCCCTATGATCCAAAGAGGCCGAACTTCCAAGTTCTTTTTTTTGATACACAGTACAAAGCAGACAATCACATACACATGCACACACTCACCTATGTGAACACACGGACGCACACCATACCCCTATGAACACCTCCGAAAGACTGAACCGACGGTCGGGTCTCGAGATTGACGAAGTCACCACGGGCGGCTCGCTGTCGACAGAAACGTCGCCTCCAACCGAAGAGTATTCTGCCTATAAATAAGAAACACCAACATAAAATCTCAAATTTAAACTATGGTGCCCTGGTACCCTCCTAACCATCAATCTAGCGTCCCCTGACTTGATCATCAGAAACGAGCTATTTTTTTTAAATAATACGCGAAATTTATTTAATTAGGAAAATAATACGCGTTTTTTTTATTTTCAAAAATATTATCCATTCGTCTTGGCCGAACATGATTAGTACTAATCGTCCTTGGGGAAGACGATTAGGGGCTTGTCGTCTTTGGGGAAGACGACTAGTGCCTTGTCGTCTTTGGGAAAGACGACTAGTGGTCTTGCATCGCATGCGCATGCACGTGGCCCAGCCACTAGTCGGCTTACACGTGGACGAGTGGGGCATCTCGTCCTAGGCAATGACCAGTGGGTCCAGTCAGCTTAGGCCAAGACGACTGGCTAATATTTTTGAAAAAAAATAAAAACACGTATTATTTTTCTAATTAAATAAATTTCGCGTATTATTTTAAAAAAATTAGCCAGAAACGAAGCTAGAAACGCGTGGGCTTGTTTTCTGTGACGGCACGCTTGAACAGAGAGGAAACGCGCACGCGTGAACGAGAAGCGAGAAGCATGTTCCTCCATGCGTGCACATCCTAAAAAGAGAGCAGCAGGCACATGAGAGTGAGACGAATGAATGATGACGATCCCCAGCCCCTCCCTTCAATCCAACTCCAACTTCGCAGAGACCCCACCCTTTCTTCTCCACCAAACAGCCGAGTAGATTTGGTCTCTTCCAGCTAAAAAAACTGCATCTCTTCTCGGCCTAGCTTCTTTCGTGGCGATTTGCGGCGTGACCGCCGCAATCAATCCCCTTTCTTTCAGTCCTCCAATCCAAAGTATATAGAATACATCCTGAGCAGCGATCCACCAAGAACTCCACTACAAGAATCACCCAATCATTTCTCCAGGAAATCCCCACTGGGTTCGCCCCCAATTCGGTCCTACGCCGCACCAGATTACAGCTCAGAATACCACACACAAAGGCTAGATTTTCAGAGCAGAAAAAAGGAGGGAGCAATGACGGAGGTAGCGCTTCGCCGGGGCCCGACCGACCTCGCTTCCCCCGCAAGCCGCGGCCCCGCCTCCTCCTCCTCCCCGCGCTATTTAGCCAATGCCGATGGCGACCTGCTCCAGAGAGGCAGCAGCAGCGGAGAGCGCCACACAGGATCTGTAGGAGAGCGAGAGCTACAAGGATCGGAGGAGGAGGAGGAAGAGGAGCGTTTGTCGTTCTTGGCCCTGCTGCTTGCGCTGCTGCGGAAGTCGCTTCTCGGTTGCAAGGAGGAGGGCGGCGAAGGCGGCGGCTGTGGGATGGAGATCGGGTGGCCGACGGAGGTGCAGCACGTGGCTCACGTCACCTTCGATAGGTTCCATGGATTCCTGGGCCTCCCCGTCGAGTTCGAACCGGAGGTGCCCCGCCGCGCCCCCAGCGCCAGGTTTGTCCCCAACCCGGTTCTCTTCATCAAGGCAAATGATGTGACGTTGTTCTGAAAATTGATGTTTCACAAGGATTTGAATTCGACTTTATTATAAAACGGTCTTGGTTCATGGGGTAGCTAAACCAAGACCCTTTTCAGGTGGAATGTTACTATCTACTCTACTCGATTTAGTTCCTGTGCATTATATTTTGAACTTATTTGTGGGGGCTAGCCGTAGCTGGATTTGAACTATGGTAGATCAATTCTGTGCACACATAATTAATTCATCCTCTCCATGTTCTGTTAGTCAATAATGTCACTAGATGATTTCTCTGTAGCTTCTTACCTCACTAAACTGAAATTAAAACATGCTATAAAAATTTAACGGGGCTGGAAATTAACTGTTATTTTTTGTTTCCAAACGAGGCTGGTGTAGTCAGAAATTCAGTATAGTTGCTGTAAATAGAAAACCACAAAAGCTTCTTTAGTTATTAAAAATTTATAGTTTGAGAGTTCTAGAACTTTTCCATCTTAATTGTGGCCATTCTGTTTGGTAGCTTCCTCAATTCCTGCTGTTGCGGTTGTATTTTATTTACATCCCTGCTCTCTTACTGTTCCCATCAATTCTAATTTGATTTTGACTTGCGTAAAATCAACAAACTAACTTTAATGTCCTTCTGTTTTTTTTGAAATTACGCATTTACTTTTTAACTCACATGCCAACTTTTTATTCTAAAAGCAGTACTCAACTTTTTTTAATAGCAAAAACTGGGTCTTGCTATGCAAATTTATTACTTACTGCTTGTATTGATGCTATTGCTTATGCTTGCTATGCAAATTTATTACATGCAACTCATTACTACTGAGGTGATGCATCTGATGCAAGATGTATTGGATGGTGGCTGTATTGTTTCTCATTGTTAAGGGGCAAAATGAGGCCTAAGGGAATTCTATTGGCCATTCTAGGAATATCAAGAAAGCATGTCGTTACATCATCTATCATGTTGGAAGTTAGAAAGGCTGTTGGGACTTCCATGGTTTACTAATGTCCTATGTATAGGTTCTACAATAGACATACTTATGTTTGAAAATAATTTGTACTCTATACAATTCTAGTGCTCATGAATTAAATATCTGCATTTCTTATAAAGCTGTAATGTATACCTGATTAATCTACACCATTATAATCTCATACCACCAGAATATGCGGCGTATTTAGCATTGTATTAATAATACAATATCTTTACTTGTTCTAGGCAAGAATGGGTGGCTTGAAATTGAATGTTTCAACTTTCCTGTCCTTTCTGACTTGTTCTAGGAAAGAATGCGGAAAGTGCATAGGGGTGTATTGTTTAATGTTTTCGCGTGGGAGTTCCAGGATGTGGGTTATTACTACTAGACATTCTAGAAAGAATAGAGAAAATGGCCCCATTCCCAGTTTCTACTTTATAGGAAGATGGGACCGAGCGTAGTATCTTCAATAGAAGATAAAGTGGCACAAACACCAATAGCAGCTCGTCCAACTGGAGGATTTCTGGTAGTTTATCAGTAAACCTGAATCATATGGTCATGCTCATTCAGTCATGGGAATTTTTTTGACTGTCCAAATTTCCTGAAAAAGTTGGAACATAGTTTCTCAGATAATACACACCTAAGATAGCACATCAGCATATTTGGCGCCTGAATAATAATAATACTATTGGCATCCTTACAGTGATGCTGTTGTTGCTATAAGTTGTTCCTGTAACCATCAATTATCTTTTATAATTTGGTTCTTGCATCCTTAAGTTAGCGATGCTTGTGTGTTTACTTTACTTCTTGCTACCCTTCAGCTGATTGAAACTTGAAATGCAGTGCAAGTGTCTTTGGAGTTTCAACAGAATCAATGCAGTGTTCCTATGATTCCAGAGGAAACAGTGTTCCAACGATTCTCTTGATGATGCAGAGACGTCTTTATGAACAAGGTGGTCTTCGGGTATGGCGCTTTTTAGCGATGAACTTGACTATTACTTACTTTTTAATGTTTTGTAGCTTTGTTTGGAAAATAAATGTCATTTTGTCTGTGTTGTGCAGGCAGAAGGTATTTTTCGTATAAATGCAGAGAATAGCCAGGAGGAACTTGTAAGAGACGGTTAAACAGAGGAATCGTGCCGTATGGTATTGATGTCCATTGTTTAGGAGGTCTAATCAAAGTAAGATTCTTGTTATCATTTGACTTATGCGATTCTGTTGACATCACTAGTTTCCTCAGCATATTATACAGTAATCAGAGAGTTATCACTGGTTGTGATTATCATCATTGGTGGAAATCCGTCTTAATAGACTTCACTTTCTAATGGAACCCAATCTTTTATTTTCTCAAGAAGATATTTTCACAACTTTATTTGTTATTCTAAATTTACAAAAATCCAGCAATCTTCTGTTGCAGAATCAAATCTAACTTTTGGAACATAGTTGACATTAACAGTTTATTCTCTTGAGTCATTAAACTTTACTTGGCTGGCCGACATATTACATATTTGATGGCAAAAGGTATGTCCTCATTCCATCTATTTTCCCATCCTCTCCAGGCATGGTTTAGGGAACTGCCGAGCGGGGTGCTGGACCCTATTCCACCTGAACAGGTGATGCAATGCCAATCTGAAGAGGACTGTGCTCGGGTCGCCAAATGCCTTCCACTAACTGAAGCAGCCTTGCTTGACTGGGCTGTCAATTTGATGGCTGATATCGTCCAAGAAGAACAGATAAACAAGATGAATGCTCGCAACATTGCTATGGTTTTTGCACCAAATATGACTCAGGTAACATATCATCCTAGTAGCAAACTGGCAATAATGTTGAAGTTCAATAATCAAATGGTTGGGTGGATGCTAAGTGCTGCACATATATCATGCAGATGGTAGATCCTTTGACTGCACTAATGTATGCAGTGCAAGTGATGAATTTTCTCAAGATGTTGATACAAAAGACTCTCAAGGATAGAGAAGAGTCCAATCTGGAGGATGGGTCTTTGCCCCAAAAGGACCCATCCGATGAAAACGGGCATCATAACCCCTGCCTACCTGTCGATTCTCACCATGAGGAAGGATCAAGGCGTCCTTCTTTCTTCAGCGAGGAGCCCCTTCTGAACAGCCCTGGTCACAGCACTGAAGATAAGCCTAACGAGACTAATCCTGCTGGAGGAGACTCTGCACCTTCTGGCCAGACAGGCAATGCCCTGACAAACATGGAAGGCTCCTCTAGTTGGTCCCAACCTCTTCCTGCTGCTTCATTCACCACTGATGCTTTCTGTGCTACAACTGTGAATTCACTTCAAGGCAAGGGGAGCCGTAGCCTGAATAGTAGGCGAACTAGAAAGGGCAAGGGGCAGTCTGGAACACCTGCCGTTACTCCAGCTGATAAAAAATCACGAGGGGCGAGCATCGTGAGCCGGTTAAACTCCACGGTTGAACGGATTGAAGCATGGAGATGAATGAGACTAGATGACGTTTTCATTTCTCTGGTGTAATAGATTACTGACCCGATGTGTTCCTGCGTATAGGACCGGGGATCGAACATTGTATGTTCCCGCTGTTTTGCATTTTTTGGTATGGTTATTATTTCCTGTCAGATCGTGGTCGTTGTATTTTTTTTTTGTTTCTTCCCTCACATACACTAACTTCTGTATCTTGCTTATCGGTACTTCTCATCGTTGAGTAAATTAAACAGGCTGCTTTTCGTTGTACATAAATTTCTTCAAACTATCTAAATTCTCATGGCATCTTGCACCTTATTCTGGTGGCTATATTTCATTATTGTGTTATTGGAATGGTCAAGCTGACCCATTATGTTCTTTCCAGAACACGATTGCTGATATCATCCTTCTTTCTGATTACAAAAGTAGATGATATACTTTGCTTATATAATATTAAACAAGTTCACTTCAGGCATTTATTCCATGTTAAAGAAACAGTTTTCTTCCATAAAAAATAAATAAGTTTGTCTTCATCTTCTAACTTTTTTCTTCCGTTACAGTCACTTTATCCTTCTAGTTTGTTCGATGAAACTGCCTGAACTGAACTGTCACTCACTATTCTATGAGCCATGGCATCCATCGATCCATGTCCTCTCGCTGTAACTATCAGAATCAGACAGCTTTATTCTATTCTGCCTTGTTTTCCTTCACTCTTTTCGTTATTCTCAATATGATAAGTGCACCACTGGTGGCACCATTGTGGACCGACGACAAACCGGTTCTCGCACCACCTGAAATCGGAAATTGCCGAAATCCCTGGCTGAAAATTTCCCAGCACCACACACTCACTGAAAAGCAGAAGCAGCTGGTGCCAAGTTAGAGATATCATGGGCCCAAAAGACAGATTCAGAGAGATATATCTCACTATCTATCTTATGTGAGCTGCAGCATTGCAGCAGCGTGTCCTTATTTTACCTGCAGATTTTGCTCTCACTCTGCAGTGTTGGATCGACCCACTTGTGTAAAAGAAGGAAATATTCTAATTCCACAGCCACAGAAAATGCCTCATTTTAAGTTTCTTGAAAATTGAGAAGAAATGCCTGATATTTCTTGGCCTCGCCTTTTCTCTCACTATATATGTGTTGCCTCTTCCTCGCAAGTTAGAAGAGCACAGGAAGAAACAAACCCCTTCTGCAAATCTTTCAGAGCTTGTTTAAATTTACAGCCTTGTGCCGGTGACTGATCGAGGTGAACAAGGTGATCATCTCCATCACTCCATGCATGATCAATTAGCATTAGTGTGTTCATTTGCAAATTCATATTTTTGATCACTCTCTTGAGTGCAATTTCGTTTTAATTAGCTTCTTCTTTGCAGTGGAAGACTTCGTCAAAAGGTCAAGGGGGATAGACATGGCGGCTGACGGCGGGCTGAGGCGGCTGTTCGAGAAGCCACTGCCGGAGAACCCGACGCTCCTGGAGGCGCTGTCGGCGTGGAACCGCGTCCACCCCAAGAAGCCCGTGGACCCGGCCTCCTTCACCGAGATCTTCGGCGAGCTCCATTTCCAAGAGAAGCAGCAGCTGGACCACATCGCCCGGGCCGGCGTCCTGCCGCTGCCGCCGCGTCCTCCTACACCTCCTCCCGCCGCCGCGGCGTCCTCGTCGTGGATCGACGTCGCCAGCGAGAAGAGCAAGGACGACTTGTCGCTGGACGCGCTGCTCAGGCCGCCGAAGCCCGCACCGACGGTGAAGAGGAGCGCGAGCTTCTCCCTGAAGAAGAGCCCCTCCGCGTCGTCCCTCCTGCTCTGCACCGAGGGGCTCGGCTCCGAGAGCACCGTCGACGTGCTCAGGGACGACGAGGATGACGTGCTAGCCGCCGCGCTCCGCCACCAAGAGGAGACGCCCGACGACGGCGGCGGCGCGGCGAAGGAGGAGGAGAAGGAGAACCGGCGGCCGCCGCCATCGTTCCCGCCGCCGATACGTTCGATCAGCGGTCGCGGCGGGAAGCCGAGCGTGTGCTTCCGGTCGTTCCGTGCGGAGGGGAGGTTCGTGCTGGTGGAGGTGGTCATCCCCGGGAAGGAGCTCCTGCAGGCGTCGCGCGAGGGCGGACGGCTCAGGCTGCAGTTCGCCAGCGCCGCCGCACACGCGTAAACGAAAACGTACAAGTCCAACGCTATGCATCCATTGTCTCTGGAGTTGGGATTCGGCTTCTGAGTGCATGGTTTGTACCGAGACTATTAAATTAATCAAACATTTATATTTGTCGTGCTGCCTCTTCCACGCACAAATATCTCATATCTGGGGTATAATTTGAGCGTATCAATGAATTCAGAATCTTTCTAGCATCATGGCGCGTTGGATGACGCCATTACTTCGAAAGATAAAGCAGCATGGCCACTTGATAAAGGAATGTTTTCCATTCGATGTCCTTAACTATGTGAATTTTTGGGATCCTTAAATTTGTTTATTTTAGGGGAGTGATCCTTAAATTTGTAGCCACGTCGAACTAGACATGATCATATGCCGGGCTGGGTCTGGAACAGTCCAGTCCCGTCCTAAAGCCCAACAAGTCCCAACTCTTATTCGTCTCAGAACTAGAGTTTATATACCGTTCATCTGTTTCGGATGAAAATATCAGACTTTTCCGGTAAATCTTGCTGCCGTGCAAATTATATGGAAATGCTTTGGTCACATGAATCTGATAACAATCAAAATAAAGGGGAAAAGAGGCATGTTGATAGGGTAAAAAATATTTGAAGTTGAAGCAGCTTAGGTGTGTTGATGTTCTATCAACCACATTTCGGTTGTTACTAAATTGCCAATGAACCTTTCTAAAATATCATTTCGTTTGTATAGGCATTGATAACCATGTACTGAAACCAGGAGAAGCATCGCTTCTGTTCATAATTCGAATGTAAGAAGAGATATATAAAAAAAATGGAGCGTCCTGCGCGAGAGTACTTTCGTCACTCGTCACTTCGTTAGTTGCTGAAGTACTAAGAAATAGAAAAGTATCCCTAAAAAAAGAAATATAAAAGTACATAAACATTAAAAAAAAGAGTACACAGTACGAAGTATATAAAGAAAAATATCTCAAAGTACAAAGAAGCAAACTACAAAGTATAAGTACCAAAATAATACGAAGTACTACCTCCGTCCCAAAATAAGTGTCTTAAGTTTGCACAAATGTGGATGTATCTATACATGTTTCATGTCTAAATACATCCACTTTTTGACAAATCTGAGACAGTTATTTTTGGACGGAGGGAGTATAAGTATACAAAAAGTCAAAGTATAGGTTACAAGTGTACTAAAATCGAAATACAAAAGTACATTATCCGAAATGTCGCACCCGTGGAATAAGGGGTCCCACGGGCCTGCCACGCGTGAGCCTAGTCAACTTTGACATTCTGGTCAAACTGGACAAGGGTTGACCATTCCCGGAGGCATGGGCGCGAGGAGCCATCCGCGTCCCGGAAACGCTCTATTCCAGTTAGAGCGTGTCAAGCGGGCCGACAAGATCTACATGAAGATCTCCCGGAAACCTTCCCGAGAGCCCCTCGGGGCCTCGCCCTGAGGACCTTTTCTGGGGAGCAGGCCGAGCCTCCCCTGGACCTCCGTACCAGTAGACGACAAGCCCAAGTGAGTGGAAGCAACGCCCAACTTTATGGTGGGCGATCCATGCCGAGGCGCTCCGCGCCACCCCGAGTCGAAGCCGGCATGATCACGTGCATGCGCTGCCACACTTTGGCAAAAGCTGCGCAGCCTTGGCCTTATCTCATGCAGGGGCAGGCAGGACGGAAGGAGGACCTCTCTCCCACAAACTCGATCACCTTTTGGGTATCTCGGGTTGCAGCCG
Source organism: Poa pratensis (assembly GCA_947311845.1). Classification (NCBI taxonomy): domain Eukaryota; kingdom Viridiplantae; phylum Streptophyta; class Magnoliopsida; order Poales; family Poaceae; genus Poa; species Poa pratensis. Next base: position 39,663,353 of record CAMZMU010000097.1, on the reverse strand, counting down.
TTTTGTGGTTGGTCAGCTGGTGCATTGCCATTGTGGTAACCCCTTGAGCTATAACAGGAGGACCAAGACAACCTGAGAGAAGGACAGATCATATTGAACATCAAGACAAAGAGGAAGAGAGACCAGCCCGCATCAGATCTGGCCTCGCCGCACCTTTCTTCTTCCCCGAGACTCGGATCTGGAGTTCCCCGAGAACTCGCGTTGTAGCCCGGAAACCACCACCAGCATCTATCCAGACAAGCATGAGTAGGGTTTACGTTTCACAGCGGCCTGAACCTGGGTAGATTGTTCGTGTGCTTTACTTTCCCGCATCATTCGTGAGCTCGCCGGATACTGCTAGCTCCCCTATGCCGAATCTCCAAAAGGGGACTTCGCATCCCCGGTGTTCGTGTTCGCGGACGCAAAACGAAATACGGCGAAGCATGAGTATACTAAAACTGAAGTACAAAGTATACTAAAGCTCGAAATACAAGTGTATTGAAACCAAGTGTAAAATACAAGTATACTAGTTTGGAAGTACGGAAAAAGTTTGATAAAACGTATTAACATGGGATCTAGTTTGAATATCTCGATGTGAGAAACTCAATAGTGAAAACATTTAATTCGGACGAACGGTTTTAAGATATTTATGTTGAACTTTGCAATCTCAAAATAAATGTATGTATACTCATTACTGCGTCGTAGGAGAAATCCCACCCAAACTCTACCATTGCGACGCTTGTCAAGCATGCCATGCGTCACATGTAGCGATTAGAGAAATCAAACAAACCTTCACAAAAGTTGCACTTTTTCTACTGAGTACCAATTTTTAGTTATAATATGTTTCTTGTTAAAAATTGGTATTCTCCTGTAATCTATATATTGTTGGTGAGTCCAACGTGAAAATAGACTGAATACTATAAGAAATTGCTTGTGGCGCCGGGTCCAGAAATATTTTTCTATGGTGAAAAAGGATGTTCGCAATACACCTAGTTATCTCTGGAGGAGAATTTAATTCTTATTGTGAATTTCACAAAGGAGATGTATGAAGCAATCTCTCAGATGAAGCATAATAAAGCTCCAAAACTATATGACTCACCTACATAGTTTTACCAAAATAGACTTTAAGATGTCATAAAAGAAGATTTGATGTCTAAGTTTGTTGAGTTACTAACGGGGAAGCTTCTGCTGTATCAACTAAAAAATAAAAAATGGATGCAGTAGTTTCTAAAATTTAGTTTGAAGGAGCCTATGACAAAGTAAAGTGGCCATTCTTGCAATAAACCTTGCACATGAAAGGACTTGCACGACTATAAGGTGAATGGATCCACATCCTTATATCATTGCATAGCTGTTTTTTTTTCTGTTACTAGTGTTATATCTTGAGTCATGTTGAATATTAGTTTCAGATGGGCCTTATCCGTGACTAATGAACATATTTGTTGCTTCAGTAAAGTGATTGGTGGCTTAAATATATCCTTGGAGCCAAAATATTGGTTCAACAAAGGTCTGATGGATTTCAATACTAGTTTCCTTCTGAATAAGATTTGGAAGCTATACTACTAAAAATAAGGATCTTTGTATGATTTTTATTAGAAAATGTATTGTTAATAAAGATAATCTTGTAAAACAGGATTCCAGTTGGAATAAGAAGTGTTATTTTTCTGACAAATAGGAAAAATGAATATTTTTATCTCATATCGTCTTTCTCGTCTTGTGTGGTGGATAATTTATGTTACTTTAACTTACCCCTCCGCACTATAAAAAATACGCTCTTCTCAGTTTTTTTTTTGTCGTGGTTGAATTGCATTTTCCGTCTCCAAACAACTTATACCATTAAACGTGATGAAATCCAGTCGGTGGTGTGTTTACGAATTTCTGTAGCAACTGTACTCATATCTACTCCCTTCGTTTCTAAATATAAGATGTTTTAGACTTTATCCACATTCACATGTAAATAAATGTATCTAAACACATTTTAGTTTACATGTTCACTCACTTTAGTCTGTACCTAGACAACATGTACAATAACTAAAACATCTAAATATAAGATATTTTAGACTTTGTCCATATTCACATGTAAATAAATGTATCTAGACACATTTTAATTTACATGTTCACTCACTTTAGTCTGCACCTAGACAACATGTACAGTAACTAAAACATCGTACACTCCGTATTATAAAACGGAAGGAGTACCACATAAAAGTGTTTCACGTGTGATGTGATTTCATATCTACCACAAACTTGGATTTCCGTGGTAGATGTAGCTCGGCGCCAAACGGCTGATATCGCAATTTAATTTCCGTCATGATAACGGTGTTAAATCTTCACACCGTTATCTGATGTGGCAGGACCATCTGACGAAAATATGAACCGTCAGCTAACTAGGTGACGTGGCACCATGTAGAATTGTTCGTACATACACATAAGCATCTTTTCTATACGACATGATGGCATTGCTGTCACGAACCTGATCAATCGCAGATGGTTGACCCATAAAAGCCGATTTAGATTAAGCGGGCCAGCCCATATAAGGAAACAAATAGGAGTATGACCCTAAGCGATAAACGGCCTGTTTCAGCCCATACAACCATGTTATTGTCTTCTTTAGGCCCATTTGATGGATCATTTTATCGCAAAAATATATGTCTGTCCATCCCGCTGTAGAGCCTTTTGTTACGCGGCCAAGCGACATCAGGCAGATGTAGCAATTAAATTAATCTTAAAAATCTAAATTAATTACTGCATAGTGTCGAATGGTCCAATAAACTTACATGCTGAATTCGTAAAGCTCAAGTACAACACAGTTTATACGGAAAGTTCTCTGCCATAATCGAAATCATGAAATATAGTTAAGAAGATTTGGATCTCACGAGTTCAAGTACGGAACTTCCCTCAAATCTTCCTGACTTCATCAGTATAAAATCTATATTTGGTGATGGATTTGATCGAATAATCTGTGTGCTTAATCAACATATCGACTACAGATCGAAAAGCAACTACAACCTTTCTTTCTGCATAGAGAGGCGATTAGATCTTCTCGTCTCCGTCGGCGCCGCCACCGGTCTGCCCCGCCTCTGTGGCCTTCGGGCCATGAAGGCGCAGTGGATCCCGCCCCTCGTCGACGGGAGGGCTCCGTTTTTCTGATTTTAGTGTCCAGTTTTGCTGGGGCATCGCTTTGTTGGTGTTGGTGGCGCTTCTTGCAATAATGTCTCCCCGGCTTCAGCCCCATCTCGGCGGCGACATCGAGAAGCACGTAGAAGTGGTGTGGTTTTCGAGAACTTCTTCTGGCGGTGACGGTCTCCGAATTGTCATGGAGCTTCATCGGCGGTTCACCCTTCTTCTTCGGCTCCGGGACGGATGTGGTCTTATTGACCAGTTCGGCGACTTCTCGTCCGCAACCAACAACGTCAGGCCGGCTCTAGGAGGAGCGGCAGCGGCGGCGCGCCGTCGACACGGTCTGGAGGTTGAAGACGAAGGGCATCTCAATGATCTCATTGTAATTTTTGATTTTGGTGAAGTGTTTTGTATTGTTCGGTGTTTCTTTTAATGTTAGGACCTTTTCGCGAAAAAAAAAGAGTTGAGCCTCACGAAATATATCACCTAGACGGATTTTTTTGGGTCAGCTGCTTCCCTCGACAGTGTCCTGGGATGGTGCCTTGGAAGAGAGATCAACATATCTTGCGGTCGTCCCTCTTGTTTAAGGCTTAGTTTTAGTTGGAAGTCTGAAAATAGTGTGAAAAAGTTACAACAATGAACCTTGCGAGCATGTATGGAGTGTAGTAGATATCAGATAATTACAACAAGCAAAAATAAGCACACAAAGTTCTTTATAAAACATGTAAATCTTGAATCTCATTAGAAGGTGACATTGCTTTGATCACCGTCCGACCATTATATATGCGATACACACGTTGTTCAAACCATTGTATTTGTCCTTTATTTTGAAACCTTTCTGAGTGTATAACAAAGACAATGGATTAAAGTAACAATTCAAGGAGTATGAAACAAATTATCATCCACACTAATAAACTTTGAGGAAACCCGTTGTAGTTTTTGTTCATCCCAATGTACAGTGACGTATGAATGGTATAAGGGCAACTCCAACGGGCCGTCTCATTTCGTCCAGTTATGTCTGCTTTGTGTTCGTGCCTATTCGGTTGGGCTATAACCAGCGCCCAACGAGGCGACACAAATGGATCGCGGGGGGGGGGGGGGGGGGGGGGGGGGGGGGGGGGGTGCGCGCGGACACGTCCGACTCAACCCATTTGCATCCCAAATTTGGGGCGGAAATGCGGTCGAGCGGACATCGCCCGCTTCCGCCCTGTGTCCGCTTCTGACCCAACTGTCAGAATCTCTGAACGGCCAACCACCGCTTTTAATGCGCCTGGCCAGTTCCTTAAAGGGATGTCAGCGAGCCAAACTCTGGAGCTCAAACCCTAGCGCCACCCCACCCCCTTTCCCAGATACGGCTAACTTATACTCCAACCACCTTTTCTCCAGGCTCCGGAATGGATCTGCCAATGCTGCATCATCTCCTCGACTAGATCGAGCGCGCTGGAGTGCGATCGGGCGCTACCACGATAGTTTGTCTCGCCACCGCAAGTGCCCTAGAATGGCATGCTGCCGAACCCACCGGCTCCACGCGGGCTGCTGGAGCAGGCGAGGAGGGCGATGGAGGCAGCATACACCGATGCCCTCGACCTCGAGGACGAGGCGTACGCCGCGGGTGTCGCCGGGTCACGACAACCGCCACCTCCACCGCACCTGCTCCTGACACGGAGGAGGACTACGACTACGACTGGCCAAGCAAGGAGGACGTCGGGCAGGAGGTGGACCCCAGCCCCGTAGCTGCAGGAGGTCACACATCGCTCACTAGAGACGCTCTACGGTGACCATGTTCGCCGCGTTGCGCTCGCCCGTGAGCTTAAGGCTAAGGAAGCTCTAGAACTAGCGGCCCACGAATCGTGCTCTGTGGAGAGTATGCACCTTCGCAAGCGTGCGCACGAGGCCACGACGGTGGGCGGGGCGAGCAGCTCCCACTGAAGCCCTATTACGCGCTCACAAGAGATGCTCTACTGTGACCATGTCCGCCGTGTTGCGCTCGCCCGCGAGCTCAAGGACAAGGAAGCTCCCGAACTAGTGGCCCGCGAATCGCACTCCACGGAGCGTATGCACCGCTGCAAGCGTGCGCGCGAGGCCGTGACGACGGGTGGGGCGAGCAGCTCCACTGAAGCCCTATTACGGTCGGCAGCGCCGCCTACACGCGAGTGATGCATGTAAAATGCATACATGAACTTTACATTTTATTACTTGATATTCCAACTTATTTGCATCATATATGGGTTATATTATGTTTTATAATGATTTTAGGGGATAATTCACAGTTTCCCCATTTATTTGGAATTAACCCTGCACTGGCAGAAAACCCTATTTTCTATATTTTTATGTTTCAGGGACCCAAACGACGTCCAAATGACCTAATATTTTACGGGCGTCAGTTTTTGGAAGGAACGAAGCGTAGGAGAGAAGGAAGCGAACAAACGGAGATCCGAGGGCCAAAAGAGGTGGGCCCATGCGGCCTGATTCCTTGGCCACGTGGGACCCCCCATCTTGGGCCTCGTGGCTCCGATGCCGTCCGTTTTCGTCTCCGTGGCTTCGTCTTGACCTAAAACCGACTATAAAAATAGTCCCCGAGGAGTTTCGCGAGGAGGCGGCGGAGAGAGAAACACAAAAACCACGAAACAGGAGACAGAAGGCTGCCGCCGGAGAGGATCGGAGGGGGGAAACGCCGCCGGAATCACCTCCGGAAGGCTCCTTCATCCCCCTCCGGAGTCTCCATCAACACCACCGTCAAGACCAGCACCATCTCCATCACCATCTTCGTGATCCACTTCATCCCCCTCATAGTTTGAGATTGTTCGAACCCTAGCTATTGTTTAAGTGCTATTCTACCTGTGTATGATTGGCTACTTGTCATTGTTTGGGAGTGAGATTATATTCTCAGATTGTGTTGTATCACTTATGCCATTGAATCATATCATGTCTTCGCGTTGTGAGTAGTTCTCTCATGTTTCTGGGGGCATAGGATGGATTGACAATGATTTATTTATGGCATGTGTTGGTATTTTGTCTAGTGTTTATCTTTTTATGTAATTCTATGATGGTGTTGTGCGAACGTCGACTGCACATCACTTCACCTATATGAGCTCATAGGAGAACACCGTAGTGTAATGGAGTGAGGGAGACTTGGGAGGACATGTAAACCTGAGACCGAGTCATGAAGTTGCATTATGAGGGTATTAGTATCAGGGACCTTAGAGTTTAAGCCTATGGTGGGACTCTATGTCTTAATAACTCTTGTGCAGTCATTTACTTGGCCATAAGAACCATCATAAGGGGGTTTAGTTTATTTATTTAGGTTTCCCTAATTATGGCTCCGTCCAAAGAAGATTAAAACTTGACAAAATGTTTACCTTGTTGTTCTAGAAATATTTATGCCATGAAGTCTAGGTAGCCCTTGGGAACGTTCTCCACTTATAAGAAACACACACTTGAGCTTGTCCTCTTGCTGCATAGGGGATTGGGCTTTCTCTCTTTGAGAGCTTTCACTTGTCATATTTTATTTTCAGCTTTTTACTTTATTACAAACTCTACGCCAAAAACTCAGAAACACTTGCATCATTTAATCATTTTAGTTTGTCTAGTGCATAGACAATAAGAGAAGTGACACTCTTATTTGAGAGGATAAATACTTATACCTTCTACTCCTCGTGGGATCGATACTAATACTTACACATTGAAGATTTCAACGATCCCCTATACTTGTGGGTATCAGCGAGCAACTTTGTTAAAATTGCCGTGGCCACTACGTAGTCCCTACCAATTAACGAAGAGATCATGAGGCCTTAGCAGTGCCGGAGGAGGAGCTAGCAATTCTGCCCCTGGGGCCGGTCGTGCCGGAGGAAGAGCCAGCAAGTTCGTCACCGACAACCCTACCGCCGCCTACACACGACCAATTTTATTAAAATTGAATGATTTCCACCGCCCACACCGGAGGACGACGACGACGAGTAGTCGGCCTAAATATATTATTTGTAATCTATTAGTAGACAAAATGTTTTCCATGTAATGTTTGAACTTCAAATCGGTAGATAAAATGTTATGTTTGAACTTCAAATGGTTGGATTGAAAAAATGGGGAGAAATCAAGGACATACCAAATGGGTCGTCCCATTGGGTGCATTGGCCAGAAAAGACCGATTGGGGCTGGACCTATGTTTGCCTGGCGACCCAAACAACCAAAAACCTGATATATTTCGCGTCCGTTTGGGTCATAGCGTTAGAGTTGCCTTAAACAATATAAATAGGATGAACAACTCTATATTATGACACATGTATATGGTTGTGCCTAGCAATGCGGTGTTTGCGCAACTTTTCCTTCTGAAAGTTGTGGTGGGAGATTGCTCAAACTTGCTCCCCGGTTAAAAACCCATGATCTAGCCATTGTTTTCCTTGTAATTCCTCAAGTGATTAAAACTATAGGGAGACTGATGAGAAGCTTGGTTCAATCTTGTTGGGAAATGGTCAGTGGCGCTGTATATGTAGAAAATGCAAATAAGATCGTGGACTTGTATAGAAAAACGAAGAGAGTATCAATAGTTATTATACCAATAAATATTATTAGAATCATAAAATGTTTTTTTAGAAAAGGGGAAGCCCCAGCCTCTGCATCGATTGATGCATGCGGCTTTTATTTATTTATTAAAATTTAGCATTCGTTACAAAAGATTACATCATGGGTCGCTCAACGTTGCAACATGGATCAACCATCTAAAAAGTAAAGACAACATGGAATGACTCTGCATAACCATGTTATCCTCAAATCAGAACGCCAGCCGTACTGGTTGTATAAATCCCGCGCGACCGATTCCAGCCGGTTGCATCCAATAGCCATTTCGTCTCGCTTCTTCGTTGACTGTAGGAAGGACCACATACGAATCTAGTGAGTGGCCATCGGGATTACTGCATAAAAGATGTTGTTTTTGCGCTGTTAAAGATATAATCATTTCTTATATTCCAAATGGCCCAAAGTAAAGCACAGACTCCAACTCGGTTTTGAACTTTTTCTTTTCTAGGAACTCCCATTAGTCAATTACCAAACAGATTATTAATACTCGTTGGGGGAGAAATATTAAGGGCCATGTGCACTATACGCCAGATCATTTTCGCAAAAGGACATGATATGAATAAATGCTGAATTGTTTCATCTTGATCACAAAGCAACATTTTTTACTCCCATTCCAATTACGCTTTGCAAGGTTATCCTTAGTTAGAATGACCTTGCGATACAAGAACCACATGAAAATCTTTATTTTTAGTGGCACTTTCATCTTCCAAATGTATTCGCGAAGAAGACTGTATGATCACTCATGAGGTCGAGATACATGGACTTGACTGTGAAGACCCTGTATTCATTAGTCTCCAAATAAAATCGTCCAGTTGGTATGTCAGCTGGACATCCATTAACCGATTGACGAGATGTAGCCATCTTGTCCATTTGTTTTCCGTCAACGCCCTCCCAAACCCTATGTTTAACGGGGGTGCTTGGGACAACACCGCAGCCACCGAAACTTCTTTTCGCTGGGCAATATTATATAAGGAAGGTGATGTAGGGTAGGTCCCGATTTTCACGGATTTGGGCGGAGGGAACGTTGAACACGAAGAACACGATGAAGACCACAAGAGGGGAAAAGCAAGTAAAGATAACTAGCAAGACATAATTCGGCAGAAATCAACCGGTAACAAGTCCCCAAGGGCAGCCGCCGATTCTCCTTCTCCAAACACACCTTACTCTTAGGATTGTTTCTCTCAACGGTCAATCCAACCGTCCCAATTGAGTCACCCGAAGATGAAAGATTGACAAGTAATCGCAACTACAAGAAGAGGCCTTGGAATCCACTAGAGGGATCTTCTCCACACGGGGAGGTCTTGGTTCATCTCCACATGGGGAGGCCTTGATTCATCTCCTAAGAGGCAACACCACGTGCGGTGGGAAAGGAGCACAGCTCAACTCAAGTCTAATCTCAGTCTAACCCTAGATCTGAGGTGGGAGGCACCTATTTATAGTCTAGTCACGAGAGATAGAAGGGTGGCTAAGATTACACAACTCAACGGTCAAGATGGCGCACAGGCCGCGAAGGGGCGGTAGTACCGGACGGTGTCCGGTAGTTCTGTCTTGCCGGTAGTACCGGGCTGGCGCGGTAGTACCGAGATGATCGTGTGGGATGTCCAGTACCGTTTTGGCTAACGTAGCAGTACCGCACCAGGGGGTCCGGTAGTGCCACGCGTTGCTTCAGCCGCTTCGTTGCTTGTCGGGCGGTAGTACCGGCCCGGGCGGTAGTACCGCCTGTAGACCTGGACTCTTCTTCAGCTCCATCTTCATGACTTCCTTGAAGATCTTCATGGGACTTGAACCTGAGCACACACAAGGTATCGGAATGAAGTAGCAAGCCATTCAAGGGAGTGTCAAGGTCACACATAGATAGGAGTGAATTCATCTCATCATGGAGAGATTTGACTCTAGCTCTAGTCATTGGACCGGTTGTTGTAGGAGCCGTGTGTGGGGCTACATCATCTCCCCCCTTGGGAAAGAGTCGTCCTCGACTCTTGGTCATCCTCATCACTTGATGTCCCAAGGTATGGTGATAGGTCGGTGATGTTGAAGGTGTCATGGACCAAATACTTGGAGTTGGAGATGTCGATCTTGTAGGAATTGTTGTTGATGCGCGTGAGAACCTTGAAAGGGCCGTCTCCTTGAGGATGAAGCTTGGACTTTCTAGCATCCGGAAAGCGCTCTTTTCGCAAGTGTAGCCAAACAAGATCTCCTTCTTCAAATATCATGGCGCGCTTGTGCTTGTTCATCTTTGTAGCATGGTCTTCATTGTGCTTCTCTAGCGTGGTTCTTGTGTCTTCATGTAGCTTTTTCATGTAAGCGGCACGCTTGTCGAAGTCCATGTTAACTTGTTCACAGAGTGGTCGGTGTAGGGGTTGGAGCCATAGACGATCTCGAATGGGTTCTCTTTGTTGCGGTGTAGTGCTCGATTGTAGGCGAACTCGGCATGTGGGATGCACTTTCCCAATTCTTCAAGTTGGCTTGATCAACACACGAAGGAGTGTAGATAGGCTTCGATTCACCACTTCGGTTTGACCATCCGTTTGAGGGTGGTATGCGGTGGAGAATAGTTGCTTGATTCCCATCTTGGCCATCAAGTCTTCCAAAAGTAGCTCACAAACTTGACGTCACGATCCGAACAATGGTCTTGGGCACTCCATGAAGACGGACGATTTCCCTAAAAAACAAAGTGGCAATATGTGAAGCATCGTCGGTCTTGTTGCATGGTATGAAATGTGCCATTTTAGAGAATCGATCAATGACGACAAAGATGGAATCCTTGTTTGTTTTAGTGCGTGGAGGCCTAAGACAAAATCCATAGCTATGTCGGACCAGGTGTGGGAAGGCAAAGGTGTATACAAGCCATGAGAGTTTAGAGTAGACTTAGCTTTGAGGCATGTCGAACATCGTCGAACTAGGCGTTCCACATCACGCTTCATTCTTGGCCAATAGTAGTTGGTGGCGAGCATGGCGTAGGTCTTGTCGCGTCCAAAGTGACCCATGAGTGATCCTCCATGTGATTCCTTCAAAAGGACCAAACGAAGCGAAGACTCGGGATACATAGTTTGTTAGCCTTAAACAAGAAACCTTGGTGCAAATAGAAATCACCAATTCCTTTGTGCTCCGAACATTGAGCGAAAATGTCTCCAAAGAAAGCATCGGTAGCATACAATCCTTTATCTCATCCAAACCCAAGACACTAATGTCAAGACGTGTAAGTAGGTTGGCCTTGCGGGATAGAGCATCCGCGACCACATTGTCTTTACCTTTCTTGTATTTGATTACAAAGGTAAAAGACTCAATGAACTCAACCCACTTAGCATGTCTTTTGTTCAAATTTGTTTGACTTTTCAAATATTTCAAGGATTCATGGTCGGAATGAATGACAAATTCCTTAGGACGAAGGTAATGTTGCCACACATCCAAAACACGAACCAAAGCAAATAACTCTTTGTCATAAATGGGGTAATTCAAGCGAGCTCCATCTAGTTTCTCACTATGGTATGCGATGGGTCTACCATTTTGCATAAGCACTCCTCCAATGCCCAATCCACTTGCATCGCATTCAATCTCAAATGTCTTAGAGAAATCCGGAAGGGCAAGGAGTGGTGCTTCGGTTAATAACCGTTTGAGCTCATTGAAAGCAAAATCATGTGCATTGCCCCAAATGAAAGGTACATTTTCTTTGTAAGTTCATGGAGGGGGCAAGCAATTGTGGAAAAATCCTTGATGAATCGGCGGTAAAATCCGGCAAAACCAAGAAAACGTCTCAACTCCTCAAGTGACATCGGAAAAGGCCAAGTCCGAATTGCTTGTATCTTTGCTTCATCAACTTCAACTCCATCCGAAGAAACAACAAAACCCAAGAAAACAAGTTTGTTGGTGGCAAAAGTGCACTTAGAAAGATTTGCATAAAGCTTTTCATTGCGAAGAACCAACAAAACTTGAGCAACATGAGAAGTGTGCTCTTCCAAAGATTTGCTATAATAAGGATGTCGTCAAAGTATACCACAACAAATTTCCAATAAAGGACGCAAAACATGATTCATGAGACGCATAAAAGTAGAAGGTGCATTGGAAAGACCAAATGGCATGACAAGCCATTCATAAAGACCAAGCTTTGTTTTAAATGCGGTCTTCCATTCATCACCTTCACACATCTTATTTGGTGTATCCACTTTTAAGATCAATTTTGGAAATATAGGAACCACAAAGCTCATCAAGCATATCATCAAGTCGAGGGATAGGATGGCGATACCACGTGATGGCGTTGATGGGGCGACAATCCATGCAAAGGCGAAGAGTGTTGTCGTGCTTGGGTACCAAGATGACGGGCACGGCACAGGACTCAAGCTCTCGCGGATGTGTCCCATGGCAAGAAGTTCTTGTATTTGCCGCTCAATTCCTTTGTCTCTCGGGGTTGGTGCGGTAAGGAGCGCGGTTTGGTAGCGGTGCGCCGGGAACAAGGTCGATGCGTGCTCGATTCCGCGTAGAGGAGGTAGTCCCGGTGGCACTTCTTGAGGGAAACATCTTCAAAGTCCTTCAAAAGAGACAACAAAGAAGGAGGAAGGTTTGTGAAAGTGTTAGTCATAGAAACTTCACCCTTGCATATGAGCACATAGTGAGGGTGGATGGGTTCTCTCTCAACTCCCTCATCTCTTTTGGTGGCAAATAGTGTAAGTTTTGTGGGAACTCTCTTTGAAGTGTCACACTCATTTGGCTTGTGGCTCTCACTCACTTTATGGTGGGTCTCTCGCTCACCACTCATCTCACTTGAAACGATCTTGTTGTGCCCTTGCAATAGTCTTGGCGTTGTCGGCGATGACTTGACTTGGTGTCATGGGACGAAGGACGAAGGTCTTGTCGTTGTTCTTGAAGCTATAGTAATTGTCCTTCCATCATGCATAGCACCCTTATCAAATTGCCAAGGACAAGAAGTAAGTGACAAACGGTCATAGGCACAACATCACAATCCACGTATCTTCATAGGCTCCAATCTTGAAGGACACTTGCACCATGTGTTGAATCTTGACGGATCCGGTATCACTCAACCATTGCACATGGTATGGATGTGGGTGCTTCTTGAACTTCAAGTTGAGCTTGTCACAAAGTTCTTTACTCGCTAAGTTGTGGCAACTTCCACCATCTATGATGACCTTGATGGACTTCCATTTATTCCCGCTCTTGTTTGAAACAAGTTGCATCTTTGGTCTTCTTCAACTTGGACATTGGTGGTCAAGGTTCTTGCCACAACCAATGAAGGGTTGTTGTCGCCATCACAATATATCTCACTTGATTCTTCTTGAGCACTTTGCATTGTGGCGACTTGGTTCAAGGCAAGGTACTCCTCTTCACTCATAGATTCATATTCTCCCATGTCATTGATGATCATGACTTTCTTGTTTGTACACTCAAAGATTTGTGTCCTTGTCCTCCACACTTGTAGCATTTCAAGAGTCTTGTGCCGGAGAAGATCCTTGAGGCGTGGTGCTTGAAGGAGGCACTTTCTTGAAAGGTTGAGGCGCTTGAGGTGTCGATGTAGAGACTCTTGGAGGACCTCTTGTGTTTGCTTGAGTAGGAGCTTGAGTGGTGTAGGTGTTGATGAGAAGGCTTGTTGGCGAAGAATGCCTTTGACTTGATGTATTTGAGCTCTTCAAGCACGTGACGCTCGGCCTTTGTTGCTTGATGGACTAGCTCAACCAAGTTGGCATATGGTTGGAACTCCACAATCTTCTTGATTGGATAGTTGAGGCCATTCATGAAGCGAGCCATGGATTGCTCCTCGATTCCTCAATGTTGGCTCTCATCATTGAAAGTTCCATGTCCTTATAGTACTCATCAACCGACTTCAACCCTTGCTTCAACTCTTGCAACTTCTTGTACAAATCTCTAGTGTAGTGACTGGCACGAACGCTTGTACATAGCTTCTTTCATCTCAACCCAAGTGTTGATTGGTTGTTGGTGGTTGTCGAAGCGTGTATCTTGGAGTTGTTCCCACCACAAGAGGGCATACTCTTCAAACTCCATTGAGGCTAAGGCAACCATCTTGTTGTCGGAGAAGCGGTGAACGCGGAAGATCTTGTCAACCTTGAGTGCCCATGAGAGGTAGGCTTCCGGATCACTTGTGCCGAAGAACTTGGGTATATCGAAGCGAAGATTGTTCAAGTTGTCGTAGTCATCGCGACGGTTTGGAGGTGGGAATGCATGTCCACGTCTCCTTCTATTGAGTCCATCACCATTGTGTTGGCTCGACTCGCTATCACTTGACTCGGTTCGGTGGTGGTGACGATCATGTGGATGTTCTTGACGAGGACGAGGCTCTTGGCGTGGATGATGCTCATGGTGTGGAATTGGGTTCTCCACATGGTTCCCATGGTCACGATTGTGGTGGCGTGGCCTTGGAGGATGGCGGTGTGGATGGCCTTGGTCCCAAAGTCATTTGCACCTGGAGCACCATTGTCATTGGCCAAGGGTCTCGACGATCACGATGATGCGGAGGTGGTGAAGGTGTTCGTTCACGGCGTCCACCATTTTGTTGAGGTTGCTCTTGATGCGCATTGGTATTGTGCGCTCGAGGAGAAGGTGAACGTTCCACTTCATGGCGCTGTCGATCATGGTGATGTCGATCATGTTCGTCGTGCCTTGGTATTTCTTGGCGACCATGTTGCGGTTCTTCTTGATGATAACATGATGCGCTTGCCTTGGTTGTGTCGACCTTGAGGTGCTTCTTGTACGTCTTGAGCGTGACGAAGAAGAAGATCGATGTTGCGCAAGGTTGTTGAGAACTTCGGTCACCGTTGCCATTTGCGCGTTGAAGTTTGCTTCTTGTGCTTGAAGGCGACGCTAATAGCGGCCTAGGCCATCACAGACAAGGTGTCGAAGACCGACGAACTCGTTATGTGTGACATAGCCATTGTCACCTTGGATTCCTCCATGGATATCATCATCCGAGCTTGAGTTTTCGTTTGTACTTCCCCTAAACATGATCTCACGAACAAGTGAAATGTGTGGAAATGAAAGAAGCTAGAGAAACTATATCCAAAGAATAAAGTGGCTTGAAGAAGGAGAATCCGGTTCTCACACCCAACACACACACTTATGAGGATAGAAAGGTATGAAGTGGCAAAAGAAACAAGCAAACCCGACGAAAAGTGTATTGTTCGAGGTAGAGAAAATCCACAATGACCAAATTACCAAAGAAACACCAACCACAAATGATGAAGAAACGCACACAAAAGCGAATGATGAGGTTGGGCGACCAAAGGGCGAGCACTCGAAGATATGCAACCTAGCGAAGACTACGTGCTCAATTGTCACACCAACACACGAAGGACGCTAGCTCAATTGCCTTTGGGTGGGCAACGGATTTGCACAAGTGTTAAACATTCACACTCATTTTGGTGGTTTAAGCTTTGTCGCAACCTACAAGAGATGATACTTGGCACTACTTATTTCTTTGTCTCTTTTTTTTTGACGATGATTCCTTCTTCTTTTGCTAGTGCCAAGATCTTTAACGATACACACTCGCCAATACTTGAAGACAATCACTCGAATCAACACAAGTGCAATGCCTCACAATATCAAAGAGCTAGTCAGGTAGGTCAAGGTACGCGAAAGGAAGAAGGGCTCACAACGGATTACGATGTCGGCAAAAATGTCGAGTCCTTGGTGGCGTCGTCGCTTGGCGTTGATGAAGTTGCTGCGGAAGCTTGTCGATGTTGTAGACGTTGTACACACCAGCTAAGGACTCAAACAACAAAGAGGAAATGCCAAAACAAAACGAGGAAAAGAAAAAATTTCTTGAAAATTCGTGCCTGGCGGTAGTACCGCTCCTGCCCGGTATTACCGGCCATACTAATTCCTGTCGTTGACTTTCTCAGCCAAAATTTGGCCAGGCGGTAGTATCGCGCTCCGTCCGGCAGTACCGGCCGTACAAACTTCTGGGTCAAAATTCGCGACTTTGGGCGGAAAAGGCAACGAAGAATCCTCGATTTCGTGGGGAAATTGGCAAAATTAAGGCTTAGGAACGCAAACAAAGGTGGATGGGGTCCTAAAGCAACAGATCCGTGGACCAAAACTACCAAAAAATGCAACAAATCGACAGATCGGCTCGAATCCAAGAAAGGCTATTTTTGGTGGAAATTTTCGAATTTCTCAAAATCAAAGAAAAATTTGGGGAAACAAATCAAATCCGTGGCAACCTAGAGCTCTGATACCATATGATGTAGGGTAGGTCCCGATTTTCACGGATTTGGGCGGAGGGAACGATGAACACGAAGAACACGATGAAGAACACAAGAACTCAAAAGGGGAAAAGCAAGTAAAGATAACTAGCAAGACATAATTCGGCAGAAATCAACCGGTAACAAGTCCCCAAGGGCAGCCCCGATTCTCCTTCTCCAAACACACCTTACTCTTAGGATTGTTTCTCTCAACGGTCAATCCAACCGTCCCAATTGAGTCACCGAAGATAAAAGATTGGCAAGTAATCGCAACTACAAGAAGAGGCCTTGAAATCCACTAGAGGGATCTTCTCCACAAGGGGAGGTCATGGTTCATCTCCACATGGGGAGGCCTTGATTCATCTCCTAAGAGGCAACATCACGTGGGGTGGGAAAGGAGCACATCTCAACTCAAGTCTAATCTCAGTCTAACCCTAGATCTGAGGTGGAAGGCACCTATTTATAGTCTAGTCACGAGAGATAGATGGGTGGCTAAATTACACGACTCAACGGTCAAGATGGCGCACATGCCGTGAAGGGGCGGTAGTACCGGACGGTGTCCGGTAGTTCTGTCTTGCCGGTAGTACCGGGCTGGCGCGGTAGTACCGAGATGATCGTGCGAGATGTCCAGTACCGTTTCGGCTAACGTAGCAGTACCACACCAGGGGGTCCGGTCGTGCCGCGCGTTGCTTCAGCCGCTTCGTTGCTTGTCGGGCGGTAGTACCGGCCCCGGGCGGTAGTACCGCCTGTAGACCTGGACTCTTCTTCATCTCCATCTTCTTGACTTCCTTGAAGATCTTCATGGGACTTGAACCTGAGCACACACAAGGTATCGGAATGAAGTAGCAAGCCATTCAAGGGAGTGTCAAGGTCACACATAGATAGGAGTGAATTCACCTTATCATGGAGAACTTTGACTCTAGCTCTAGTCATTGGACCGCTTGTTGTAGGAGCCGTGTGTGGGGCTACATCAGAAGGATATTGACTAGAAAGGGGCTCATTCCCCAGCCAAGTATCTTCCCAGAACCGAGTTTTCTCTCCATTCCCAACCGAAAAGGAACCACATTTAAAGAAATCATCTTTTATTTTCATGAGGCCCTTCCAGAAGGGAGGGTCAGTTGCTTTAACCTTCACTTGGGATAGTGATTTCGAATGCAAATATTTATTATGAATCAGCTGGTGCCAGACACCATCATCCTCACTTAAAATTTTAAAAAGGCACTTTCTTAGCAAAAATTATTTTTAATATCTAAAACGTCTATCCCTAGCCCCCCCTTGTTCTTTTGGTCTACAAATGATGTTCTATTTAGTAAGTCTATACTTTCTTTTATGGCCATCGCTTTGCCAAAAGAATCTAGATCGAAAATAATCCATTCTTTTGTGTACCCCTATGGGTACTTCAAAGAAGGAAAACTTACATAGGTCGACTTGACAGTACCAAATTAATTAAGATTAATCTGTCCCGATAGGACAAAAGTTTACCCACCCAACTTGCCAGTTTTTTCTCATTATTTTTCAATTTCCGGAAGTGGATTGGTATACCCAAGTATCTAAAAGGGTAAGAACCAGATTCACATCCAAATATATTTCTATAATGATCTTCCTCTTCCTATGCTTTCCCAAAGCAAAATAATTTACTTTTGTGGAAATTAATTTTTAAGCCTGATAATTGTTCAAACATACACAAAATGAGTTTCATATTCAAGGCTTTTCCAAAATCGTGTTCCATGAAAATTATTGTGTCATCAGCATATTGTAGGATCGATACCCCCCATCTACTAGGTGAGGTATAAGTCCCTCGACTTGCCCATCTTCCTTAGCACGAGCAATAATAATGGCCAACATATCAGCTACGATATTGAATAAAATTGGCGATAACGGGTCTCCCTGCCTCAGTCCTTTACGTCTCTGAAAATAGTGTCCAGGTCATCATTCACCTTTATACCGACACTGCCTCGGGTAACAAACTGTTGTACCATTGGCACCATTTGGATCGAAACCTTTCATTCTCAACACTTGTTGCAAAAAAGGCCACTGGACCTTATCGTAGGCTTTTTCAAAATCAATTTTTAAAAGTACACCATCCATTTTCTTCCTATGAAGTTCATGGATTGTCTCGTGAAGAATTAACACCCCTTCGAGAATATGCCTCCCAGGCATGAATGCAGTTTGTGTTGGTCTTATCACCTTATGTGCGACCTCAACAATTCTATTCATGCCAACCTTAGTAAATATCTTAAAACTCACATTTAGTAAACAAATAGGGCGGTATTGTTGAATCTGTATAGCATTTTCCTTCTTTGGTAACAAAATAATATGTCCGTAGTTTAGCTGAAACAACGGTAGTTCACCTTTTTCGAAAGCATTAAACAGGTTCATCAGATCAAATTTAATTGTACCCCAATTTTTTTGATAGAACTCAGCTGGGAACCCATCTGTCCCTGGAGCTTTGTTTTTTTTCCATTTGCATAATAGCCTCATACACCTCCTTCTCTGTGAAGTTGGATGTAAGGATTTGATTCTCCTCTTCAGAGATCCGAGGGATATCCGCTGTCTCATTCTCTACAAGTGAGACATAATGATCATCCAAATCTCCAAAAAGGTTTTTGTAAAAGGTTGTAATATAATTCTTAATATTTTCTTGGCCTATGATTAAGGCCGGCAATGGGTCGGGTATTGGGCGGGTCGACCTATTCCAGACCCATGCCCATATAACAAATGGGCGAGGGTCTCTGCCCATGGGTCAGATCTCAGACCCATGCCCGTACCCGTCGGGTCACCAGACCCAATGGGCGACCCATCGGGTCTGTAGGCAGCACATCAATATATAATATTATAGCATTTCAAACAGCAAAATAAGCACAAACAACAAATAGTGATGTACTGATGTACTGATTGCCCACACAAACAGCAAATCAAGTTCCCAGGAAACAACAAATAGCATGGGCTGTGGTCATGTTTTACTATGAGACCCCACATGTCAGCTAATCGGGTTACCCATCGGGTCGCCCATGGGTACACATGTCTGCCCATACCCTACCCACGACTAATCGGGTTGCCCACGGACGAGACCCATGGGCGAACATAGCGACCCATACCCTGGCCATTAGGGTCGGGTGCCCGTGGGCGGACGTGCCCATGGGCGGAATTGCCGGCTTGACCTATGATAGTTCCCTCATCTTGTTCCAGCTAAAAAATTCTTTTCTTTCTATGCTTGCCGTTTGCATTGAGGTGAGAGTATTTTGTATTATTGCCCCCTTCTTGGATATGTTTTACTTTTGCTCGCTGAGCCCATTTAGCCTCCTCATCTCTTCTAAGGTTTGCTAAATTAACATTGGCATTGTTTAGAGCTGCCCTCTCGGCCTCATTCAACGCCATTGATTCTGCCTTTGTATCTACAAGATCAATAAGATTAAGGAGCCTCGATTTCTCCTCTTTGTAAAAGCTACTAACATTTTTTACCCAACCTCTCAGGAAAGCACAGAGATGGCGAATCTTATTTTGCCAAATCTCCATAGGGGTACTACCATGCGAGATTGATGTCCACTCTTTGACCACCTTCTCACAATAACCTTCTTGTTTAAGCCATGATAGTTAGAAAGAAAAGTTTGTTTTATTACCCAGGTGAACTTGTTCCCCTGAGTCAATTAACAAAGGCGTGTGATCTGAACCGGCTCTAGTAAGTGCTCTAACACTTACCATTGGAAATTTCCATTCCCAAGACACACTCGTCAGAATCCTGTCTAATTTTTCATATGTTAGATTAGGTCTCCGATTTGCCCATGTGTATTGTCTACCTGAGAGATCTATTTCTCTGAGGTCAAGACTCTCTATTATTGCATTAAAAATAAAGGGCCATCTGGCATAAAAGTTATCATTGTTCTTTTCCTGCTGCCTCCTGATAATATTGAAGTCACCTCCCACTAAAATAGGTAAAGTTTCATTCTCACAAATACGTACCAACTCTGCCAAGAATTCCCCCTTTTGGGCATCTTGGGCAGCACCATAAACAGCGACTAAAGACCACTCAAAATTATCACTTTTAGAGACAACGAGAAACTTTACACATCTCTCCCCGGGAATGATATTTTTTATCCGAATTGTCTGTGAATTAAAACCCACTAGAATACCCCCTGACCTCCCATGTGGAGGCAAGCAGTACCACACAAAATCGAAACCCGCAGCCATATTTTTAAGGAAAGGGGCTGAAAAATTATCTCTACCCGTTTCTAGTATGGCAAAGAAATCCAACTTAAAATCTCGTATGGTTTCCGAAACCACTAAGTGTTTAGCTGTATCCGAAAGCCTCAACTGTTCCAAAAACTTCCTTTCATTATTTCCTTTTGATTTTAATTTGAGCCTAATGCTTTGACCAACAGAAGTAGAGTCGTACTTACGTTTAGTATAGACTTTTTTGTCTTAAAGAATGTGATGTCAAAGTCCTTATGACCTTCGGCACCTGCTTGTTCCTCTTCCCCCAAATCAGCACTCAAATCGAAAGCCTCATCTAATACTTGTTTATCAAGAGAGTCAACATTATTTTTAATCTTTTCCTCATTTTTCTTTAGCATGAACAGGGTACGTTGCAAGTCAACTTCTTTCATATTATTTATGGATGACTGTACTTGACTAGGAGAAACCCCTAAAGAGACCCCTAACTTAGAAGCCCTAGCCACAATAACATCGCTTGGTATGGAATTAATTGAAAATCTTGAAACGAAATATGTACCTGAAGTGTTGAGATCATCACGAGATTGAGCCCTCTTTTGAGCTCTCTCCAGCTGCGTAGCATCCGCATCAACTTGAGCCCGCACTCGCGAACTCGAACGCACCTTCTGTGCATTAGTTTCAGGGATACCGCCAAAAGCGATGATCTCCGCTTGAGAGTATCTCCCACCGAGGAACACTCCTATCCCTCGGGTAGGAGTGGAGTGTGGACCGCCTCCTGCACTCCCTCTTGGAGTACGCGTCGACCCCGGTGAAGACGGTGAAGAACCTGACACCGACAAGTCCAAGACCTCCTGCCTTGAACTCATCAGAGAAACGTCCGCATTTAGCTCCTTACAAGGCGTGCAAGCCGATTTAGGAGGGGTGACAGCAACACCTCCCTGCGTCGAGAACATGCGGTTTACTACTGCCACAAACTTCTGGCCGTCAGATAACCCCTCATCATTTGCCACCGGTGACCTAGGAACCATAGTTTTCGTTTCAGCATCTGCTGTCGGGGCAGAAAAAACCTCCGTTTCCTGCCGGGTCAACGAGAACCCGTTTTTCCTGCTGGTGCAGTACAGTGCGCAGCCGATTCAGAGAAATGCTCTGACTTCGAACGCTGCTGTGGGGGTTCAGAAAAAGCAAGTGGCGAAGGGAGACTCTCCTCATCTTCTTCAACCCTATCCCCCAAAGTTTTCTAGGTGCTGAACAAGTAATACGCACAGCAGCCACTTTCGGTTTAGGGGACTGCAAATCTAATGAACCAAACTGAATAAAGGCAGCTTGTTTTGTTGGAATATTGTCCACCGCTTTCTTCTCAGAAGCTGCAGCAGACTCCGACCCTGTTGATCGTTGTGTAGCAGTCTCTTTTTTTCTTCTCCTCTACCTAATCCTTGCTTCTATCCTCATCCTTCTTGGCATCAGAATCATCATCGTCCATAGGATCATCTTTTTTGTTGTTGTCATCTTTACCCCCTTCTACCTCAAAAGTGATACCGAAACCTTTTCCTTCATAAGAATGGTTTAAACCATTAGGTATGTAGGCAATGCTAGTAACCTCTACCAACATGCACACCACATCATGCTCCCTAGTAAAATACATATCTCCTTCCTTAGTTTTTCCGATAAAAGATCCGACTGCGAACAAACCAAGATAATCACATCTCAGCTTGTATGGACATCCTGAAACACGTACCCATGCTTGATCAAAGCTGAATTCATCTGTCAGTGTCGTTGCCCGGTCCTCATACACAAGATACCTTGCTCCTTTGTCAATAAGGATGCTCCCAATTCTTACTAACCTAGTGAGATCAGCCTTTGTCGGAAAGATCGTTTGGAAAACATTAGACCCCACACCAGCCAGGTCCCATTGATGCTCACCTGACACTATCCAACCCAACTCAGCCATCACTTCCTGCACTGTCATGTCCCCTCCTTGGACCGTGATTCGTCCCACTTTACCGCTGTCATGTTTGAAGACAAGATCATCTGAAACAGGTACCTCGTATATCAACAGCTCGCTGCGGCACAGACCATATGTTATAGCTGTTGGCTTTGGCATTGCATGTAAGGGGCAATCTTTTGCCTCATGCGTTGCCCTTGCACAATAAACACATAGAATGGCAGGGCAGTCCGAAGCAAAGTGCCCTGTTTGATCACAACGAAAGCAAAGTGTTTTGTCATTCTTCTTGTTTCCTTTAGATCCCTCTCCTTATGTAGGAGTTGCTGAAACCTCCATTGGTGTAGCTGAAGGTCCTGCTTGCCTCTGCACCGGCTTTGGTACTGCTGCATTGCCTACCGGCGCCATACGCAGGCCGGAATTCACATTTACCTCAGCCACAGTTTCCTCATTAACTGATCCAGGCGGAGTACGCCTTGTGTTCTGGCCATTATAAGGTCTGAAATTACAACCACCTCCATGGTATCCGCCTCTCGCACCACCACTGAACCAGTTACCGTACGACTGTTGACGGTAGGGGTGATGATTGCGCTGATCTGATCTCATCCATTGCCTTGATTAAAATTCTGGTTTCCTTCATAATAACCCTCATCAAACTCCCCAAACGGACCTCCAAAACCCTGATCATCAAAACCCTGACGGTTGTCTTGCCAGCTGCTCCCCTGGCGATCATCTTTCTGGTTTACATTGTTATTACCAAACCTCTGATTGGAGCTGGAACCAAACTCAAAGGAAGATTGGTTTGCATTGCGAGTTTGCATTGGCGGGTAGCCTTGTGCACCCCTACCATCTCGCTGCGGCCCTCCTCTCGGAGGAGCAGCTCCTGCACCACCCGCTCCACTGGCAAAACCTCCATTGCGAATAGGTCTTTGCTGCTGGAAATTATTCCCGGCGCCTCTCGGCTGCGCTGCCGGCGGGAAACGATCATCTCTCCCCGTCATGCTTGGAACCCTATCGATGTCCACGGGAGATGACACCGAAGGTGGCTGCGAAGGAATATGACTCGTAATCCTTCGTAGCCCTAGATAAACTCGCATTAAACGTAAAAGAGGTAAAGTTTCATTGACTGCATCCTTGAGCTGGCCCTCTTGGCCCAATTTTTGGACGAGATCGAGATCTGTTGGACTTTGGGCCTTATGCCCAAGTGCCCCAACAATTTGAAAATTGTCAGATCGAGATCTTCCCGTGCCTATGCATGTCCGATCCGATATCGTCGGAGCTCGTCGCCGGCCGGAAGCCGTGAACCTCTGTGTGGTACCTTAGACCGACGGCAAGCAGCTTTCCTTTTGCGTCTGAAAACTGTGATCCATTCTGAAGGATTGAAATGTAAAAGAGAGAACACCGTCGGCGACAACACCGGTGTCTTCTTGATCTCCGGTGATGGCCGAGGAGAAAGAGTTGTAGGACGTACCTCCGATGTCGAAATCATCAGATCCATGGCCGCCATCTTCTGTTCTCTCCTCTTGGCGATCCGCTTGAGACTTCTCGAGTCCTGTCCCGATCCTCCTTCCTGCGCATCCGACAAGAGCCACCGGCATGCAGCGTTGCCGGATAGAGGAGAGGACGGAGACGTGGGTTCCTCCTCGTCATCTAGAGACGAGAGAGCCCAGAACCTGCCGCCGGCGAACGATCCAGGAGAGGCGACGCCGGCGAACGTGCTGTCTCCAGGAGAGTCGCCCATCCGCCCTAGTATCTCCCTATTGCCTGAGTCAAAATAGTATACATGTGGTAATGTAGATGGTGATAATTATCATATGTACTAGGTCAAACGTTACAAAATTTGATTTTGACCAAACCTATTATGCGAAGTAAGCTTGATTTCGATATGACTTGTCAGATACAAATGAATTTATTTTACCATGGCTAGTTTTGAAGGTGGTAGAAGGCAAGTCAAGACCCTGGTCAAACTGCCTACGGATGATCATGATCGGGTGAAGGAGAGAGAGAGACCATCATTCTCAAGGCTTTCATTACACCTTCGATAGCTGACATGAACCCCAACCTACTCTGCAAATCTAGCAGGCATGCCCATAAATCCTCCAACCCAACTCCATAGACGCAACAAGACACACACAGCAAATGAAATCCAGCCACTAGAGTAGAGTAGTATACTCCACTAGCAGCGAGGAGTATGTGACAGGTCTGTGTGGCAGAATGAAGTACTGCTGAGCTCACACCCTCCTAGTAATGGCCGAGATTTCAAACCCTGGTTTCATGTCTTGGAGATTAAAAAGCTACTCCTACCCCGACCCCATCCCCATCCCTAGGGTTCCGGCGCCGCCGTCCCGCCGCCGGCTTCCTCCAGCTCCCTCTGGCCCCTCCCTCCCTCCCTCCCTCCCTCCGCGCGCGTCCGTCGCCCCCCGTGGCGGCGGCGCGCGCCATCTCCTCTCTCCCCGCGTCGGTCCTCTCTCTCGTGCTCCTCGTCGCCGCCGCCGGCAAGGGCTGCCGGGGCGCAGCCCGGGTGGCGGCGGCGGCGGCGGATTTCCTCTCCCCGCGACGGGTTTCGTTGGAGGCGGGGCTCCCGACCCGGCGGCGGTGCTCTCTGGCGGCGGTGGTCCGGCCTAGGCCGGGTGGTTGCGTGACGGCGGCGGCGCATGCTGGCCTACAGGCGGAGCAGTGCAGCGGCGTTGGCGTGCAGCAGAGCGGCGCCGGCCGTGCCCTGCGGCCCAGATCTGGGCCCGCCGGGCCCATCTGGGTTGGGGCGGGCCGGCTGGTCCTGCTGTGCGTTCTGCAGTTAGAAGCGAGGAGGAGAGAGCAGGGGCAGCGGCGACGGCGGCTGACCTTGTTGCAGCGTGATGGCGAGCTTCACGAGCCCGTTCTGGGCTCGGCCGGACCCTATTAGGACTGGTGTGCCCCCGTGGGGCTTTACGGGCCCGCTGGGCCCGACCGGACCTGACAGGGACTGGTTTGCTCTGCTGATGCGTCCGGTCGACTACCGTCCTCGGCGGTGGAGGTTGTTCCCTCCCGCTCGGCCGCGGTACTGCGGTCCCAGGTTCATACTTCTCCTCACCTCTGCCTTGCAGACCTCGTGGCGGCTTCTTCGGAGGGACGATGATGGTGACTTCGGGATTGTTTGAGCGCATGTTGGTGGGCTGCTAGTCTGGTGTTGTCGAGGCTCGTCCTCGCGGGGCTCCTGTGCTACGAATCGTCCAGGGTAGTGGATGAGGTTTTTCGGGAGAAATCCTTGTCGGTTCGTCCGACACCGACGCAGTGCCGCCTTCGGGTGGCATTTTTCCTTCTTGAAGGGCGTCGTGGCTAACTTTCATTTGCTTCCCTTTGTGTTGGGGGAAACCCTAGGACCAGTGCACTGGTCCGGGCAGCAGCGTGGCTTTCCTTCTTGAAGGTGCTGCTTGATACTCGTCGATTCGGTGCTAGAAGCGTGGTGGTACTTCGTCGGAGTGGGCGCAGCGGTTGCGGGTCACCCTCGTTTAGTCAATCTGGCTATGTCGTTTTTTCTTTCTTTTTTTCCTTTTTCTTGGGTGTGTTGTGGTTGTCGCTCCAACCGTTTCCGTTGGTTGTATCAGGTGGTTGCTATATTAATATAGCGGAGCTACTCGGTCTATTTCGTCGGATTTCAAACCCTATCTGTCGCAGCTCCTCTCACACTGCATTAGCATCTCCCCCAAAGCCTCCCCAAACCGGTTTATTGTGTCCGGACGGGCTCCAGACGGAAAATGAGCTAAAATAGCTACCCAACCGGGGTGGGCAAAGCCTCCCCAAACGCCCGGGCTGTCCGGCAGCCCACAAACTCACCCATATGTGGGGAGGGTTTGGGGGCTGCCGGACGCGCCCGGACAGCCACCACGTACGATATGGACCACTTTATCTACTACTTTTCTCTTTCTTTTTTCTTTCTCTCTCCATCCCCGCCAATCACATGCATCCGGACGGACAATTAGGGGGGTTTTTGGGGGCTGTGGTTGGATGTGGCCACTTTTGGGGCTATCCGGTCGGTGTCCGCGGACACTATGGGGACCGATTTTGGGGCTCCGACTGGAGATGCTCTGAGAGAAGACGCTTCTCCGGTCTTAATTCCTGAGGCATGAGATCATGTATATGCTTTCACAGGAATAGAGGATGGAAGAAGAGGCAGCAACTTCAGTTGGCTCTGTCATCATGATCTTCGCAGGCAGAGGCAGAAGCAGAGCCGGACAGATCTGCAGCTGCTGTTCCAAGGTCAACATGTCAAGTCAGACTAAGAATCCCAATCTCGGATTATTCTGCAGGGAACCTACCCTACTGCTGTGGTAACTTGTGCCTGCTTCATGGGTCGAATGGAGTACACTACTAGTACTAGATTCATGTAAGAAACAGGGTCAGGTACAGGAACAATATCTGAGCAGGATCTGAACCATTTGAGAGAAAAGTTAACCATCTTCAGATATCTGTACATTTCAGGTTGAAGCTCCTCACTTGGCAATTGATCACACTGTTATAAATTACCACAAGAATGAGCTAAGCTAGAGCCTTGGTTGCAACACCAAGTAGGACTATTTTCTAAACAAAGAAAGAAGAAACAAAGAGGACTTTGCTGATTCGAGAGCTTGCAATTGTGGTTAAGAATAATTTGGCACAATTGCCACCAAATTTCGAGCTACTACAGTGATCAAATTTTATAGTAATAGCCGGTCAAGATGTTGAAGAAGTGTCTGCAGAATCATCAACAGGACCAGAAAGGTAAAAATTATCACGTCCTTGACGGTTTCCAAAATCTTGAAAAAAGACATGATCATTGTTCGCATCGAATCTTGGAGAGTGAGGTGATGTGCCATGATGATAGAGCTTTGAACAAGGAGGGTATACAATAGATCATGTCCTGGTACTACTAGATGGTTTCTCTTGGCGATACATAGAGCAGTGAAGACCATCCGCACCTTCTTGAATGCAGCTCATCATCATGTTGATGCATTGGGACGGTAACAGAACTGTGCCGAGATCAGCTAGGGTGAGTTTGATTTGAAAGCAAGACTTATCGCACTGCTGCACTCGAGTATGGGAGTGTGTTAAATTTCTCACAATGACTTCGGCCACCGCCAAGCTTTACCGCTACTCTGATTTCTCATCATGACGTACCGGTACTTCTTCCAATGGCAGATCATGGAAAAAAAGAATTTTATCCTTCCAGTGGCATGTAGTAGAGACTACACTGAGCCATGTGGTGAAATATCGAAAAATGAAGATCAGTCGTAACAGTAAACTGTTATTAGTTGCGCATCGGCCATCATGCTGCAACTTCAGATATACAAAACGTGATCATTTATTTTTACTAGTAGCCATGCACGTGCAACACACGTCTTAAAAAATACAAATGTCATTTCTAGTTTAATGAGTTTTTTGTTATCAAAGCAATACATTTCAATACTAAACCGTGTAAGCATGTGCAAACAACATACAATCCACACACGTGTTGCATCATTTAAAATCCACAAAGCACAAAAAAATATTTATTATTTACATAAATATTGAAATTCAACACCAGTTCAAAGCGATGGTTAAAATTATTCTAAGTAACGTAACATGATCTAGTATTTTATTATTTCATGAAGATCCATCTCTTTATACGGTCAATAATTCCTCATCCCAACGGAGAAATATTGTTTATCGCCTCATTGTCTTGATACTTCCGAATATGTACCAAAAATCATTTTCTTAACTCCAAACCATTTTACATATGCATTACACAACATTGTATAAAGTTCATGTTCAAAGTATAGCAAATGAGCAGGGTTGGGAATATTCACCATGGGTACTGAAAAAAATGACGCTTCATTGTCGTATCATGAGTGCATTAGATTAAAAACAAATATCACATTGAGCGTTGAACAAATCAAGTAAGTTTATATTTAAGTGAAAATCTTCATACCTGTGCGAGTTTGTCAGAACAACTGGGACTTTGCGTCCCATTTGGAGATATCCTTCCATTTGGGTTTTGCCGGTGGAAACACAATGTTTATCTTATTGCAAAATTCCATATTTCTTAATATGTGTATCCCCCAAGTCGGTCTCGAAAGTGGGTCCAAAACATGGATAAAATTCTTCTTGTGATCCAACACGAACAATATGAATTGGCTAAGAATGTCATAAGGAAAATATGGATGTGTTTTTGAGGATTAAATATGGATAATTTTGGTAGTACAACTAGTGCGGTTTTGTGAGAGCTGGAGGTTAGAACCTCGCGTCGTTGGCAGGCGGCACGGGTGAAAGACTACCCCTCTCCCCGTAAACCACATCATCGGAGCTCGGAGAAGAAAGCTCACGGGTAAAGCCCGCTCATCGTACTGCGGTAGCGGGTTCTCGTCCCCTCGATGTGGAGCCCTCCGGCCTAGCGCAAGGTGTGACCCTGGACGGTATTGCTCCCGGCGGAGTTCGGAAACGATGACGGCGTCCTCGGAACTTTTTGGTTGTGCTATGGTTGCGTCAGCGGCAAGGGTAGCACGAGGGCCATTTGTGCCTCCGGGTTGCTACGGCTATGGCGACAAGCGTGGCGGCGACAAGATGATCGAAAACAAAGACGGCAGCCATGACGACTACTATGACTGGCCCGATCTTAGGCAGGGTACAACCGTAGAGAGGCTTTGAAATTGCATGTTTCATAGTTTTTGTGCACGGGAAATATGCACATTCGTCGCCGAGTAATTTAGAACACAACTTTTATAATAGTATGGTGTATGTCTGTGTTTGACAATGTCAAGACTGGAAGAAACTAATGTGGTTGTCGAGCAGATGTAACAACTCAATATCACTAGCATTTCGTGGTTGAGTTTTAGTGGTGCTACTCTAGTACCGAGACTAGAGCTCTGGAATAAATATCTTGCTCTAACCTTCGTCGGTCATACCTGATAATATCGGTGTTTCAACGTCGTTATCTTGCTGAAGTCATTGTATGTAAATTGCTCACTCCAGCATTTTAGGTAAAACAAATCGTGCCTTTATCTAGCGACGATGAAGGCGATGCTTTTGGTGAACATTTTCTTGATTTTTGTAAATAATTTGGTAGTGTGCATATTTAATGTATCGTATTGTTGGTGATATTGAGATGTATATGATACCTTCTAATACTAAAATATTAATCCCTCCGTCTCAAATTATAAGGCGCGCTATTTCTGTGTCGGTCTTTTATGCTCGGCTGTAACTACTAATATATACTAAATTATATGGACTGCGAATGTATAAATGGTAACATTGGATTCTTCTTGTATTTTTTTTTTAATTTTGTATATCGTTATACAAATTTGTGAACATATTATAAGTACAAATCATGGTCAATTTTGTACATCGTTGGCTAGCAAAATTTAAGGGTGCCTTATATTTTTGTTGGACGGAGGGAGTACCTGCGTAATCGAGTTTGGTTGGATAAAATGGTTAGACTAGCCATAGTGAGGTATCATAACTAGTATCATGCATACGATGTTGGCAAAAATATGACGTGACACAACAATTAATGAAGTGATGATAGTGCTATCTACCTATGTTACGGTATCATAGCACTAATTAAAACTAAATATTTTAATGACAAGTAAATCTTGTACACATATTTGTACTGGGATTATACAAAACAATAAATAAGGGATTATAAAAACAATAAATAACACGTGGATATGATACTACAATATGATAGTATGTATTATATGGGTAGTATCATACGCTAGTATCATATGCATGATACCAATATATGATACTCCCACTAATCTTACAAAAATTCGGATGCAACCTTTACACGAATTTCCAACGGTTAATTATTTGACATATCCCCGGGGATAATAATCTCGATTTAGTCATTTTTGAATTAAGCAAGTATGTGTCATACTACAGCAGAACTGTAGTTCATACGCTCACCAATTCCTGAAAACGTATGGTGCACCCAGTTGCCAATTTTTCAAGCTTACGTGGTTCATTGGCACAGTAATCTTTGACCGTCTCTGACCAAAGAAAAGAGAGAGACGTTGGAAATGCTGCCGGGGCCGGAAGAAGCGCACGGCAAGGCCGAGACTAAGAATGATTGCGTATCTTTGGACCGAGAACCTGAACTGCGTCATCAATTCATCACCATCATCACAGCTTCTTCCTTTTGACAGCTAACAACCACCACCATGAATGTACACAAGCTAAGCTCTACCTCACCCTGCGGTGAAGCTGTGCAGGAGGCAGGAGGACGAGCACACATCGATCCACCGCTTTGCCGAGGCCTATAAATACGCGCCCTCGCCTGCATTCCACCCATCTCAACACAACAAGTTCTTCTTCCTCACTCGAGCTAGCTAGCTTTCTTCCTCTGCCACTCTTCCTTCCAAGTTCCAAGCCTCAAGCACCATTGCAGACCCCCGGAGAGAGGTGTGAATACATTCACATTTTCTCAGTTGTTAGTGTATTATTTTGCCTTCTTTCTCTCTCCCAGAAATGCTATTTCTGTTCTTTCTTCTTTGCTGAAATGTGTTTTAATTTGAGTTACGTGTGCAAATGTTGCAGGTGGGTAGCTGGGCGTGGAGGATGGACCGGGCGAACACGAACCTGATGGTGCAGAACCTGTGCATCATGGAGGACAACGAGCGGCTCCGGAGGATGGCGCGGCAGCTGGAGCAAGAGAACAAGAAGATGCTCGCCGACCTCAAGCTCAAGCAGCAGCAGCACATGGCGGCCTCCTCCCGGCCCGCGGCAAAGATGGCCCCGGGAAGCGCAGCTTCTGGCGCCACGGCGCCGGCGTCCAAGTCCGGCAAGCAGCAGCCCAAGTGATCAACGCATGCATGCATGAAGATTACGTGGAGGGAGGCCGCTATTATCTTCGTCTTTTGTGATTAGTAGCTTTATATATTACTATTGGCTAGGTAGACAGGTGGTTAAGTAGATCTGGCATGCATGCAAAAGCCAGTAGTTCGACTTTTGGTTATGTAGACGAGGAAGTGGTGGCAGCGTTTTGGGGACTATGTTTGCAGTGATTTGTGTGTAGCCATTTCTTGTTGCAATGCGATGGCCGCCTGATGAGTACCAGACTACTGGTAACATGAAACTAAGTTTGCTCACGTACGTCCGATCGAGCTCTTCATGTTATTTCCAGTACTTTGGTTTCCTAATCCGTGACTTGTGAATGAATAACGCAAGAAGTAAATCTGCAGTTTAACATCAATAATTTGCGAAGATGTCTTCATTTTTCGTACTAAAAATCTCCAGTACGACAGTCCATTCGTAGGCAATGATTCCACTTCAGACCCGTGAAGCCGTTTCAGCAAATGAGGCCCCGGCCTTATTTGAAATATGAAAGACCCTCCGAGTTTGCTGCATGTTTCTTCGACCACACCACTATATAAAACACTGTTTGTTTTAAGTTGAAACTGAGTAGTCAATTTGTGCATATTCCAGGCTTTTCGATAAGCAGGGAATAAATACAGATCGGCCGGTACTTCGGAGATTGAAACACTGAATTTTTTTTTCTTTTCTTTTAACAGCTGACCGTGAACTGCAGGCGACGTCACCAGTACTCGAGTGATGAGCCCGAGTCTAATCCCACGAGCTCACTCTAGCTCGCTTCGTTTCCCACACAAAAGGTCAATAATGTCGCGTCGTGGCCTGCAGCGCAATCATCATGTGTGGTGTGGGCGACGTTAACGCTGAGCATTCTCAAACGTCCCGTCCCTTCACAGTTTACAAACCCAGCTAAACACGTCCGATCGAGTATTTGTTTTCCTCTTTCATTTCTGCATCGCCGACGACGTTAGACCATCTCCAGCACCACCCGCCAAACGACCCCCCAAAGTCCTAATAAGGGGTCCGGACGCAAAAATCACTCTTAGCGGCACCCTGGGCGAGGCAAAATATGCCCGGCAGCATCGAGCCGCCCTAATTTTGGAGGGTCTCTCGAGGGTGTCGGACAATATCCGGGCACGCTCCTGTGTCGGGCTGACCCACATGTCATCCACTCTTGAGGGCAGATAAGAGACGATTCACGAAATGTTTTGTCTATCTGAAGCCATATTGAAGGGTCTTTTAGAGGGTTGCATGTCATTGTTGGCAATATACTCAACTTTTTGACAAGGGACAGTTCACTACACCAAGTGTTTTAGATGCCCATAATTGACTATTTTATGTAGTTTATACTATTCTTGAGGGTGAATCTAATAAAAGTTGGGCATGATTCATGTGGAGGCTACGTGGAGTTATAGGTCACCCTCTAAGCTTGGTGATACACAATGATGCATGGAAATGACAAGAGAATTTTGTTCTTGATGTCTTTCCTCGGGTTGAGGCTAGAAAACGCTGTCAGTAAGAAGTTCAAAGGAAAAATCTTTGAAAATAACTTGTGGGCAACATCATTTACATACACCCCGACAATTTGTTTGTGTATACAAGTTATGTATGTAGGTTTTCATATATACAAGTTAGATGCAATAAGACATGACATAATGGTGAAGATATATTTTAGGCAACAATATTGTGCAAGAAAATTTATAGGCCATACAATTGCCAAAGTTGATTTTATTAGTGAGTCAAAGAACCAACACAAGTAGATGAATAAATATGAGGATGATTTGAAGTTTTAATACCCTTACTGAGGTTTATGCAACAAACACCTATGGAACTGAAACATGTATCCTTGTAGACATTGCAAACATGGCTTGTTCATGTAGAAAGTGACACGTTACTTCCATGTCACCATACTCTATACTTCATCTTGCAGATGAGAGGTGAACGTGTTGAAATTGAAAACTTTGTCGATGAGTATTTTCTGTGGCCCAATTTTCCGCAACATATGTAGAAAATAGATCCTCAGTGGCAGATGAAAATGGTTAAGAGATTGGTAGTACATGGTTCAAATTTGAAACATCAATTCATAGGAGGCCACATGAAAGGCCTAGAAAGTTTAGGATCAAGGCCTCCCATGAAAAATTCTAGGTTAGGAGCAAGGAAATACAAATTAAAACAATGTTGTGGATTTGGCCATACCAAGAGGTTATGCAAAAAAAAAAAAAGTTCAACATGATTTATAAGATGTCCTTTTCATACTGAGGAAGATACATAAGTTAAACTTTGCCTTTAGTGAAAGGAAAGAAAATATCCACATAGCAAGAAGGGGAGAAAACGTGGCAGAAAAAAGGGAAAGAAATATTTTTAAGTAGAGAAAGAGCAGGCAAATGATGAAGAACAACGACTCTGGCAAGCT
The DNA here is from genome assembly GCA_947311845.1 of Poa pratensis. Classification (NCBI taxonomy): domain Eukaryota; kingdom Viridiplantae; phylum Streptophyta; class Magnoliopsida; order Poales; family Poaceae; genus Poa; species Poa pratensis. The sequence continues at coordinate 39,630,154 of CAMZMU010000097.1, read as the reverse complement.
GATGATCATGTGCAAGAAAGGAAATGGAGGATGATGATCAAATGTTGTAAATATTGAATGATCATCAAGTGCATAAAATGCAGAAAATGAAGGATGGTGATCAAGACCATGAAGTGCAGGAAATGCAACAAGATGATCAAGTACATGAATACTATTATTGCAGTAAGAAGTTGAAGCCTCTCCATAAGAGAAAGGGAAGGGAAAACAAAAGAGAAAGCAAATGGGAAAGAAAAAGAAGGAAAATACAAAAGTTATGACTGAGAAAGTTGTTGGAGTGGTTGAAGATGCTGAAAGGAAAACAAGAAAGCCCTTCCCGTTTCATCTTTTAATTGATTAACATGAAATGTAAGCTTGATTTATTCGGTCTTTTGGTGATCTTTTAAACCAACGTAGACATTTTCTGTGTGCAATAGGAGTTTGATGGATACAATGACTACAATGGAAACTCAAGTATGGGTTACAAATACTAAAAAGGAGAACATTATAAAGAAGAAGAAATCCAATAGGGTTTTTACTAAATTCCCTATTTAAACACAAGTAATAGTTTGAACAATGTAAATCAAATATTTTTAAACAGTGTACCTTATGTTGTGTCTAGATGGGTTAGTAACATTATCTAAATTTATTGTGATTTTTTTAGTTTCTTCGATACTTTGATTTTTTGGGTAAAAAATAGAAATGCTTCCAAAGCGAGTTAAAACTTTATTGTTTTCCGGAGGCTGGGTTGAACATAGTGGTATATGGTGATTTTTTCAGGTAATTTCCATTTCAAATATTTTGGAATACACAATTGCAAGAGAAAGTTATTAAAAAGATTGAAACAAAATTGAAGGAAAAATGGGAGGGAAACTAAGCTACTGGTATCGTAAATTTCTGGCAATTGGAGGCCAGTATGAGTTGTATTGGATCCAGTTTGAGCGGTGCGCTCTTGTTTATGATGTGCTTCTATCTTTGCCAATCGGTGCGAGGAAGCATTTTTTGCTTTTCAAAGCTCGCTTTAATAGGGGAGAGGGTCGCGGGATCCAAACAAATCATTTATTAAATGGGCCACTATGTGTGCGCCTAAATATTTTGGAAGCTTTATCTTAGGCCTTGATTGAATGAAATTTTCCTTTATAGGAAATGGATTTAGGAATGGAAATTGGTGAGAGGTTATGAAAAAATTTACTTTGTAATTAATAGTTGGCGGAAAACACTCTGCCTGGTTGGAAAATGGAATGGTAGTTGGTTATAGGATGATTAGTGGAAAGGGGTTGTGCCTTTTTCCACTAGATTTTGAAATACCTACAACATTTGCGCAACAAGAAATCTGAAAGTGGATGGGTACTATAGTCTGGAGGGATTGTCTGTAGTTTGATTGAACGTTAATTGGGATAAGTTTGCAAGTGCGGGATGAGCTGACAAGAATGTCCTGACATTCAGTGATGAATGATCGAGATAAATTTGGTAAAAACTTGTTGCGCGAGGTTCTTCAGTCAAATCTTTCTATAGTTCTTCTTAAAAGGTAAACTTTGTGCTTTCCACGAAAATTCTTCTGGAAAATCCTATTCCCTTCAAAATTGAACTTTTTCTCATGTTGGTGGCGCATAACAGTGTTCTTACTAATGATGTGTTGTTTCTTCATGGTATGGAAAGACGATCCCTTATATCTATGAAATGTTGTTGGTGCATTTTTGGCTATAAAGGCAAATCTAGATCAGTACAATCTTGTTTGGTCCTTGGCGAGAAGTTTTAAGAAGCAATATAAACATCTAGGTATAATGGGCATAGCGACGATCATGTGGTCGATATGGGAAATGAGAAATAATGGATGTTCTCGGCCGATAAGATCCAAGGATCCAGTTGTTACAAAAATGATTAGTGACTGGATTTCTGCCTGGTCTATTTCGCAGACAAAGGAGCGAAAAAAAAGAAACTCTGAATTAGGGAGCAAGAGTGTCCATGCGGTTGTCAAAGTGAAATCTTCCGGGACGCGAAGGGATTTCAACCAGTGACTAGGTGAATGAGTTTTTTTTTGCGAATCAGATATCTTTATTACTTACTCATCAGGGATACAATCGTTCCTCAGAACGTCAGCAAGGAAGGGCGGAGTATAATTTACCCAGAGACACCTCCTTCTACTAGTGCTAGCTTTCTTAGCACAAAGATGTGCAGCCTGGTTAACAAGCCGTCCAACATGAAGGATATCAAAACTAGCAAAAAACCCACTAAGCTCTCTCACTTCCTGGAAAATGCTGGCTATGATCGATCTATTCAACTTTTGGTCCTTCCATAAAGACACCAGCTCGAGTGAGTCAGATTCTATGACCACCTGTTGAAGCCCCAGGTTGATCGCTAGATTGACTCCATCGCGAAGCGCTTTCGCTTCCATCCAGAGGACTTGCCGCATGTTCATGCCATATAGCTTGAGCACGAATCAGAGCAGCAGTATGGTCCCGGATGACCACACCAGATGTGCCATCCTTGCCTCCATCATTAGATCCCATTATCAGGAGGTTTCCATTTGGGTACAGGTTTGGGTCCTAGAGGCTTTTTCTGTCTGCTTGACTGACGCAGGTCGATCGCAGTTTCAGTTGCCCATCTGATAGACTGAAGGATAGATCTACCTCTTTCTCCATGCACCTTTGCGTTCCTTTCTGTCCATATAGCCCATGCCCCACACAGAATCGCAGCAGTATCGTCATGTTGAAAGTGTTTCCCTTCCACGAGGTCAGTAGCCCATGTGATTCAGTGTAAGAGAGGGATTTTCACCAATGTTGCTTGCTTTAGTTCCTTCCAAAACATGCGTGCCCAGGTGCACTCAAATAAGGCGTGGTGGACTGTCTCTTGATGATCGCCACACACCCTACAAAAACTGATTTGCTCCATATGTCTCTACTTCAGATTGTAGCGGCACGGTACAAAATTATTGATAACTCTCCACCAAAAGGCCCTTACCTTTGGTGGAACTGGGAGTTTCCATAGCTTCTTCCAATAACCATTCGCTCCAGCAATTGATGTCGAAGGTGACACATAATCCTGCCGATTAGCAATCAAGGATTTATATGCTGACCGTACAGAAAAATTGCCACTCTTTTCCAAGGACCAAGCCCAATCGTCCTCCGAGAATCTACCGATAGGGATAGAGCAAATAGCTTGCACATCTATCGGTATAAAGTTCTCCTCGAGCTTCACAACATTCCAACAGCCACTGTCTTCAACAATCAGCTCTTGGACCAACATAACTTCAGATTCTGGATCCCTAATTAGTGGCTTCATCGAGTAATTCGTAGGTATCCACGGGTCATCCCACACACGGATAGTGGAGCCATCACCCACCCGTTTGATCAAACCCTGCCGAAGAGCTTCCCTGCCATGTAAAATAGAATTCCACGTATGTGATGAATTCCGTTTCTTCTTTGCTGCCATATAATCCACGTCATGGTAATATTTCCCTTTGAGAACCTTCGCACATAGAGAATTTGGGTTTGTGATTAACCTCCAACCTTGCTTTGCCAACATAGCTTGGTTAAAAAGTTGGAAGTCCCGAAAACCCATGCCCCCTGCCTCCTTCGGTATAGCGATATTTTCCCACTTTCGCCAATAAATATTTCTCTTCTTATCATCACCTCCCCACCAGAAGCGAGCTACGCAGCTTGTCAATTTCTTGCAAAGCTTCTTTGATAGTTTGAAACGGCTCATCGAGTAGGTTGGAATAGCTGACAAACAGCCTTTACGAGTACCTCTCTTCCTGGAGAGCTTAAAGTTTTAGGTACCCAGCCGGTTGCCAACTTCTTTATCTTTGTCAAGATGTGCTCGAATTGGGCGTCCGTTGACCTTCCCAAAGCCATGGGAAGTCCAAGATATTTTTCCACCAGCGCCTCCACAGTAATTCCCAAGGCCGTGTGTACTTCGGATTTCATGTCCGGTGTACAGTTTTACTGAAAAAGACAGTAGATTTTGCTCGATTTACTAGCTGTCCCGAGCCACTTATGTATGCTTCCAAAATCTCATTTAGTCTCACCGCTCCAACAGTTGAGGCTTGAGTAAAGATCAAGCTGTCATCCGCAAAGAGAAGGTGAGGCACCCAGGGAGCATGGATCGCCACCCTAACTCCCCTTGATAGATATTGTGGTCCTTGAAATTTGAGTAAACTACTCAGGCCTTCCGCACACAAAAGAAATAGGTAGGGTGAAATAGGATGACCCTGCCTAATCCCTCTAGTAGGTTTGAAAAACTCGGGAATTGACCATTCACTCGGGCTGAGAAACTCACGGACTGCACACATTTCATGATGATGTTCACCCATTGCTCAGCAAAGCCTAGTTTAACCTTAATTTCTCTCAAATACACCCATTCAACACGGTCATACGCCTTTGCCATATCCAATTTGATTGCGCAGACACCACACTTGCCTTTCTTCCTCTTAAGATAGTGGATACTTTCATATGCTGTCAAGACATTATCAGTGATCAATCTGCCCGGCACAAACGCACTTTGCTCGTCGGAAATAATCTCCTCAAGTACCGGTCTTAATCGCAGCGCAAGAACCTTTGAGGCAATTTTATACAAAACATTGCACAGGGCAATGGGGCGGTATTGAGTCAAATCCCGTGGTTGCTTGACTTTAGGTATTAATACTAGGATGGTGCTGTTAACTGAATCAGGCATCTCCTTGTTGCCTTCTACAAAACCCCTGATGGCCTTGCACACTTCCGGTTTCAGAATATCCCAGTGCCGAATATAGAAGCCAGCCGTGAAGCCGTCTGGCCCTGGCGATTTGTTTGGGTGCATCATAAAGAGAGCAGCCTCGATCTCTTGATCGGATACAGGAGCACAAAGTTTGTCATTCATGTCTTGAGTAACCTTCTGTTGAACATAGTTCAATACCAGCTCCGGTTCTGTATCCTCTTGGGCAGTAAAGAGGTTTGTATAAAAATCAATTGCCAACCTTTCAAGCTCAGGTTGTGACGACACTGAAATACCAGTAGTGTCTTTCAAAGATGAAATCCTGTTTGTCCGCGCCCTACCTCGTGCCTTAGCGTGGAAGTAGGCAGTGTTACGGTCATCCTCCTGCAGCCATTGAATACGTGACCTTTGTTTTACCATAGCTTCTTCCCTGGACAGTATTTCAGAGAGCTTTTTCATCAGTTCACATTCCTCTCTGGTCGGACCAGTTCGGAGAGTATCACCCCGTACATTCTCCAATTTCTCACGCAAGGCTCGGATCTGCAACCGACCGAGCGGAACTCCTCTCTGCTCCACACTTGGAGCCCAGTCTGTACCCGACCCAAGGCCTGTTGGACACCAGCCAATCCGCTACAAGTGAGATTGGCTGCAAGGAGGGGGGGCAGCTAAACCATTTCGGTTTGAGAACAGGTGAATGAGTTGATTAGTGTAACAAAGAGGTTGGGAAAAAAAGAGCGGTGACTGAAGACACCGCTCCTCCTTTCAATATATCTTATGTTGTTGGTTGTAGATAGTTGATCTAGCTGATGCTTCTTGTTGACAGAGAAGTGACCAGTCTAAAATACTAGGCTTGGTATACATCGATCGATGCTTTCATTCTTTTGAATAAAAAATATTTGGCTCGGTAGGGTCTTTTGTTGAGTTTCTGTAACCACTAGTTCCCCTCGTGGGGGGTGATCAGGCTGACGGCCTGGCTGACTGCAATTTCTCCTTTCATTCATGCCTTTGTTTTTCCTTTCTTGTAATAATATCGGGGAAATACCGTAGTTAACAAAAAGATACATGAAGACTCTAAAAAATGGCCACTCTTAGTTTTTTCTTTGTGAGAAACAACTATTCGTAGTCAACCTAATTAGAGTGCGTAATTGGACTTTTTCAGATGTTGGGAGTAAAGAAAGTTTACCTTTCCCCCCTTAAAAAGCAGTTGATTGCACAAGCGGTTAACGGTCTTAAGCCTTCATCTAGTTCAAATATTTGCAAAGTAGGCTGCCTACTAGATCACCTACCATACCCCCTAGCTAGGACACTTCCCAACCATCTGCAACAAGTTTGAACCAACTCTCGTCGTAAGTCGTAACACGTCGGCGCGAACGTCGCACGTGTGCACCTATACATACCTGCACTGCGCCCACCCGATTTCAAGTAGTCACTCACAGGTGATCGGAGGTGCGCAGGCACACAAGCAGCTTCCGCGATGTCAGCCATGGAAGCCAAGCCCACCGGCGAAGAAACAATCGCAGCGATCATGATGAACAAGGACAGCGATGACGACGACGAGCTGCCCACAGACGGCAGGGTCCGTGACAGTCACGAGGCGATAGTCATTACCGACGACGACGATGACCTCTTCGAGCTCGACATCGAGCTCCTCCGCGGCTTCGACGACGACGACGTCCAGGACCGACACGGCAGACACGGCGCTGGTGATGGTGATGGCTCACATGCCCTGTTGGCCAACTGCTTGCTGCCGGTGAGCTCGGTCAGCATGGCGGTGCCGGTGGCGGCGAGCGACACCGCCACATCCTGTTATGCTTTCTTCGCGTACAGCAGCTCGAGGAGGTTCGGGATCAGCGGCAGCGGCAGGAGGAGGATTGGGCGAGCAGCTGCATACGGCGGCAGTTCCAGCTGGGCTAAGTTTCGCCTCTCGAGTAGAGGATTCGCGACTATGGGGAATTTTCAGAGGTAGCATGCAGCTCCGTCCTCCGTGTGTAATACGGACCAATATGAAGTACTTAGAAAAAACTAGCATGCGCAAAACGAAAAGGAACGCTTCTACCTTTTGTTGTTGTTTCGTATCTTTTTGAATTTAAAGCCAGTTGTATCTACCACCCGATTAGATAGATAGAATGTTTATGTACATTGTCATTTGCCGAAGCAAAAGGAAACTAAAAACCTAACAAAAATCAATCTCCCGGATCCTGCCCATGGGCGAGAGCCCGCTGTTCAATCTCTTCCCACACAAGGAGTGCTACCATGATCGGCTGTATAGCCGTGTTTCGAAAAACCCCCCTATTTCTCTCTTTCCAACAACCCCACATGGAGTAGATGAACGCACCGCTCGCCTCTCTCCTCTTCCCCTTCGGAATCCTGGAGAGCATGTCGTTCCACCAAGTATCGATGTTGTGTCCCAAGGTTGGTGGCGGCATCACTAGTACAGAACGACACATCGGAAACGGGACAAAACCCCATCGGAAACAAAGAAGTGGTCCGTGTCCCCGCCTCCGTGGCTGATGTGAAGGGCCTCATCGGCAACGGAGACGAAAAAACCGTCACCGATGAGGTCAATTTTTGGCAACGGTTGGTTTTGATCTCCGTTGCCGTAGTTTGACATGATCAGTTACGGACATCTAGGTTTAACCGTTTGCATTGAGATGTTTTCGTAAGTGGTATATTTATTTATTTAGCCTGCAATATATATTTCACGTCGCATTTGATCTCACACAGCACAAATACTAAAAAGGTAACATTTTTTTTTTGAGGCGGAAAACAGTGGGGAAGACCCCCACTAAAAAGGTAACATATTTCATTCATATCACAATGTAAACTTTACATTTCCATCACAATTTCACCTTTACATTTGCATCACAAGATGTGATAAACATAAGAGGTAAAACGATTTCTTCCCTACATCCTTTTCCACAATCCTCGCAGGTGTCACTCCAGCAATCTCTTCTTATCTCAGCTTCCAGAGAGAAGGTGTTGAAGTTTTGGACTATATAGATTAGTAAATAGAGTTACAATTGTTAAGTACATATGCTAAAACAAGAACACTATGAATTTAAGCAAAACTGGAATGATATCTTACCTATGTCTTGAGGTGGCTCTTATTGATGAAGCGGAGCAGCCAACACACGGCTTGTCAACAAGATATTGCCATGTCGGCAGCTCCATAGGATGCCTGACAGCGATCATGCTTTCCATGGAGGCCACCACCGGCTCTGGATTTTTTATGCGGTGTCACCGAAATCTAATCTAATACGTCACCGATGTGACATTTCGGTGACACTGTATAAAACACTCTTACTTAAAAAAGTATTTTATGCAGTGTACCAAAACATCACAATAGCGACGGTGGATATGTATGGTGGGGTTTGAAAGTGAACAACTTGATATCCCTAAATGTAAATATGGATTTATGTTAGTTCTGACACTACTAGATAGAACGAACAATTTAACACAATAATATGAAGTATATAATAATATATAGTGTGTACTGAACTGTGTATATAATTGGAGGACATTATGAGAAAGTTAACAAACACTACTGTCTTGAGTAGTGTTTGTTATTTTTTTTCGTGTCTCCGATTTTTTTATGCAGTGTCACCGAAATAGACTCCTTTTCAAATTTGTAATGACTTAGTCACATGATCTAGACAAGTTAGCTAAATTACAACCGGTTGCAAGTGCACAATAGGCAAGTTAACTACATCAAGAAATTATCTAAATCGAACTACTGGATGTGAACTGAGCTGATGTAGCAGGTGCACAATAGGCAAGTTAGCTACATCAAAGAGTTGATCTAATACCTTCTTCACGTCGCCGTTGGATTGATCTAGCAGATCCGGAAGAGGTGAGGCAGAGGAAGCGAAAGCAGCGACGACCTCGCCGTGTTGGGGGAGATGGCGAAGACCTCACCGTCTCGGGGGAGATGGTGAGACATCGCCATCTCGGGGGTGATAGTCGTCGTCTCGGGGGAGACGGCGCTGCCAAGGCGCCAGCGATGGCCGCAACGCCAGGGGCCGCCGCCACGAACAGATCTAGCATACTGGGACAGTGAGGAAAAGAGTGAGTGTTAGGTTTTGCTCTGTACGCCCATATATATAGGTACAACATAGGAAACAGTTCTTTAATAAAACCGTTTCCTTTGTGTTTCTTCCACTGAGGAGTGGGGCCTACGCGCCGACTCTCTGGAATTTCTTCTACTCTCTGGAATAATATTTTCCCTAATCTCTACTATAGGAGAAAACCACTAGGATACTTATATCAATATTAGTGATTACTAAATTACATACGGAGTACATATTAATAATAATAAAGTAAATTACATACGGAGAACTTATAGAACTACTACTAGCTAGCTACTTCTTGTTTTTCTTGTGCCCTGCTTCCGCGCAGTCCTCCTCCTTCTCACGGCCTCGCTTGTTGGGGGCCATCGGAGGTGGTGGGGGAGGCAGCATATCAGAGGCGGTGGCGGCGGCTTTCTTCTCCTTCGCCGGGGTTCCCTTCTTCGGGACCGACGCCTCCGCCTCGTCCAGCTCCTCCTCCTCGTCCTTCTCCTCTTCGGTTGACTCCTCATCGAAATCAACCTTCGGCGGGACCAGCATCAAGGTGGGATCATCGAAGTTGGCGAGCTTTTCGTCATCGCTCGTCTCCGGCGTCGATCCTTCAACAGAATCGCAGCTGACGGGCGGACTGTCGGGCGGCGACGGAGTGCGCTCATCTGTGTCGTTGCTGCGAGGCATCTTTGCTAATCAGTAGCAGGGAGCGAGCGAGAGAGATAGAGAGCAGATTCTGTGGCGTCTTGAGCTAGCAGGGATTGGGGGTTTTAAGGAGTAGTGGGCGGTGCCACTACGCCATGGCATTTACTCGCTTCACTTCGAATTCCAAGAAGATGGAACGTGTCCACATTGCAAACGGACACAGAAAAGTGTCCGTTGCCATAGAACCACATATCGGAAACAGAGCCGGAATTATGACCGTTGCCAATAATATGGGTAACGGAGTTAATACTTTCTCCGTTACCTATGTTGACGGGCCAGCCGCGGCCCAGGTCAGGATTGTACGCACCGGCCATGTGGAAAGCGCGATTTTCTGTCGCCTATCTCGTGCCGTTACCATAGAGGGGTATCCGATGTGTCGTTCTGTACTAGTGCATCCCAATGGAGCCTTTCCAACCGAAGATGCGCTCCCTCACCTCCTTCGAGAAACTGCAATCAAGAAGAAGGTGTTGCACGGTTTCGGGATGACACCGGCAAAGCTTGCAAATGGGGTCGTGCGGCCATCCTCTAATCGCCAAATTTTCCACGATGAGGATCTTGCCGTGCAGCACCAACCAAGCAAAGAACGACACTTTGGTTCCACCTTGGCCTTCCAAAGCTTTGTGGCAAGGAAGGGAGGGCATGAGCCAGTAAACTGGCATTGGTATGCCGAGGCCGCCGTGTATTCCCCAGAAGTGGTCCATCTCCACGCAATGCATCCGGCTGTGGCAGCAATTGCACTCACTGCATGATTGCCCACAACGATCTAAACTGCTATTGCTGCTCCGAGGTAGTAATATGGAACAACGCCTTTATCCAATTGTTTGCGTGTATTTCCTTCTGGACAGTGCGGAACTTTCGCGTTGTGATGGCGTAGAGTTGAGGAAACTGCTGCTTGAGAGCGCCTCCTGGCAGCCAACGATCTTGCCAAAAAAAGGCACCTTGCTCCGTTCCCTAGCGTCAATCAGTGGAGGACCGGAACAACGCCATATCCGTTGCTACCCTGCCATGGCCGCTCCTGATCTCTCCAAGCAAACCAAGGCCACCTGAGCCTCAGTGCACGACCAAAATTCTCGACATCAAAAACACCCAGCCCGCCCAACTCCTTTGGGCGGCAAACCGTTCCCCAGTTCACCAGCGAAAGAGGACGAGCGCCGGGCGCGGCTACTGACTTCATCCAGAGGCATGCTCTTTTAATCTTGTCAATTCTCCGGATGATCCATTTGGGCAACTTGATGACAGCAAGGTGATATATTACGGTGTCCGTTAGCACCGCACGACATAGGAGCACCCGTCCATCCCGCGTGAAGTGCTTGCCCCACCATCCCGCAAGCTTTGCACCTAGCTTGTCGATGAGCGGTTGAAAGTGGATGGCCTTCAATCTCGAATGGTGCAGGGGAGACCGAGATAGACACACGGAAAGGTGTCACGCTTTGCCGGGAAAATCTGAAGAGCATCGATGATTTGCGCCTCAGTGCACTGGATAGGGAAAGCCTCAGATTTTGCAAATTTGTATGCAGCCCACTAGCCTTGCCGAACACCTCCAGGAGCAAGCAAACCACCCGCATATCCTACGGATCAGGGCCAACGAAAATGCCCGCATCATCCGCGTAAAGAGAAACAACAAACCGCATAGGCCGCTCCCGTATCGGCCGTAGCATGCCCGACTCCGCGGCGAGACGGAAGAGGTGATGTAGCGGGTTATTGCTAGGATGAATAGCATCGGTGATATTGGGTCGCCTTGTCGGAGGTCGCGTGCATGTCTATGGCTGGACCCGGCTTGCCATTGAGGAGAACCTTGGAGGAAGCTGTTGATAGAAGAAGACATATCCACCGCCGCCACCGTGGTCCGAATCCAAGGTGCTCAAGCAACTCGAGGAGGTAAGGCCAGCTAACCGTGTTGATGGGGGGATGCCCAACCGGGTAGGCCCAGGATCACGAGTCTAGGTGGCCCAAAGCCCACTCGGAGGTCATCTTCCAAGATACCGGGTCACCGAAGAACCCGGTAGGCCGGCTCGGGGAAGGTGGCAAGCTGATCTCTCCGAATCAGATAACGATCTTCGTATCCCGAAGAGTGCGCTCCACGAAGCCGCACTTGTAGCAAGTTAGCTAGCGCCGCTTAGGTCACCCGTCATTTCCCTGTAAACCCTAGTCGGCTCCCTATATAAGGCCGACTAGGCGCAACCCTAGAGGACAATTCATCTCATTCCATAGTCTCCGGAGCAACCTTACGCTCTGGTGCGCACGCATTGTACACCCCATCAGATCTAAATACATATAGCAGGAGTAGGTCTTACCTCGCAGAGGGGGCCAAACCTGGGTAAACACTGTGTGTGCTACCTCTCCGTGGATCCTAAGTCGCCTGACTCACACCTTGACTTAAGCCACCCCCATGACATCTGCCGTGATTAACCCATGACACGTGTTGAACGCCTTAGCGATGTTCAGCTTTAGAAAGAACCCCGGCGTTTTCTCTTTGTGCATTTACTTGATCAAGCCTTGGACATGAAGAAAATTATCATAAATGTATCGTTTCTTGATGAAGGCAGATTGGCTCGGCGAAACCAGCTCAGGATGAAGTGGTGCCAGTCGCGAAGCCAAAAGCTTGGAGAAAATCTTTGAGAAGCTACGAATTAGGTTGATCGGGCGGTAGTCCGTGATTGCCCCTGCTCTTTTTGGGCAGCAAAACAATGTTAGCCTTGTTGAGACTTCCGAACCCTGAACCACCTCCCTCCATGAGGGTCTTCATGGCCTCCAACAGATCGTCACAAATCAGCTCCCAACAAGAGCGGAAGAAGCGCCCAATGAAGCCATCCGGGCTGGGCGCCTTCTCCGCTGGTAATGCAAAAAACAGCGGCCCGCAGCTCTTCCATGTCGATTGGCAAGTCAAGGTGGGTCAGGTCATGCCTAACTCTGTCAGCTTAATTTGTAGCGTTGCCCTTTCAAAGATATGAAAAAAATAGTAGATGTGGGTATCCATACATTACTGAGTTTTATGGACTTTTTGACAGCCAGAGGTTGCAAATTGTACTGGCCCAACAGTTTGAATGCTGCTGTCTAGATCAGCTTATATAATCATGATGACTTGTACGAGGCAAGTTACTTACAACACAACAATGCTAGGACGATTCAGCTTTCCGCTAGGCAATGCTAGGGCGATTTAGCTTTCCGCATCTAAAAAAGTTGTTGGAGATATGCCCTAGAGGCAAATAAATAATAAGGATTTATTGCATTATCTCATTAAGTTTATAATTAGTTTTATACCATGCTATAACTGTATTAATCGGAATTGTTAATACACGTGTGGTATGTAAACAAACTAGAGTCCCTAGTTAAGCCTCTATATAAACTAGTCCATCAGTCAATGGATGATCGTGATTTCCCGATCATATTGATTCATAACAGTTGATGATGGAGTCATTTTATTAGTAGAATAATTTGATGGACATTACCCACCAAATTATTGCAGAAGGATCGTATCACTAAGTTCAATATTGCAATAGGAAAGTAACATGATAGCTTGTTCCTTAGACCGTGAGATTATATCAAGTCGCTGCTTCTAGAAGATACTTTGATCGCATCAAACGTCATGTCTTATATAGTGTGACAATAAAGGTGACAGTTTCGGGTATTGGAATGAAGTAGTCGGGGCGAGTGATCAAGAGCGGGATTTGTTCATCCGTGTGATGGAAAGATACTCTGGGCCTACTCGGTGAGATTATATCTGTAAAAGCTGCGCAGCGTATGACTAGGTCATTGGAGATATAATATCACTAAACGAGTTAAAGCAACCTTGTCGGTAACGAGATAAAACACAACATAGGATGTTGAAGATTGTGTCTCGGACAAAGGTAGTATCGATGGAACAAAGGGAGTGAACATATCATGTTAACGGTTCAACGACGATTTATTCTGGAATGCACAGGGGCCGTCATAGTCATCCAGGGCTCCCTGACGGTCATTGGCGAGCGAAGGGTCTCGACCATGTCTGGAGTATTCCCGAACCGTAGGGTAACACACTTAAGGTCTTGACGATGCTTGGAGAACGTTTTGGAAACATCGGAATTATTTAGGTATAGAGAAAAGAGTTTTCGGAAAAGTTCCGGCAAGAACGGAAGGGTTCCGGGGAAGACCGAAGTGAGTTCGGAGTGATCCGGAAATTATTTCGGAGTCACGGGAAATTAAATAGTATGTAAATGTATTAATTATGGAATTATATATATTTATATTAATTTAATATTAAATAAAAAGGAGAAAAAATGGGCAGGCCACCTAATTGGGCCAAACCCCGGAGGGAAAGGCCCAAGTGGGGGACTTCCCCCCAGGAGGGGGTGCGGCTGGGCCCTGGGCCCATGCGGCTGCATGGGGGTGCGGCTGGGCCCCATGTGGCCGGCGCACCCCCCCTCCTCCTCCTTTTGTTTAGTCCCACATGGACAATTGGAGGAGAGGTGCAACCCCTCTCCTCTAATAAATAGGAGGCCGGATTAATTCAGAAATATACAATAAATCCAGGAATTAATTCCGGTTGGCCTAGGCTTCTCCCTTGTCCACTTCCACCCTCTCCGTCTCTCAGCGTATATGGTCCCACGTCTAGATTGTGTATACGGGAGACCTATATACCACAGCGCGCCGTTGTGCTGCGGGATTCCACCCAAAGTTCTCGCTTCCGCTATCTCGGCTGGATCGGTGAGCCCGGAGGTCATCGTCCAGGTCCGTACGTGTGCAAGTACTCGGAGGTGCCGAACACGCAGGCTCGGCACCGAAGCATCGTCGTCGCACCGCCTCCTTCTTCGTCGCGCCAAGTTCTTCACGACCTTGAGGTCGGCTACGTACGTCTTCATCGGCAACGCTTGTGCGGGAGCGTATTTCCCGCTTATCGGTCTACAAGGGTACGTGTCCGATAACTTCTCCGTTACAACATTACTAGATAGATAGATCTTGGCTAGTTTTCGGTGTTGCGATAGTTAGAAAAATTATTGTTTTCTGCTACGAACCCATCAGTGGTATCAGAGCCGATCTATGCGTAGTATTGCTGGTACGGTTAGAACACATGTTGAATGTGGGCATCGATTATATAATTGTTACCCTCTCACGTGCACTTGCTAATGTTGTCGGTATCGAGTTGATGAAGCGGCCCAGACCGACCTTACGCGTACGTTTACGCGAGACTGGTTCCGCAACTGACATATGGCTTGTACCATATATGCGGCTGTCGGGGAATACTTTGTGGAATAACTCGTGGCCCATATTGATAAGTGCGACCTGCTTTACTCGCACGAACAAAGGCCTACATGAAAGCAAGCCCAATATCGCACCGCCACAAGGAGAAGAATCTAGAAGACATATCCTGGAAGACGTGAGGACTAATTAGTCTCCAAGTAGGTTCCAGTTGATATATTCCTTGTGGAGGAAGTTTCCTTTGTAACCTGGCGAGCCACTATGTATATAAAGAGGACTCGCAGGACTTAGACGGGGACAAGCCCTAAAACCCTAGTTCATACGGCGAGTACCGAGATCGGATCGCCTCCATTGTAACACCTCATATATCATATCAATACCAATCTAGGGTAGGCAGGAAGTAGGTCTTTACCTCACATTGAGGGGCCGAACCTGGGTAAATCTATGTTGATCTTTGTTCCTGCGATCCCAAGCTCGGAGACGATTGACTCGCGCAATCCCACACCTACGAAGTCATCCATGACATCTGACGTGACAAACCCACGACTGTTGGCGCCCACCGTGGGGCCTGCGGTCAAGAGCGTCATGTTTCGCGCAGGATCGATGGTTGGAGATGAAGATCTCGCCATTGGCCACATCATCACGGTCGATGGCATACCTCTTGTTGACGATTCAAGCTGGTGGCCGGAAGCTGATTACCTAGAGACCGGCCACATCATCCCGTTTGGATCTATCCATGTCTTCGTCGGCTTCATCGGCGGCGAGTCGGAGGATCCATCACAGCGGGGCGACTCAGAAGAAGGAGTCGCTGTAACGGTGGACGAAGAAGAAGAATCTACCAACACCGAGCCACTACCCCTCGAAGACGAAGAAGCCCAATCCATCGAGTATGTTCTCGAGGAAAGACTATGTGGAAACCCTAGGGGTGACAGCTCGCCCTCCATAGGAGATCAGTGCATGGAAGGGATCTACAGGACCGTGGAAGCAGAGGAAGGGCTGGGCATGCCACAGGGCAGCTTAGCCCCCACGGCGTCGGAAACAGCAGAACAAGCCGCGCTAGATGGATCAGGAGTCGCAGAGCTCGGTTCAAATCACGCGGCACCCGCCGCAACCACCCCAAGAGTCGCGGCCTCAGGAGTCGCAAACAGAGAGACCCCCTCTGGAGCTGTACCCGCGGAAACAGGGCCAAGAACAACCTCCGACGCGGCGGCTGTGATACCACAAAGCAGCATGTTGTTTACACCAATATCTGCGGTTAATGCCGCCACTAGAGTGGCAGAGCTGGAAGCAACCAGGATCGGGCTGTATGATGAAGTCCAAAGGATTGCAGATGAAAGAAGCAGGCTAGCACGCGAGGACCAGCACCTCCAACAAGAACAACGGCGACTCGCCGAGGACACCATCATCTTACAAGGAGGACCAAGCACCTTGCCGCACAGACGCCAGGCCAACTGCCTGCAGCCAGGGGCAGTGAATCCCATGGAGTTATTCCGATCACCTACCTCTGGACCTACGGCCGCGGTCCCCGCAATCGATACGCCAGTAGCCACGGCACCACCTAACGCGATCCCACCAGTCGCAACCAACGCGGTGCGTCCAGTCGCGTGGTCAGAAGTCGCAGCACCATCGGTCGCGGTACACTCATACATAGCACCATCCGTCGCGATTATGCGACCCGCAGCGCCGTTAGTCGCGCCTGTAGTCCGGTCGTTCGCGTCACCATCAGTCGCGCCGGCAGTTCCATCTTTCGCAGCACCAAGAGCGGCGGAAGCACCAGGATCAAGGGCCGTGGTACAAGCCAACAACAGGGCCATCATGCCACCTCCGTTGCCACAGCCAACCTTTGTGCAGCAGCCGCCACCGCAGCCTCAAAGGTTCCATACGTCGCAAGGACATTATGTTAGCCCAGTGGAGAATCTCTACGCGGCTACCAACATCCTGGCCAGGCTGACACCAGCAGGAAACACACCAATGGACAGAGAGGCGCGGCGCGCCATTGAGATGCTGAGCACAGCGGCAGTACAGCAGGCAAACATGTCTGAACATGCGGGACGGCTGCACGCCACCCCTACAATAGTAGAGTCACAGCGGAAAGAAGCATCCATGCTGAGTGGCCGCAAGTCGCGACTTCAAGTTCAGCGAGGCGACAAAGGGAAAACCAGCCGGCGGTGCAAAATCAACCACAGCAAGTCCAACCCGCAGAAGTTGGGCAGCCGCATACGGTAGTCAATCCAGCAGGGAGGCCAGCTCCATCCAACTTATCGTCGCGACTCAAAGGCCCAGTCTGCTTCAATGAGCGGATTAGGTCTGAACCGTTTCCTGCAGACTTTAAAGGACCTCGCAAGGTCGCAAATTACAATGCAAGCATGGATCCAGTCACCTGGCTCAACAACTATGAGATGGGCATGAGCATCCTCAACGCATCCGAAGAGATCTGTGCCCGGTACTTAAATATGATGTTTGAAGGCGCAGCCCACATCTGGTTACAGAACTTGCCGCCAAATTCAATAAACTCTTGGGACGAGATGAAAGAAGCTTTCGTCAAGAATTTCCAAGGAACATGCAAGCGACTCTGCAGCATAGAAGATCTTGAGCGCTGCGTGCAGAAGGAAGGCGAGTCGAGTCGCCACTGGATGAGGAGGGTGGCAGAAATTATACACTCCTCAGACAATATACGACCAAGATCAGCTGTCCTGGTTATGGAGAAAAATTGCAAGTTTGAGCCGCTGGTCCATAAACTAGGCCGCATGAAGGACAAAGTCAAGAGCCTCAGCGAGGTGATGACAGCGGCTAACAAGTACGCCAGCTCGGATAAGACCAAGGATGCATCTGACAGAGAAGAAGAGGAAACTGCTGGCAAAGGAAAAAAGAGCAGCAGCAAGCCTCAACAGCAGCGAGCTAGCAATAGTAATGCGAGTTATAACAAGCGCAAGAACGAGGAAGGAAACTCGGGATTAGTCGCAAACACGAACACTCGTTACAAGCAAAGCAGTGGAAGAGGAAGAAATTTCCACCCAATTAACCTGGAAGAGGTTTTCAACCGCCCCTGTGACATCCATGTGGGAAAAGATGGAAAACCACCCAATCACACAAAGGCGCAGTGCTATCATTACAAAAAGTGGAAGGATGGACAGCCACTCAATGGGAATAACAATCATCAGAACAATGAGGGAGGCAACCACGGCGGAGGCAACAACAATGCTGCCCCAAACCCACAGCCAGACCAGCCGCAGTTCCCAAAACAGCTGGGTCAATATCACACAATTGTGGTTAATACCTCAAGGAGGGAGCAAAAGCTGCGACGACGCAATCAAGATGTTAACGCCGTAGTGCCAGCCATACCACAATGGCTGAACTGGTCCGAGCATCCAGTAGTTTGGAGCCGCGAAGATCACCCTGGAGAAATAAACGAAGGAGGCAAGCTCGCGCTTGTGGTTGCCCCTCAAGTCGCAGGATACAAATTAAGCAAAGTACTGATGGATGGAGGAAGCAGCATCAACATATTATACTATGAGACTTTCAGGAGAATGAATCTCCAAGAAAAGCAGCTGCATCCGTCCAGAACAACGTTCCACGGTGTCGTACCAGGCATATCAGCCCAACCATTAGGGTGAATCAACCTGGAAGTCGCCTTCGGGACACAAAGCAACTTCAGAAGCGAGTACATCTGGTTCGAAGTTGTAGACTTCCAGAGCCCATACCACGCGCTGTTCGGCAGAGAAGCGTTCGCAAAATTCATGGCTAGGCCGTGCTAAGTATACCTGAAGCTAAAGATGCCAGGTCCCAAGGGAGTCATCACGATCAATGGCAATAAAGAGATAGCACAAGAATGCGAAGAAGGCGACAGGGCCATGGCTAGAGCCGCTTGCGTCGCAGAAAGTGTGCTTGTTCTTGAGCCGCAACAAAACTTTGACGACATCGTGGAGGCCAAAAGGCACCTACCCGACCTGCGGCTTCAGATTACAGCCGCAAGGGAGGCAAGGAAAGTAAGAGCTACAGGCCATCGGCAATAAGGGTATATCCTAAACATCGCGAGTCGCCATCGGTGACCGCAACAGAACCACCAAGGGTTCACAGTACTAAGCTGGCCACTCGGGGCTCAAACTTCAACACTGGTCGCCACCTAGGTGCGACCGTACCATATGCATCACATCTGATCGCCACCTAGGCACGATCAACCCATGTATCAAAAACCGGCCGCCACCTAGGCGTGGCCGTAACCTATGCATCAAAACTCTGGTCGCCACCGACCCCATCTGTATCACATCTGGTCGCCACCTAGGCGCAACCGACCCCATGTATCACAAGGGATCGCCACCCAGGCGCGATCCAAATCTGTATCACATCTGGTCGCCACCTAGGCGCGACCGACCCTATATATCATGTAATGATTCTGAATTAATGCCGGCACCCCTACTATGTAGGCGGTTGTCGTTTCGCCTCAAATTACCAATTGAGTTGTGAGTCTTTATTTTTTAATCATTGGTTCCTTGGGGGTGCAGCAGCTTTATGAGCGCGGCCTATTACCTTGGAATCGCCAAACGAGTGGCATTTATCGTGATTATACTCAACCTTCACTTGGATGCGACTTGCATTATGCGGCCAAAGTACTGGGGGTGCGGTGTCAATCGAGCTTGATCGCCTATCATGGCCGCTCTCGACCCTGAACACGCATTTTACCCTAGAAAATACTGAGCCGCTCTCGATCCTCGCCGTGAAGTCCTAACCAATCTTGGGGGCTAATGTCGGGGAATACTTTGTGGAATAACTCGCGGCCCATATTGATAAGTGCGACCTGCTTTACTCGCACGAACAAAGGCCTACATGAAAGCAAGCCCAATATCGCACCGCCACAAGGAGAAGAATCTAGAAGACATATCCTGGAAGACGTGAGGACTAATTAGTCTCCAAGTAGGTTCCAGTTGATATATTCCTTGTGGAGGAAGTTTCCTTTGTAACCTGGCGAGCCTCTATGTATATAAAGAGGACTCGCAGGACTTAGACGGGGACAAGCCCTAAAACCCTAGTTCATACGGCGAGTACTGAGATCGGATCGCCTCCATTGTAACACCTCATATATCATATCAATACCAATCTAGGTTAGGTAGGAAGTAGGTCTTTACCTCACATTGAGGGGCCGAACCTGGGTAATCTGTGTTGATCTTTGTTCCTGCGATCCCAAGCTCGGAGACGATTGACTCGCACAATCCCACACCTACGAAGTCATCCATGACATCTGACGTGACAAATCCACGAGAACGGCTAGCGGGTGTCTGTTTCTCTCTCTTTAGATGGCTTAGCATTTTCAATGGAGGGCCCTGAAAAGGGTGTAATAGAGACAATTATTTAATCATTGTTATGGTTGTATGTTTGTAGGTAAGAAACGGTTCTCCACGAAAGCCCTAGCAGCCACGTAAAACATGCAAAAGTTAAAGTAGAGATCGTCTAACTTTGTTTTGCAGTGGGGCATTTTAATATGACATGGTCACGGTAAGTTTTATGTTATCGGAGGCAAAAGGTGGCGCCATAGACTCGGAGCACCGCCAGGGCGCTCCATGAAGACCAAGGCGCGAGGCCATGTCATATCGCACTTCATCACATTATTTTGATATTGTTTGTTGTGTGTGCATCCTATTTGATTGCTTATATTAAGATATACAACGGTAGCAATAATAGGATGATCCCTATTTAAATACCAACATTGTGTTCTCCCTTAGTGTGCACCACCAATAAATTTCTACGTTACGGGGTACGCCGCATTGCGGTTACACTCGTCTCTTCGTTCGCATACAGTGGGCGTAAGCCACGTTGCACACACGAATACATTAAGGTCAGATTGGCGAGACTAGTATGTACAGACATAGCCTCGGAACACGGGAGATCGAAAGATCGAGCATGAGTCGCATGATTGTTGCGATTGGTACTGCGTTACCTACCTTTGAAATTATGCTGTCGGCCTTGTTGACGGGGGGCAATGTAGTGGATTAGGATCTGTTGCGCTCAAAACGCGTCACACGAACACGTCCTCGTGTACCCGCGGTGCCGGGGGAGATACTCCGCAACTCGCCCCGCGGGAGGCCTGCTTCCAGCGCGATACGCAAGACAGCAAGCAGTCTCTTTTTAGACCAGACGCCCCAGCCCCTCGGGAAGCCCCGTCTGAGGAAGCCGACGACGATTGGCTGAACTAAGCCGGACTTGGCCGCTCTTAGCTCGGTTTTCGATCTCCGGCGAAATCTAGGCGAAGTCGCCGAACAACGGAAGCATGAACAAGGGTTTGAGGGAAAAAGTAGGTTGTATTGATAGGTTGTCGATTGTTTGCTTAATTTCAATCGGCCATCACCTCTCACATATATATGAGGCGACTGGACTTCCCGTACAAGTATTGGACTTCTACAAGGTTACAAATCTTAGTCTAAGTCAAATCCATCTCTAAACTAGGCAACTTCTTGGTCGGCTTCGTTGGCTTCAAACTTGCTGGCAACTTTGGAAAGCTGCCTTTTTCCTTCCGTATTGGCTTCAAACTTGCCTTCTTCCTTAGAGACGAGATATCTTGATCGGCTTCGTATTAGACCCGGACTTCAGCATCCGTCCGGCTTCTTTTAGAAATTTGCCTTCCATTTTCCAGCCTTGATCTTGGAAAGTTGTCTTCTCTTTTTCCGCCTTGATCTTGACCTTGAAAGTTGTCTTCTATTTTTCTGCCTTGATCGGTGAAAAGTTGACTTGCCGGCTTGTATTGACAAAGTTGGTTTCTCCTCTGCCGGCTTGTTTCGACAAAGTTGGCTTCTTTTCCGCCTTGTCTTGAAAAAGTTGGTTTTCCGCCTTGTCTTGACAAGTTGGCTTCTTTTCTGCCGCCTTTATTGCCTTCCTTTGACTTAGCTTGTTAGGTCCTTTTTGGCAACTTCCCTAATCCAGCTTCCGCCTTGTTCCAGTTGCTGGATTATTGGCTGACTTCTTCTGGCCGTCTTTTCCTGGAAACTACCCAGATCGTCATTTTAGCCTTCTTTGCTGCCTTTTTCAAGCCGCCAAGTCTTCCTTGAACCTGAAATTGGCAATCTGCCAAAAACGGGTACTAACACATGCCCCCCTGTTTTCTAGTAGAGCTTGCGTACTAGAAATAAACAATCTAGAAGTTTTTGTCTAAGGGCGATGCCTAAGCTCATCGGCCATATACTAAGGGCGATATATGTATATCGGCCATACGGCAACTTATGCAGTTTGCCACACGCACGGGTGGAGTTTCTGCAAGTATTTCCCATTGATAGCTCGAGGCAGCATGCCGCCTTCCAATGTCTCCACCAGATAAGAGTTGCCGGGTACTATCCTCACGACTCGCAGTGGTCCTTCCCAGTTTGGGGACCATTTGCCAATTTCCGGCTTCTGGAGCCAACTGGCAATATAACTTTCCAGACCAAAACGCCAATTTGAAAGTCTTTAAGCGGACCTTCTTATTGTAAGTTTTTGCCACCCGCAACTTTTCCTTCTCAATCTCTCTCAAAGCAATGACACGCTTGTCGGCTATTTCATCAACATTGTCCATCATCAAGCTGCAGTAGTCTTCAGCCGACAAGTCATTTTGCTTGGCAAACCTCAAGGCAGCCAGATTCACTTCTACTGGTAAAACGGCTTCTTGTCCATATACTAACTCAAAAGGAGTTGTCTTAGTTGCTCCATGCCTTGAGATTCTGTGAGCCCACAATGCTTCGGACAGTACCTCGGGCCACCTCCTTGGATGATCCTGTACCTTCTTCTTGATCAATTTGACCAAGATTTTATTGCTTGACTCGGCTTGTCCGTTGGCTTGTGCATAGTAGGGAGATGAACTGAGCATCTTGATTCCAAGTGATTCGGCAAATTGCTTCACCTCCTTAGCCATGAAGGAAGTACCTTGATCTGTGGTAAGAGTCTGTGGAATGCCGAATCAATGGATGATATGTTCTGTAATAAACTGGATCACCTCCTTGTGGGTCATGTTTCTGAGAGGTACTACTTCAGACCACTTGGTGAAATAATAAGTAGCCACCAATACGAACCGATGCCCCTTGGATGAAGGCGGATGGATCATGCCGACAAAGTCAAGCGCCCAACCCCGGAAAGGCCACGGTTTTATAATTGGATTAAGAGGTGAGGCTGGCACCAACTGAATATCTCCAAACTTCTGGCAGGCTTCGCATCCCTTGTAGTATCTGAAGCAGTCATTGATCATTGTCGGCCAATAAAAACCTGCTCTCCTGAGCATCCACTTCTTCTTGTGGGCCGACTAATGTGTTGCACATAAACCATCATGTACCTCTCCCATGGCAACTCTAGCTTCATATTCACTCAAGCACTTTAGAAGAAGACCATCAGCTGTTCGGCGATATAAGGCGGCATCCACCAATGTATACTTGAGAGATAAGCGCCGAACTGCTCTGTCCATTTTTCGACTTGGATCTTGTAAATAATCAATATAAGGTTGTCTCCAGTCGTCCGCCAAGTTGTCATTTGCCTCCTTCTTTGCCGGATCCAACAAGCCGGCCTCTTGTTTGGCTTCCTCCAAGTTGGCAACATTTGACTCTTCTGTAGCCGGCTCTAACAAGCTGGCTTTTTGTTTGGCTTCCTTCAAGTTGGCAACATTAATTGTCGGTTGTTCCCTGATGAAGAACATTCCACGACTGACGTGATAGCCGGATGCTTGCTGCGCCAACTCATTGGCAAGCCAATTGTCTTGCCTAGGAACATGGGATATGTGGAAATAATCCAACGTTGAAATCATATCCAGGCATCTGTCAAGGTACATGTTGAGGGATCCGCTGTTGCACTGACAAATCGTGGCCACTTGCTGGACAATAAGCAACGAATCTCCATATGCCTCGACATGAGTTACCCTGTGTCAGCTAAGATTTCTAGCCCGAATAAAAGTGCTTCGTATTCGGCTTCATTGTGAGTACATAAATAGTCAAGACGACAAGAGGCTTCGAAAACAGTACCGTGTGGTGAAATGTACACAATGCCAACTCCTTGTCCGCTGCTGCAGACTGAGCCGTCAAAATAAAGCTTCCACGGTACAACCGACACAATATTTAAGCCGGCTTCTTGCTCCAGGTCAATCCGATGTTCAACAATAAAGTCAGCTACAATTTGTCCTTTCATAGATTTTAGTGGTTCATAAGCCAAATCATATTCAATCAACCCATATGCCCATTTGCCGATTCGTCCGCTGAGAATCGGCCTCTGTATCATGTGTTTGAGAACATCGGTCTGACCAAAGACTTTGCATTCACTGGACAGCAGATAATGGCGCAATTTGGTACAGGCAAAATAAAGAGACAAACACAACCTCTCTACAAAGTGTACCTTGACTCGGCATCCAGCAAACGTCTACTCAGATATGTGACGACATATTCTTGTCCTTCGGCTCCCTGGGTTAAGGCGGCTCCGATTACTTTTTCCTCCGCAGCGATGTAAAGCCGGAAAGGCTGACCACACTAGTACAGAACGACACATCGGATACCCCTCTATGGAAACGACAGGTGTTAGGCGACAGAGAATCGCGATTTTAGCGTTGCGGACGAGGCCTGGCAGAGGCTGGTCCGTCAACACTGGTTACGGAGAATTTATATCCCCGTTACCAAAAGTATTGGCAACGGTCATAAATTTGTCTCCGTTTCCAATATGTATCTCTATGGCTACGGTTGTTTATGTATATCCGTTTGCGATGTGCTTGGGAAATTGCAGTTGCAATCTGGAAGCGCGCCTGTTCAATGCGGCTTAATTCACAAGGGATTGGAACCGCCTGATCGACGCTAATAAAATGTGACTGGAACCGCGCGAAGCCAGGCAGGTCCCGCATTCTCCCCTTCGTTCTCTCCCACATTATCTACCACACTAGCACAACCGCCATGGCGGAACCCTGGTGGCAGAACGAGGAAGTCCCGAGCGACGACGCGAGCGCGAAGACCGCGGTGAAGTTCCATGGTGGATCAAGACGGGCCGCCGGACTTGGACCCCGACGACTCGGACCCGCCATCTTCACGCTCTGTAGAGAACGACTCCGACGACTCGGACCCGCCGTCTTCACGCGAAGGAGAAGACGACTCCGAAGAGGACGAGTCGCCGGAGGAAGAGGAGCCAGAGGACCCGCCGGAGCCGTATTATTCTAGCCAGGAAGAATACGACGCCGATGACGAGGAGGAGGAGGAGGAGGAGGCGTCGGAGGAGGCGCCGGAGGAGGAGGCATCGGAGGAGGCGCCGGAGGAGGAGGCGCCTGAGGAAAAGGCAACCGGCAAGAAGCGACGCCGCGCCGCGGATGACAATGGCGCGGAGGCAGGGCGTAAGCAGAACAAGTAGAGTAGATAGTTAGTTCAATTACTCTATCGATCCTTTGTAAGTAGGCCCAGTGTGTCAGTGAAGAAATTGGAGGAAACGGTTGTTTATCGCCTCCGTTTGCTATGTTATTATATGCTATAAATGTGCCACTGCGGCAACCCTAACGCTCTCGCTCTCACTCTCACTCTCACTCCAGTCATAGTGTGGCGGCGGCTCCAGACCTAACCCTTATCTCGCAGATCTGAGCGGCGCGTCCGGCCGGCATCGCCGCCGTGCATCTTCCCCCAGCGGCGCATCGGCGCATCTTCCCCCAGCGGCACGTCGTGAGCCGCCGCGCATCCCCCCCTGCGGCGCGTCGTGAGCCGCCGCGCATCCCCCCCAGCAGCTCATCGGCGAGCCGCCGCGCATCTTCCCTGAGTATGTCGCCGACGCGGATCTACTGGTCTATTGCCGTGCATCTTCCCGGGTATGTAGCCGACTAGATTTTACATTTTGTTTAAAGTAGCACAGAAAACTTGTCTAGTATTTGAAGTTTAGTATTGTGTTCTGTCTAGTGCCGATGATGAATACACCCCTCGACACTAGATCTTACATTTTATTTAAAGTAGCATCTACCGATCTAGTATTGTAGTACTGTCTAGTATTGTAGTATTGTGTTCTGTCTAGTATTGTAGTACTGCCGATGATGAATACACCCCTCAACACTAGATCTTACATTTTTTTTAAAGTAGCATATAAAACTTGTCTAGTATTTGAAGTCTAGTATTGTGTTGTGTTTGTTTTTAGTACTGCCGATGATGAATACATTACCTTCAACTTGTCTAGTATTTGAAGTCTAGTATTGTGTTGTGTTTGTTTTTAGTATTTGAAGTCTAATAGATTAATTTCAACCCTTTGTCAATGTGCTAATCCTCGTTATGGTTTTGTGTAGCTAGTGTATGAAGTAATAGTATATTTCGGCGACAATGCATAAAAATGGTGAGGCAATTGAAGGTAACATCACCTTCAAGTTCTGCCTCCAAATCGTTTCGATCGGACAGCAAGCACACGGATATAGGCGCTTAAGGTGTAAACTGTTTTCATCTTAAATTGTATTTAAGTCATGTAGCATCATATTTGGCTCTTTTCTAACTAGACATCCATGTATTTTATATGCAGAAGCGCCATGCAGATCCAAACAAGCTTTAAAAGAGCTAAATACAAAGTGGGATCATATCCGTGAACCGTCGATGTTGTGACGTTTCGCTGCACTGTTCAAAGCACTTTTTTAATTAAGAGTGTCTTGGACAGTGTGGCCGAAATGTCACAGCGGTGACGTTATTATATTTCGGCGACACCGTCCAAGATGGAGCAAGCCTCGCTACGAAGAATTTGGCAAGATTAATTTGCTAAGGAGGCTTGCGAGCTCGGTGTGGTTTCTTATCTTTAGTTTCTCCATCTATTTTGTGTATGTGTGTAGCAATTTGGCTGCAGATGTGATTTGGAGAAGCATGATACCGCTACTCGAGTCTTTTGCTAGGTCGAATTCCGTTTTCGGCGCTTCGGAACTGAGGAAGAAGGTGGAGCTGGAGAAGAGTGGAGTGTCATAAAAGTTAAGTTTAGGGAGGCATGAGAATGATAGGATTAGCGAGGCATGTGTAACTCATCTTTTGATGCTATGTAATGATGACAATTCTTATATACGTTATGAATGGATTTGGTAGCAACTTTGTGCTTCTGTTGTGAGATTTTGAATGTAATTTGGCAACCGAATTGCTCCTGTAGGCTTCTGAAAGAACCTCAATGCAAACGAGTAAAATAGAATCTCCATTACTGATGCACCGATACATCGGAAACGGAGATGGGTCCGCAACCGTAGCCAACTTATGCATTATCCGTGATGGTTTTTTGCCTCCGTTACCGATGAAGGCCTTCACATCAGTGACAGGGTCGTGGACACGGACCCTTTCTCCGTTGCCGAAGGGTTTTTTGGCCCGTTTCCGATGTGTCGTTCTGTACTAGTGCCATGAGCCGGCTTCCTGAGAACCGGAAGAGTAGATAGGCAACTTTTTATCTTGTCAAATGCCTCCTGCTGCCTTGCCCCCAGGTGAATTCATCATCGTTCTTGAGCCAAAGAATCTGTGTAAATGCATCAACTTTTCCAGACAAGTTAGCAATGAATCTCCTCAAATAGTTTACCTTGCCCAGAAATTTCTGCATGTCCTTTTTGCAACCCGGCGCCTGTATTTTCTGGATGGCTTCAATCTTTGCCGGGTCAACTTCTATGCCATGTTCATGTATGATAAAACCAAGGAACCTCCCAGCCGACACGCCAAAGGCACACTTCAAAGGATTCATCTTGAGCCCGTACTTCCTCATTCTTTCAAATGCCAGCCGCAAGTCGGCCAAGTGATTTGACTCGCCGTCCGACTTAACCACCACGTCGTCAATAAATACCTCCAGTACGACTCCCAGAAGATCATGAATATCAGGTTCATCGCTCTTTGATATGTGGCTCCGGCATTTTCAATCCAAAGGTCATCACAGTCCATTCGAACAAGCCAACAAAGCCTGGGCAGCGAAACGCCGTCTTAGCCGAATCTTCTTCGGCCATAAATATTGGTTGTAACCTGCGTTGCCATCCAAGAAGCTGATAACTTTGTGACCTGAGGCTTCGTTGATAAGCATGTCGGCTATTGGCATAGGGTATTCATCCTTTGGCGTGGCTCGATTCAAATCTCTGAAATCTATACATGCCCTGATCTTGTCGGATCCTTTTTTCTCGACCGGCACAATGTTGGATATCCATTCGGCATATTTACAGGCCGAATAAAGTTGGCTTTCAAAAGCCGGTCTATTTCCGCCTTTATCCGATCATAGATCAGTGGATTAAACTTGCGAGCCGGCTGCTTGTATGGTCTGAAGCCGGCTTTGATAGGCAACCGATGTTCGACCAACTCTCGGCTTAACCCAGGCATCTCGTGGTATTCCCATGCAAAGCAATCCACGTACTCCTTGACTAGCGCGATTAATTAGACTTATAATCGGCCGCCAACTTTTGCTTGACAAATGTCGGCCTAGGGACAGTGCCATCCCCAATGTCTACTTCTTCAAGTGAAGTCAGCCGATGTAAAGCCTTGTCCCAACTTGTCCATATCGTCTGGTTCTTCAATTGCTTCGTACATATCGTTCCTTTCGGCCCGATACTTGTCCAGACGCTTCTGCAGCCACTCGTCGTTTTGATCCATCTACTTGAGAAGCAGCCGATTACCACCAATCGGCTTTAGAGACACTGGCACGAATCCGTCCCTGGTAGCACTCAGGAAGTCGAACCCGGATAATCACGCCCAGAAAGGCATGTGACATTAGAATGTTGCCAGTCAACAATCGACTCGGCTAATGCAATGCAGCCGATTCGTCAGCATGGATGACTTCGATTTCGTCGTCAACCCATTGCACGAGTTGCTGGTGCATAGTAGACGGAACACACTGGTTAGCATGAAGCCAATCTCGTCCCAGCAGCACATTGTAATTTCCCTGCACCTCAGCAACAAAGAAGGCGGTAGCCAAAGTCTTGCTTCCTACTGTGAGCTCCAAGCTGATAACGCCTTTGGCTTCTACTCCTTCTCCTTCGAACCCATTTAGCACCATGTTCGTCTTCATCAGTCGCCATCATCTAGCTGTAGCTTCTTGAAGACAGAATATGGCATCAGTTTACCACAGCGCCGCCATCAACCATCATCCTGGTGACCGGCTACCATCAATGTGCCCTCTGACGTACAGAGGCTTGAGGTGTTTCACCGGCTTGTCAGGTTTTTCGAAGACAGCATTTTTGGGTCCAAAGTTGATTTGCACGACCTCGCCTTCTTCTTCAACAGCACGGAACTCGGCCGGCAAGTAATACACCATGTTGATATCCATGCCCGTACGAGCCGGCGATTCTTCATAATCCAGCAGATCTTCATCATCTATCAAATTGCCTGACTCATCCATTGCCGACTCTGACATTGCTGGTTCTTCTTCTGCCTTTTCTTGCATTGCGAGGTCTTTACTTGCCGGCTTCTCTGTGGCCGGGTCTCGATTGCCGGCTCCTTTGCCGGACTTGCCATTGCCAAATCTGCTGCTTCGACTTCGTCAGCCCACGAAGAATAGGTGATAGCCGGCGTAGCTGCCGCCTTTATTTCGGCAGGACTTGGGATAGCTGGCGCGGAAGCCGCCATAAGAACTGGCCTAGGAATCCACTTTTGAGCTGGCAACATTGGTCGCTCAGCATTGAATTTGACGTCCCTGGATCGCTCAGCTCCTTCTTCTGCCTTCTCCCGGTTCTTGCCCTTTGCAGTTTCCGCTTTTGTGTTTTTGTTATACCTGGCGGGCACCACTTTGGCTGAGTGTATTTTGGATCCCGGGTTGGCTGCCGTGGCTTGACTGGAGCTGGCTTCATGATCATTGCTGTTGCCTTTGGCGCGATAGCAAGTATCGGCTCACTGTTTGCCGGCTCTGTACCGGGTCCTTCAACTTTAGCACATGAGTTCCAACAACCAATAAGTTGTCTGAGACTAATCCGCCTTCTGGCTCCGCCTTTTTAGCACCTTGCGCCTTGATCCGCCAATATGACGAGTCCCCGGGATACACAAGCCGGCTTTGCACGGATTGCCGGGTTGCCCTGCGTTTGAACTCGTCAGGCTTATGCCGACTACTTTCCTCGACAGATGGCGACCTTGGTCGTTTCCCATACTGCCACTGGCGTGACCTTGACCCGGCTTGACGCACGTACTTGTTCAGCATGTCAAAAGTTGGCTTCACCTTCCTTGGTCTATATTCAACCTGGTTTGTCTTCCATCTGCCAACTTCCGGGCTCTTGGGCTTGATAAATCTAGGCGGCGACTTGTCTGACGTGGTCCTTGCCCCCGAGTGCAGGGTTGTTGATGGTAATCTTGATGACTTCCCTCCATCGGGTTGCCGGCTCACTGTAACTTGTCTTCCTGCCGCCTTGCGCTGGCTACTTTCCTGGGCTCACCAACAACAATTTAGATTTATTAGCGGCTTCGGCCGCCTCTGGCCGAAGAAGAACCTTCTTTCCCTCCAAGTCTAGCGCGTTTATTGGAAACGGCTGTGTGTCAATTGCCATGCCGGCAAAGCTCAATCGTCCATCGTTGAGGGCCGATTGGATCTGTTTACGAAAGACATTGCAATCATTAGTAGCATGAGAGAAAGAATTGTGATACTTGCAATAAGCCCGCCGCCTTAATTCATCAGGCGATGGTATGACATGATTGATCCTAATCACTTTATCCTTTAACAAGGCATCAAATATTTTGTCACATTTGCCTACGTCAAAGCTACATCTTATTTCATCATCCCGATTCTTACGAATCGGCTTCAGATCATCACACATGTAAGGTTTGGCCTTGCTGGGCCAAACAAACTCAGCAGAATACATCGGCTTCATCACCGGAGTCGGCATCATTTTCGACAATATTAAGCCGGCTCCTGTTCATCCGATGTGAGTCTTTTGACTCATTTACCCGGCTTTCTTGTGCCAGAGCTCTCTCTGGACTGGCCAACAGACAAAATTCATGTCCTTCTAACCTCTCTTTCAGGTAGGACCTTAGCCCATTGAAAACCAAGTCAGCCATGTCTCTTTCAGTTATCACCAAGCTATAACATCGGTTTCTAGTGTTTCTAAACCTCTTGACGTAATCGGATACCGATTCATCATGTTTCTGCTTAACCGATGTAAGGTGGGACAACTTAAGTTCTATTTCTCCGGCAAAGAAGTGCTCATGAAACTTTTGCTCCAGATGAAACCAAGTATGTATAGAGTTAGGAGCTAAAGCCGAAAACCAAGAAAACGCAATGCCGGTTAAAGACAACGAGAACAAGCGAACTTTAATATGATCATGATTAGCTTCGCCTAATTGAGCCAAGTACTGACTAATATGTTCCCATGTTGATTTATTATCCACCCCATTAAATTTAGTAAACTCAGGAACTCTATAACCAGGTGGATAAGGTTGCAGATCGAAATAATCGGGGTAAGGCTTAATGTAAGTCTATGTTTTGGCATGACCCCGAGTTTATCATAAGCTATTTGGTCCAATTTCCTCCTAAACTCGGCCATCAAATCGTCCATATTGGCCGATTGAGCCGGTACAGGAGAAGAATTGGTGGCAGGGCCAGCTTGCACCCAAGTAGCCGAATTTTGATTCGGCATTGACTCATGACCCAGTTGCCGCACCGTTTGACCTGGCTGGATTGCCGGATTAGGCACACTCTGGATAGGAGTTGGACAGGCAGCGTAGGTACAAGTTGGTTTTCCCTAGTTTGGTCAATCGGCAGTTTGTCCGCTGGCTGGCTCTGGAGCGTTTCTCTTAGCCTTTTCGCTATCTAGCATAAGATCGTAAACATTGGCGGTGCCTTGCGAAACATGATATTGAATTTCGGCTATTTGCTCAGGAGAAAAGAGGGGTTTGCTTACAGCGGGTTGGTCGATGTTGATTTCCAGAGGTACAAACTCCGGCTCTTGATCGGCGAGATTACACCTTGCCGATCTACCTTGAAGTTGGCCAAGTACAGCTCTTGGTCTTCTTGTTCCCGCTTGAGTCGCAGTGCCTCAAACTCTTGCTTTCTCTTTTCTTTCCACGCCTCCAGACCTTGGCGTTGTTCTTCCGACAACTTCTCGAGAGTTGGCTTGATGATGTTGTCGGTGCTGATGCTGGCAGCGTCGGTCTTGGAATTGGTCATTGCTGTCCAATTTTTAGATCGAATGTCCCCAGCGGAGTCGCCAAAAAGTGTGTTGCGCTCAAAACACGTCACACGAACACGTCCTCGTGTACCCGCGGTGCCGGGGGAGATACTCCGCAACTCGCCCCGCGGGAGGCCTGCTTCCAGCGCGATACGCAAGACAGCAAGCAGACTCTTTTTAGACCAGACGCCCCAGCCCCTCGGGAAGCCCCGTCTGAGGAAGCCGGCGACGATTGGCTGAACTAAGCCGGATTTGGCCGCTCTTAGCTTGGTTTTCGATCTAAGGCGAAATCTAGGCGAAGTCGCCGAACAACGGAAGCATGAACAAGGGTTTGAGGGAAAAAGTAGGTTGTATTGATAGGTTGTCGATTGTTTGCTTAATTTCAATCGGCCATCACCTCTCACATATATATGAGGCGGCTGGACTTCCCGTACAAGTATTGGACTTCTACAAGGTTACAAATCTTAGTCTAAGTCGAATCCATCTCTAAACTAGGCAATTCTTGGCCGGCTTCGTTGGCTTCAAACTTGCTGGCAACTTTGGAAAGCTGCCTTTTTTCCTTCCGTATTGGATTCAAACTTGCCTTCTTCCTTAGAGACGAGATATCTTGATCGGCTTCGTATTAGACCCGGACTTCAGCATCCGTCCGGCTTCTTTTGGAAAGTTGCCTTCCATTTTCCAGCCTTGATCTTGGAAAGTTGTCTTCTCTTTTTCCGCCTTGATCTTGACCTTGAAAGTTGTCTTCTATTTTTCTGCCTTGATCGGTGGAAAGTTGACTTGCCGACTTGTATTGACAAAGTTGGTTTCTCATCTGTCGGCTTGTTTCGACAAAGTTGGCTTCTTTTCCGACTTGTCTTGACAAAGTTGGTTTTCCGCCTTGTCTTGACAAGTTCGCTTCTTTTCTGCCGCCTTTATTGCCTTCCTTTGACTTAGCTTGTTAGGTCCTTTTTGGCAACTTTGCACTTCCCGAATCTAGCTTTCGCCTTGTTCCAGTTGCTGGATTATTGGCTGCCTTCTTCTGGCCGTCTTTTCCTGGAAACTTCCCAGATCGTCATTTTAGCCTTCTTTACTGCCTTCTTCAAGCCGCCAAGTCTTCCTTGAACCTGAAACTGGCAATCTACCAAAAACGGGTGCTAACAGGATCATGTAATCACTAAGATATTTTAGGGATGATTTTCTTGGTGGAGTGTGTTTGATATTGTGATTATTAAAATGAACTCAAATTATTTTAAACTTAGCCTTATCCGTTCTTTGCAAATTATCTCTGTAGATCATGCCTTACCCTAAGGAAGAAAGTCTTGAGTTCAATCATTTTATTAGAAAAGGAAATCCGAGACGATGGATCCAACTTCATGATGTGGTACAGAAACCTGAAAGGCGTCCTCTACCAAAACGACATTTCTTACGTGATAGAAGAATTCTTAGGAGATAACCCAGGAAACTCCGCAAGTGCAGAGGCGAAAGAAGATTTTCGTCAACGTCGTGACATCTTCGTGAGTGTTCAGTATACGATGTTCTGCTGCATGGATCATGAGTTGAAAAATGAGTTTCGCCACATGGAGCCTTTTGTGATGATAAATGCTCTTAAAACTCGGTTTGTAAACCAAGTGAAAATTGAGCAGTTCAGGCAGCTGGATGATTTTCTTTCACTCAAGATGGAAGAACATACCTGCTTGGAAACACATTTGTGTAGGATGTTTGACATTCACGATGATCTCACAAACATGTGCGGTTACTGGATGGCGGATACTTTTGCAATACAGGCGGTGTTGCGTTCTCTACCTCCTAGCTATAAGGAGCTTGTCGATGAGTATGTGATTAAGAGTGAGTCACTCCTCTTCACTGATTTCCTGGTTGAAATCAAAGATGTGAAGGTGGAACCCATTGAAGGAGAGATCGATGACACGCAAGGTATATTTGATATACAAGTTATAATTGTTATTTCTTGCTCTTGTTAATATTAAAGTATTTGATGCTTATGTCCTGTTTTATTGAAACAGCACCAGAATATAACAGGATAGTTGCAGAGTACAACATGATGTTGCGGAATGATGGCAAGCAAATTGGTTGATGGCCGAGAAGTTTCACGCCCATAGTTATCAGTTTTTGATTAGTAGTTTTGAATAAGAGTTTTTGTAATCGATTTCGAGAGTGATTGTAATAAGTGTGTCTTACGTTCGGTGAGACAAGTTATTTGTAAGGGAACAAGCAAGTTGTTTTATTATGAATAAAGTTTCTTATGATCACATTTCGATTATAAACAAGTTATTCATGTATTAATCTCAATGATAGCGCGGTGGATATAATTGCTAAAATAAATATCCTAAGTCAATAATTATATACACTACCGAATTTTTGATCATATTAGGTTGCAAATATTTTGGATATTTGATCTTGTGTATTTGCATACGACATGATGATTGAAAATATTGATATGTCAATATGAGAAGAAATTTAATTTGAAGTCATGCAAGATGATTGTTAAATTAAATGGAGTAGTGAAAATTATTATTGTGGCCTTTTTATTGTATGTCTAAGTAAATAAAAGGTATTTGCTAAAAGATACATTTGTCTGAAATTGTTTGATTAGATCAAAAGAATTTTTCGGAAAAAAGAAGGATATAAAATCGGGCTATTATAATAACAAAGATTTTAAAGATTTATTTTATCATAGAAGACTTGTGAAATTTCGGTTCACAAATTATAATATTATAATACATCAAGCATGTTGATTTATGTGAATATTATAATCATACTCTATTTTGAGTAAAGTACGGTCTTAAAAGTATCTCTTAAAAGGATTAGATGTTACGAAGAATGTTTTGTTAAAGTAAACTCCCTTATTTTTCACCTGAAATTCGTATGAACGACAATATATATATATTAGTGTCGTGGTTTATAGATTATATGATAATACGAAACTATATACGAAATAGTTCTTTGTAAAATATTCATAGGAGTGAATATATGTTTCATATGGCAAACACCGACAAGGGCAAAACTAGTATTGCTAACTTGGTGATTTATTGAAAAACAAGTTTTCAAGAAAGGATATGGAATAAAGTAAAAGCTTGAATGAGGTAATTGACCTTGTTCGCATTATGTGAGAGATAATGTTTTCGGAATAAGTCCCGTAACAAAACTCTACAGATGGAGATGAAAAATGATGATAAAAGATCATAATGTTTTCAAATAAGGAGCTTTTTATAAATAGTAGGCATTGATGAATATTTTCTGTCCGGTCACAGATTAATATTCATGTTTTAATAATCTTGTTACTAGAACAAGGGATACCTACGAAATACAAAGAAATTAAAAGGTGATGCCAAATTCGAATCATGACTAAAGAGTCATAAATCCAAAAGGTTGCATTTAAGATTATGGTAGTAAATGTTGCTTGAATCTTATTAAGTAAAA
This sequence comes from Poa pratensis, assembly GCA_947311845.1. Lineage (NCBI taxonomy): Eukaryota > Viridiplantae > Streptophyta > Magnoliopsida > Poales > Poaceae > Poa > Poa pratensis. The sequence continues at coordinate 39,595,105 of CAMZMU010000097.1, read as the reverse complement.
GGGTTACTTGATTTTTCACATGACAAGTTGTGTGAAAAGAATGAAACTATGAGAAAGACATAAAGCTAATTTTGTCATGAAGAATGTCTTGGACAAAATCAAAATTGTTTTGACTACATTGGATGTAGACATGCCTAAGTCTTTTGGATTTGTATTAGACAAGTATAATACATCGTATTTGGAATTTTCAAATTGATGAATGATCAATGGATTTCGGTATTGACCGAATATTGGAAGAAATTATATTTGTATAATTTAAGTGGGAGTAGGACAGCTCACAATATTAATATGCAAGTGACGTATAATTAAGTGGGAGCTTGTGGGCTACACAATATGAGATGTGATTGACATTTTGAGTGGGAGCATCATAAGTTACACAATCTCAAATGTAGTTGACATTTTGAGTGGGAGCTAAGTCAGGTGCTTATATGTAAATGACATATAGTAGATGGTACTAGGAAAATGAATTAGGAGTAATTATGGAATTACAATAAAGTCATATATGATTTAAAACATCAGTGTCTATTTGAATAGATTAGAAAGTTTAAAATAGAAATCGAGGTGTTTTTCTAGATTAGATTCTGAAGGTCAGAATAAGACGTAACAAGGAAATAGTCCTTGTAAATCTAGAGAAAATAATCATGGTTGTAAAATATGTTGCACCTATAAGGTGGCAGCATATAGAACCATATTATATACTCGAAATGATATGACTAGTGTTCTTGCAAGAAGAACAAGTACGAGGTGAATTTATGTTCACTGTTGGTGAAACCAAGAACATCCTTCATTGTTTAAAAGAAACTGAGGATATATGGTTATTTCAAGTCTGTAGAGGATGATGAGTTTAACAAATGTTATGTTAAAAGGATCAACCTAGATGACAGAGGAAATAAGGATCAAGTCGTTATAGGATTGGCATAAGTCTGACAATAGAATGTCAGGATCTACTTAGGTAAATATATAAAAGTATATAGATACTGCGAAATTACATAGGATTGGTAGAGAAAATGTATTCTCTAAACTGAGTGTGTTTTAATGCAATTAGCTGATATAGGATCAGAGTAAGCGCAGGAAACAAAAGTCTCACTTAGTTGCCAAATATGTATATTTGTTATAAAGATAACTTGATGATATTAAACAAGGTAATATCAATGATTTGCAAAAGAATTCACGGTTATGAAAGGTTCTGACCGAGGAAACCTCTTCCACAAGCAAGCATTATCATAAACGCTTATAAGAGATAAGGTTGTATGATTGGTACAGAAATGCAGCTGGTTTATTTGTAATCTAGTGCAAGTGGGAGACTGTTGGAGATATGCCCTAGAGGCAAATAAATAATAAGGATTTATTGCATTATCTCATTAAGTTTATAATTAGTTTTATACCATGCTATAACTGTATTAATCGGAATTGTTAATACACGTGTGGTATGTAAACAAACCAGAGTCCCTAGTTAAGCCTCTATATAAACTAGTCCATCAGTCAATGGATGATCGTGATTTCCCGATCATATTGATTCATAACAGTTGATGATGGAGTCATTTTATTAGTAGAATAATTTGATGGACATTACCCACCAAAGTATTGCAGAAGGATCGTATCACTAAGTTCAATATTGCAATAGGAAAGTAACGTGATAGCTTGTTCCTTAGACCGTGAGATTATATCAAGTCGCTGCTTCTGGAAGATACTTTGATCGCATCAAACGTCATGTCTTATATAGTGTGACAATAAAGGTGACACTTTCGGGTATTGGAAGGAAGTAGTCGGGGCGAGTGATCAAGAGCGGGATTTGTTCATCCGTGTGATGGAAAGATACTCTGGGCCCACTCGGTGAGATTATATCTGTAAAGCTGCGCAGCGTATGACTAGGTCATTGGAGATATAATATCACGAAACGAGTTAAAGCAACCTTGTCGGTAACGAGATAAAACACAACATAGGATGTTGACGATCGTATCTCGGACAAAGGTAGTATCGATGGAACAAAGGGAATGAACATATCATGTTAACGGTTCAACGACGATTTATTCTGGAATGCACAGGGGCCGTCATAGTCATCCAGGGCTCCCTGACGGTCATTGGCGAGCGAAGGGTCTCGACCATGTCTGGAGTATTCCCGAACCGTAGGGTAACACACTTAAGGTCTTGACGATGCTTGGAGAACGTTTTGGAAACATCGGAATTATTTAGGTATAGAGAAAAGAGGTTCCGGCAAGAACGGAAGGTTCCGGGGAAGACCGAAGTGAGTTCGGAGTGATCCGGAAATTGTTTCGGAGTCACGGGAAATTAAATAGTATGTAAATATATTAATTATGGAATTATATATATTTATATTAATTTAATATTAAATAAAAAGGAGAAAAAATGGGCAGCCCACCGAATTGGGCCAAACCCCGGAGGGAAAGGCCCAAGTGGGGGACTTCCCCCCAGGAGGGGTGCGGCTGGGCCCTGGGGCCCATGCGGCTGCATGGGGGTGCGGCTGGGCCCCATGTGGCCGGCGCACCACCCCCTCCTCCTCCTTTTGTTTAGTCCCACATGGACAATTGGAGGAGAGGTGCAACCCCTCTCCTCTAATAAATAGGAGGCCGGATTAATTCAGAAAATATACAATAAATCCATGAATTAATTCCGGTTGGCCTAGGCTTCTCTCTTGTCCACTTCCACCCTCTCCGTCTCTCAGCGTATACGGTCCCACGTCTGGATTGTGTATACGGGAGACCTATATACCGCAGCGCGCCGTTGTGCTGCGGGATTCCACCCAAAGTTCTCGCTTCCGCTATCTCGGCTGGATCGGGGAGCCCGGAGGTCATCGTCAAGGTCCGTACGTGTGCAAGTACTCGGAGGTGCCGAACACGCATGCCGGCACCGGAGCATCGTCGTCGCACCGCCTCCTTCTTCGTCGCGCCAAGTTCTTCGCGACCTTGAGGTCGACTACGTACGTCTTCATCGGCAACGCTTGTGCGGGAGCGTATTTCCCTCTTATCGGTCTACAAGGGTACGTGTCCGATAACTTCTCCGTTACAGCATTACTAGATAGATAGATCCTGGCTAGTTTTCGGTGTTGCGATAGTTAGAAAAATTATTGTTTTCTGCTACGAACCCCATCAAAAGTAGCTTCTAAAGGCAATGCCATCACCGTTGAAATAATCTGGCTGGGTAGCACCCGGACACGCCATCGAACTCCAGATTTAGCACACCCACGCAACGACATCGAAAGAGGAAATAGATCCGTCAGCCTGCAACCACGAATTTAGCACAAGATTTACCATCTTTCAGTTGCCACCGACGCAGGTTACTTCCTGCAAGTGCTCCCGGATAATCTCCCGACCTCCGCTCTTACGCTGGAGTGAGCGCCAACGCTACGGCGGTGCCTGAGAACACACATACACCACAAGGATGCTATTACTGCTACGACATCCCCACTTGAACAAACCAATGTGAAAGAGCATGTTTGCTCTTAATCATGTTTTGATGATTATGACAACACAAGTAGTTTCTTACGTGTGTTAAGTGCTTGTCAGGTGCAGATGTTACTTATAAATGCATATCAGTTTTGCTAGACTTGAAAAAGGAAAAAGATCGAAGGAAGAAGCTTTCAGAATCGCCAGGCCAGAAGTTCCGGTGGTTGGTCCGGAAGTTCCGGTGCTCGCCGGAAGTTCCGCCTCCAGAAGTTCCGGTGCTGGCGCGTGACCCTCGAAAACGGCTAAGTCCTTTTGTGCTTTGCGCACTGGACACTGGCTGGAACTTCTGCCGGAACTTCAACCGGAAGTTCCGGGGTTAGTCGCTGTGGACAGACACACCAACGGGCAGATTTTGGGAGGGGTATAAATACCCCTCCACCTTCCTCCAGCTACTGCAAGCATTCTAGATTCTCTCTCATCCATTGTTGAAAGCTTCATCAACCTAGATCTCCCAATCCCTCCAACCAAACTTGTTAATCTTTGGAGGATTGAAGGAGAAGGCCCCGATCTACAACTTGACCAAAGCGTTCTTCATTTCCCCCTCATTCACTTGAGGGATTTGAGCCTAGGGTTTCCACTAGGAAAACCTAGGCACCTTGTTGTACTTACTTGCTTGCTACTTTTGTGTAGCAGATTTGTGGTGCTTGGGAGCTCTCAATCCTTTTGTAGGTTATGCCTCAAGTGTGTTGTAAGGGCTCCGGATTCCGCCTTGAAGGATTCCGATAGTGGAAGGTGGACCGAGCTTTTGGGCGAGGTTCATCGGAGAATAGGGTGAGGCCATTTGTGGCGCTTGAGTTTGAAACTCACACCCTCCAACGAGACGTACTCCAATAAAAAGGAGGAACTCGGGAATACATCCTTGTCTCCGCGTGCTTCCCGATCGGTTACTCCTTACTCGTTATTTACTACTTGTATCTTATCTTGTTTAGGCTTAACTTGTCATATAGGTAAATTCACCGTAGTTGCATATCTAGAGAATTTACCTTTGTGTCAAGCCTTAATCGAAAAAGAATTAAAATTTGGAGCAGCACCTATTCACCCCCCCCCCCCCCTCTAGGTGGCCATACGATCCTTTCACAATGCCCAGAGCCATCGCCGACCACATAGCAGAATCTCGCATTGGAGAGGATATGGAACACTTTTATTTATCAGCTCAGTCAATGCGGAGCCAAGATGTTCAGCTGCCAAAAAAACCTAAACTACAAAGGCCGTAACCCCTGAACTACACATGTCTGCACACGTGAGATTCGAGCGACCACCCTCACCACCGACGAGCAAGAGGTCATCAGCGGAGGGTAGCCGCTCGATGCTGGCGTCACTAGGAAACTAGACCACTTCTCTTCTCTCTAAGGGCTGGAGGATGAGAAAAAATCCTAACTAGTGTTAGGCTAGAAATGGCATCTACATAGGTTGCTATAGGTTGCGACTAAGTCAATCTGTGAAATCAGATTCCGTCTCAGAAAATGGCATCACGGCTCACGCGGCACCAGAATCTTGTTTTTTTTTTTGTTGTTGTTGTTTTTATTATGGGCCTGAGATAAGAATGTATGGGCCTCAAGGGAGTAAAAAAAGACCGAAAAGTGGGGGTGGGTTTGGATAGCATGAGCCTCAGTCCACTGGAAGGGGGTGGTTTTCTCGGCCCGATCTAAACAAAAGTGAGTCTCTCATCACTGTAATAAACTAGGGAGTTGTCTATAAAAGTTTGTTTCTACACAATTATGACGAAAGGATAATTTCTAAACTTAACTTATTACACTTTAAAAAAAATGAGGATCCATTTTCTCGTTGGCTTGCCCATATGTAACCTCTAGCTCTTTCCTCCACAAACTCATCAAGTGTATTTCTGGCAATTGGAAATTAACATACTCGTAACACAATAGAGGATAGAAGAGCTGAAGGCGATTTGGAAACCGAAAACTAAAAAAACTCAAGGTTGTTCAACTTTCTGTATTTAGGAGAGTTACTACTAATTAAGTCTCTTACAAGGGATTTCCAATCACGGGATGAGAGGCAGAGATGAAGTGCCATGTGCCTATTTACACAAGGCAAAAGCTAAACTAAGACACCCCCTATATGAATAAGCATTGATGTTTATGAAAATTCTTGGTTTATTTTTGTAAACACCCGCTAAGAACTTTCCATTGTACAAATACCAATAAGATAAACTTTGGTTTGGTTTCATGAGAAGTAGTTCATGAAAACTATGTGGTAGTATTGACTACTGAGGTATGAGGTCCTACTAGACGTACTACCAAACTCCAAACCGCGGGGACGCTGTGGTATTGAGGTGTTGTGTAGCCTGAGCTCAAGTGACCTCAGGTGTTTTTAAAAAATAGAAAAAAATGTATTTCGAATTTTCAAAAGAAATCTGAATTTTAGCGTAGACCAGAATTGTTCTTTTAAAAATACGATATATTTTGGGCTAAAGAAAAACCATGAAGGTGTGTGTAAAGAAGACTTTGATTGTCTTCTTGATCACATACGAGAAGATATGCTCCAATTTTAGACGTACAAACTAGCTAGGCTTATATAATTTAAGTTTTTTAAGGATATTTTTGAAGTGTAAAATGAAGTTTAAAAAATATATCAGAGAAACATGATCTCCCTTTGAAATTTTTTGTGGGTGGGTGTGTGTGTGTGGGGGGGGGGGGGGGGGGGGGGGGGGGGGGGGGGGGAGGGGGGGGGCTTGTCTTTTTGTTAACGGGTAGATCACAGTCAAGTGAGAATTAAGTGAGATTGGGTAGATCGCAGTCGAGTGAGAATTAAGTTAAATCTCACTCAGATGATGTCATCCAGTTTCAGTTGTAACTCATGAGTAACTGAAAAAAATTGAGTTGCAGCTCATGCACCCACCTCGAACTGGGAAATCTCAGCGGCAACTCGTGCCTAAGTGAGAAATTTTATTTGCAACTCATGTGCAATTGACCTATAAGCCGTAAAATTTCAGTTGCAACCTATGTGCCAACAATGTGTAGATGAGAAAAATATGAGTTGCAAATCACGTACAACTCACTTACTGCACGAATCAAGATATAAATATGACGTTCCTAAATTTGAGTGAGATATAACTTAATTCCCACTCGTGTGAGAATTAGCATAACCATATCTTGTTTTTGGCAAATGGCTATTTTTGTTTGTAGAGATTATATATCCTAAAATGAGATGGTACAAGACTACTCCGCAGAAAAATTAACTATGTATGCTAGGAAAAGCAAAGATACCCGACGAAACTCAAATGTAAACCTCAGAAAAATTAATTATGTATGCTAAGTTTGAAGATATAATGGTCGTCAACTTCATTTTAGGGCAAAGAATAGTCGTTACCTACTGATCGTCCCGTATGAAACGAGGAAGACACGCTTGTCTGTTGTATAATTCGTGCGAAATTCCATTGGAATTTTTATTTTTTGAGGGAAATTCCAATGAAATTTTATATTGTACATAGATCCCAAAACTCCTCTCGCAAGAAAATTGGAGCCTTGAATGCACCAAAGGGGATGGAACGACCATAAGGACACACAAGCTCGTGGCGGTCACAACGAAAACCCTTTAAACCACGGCACACGCCACACTCTGGGCACACCGCGAGGAGAAACGTAAGATTTCCCATCCCTCCCGGCTGCCACACCGTCACGCGCTTCTCCACCCTCCCGTCCATGGCCGCCGCAGCCCGCGCGACCTGTCCGGAAACCCGCCGGTATCCACCGGCCCGCGGATCGGCGAAGACGCCACCTGGTCGGACGTCGGCGGCGTCCACGACCGCGACGACTCCCTCAAGGAAAACACCAATCCCAAGTGCGTGATCGTGAAGAACCGCCTGGTCCAGAACGGCGCGTCGCAGCGGTTCTCCGGCAACCTGAAGCCGACGGCGGCTCCTATCATCGGCATCTCGGGAAGCTCGGTCAGGGCGTCGCCCGGCGGCACCGCCCGCCTGCGATGTTCCCTAGGACGGCCAATACTGGCGGCGGTGGGCGTAACCCGAAACCGGCGGTGCCGGAGCGGGATCTCCCAAGGTTTCCTGCATAGGGAAGGTGCTCTCCGGCGCGAGCGTCCCCGCCACGGTCGCCCGCTGAGATGAGGGGCGGGTGCTGCCCCAGGTTCGGTTTCTCGATACGTCGCAGCCGCTCGAGGAAGAGCGCGTGGACAGCGTTGACTGGTCTCCGCCTCCGAGGATTCCATGGACAACGCCGACCGTAAGCCCGAGTTGAAGGAGGTAGACACGGATGTGAAGAAGGGGCTGCCCGCGGCGGCGCCGGCGCAGGCATTGGGAGGGATGAGGCGGTTCGTGTCCAGGAGATGCGGGGCGGATTGGGCGGCTGGGATGGAAGATGATGGACGCGTGGCGAGATCTGGACCGTTATAGTGCTTACGGGTGAATACGAAAATATTTGTACAAGTACATGGCAGTTTGGCTTGGCGTGGCTCTCGGTTGGTTGTTGCTATGCTTTCTGAGTACTATGTAGATAATGAAATCAGGATTCGAAATGTGATTTGCATTGGCAGGTCACGCATATTTCGTTCTGGATTTGTTTCCGTCTGTGCTGCAATCAAGTGCCGAATTTCCGCCCTAGACGTCACACCTTCATTAACACAAGTACATCACACTTCGGATCCATCATTAACCAAAATTCGACCTTCCAATTTGGATTTGTTCTACTATGTAAATAAATTGCAGCCCCAGTTGTGCAACACAACGAGGTCTGAAGAACTTTGGGTGCGTCAAGCAACCTCAGTTGTTGTCAGTGGTGTAAACGAATAAGATAATTTTCGCACCGTATTCAATTTCAAAACGGTTTTTAACAATCCATATCCGGTTTAAATGAATCCAACGAATATGGATATCCGATTTCGAAGATTTCGAACTTGACACGTGGATACGGTATAGGATATTGTATGAAAAATAGATCCGGGTATTGATTTTAGTCTGATAATCCGATTTTCTACCAAAATGGCTATCCTAATAGAGCATAATTTGTTGTTAGTGCATTTCCGAGTATCGCCCGATTGAATAACAACTCAGTTACATAGTCGTTGTACATATTGTGGAGTACAACTTTCTTAGGTTACTAGGTTATTGAAACAATTATTTAGGGTTATATGGTTTGACGATATAATTATGCGTGTGTACCTATCTGACTAATTTGTTTCCACCCCGAGTTTGGTCTGTTTCGGTTCAAATCTGTGATCACATATATCTGCCTCCAAATTTGCAACCGGTAATTATTTGTTCCACTCGAAATCCATAACAAATGTGGTAGAGTGTATGGCAAAGGTAAAATCCGGTCCGATCATATCCGATCCATTCACATCCCTACTGATAATGATCTTGCAGGGAAACAAAAACGCGGGGTGCAAATGACGCGAGCGAGAGAGAGCTTTTGTTACAAATCGCACAAGATAGGTCCTCACTCCAATCTGGTCAGGTCACCCTATCGAATATTGGCAAGCAGCAGCTATACTACAGGAGGCATATCAACTTATCAAATACTATCAGTGTGCTCGACTGTTTTTTTCCTGTGTAGAACTAGCTATTTCTTTCTAAGAATGGGGTGGCACCATGGAAAATAATTGCGTGCCATTTCAACGCTAATAGCACGCTATACCATATTGGGAGAGCTGGCGCTATATTTTACAACTTTTTCTAACTATGGTGCTATTCACGAAATAGCACGCTATATCGCGCTAAAACGTCACAACGTTACAACATGCTATTGTTTTCTAACCTATCGGCACAAATGACCGCACGAAAAGCTTCGCCGAGCGGAGCTCTCTCTCTATATATCGCTCGTCCCTAACCTAGCCGCCGCTCAAGGCGACCAGGAGGCGAGGGCGACGCCTTTGTTCCACCAAACTCCACCGGCGGAAGAGCTGGGCCCCTCTCCTTCCGCTTGCCACTGCGGCGGTAGGAGAGAGGGGGACCCGTTTCTCCGTTTTTGCATGGTAGTTAGGGTTAGAAAGGTTCTGGCATGGTGCGTCGTTGGGGTGGTGGGAGCGGCGCCGGGCAAATAAATCTGCCTCAACTCTACTCCCACACCGGCGTTGTCCTTCATGGCAGTGTCTCGGAGTTGGTGGCATTGTGTGCTTGCCGATCTTTCGGATCGGTGGCTGTAGGGTTCCTGGATGGTGTCGGCGAGGCGGCGGCGGCGACTCAATCAGATGGGTTTTTCCTCCTGTTCTATCTCCGTTGCTGCGGCGTTGTCTCCGACGCCATGGTAGAGCAGAGAGGATTCGTCCAGGAGTACGTGCAGACGGTGGTCTGCACTGGTGACAGCTGGAAGATGATGCACCTTGTGTTGGGTTCGTGGTTGGAGGCTGACGGTTCTGGTTCCCTACTCCGACGTCATCGTGCGGGGGTGCCAGTGCTGAAGTTCGATTACGTATCAGGGTTGTGCTGCCCCGGTCTGATTCTTTCAACGGCAATGGTTTGTCGTATGGCAACTACTTTGGAGGTCTGAAAAGCTGATGATCAGCGATGGAGCGCGTCGAGCTCAGGTGAAGAGGTGATCTGTCTAATTTTTATTTGGTGGCTGCTACGGTGGTGCCGAAGAAGAGGGATAAGCGTTGGTTTGTCACATAGGTTTATCTTATCTTCCAGATCTGTAAGATCAGTGTACACGTACTTTGTTCTCGTCTTTTATTTATCAATGAGAATCGTATTACCATGTAAAAAAAAGGTAACAACTTCTTATTGGTAAGTTGTTACCTATTTAAAGTGGTGATGGATCACAATCTGTCGGATCATCTTTTAATCTGAAGATGTTATTAGTAATGTTCAGATTCTGAATAAATTATTTATATTATGTTGCTGCTCCGTGAGATGTTGATGTTACACTTCTAGAAAATTGGCGAACAATTTTTATATGTGGTTATGCATATATTGTTCTGCCATTTTTGAACTATATTCTTATTCTTGTTAAATACCTTTATTTCTAAGATATATATGTTATTTTTTAATACCGCTATTTCAAACATAGCACGATATTAGCATGCTATAGCGTGTATAGCATTTGGAGGAGGCCGCCGCTATTTTTTACCTTGGGTGGCACACCACTCACGCATTTTGAATCAATCATATAAAGGAATTTCAATCCAAAAGACAAACCAAGTTTAAATGTAGTAATAGCTAACTCAATATGATGTTAAATATTGGTTGTGCTTCTCAATCAATACAAATTTGGATTTACAATATTTTGATTCCATTTTTTTAATTTTGAAGATGAGGTTTCCTGCTTGAGAGCACGGCAAGTACAAAATGACTGTTGTTCTGGATACATTGTCGTGCTATTTAGCGCGTGTTCTCCCAAACTACTATGCTCATTGATGGTCGGGGCTTCGTTTATTTAGACAAAGTGTTTGCCTCCGTTTCAAAATAAAAATATTGAATTGAGATGAAGTAGTGTTATTGATTAAATTATTTCACCATATACCATACTTTCAGATCATATTATCGATAGTAAGGCCCATTTAGCCAAAACCAAAAAAAACTTCTCAGACCAGCCCATTCCATTAAGGCTTTTCCATTGCCTATCTCATCTTCTAACTTCATCTTGTAGGGTTCGTTTTTATTCTTACCTCTCTAGAAAGAAATCCAGTGCTACCACGTATCTAGATTGTACCTTTCTTTTCATAGTTCCACTACCAAAATACCATAAAGCTAAATTTTAACACTATTGATAGTAGATCAATATCACGCCACCACTTTAAGAATTTGTTTTTTCAAGATAGTAGCTTAGTTTACTGTTTTACATCAAATTTCGAATGAGAAATACATGGGTATTGGGATTGTCCCTTTTTTATTTATTAATGTGGGGATTAAGTTTATAGATGAAACCTGCCACTCCAAATGTGTGTTAATGTTGTCATCCTTTACATACTTGTTGGTCACTTTATAGAAGTGCAAACATACATAGGCAGCACGTACGGTACCAACTAAAGGCATGACATCACTAGACACTTCATCTCCCTATGCATGTAGTGTTGAAGTTATGGAACCAGATCATAGCGTCACACTTTTGCTTGACACTTCATCTCTCTACGCATGTAGAGGACTGGCCTCAGATCCACCTCCTACAAGATTGGCAGTTTGATTTGAGGTGATGGATTTCGAGAAGAATATATATGGACCTAGGCTAAAAATGTGGGTAGTCCTTAGGCTAGTCATATTGGGAAGTAACTTACACTAAAAAAATGCATATGTTACTATTATTATTTTTGTACTGGGTAGCCAAGGATCGACGAATAGAACAAAAAAAGCAATCCAAGGTGTAGTCATCTCTTAAGATGTGTCATGGAAGTGTAAACAGGTCCACGGTGCCCGAGTAGTTCATGCAATTGGACTTGGCATTTCCATCAGATATGATACAACAAATCGGAAATATTCCTTCGTGATTCAGGCTTCCACGCGGTGTGAGTGAGGCCAGGCTACCCTAGATCCGCTTGGCCGTATATAAGGTGATCGTCCAACCTTTTTCGTCGATTTCTCCTTGAGATGGCAATCTGGTTCTAACCGGTGACTTCGCGGTTATCATGCTAACATTGTTTTCCTAACTCCGACGTGGTTTAGAAGTTCAGAGGCAATGATCGAGCTTCGCTCACAACGTGCCACGACGACTGCATGAGGAATATAGCATTGTTTCCCCTTTGGGACTTATGTGTAATTTTCTTTTTATTCAAGTATTGTCATGTAAGAGCTGGTTGATCTTAAAAATGGTTTTGGCATCTTTCCCAAATAATATTACTCTAAGTTGGAGAGAAATAACTAATTAAATATCGTGAAATGCGTAAGAAAGAAGCCTGCTCTAGTAGACCTCACTGGCCGTGCGCTTCAGCCAACTTCTTTTTGCCGACCTAAATTTAGCTTCACTAAATAAATAAATAATAAGACATAAATTTGGCTAGGCGTGGCTGTCTAGTTCCAGTCCACTCGATCTCTATATCGTGCTGTGCTATCAAATCTATGTAACCGGCCCTACCCAGCAAGTAGCTAACAATGCATGAAACACGCGAACTCAAATATAATACAGTAGGAAACAAAAATCCAAGCAGAAGGATCCAGAATTTCAGTGGTGAACAGTCTACGAAAGATGAAAAACGAGGCCCCACGCGTGCTGAAAGAACAGGACACCAGACGACATTGATTCACGCACTTTTGAGATTCTCTCTTAGTCTCTTACCCGTTTCATCTTCCCGGCCGGCCGGCCAGCCAGCCCGATAGGTACGTCTCGAGATCGACCTTCTCCGGCGCTTACACGGACCAAATGTCTACAACCTTTCTGTACAAGACTATACTGCATTATGCTCTCTACACTACAGGTACTCAGGTAGCCCCGAAGTGATCAGCTACTAGCTAGAAGACCAACACATGTCAACACTCGCAGAATATAATCTCGGTTTAGATGAAATATTAGTGACACAAAAGAGGTCAGACGCATTAGAGTACTTCTCAATTTACTAAAATCTGAAATTAAAACTGTTCCAAGTTTGAGGACTCAATTGATTCATCATATTTTCAAAAGATTTCTGTAGGATTAATATCCTACGGAATTTTTCTTTGGGAGCTGTTTGATTCATATGATCATATTCCGTATGAAGAAAATTTCATATGAATTTTATAGTGTACAATTTAATAGAAAAACATGAGGTCTAATCTCATACTCCTCCGTATCAAAATATAAGACTCTCTATTTATTTTCTGCACACATGTATCTACACATACACATATTTTAGTGCAAGGTTCATGTGAGAGAGAGTCTTATATTTTGATACGGAGGGAGTAGAAAATTATTTCGCCACAACTAAGGAAATTGCTCTTCCCATAGGATTCATTTAGACATGTCATACCAAATCTAGAATTCGTATTCCGACACTTCTCCTATCGTATGAAAATCAAATGAGGAACAGAAACCTCTCGTTAATGGGATAAGAACGACAATACTCCCAAACAGAAAAGAGACAAACGCAACATGCTCAAACTGAAGTCGATTATAGCATGCTGCATGCGCATGTGTACTGCCAAATGGTAGCGGCTGCTAGCGACATCTTGCCGTTTAAGTCGCGGCGGTTGCCCACGTCGTACGTCTTAGCCGTTTAATTAGTTCGAAGCACGCGCGCGGATATATGCATGCATGTATACACGGCAGGCCGGGTCTCGATCGACCGAGCGCGGCCGTCGTTGTCGTCGACGGCGACGGCGACGTCCGTGCGCGAGTGGTGCTGGTTCATCGAACTATACTAGTTGAATTTGCGTGGCGTCACGCCCTTGGTGTTTTTTTTTTGTTCGGCAAAATGTTGGCCAAATTGGAGTGTTCAAACATGTTTTTATTTTGTTATGAATAGGCAGCATTTTTGTTGTGAGTTTTTTTTGATATATTGTGTAGAATATTCAAATATTTAGTGGTTTGAAATGTTCGAACATGTTTGTCTTTTGACGGCAATATTTAATTGAAATTAGGAAAATCCATGTGAATTTGATTCCACATTTGGAAAAAGTTTATTCGTACGGTGTCGAAATTTTGGCCAAATTGAAATGTTTAAATATATTTGTAATTTGCTATAAGCATATAGTTTCTTTTTTTGAGTATTATCGATATATTTAATGGAATATCGGTATATTCGCTAAAATGTTGGCCAAATTGGAATTTGCAAACATGTTGTTTATTTTGTTATGAATAGGCAGCATTTTTGTTGAGCATTATTGATATATTTTGTAGAATATTCAAATGTTTAGTAGTTTGAAATGTTCGATCATTTTTGTATTTCGTCGTCAATATTTAAGATTTGAATTACCTCCAAATGGTAACAGAATTTGAATATTACATTTTTTTAAACATAAGTAGGTTGTATGTATTTTTCTGATTGTTTTGATATATTACTCATTTTTTCCAATGGATATATTCAGAGATATTGATTTATAATTTGTTTAAATTTCAAAAATTGGTGAAAGTGGGAAGCTATTTGTATATTTTTTTTGTCGGCTTTCAATGCTCAAATTTGGAAGCCATTGAAAATTTTGAAGTCTTCGAATTTGAAATTTGGTCATATGGCATAAATAGTATGTGTTTATTTGTTTGTGTTAATGTTGATATGTTTGTCATATTTGTGAATGCGGTGGTGGGAGAAATTCAAATTTGAAGATGTACCCATTCAAAAGTTGTTTAGATTTGAATGTATTGAAATCAAAAAAGGAGAAGTTTACATTTACAAATTGTTTAAATTTCAAAATTGTTAAAAGATGTTCGCATGTGTGTTTTTTTTTTGTGGTTTTTAAGTGCTCAGATTCAAAAGGCATTGGATATTTTAAAGTTTTCAAACTTGAAATTTGATCAAATGTGTAAATAGTCAGTGTGTGTTTTTTTTGTGTTAATGTTGATATATTTGTCATATTTGTGAATACTTGGTGAGAAAACTTCAAATTTATAAAGGTGCACATTCGAAAGTAGTTTATATCTGAATATTTTGAAATCTGGTAGAAGAAATTTACATTTACAACTTTTTTGTAATTTGATTAAGTAGGGTAGGCCCGCCCGTCAGAAATTTAACAGTTTATGAAATTATTTTGAAAAGGGAAAAAATTCATTATATTCTAGAGCATGTCCAATTTTTAAGCAAACTGGAATGTTAAAAAAATGTTTCTGTTTGCTTATCAATTTTTAATTTAAGTCTATAATGAGTGCGAAAGCACATTTATTTAACCGAATTCCATAATTAGAGAGCTTGTTTTGTGAAGTTGAACTCCATGTAATTGTCCATATAATTGGAGCAAGTGCATTGTTTTTTTTTTCAAATTTTGGCCAAATTGAAATGTTTTGTTCATATAGTGCAGAATATTTCTAATTTTTAAGCAAATTGGAATGTTTTAACATGTTTTTTAAATTAATTTTTAATTTAAGTCCATACTGAATGGAAATACTCATATATTCAATTGAATTCCATAGTTCAGGTTTTTTTTGTTTTTAAATTCAAATCCATACAATTGTTGATATAGTTGGAGTGAGTGCATTTGTTTTTTTTACTGAATTGGAATGTTTAAATATGTTTGTAGTTTGTCCTAATTAGTAAGCACTTTTTTGTGATTAGTTTGAGTTATTGTTCATATTTTTTCGGTAGAAAGATTTGAAAATTTTGAACCTGTAACATTATTCGTTTTCTACAATTATCATTTTCTAGAAATTCTTGTGAAAAGAAAGAAACACTGACAGGCCGGGCCCATTGTGACGTTGTTAAACATGCATGAATTTGACATAATTAGATAGAATATTTTTGTTGAACATTTTGATGTATAATTTGCATTTTTCATCATATGTGGCATGATAAATTAAGAAGTTTATTTTAAACTCTAGAAAATGGATAATAATTTAAATGGGGTCCAAATACCACTAAAGGCAATATTTGGAAGAAACACCATAATTTAGAAAAGTGGCATTGTAGTAATTGTAGGCAAATCTTATTTGAAGTTGTTCAATCATGCATGAATTCGACATAAATAAATGATCAAGTATTCGTCTTTGGTAATGTTGTAATTCACTTCGGATTCACGTGTTATCAATAAAAACCAACACTGCAAAGGAAGGAAATAATCAACATATGGTATAATGCAGTGCGCATACAAACATGTGTAACATGATAAATTAGGGAGTTCATTTTAAACCCTAGAAGATGGATAATAATTTAAATGGGGTCCAAATACACTAAAAGCAATATTTGGAACAAACCCCATATTTGAAGAAAGTGGCATTTTAGTAATTGTAGGCAAGTTTCTTGCTAGATGACCAACAGTGAGAATATCAAATGTTCATGTGGAATAATCTACCAATTATTAGAAGATATAAAGCATAGAGAGAAGACGAAACTCTATTGCTCTTAGGATTTTAGTCAATCGTATGCCCTGAGATATAAAAACGTTATGTAGTTTTTAATTAGAAGCAAGAAATTAGCATCACTAAGAATTGCATATCTCATATATGCGATTCAATGTACCACTTGATTATATATCATCACATCAATCAGGCATCACTCATGGGAAATTAAATAAACTGAGGAGCAAGAGCGGAATGATATTGTATTTGTTGTTGATCCACTACAGCAATACAAATTGGTTCATGAGAAACGACACATCATGTGCAAAATCAACGAAAAAATAAATGGTGAGAAGAGAGCCTTGATAACTTGTGATCAGATGCAGGAAGATTGCTGTCGTGTTACTGACTTGAGATACAATTCGTGCCAACGTTGCGGAAAATTACTGCAGAAATCTGACTTTGTGCTTTTATTGAATTATTTCCGTTCATGCCATGGAGACATGGTGGCGCAGAATTTATAGAACACGATGAAGAGGCTTTGAGAAGGCAGAGATTGTATCTTCACCATGTGCTGAACAAATCAATTGGAGGCAGGCCAGAGAATTAGATGGATATAGAAATCAACTTCTCGTCGTTAGACCTAGCAAGAAAAAACAATAAACTACTGCAGATATGTAGATCAAGACCCAAACGCGGCGGCTGGAGCAAGTTCACGGCGGACGGGGAAGATGAATAGTCAAATTAAATGGGTTTATAAAAAATACCCATATTTTAAATTTAGGATGTAATAGTGTTTTTTTGCTAATGGCACCAATTTAATTATTTTATACATGCATGATAATGAAATTATTAAAAAGATACCATTTTTATGGTCATTTTGATATGTAAATCATTTTTTCTGATTTCAAATGAATTAGTAATGTTTTTTCAAAGTTTAAACCGTTTAAACAATCTTCATAAATTGAAAGTAATTAAAAAATTAAATGGGTTTGTAAAAAAATACCCATATTTTAAATTTAGGATTTAATAGGGTTTTACTAATGGTACCAATGTAATTATTTTATACATGCATGGTAATGACATTATTAAAAAGATACCATTTTTCTGATCGTTTTGATATATAAATTATTTTTTTCTGATTTAAAATGAATTAGTTATGATTTTTCAAAGTTTAAACAGTTTAAACAATTTTCATAAATTGAAAGTAATTAAAAATAATAGAAGCGCTGACGTCATCATGACGTCAACAATGGAGCTGAGCAGAGCTCCTGCTGCGCACGGACGCGACGCATGGGGCGAGCGCGAGCAAACGCCGCTGGGCGCGCTAGACGCGCTTGGTTGCGGGAGACCAGAAGGTGGCGGCGCCGCCCCTAAATGGTGACCGGAGTTGCTCCGGCGACACTCGGGCGCGGCGGCCGAAGGAGGAGCATGGCGGGTACGATTCCGCCGCCCGTGCGTCGTCCCTGCAGCCGATACTCAGCGAGGAGGGAGAGGAGGCGACGCCGGAGCTCGCCGTGTCCATGGATTTGCCCGGGGAGGCGCACAGCGGCGGCGGCGGCGACTTCGGCGTCGCGGGAGAAGAATGAGGGAGAAGATGTGTGGCGTTTTTGCAAGAAAGTCCTCCAATTTTCTGAAAATTACGAACAGGTCCCTCCGCGCGGACTGTTGAACACTGTAGCTACTGTTCCTTAGAACAGTAGCCCGAGCGCGGAGAGAGCCCTAAATCGCTCAGCTTTCATATATAGTAGTATATGTAGTCTTTGCGGCGGTGCCGCCCCACTAAGAGCAGCAGCGGCTTGCCCCTATGCATTCGTGAATCGTGAGCCGCGCTGCGTCAGCGGCCTGCCGCCCGGCTGGCCGTCTCTTTCCCGGCAAGGAATAGAAATCAGGTTCCGCACGCCCGAGCGGCTACCTAAAAGCGTTCAACGAACCGGCCACCGGTTAACCGGTCGTCTACTACTGCCGCCTAGCTTAGTGTGGTAATTAATTAAGAGTCTTTTGTTACCAGGAAAGTATGGTCATTAACTCATTATACATTGCTAATCTTCTGCCAGTCCACTAGTCTACTGCTACAAGGAGCTAAAGCAAGCTCCGCCTAGTCTTACTTTTGGCCAGCGAGATTTATAACTAATTAGCCAGTTTGAACCCCGAGTTTTGAATCCAAAACTAATTTTTGCCAGCGAGATTTATAACTAATATTTTGTCAAGTTTTGCCACAGTTTCTTTGGCTGCGACACTTGTCAAACTTAGGCTTGGCAAAATGTGCCCGGGGACCAAATAGTTGCATAGTAGTATTATTTACACTCAATTCGGTAAATTTTGAAAATCTCTATCCTAATTAGCGAGATTATCGTAGATGTCAGGGGTCCATGGAGAGGCAGATGGCCTCAACTGTTTTGCTCGACATCGATGTTTGGTCTTGCATGACATTGTTGAATGATGAATAATGTGTGTGCATTTGCAGAGGCTTGTGTGTGAACTCGTGGCCGTGTGCATTTGAAAATCTCTGGTGTTGTATGAACTCGTGGCATGTGGCTTTATTAATTTAAAGTTGGGCTCATCTTGAGCCTATTTTCTCATTTGCAGAGGTCAGAGGATATTCTCCTTTGTGATTTTTTAACAATAATGTGTTGTCCATCAAGGCATGGTAAGATAGAGAAGACCGACTATTTGCCAGAGAATATATTGTCGTAGATCACAGATTGAAAAAAGAGGAGGGTGTGGTTCTGTAAACCCTGATGCCAAAAGACATGGGTTTAGTATGTACTATTAACAACAATATATTCATGAGATGAGAATTGTAACAAATACATGTTGGAAAATAAAATTTCTGTGTTATTACATTTGTGATGCATACACATGAATCATGTTGCTAGTTTGCTTTATGTTTTATACTCCTATGTTATTAGACCTATACTAGAATGGAACTGCCCATTCCTAACCTTTTAAAAGCATGAAGTAATCTCCTGGTGACTAATGTAAGACGTGCTTAAGTGGACACGATTAATGTGATTAATTACCCACTCACTCACTAAAGGGTTTGAATCGGTCTTCTAGGTAGTTTTGACTGACCAAGTTAGTGCATATCACTTTATTGTGTCTCTCGTATGTGATGATAACAAAATGGCTATGTTGCTGCAAAAAGGGGTCCCATAGTGCGCACTAGAGAGATAAAATGTGTGGACTAAGAAAAGTGCAGGGGAAAGATGACAGAAAGGAGGATCGTAGTGGGGCTTTGGAATGTGCTGATTGCTACTTGATGGGATGGCAAGATCGACCATGACACGCGCTTTTGTTTTCTTGCACTAGATTCACCTCTGCTTACGTCGTGCTAACGAGAAAAACGGCTCATGCTTCCTCATTCTTTGAGCATTCTAGCCGGCCGTGTGATACAATCCATGATGTTTCTAGCGTGGGCGCAAAATTCATGTCACAGAAAAGTAGTGTGATTTTCATGAAGTTTATTTTTAAAAACCCTAACTATAATAAGGTTAAGCATTTTTTTACAAAATCCGTGCAATACGACCGTGGGAAGGAACCAAACTGTACAGCGCAAATGCATCCTTGACACAGTTACAAAATTGTGCGATGGAATGAGCCGCATGACTAATACTCCCTCCGTTCTAAATTAGATGACTTTCATTTGTCTAAATATGAATGTATCAATACTTGTAACATGTCTAGATACATCCACATGTGGGCAATTGGAAATCATCTAATTTGGAACTGAGTGAGTACTAATAGTCCTCCTGTTACACTATATAATTAACTCGATGCACAAAATAACTATGCTGATTTTGCACCAAACATCAAATTTTGATTTGGTGGTAGTAAGTAAGGTCCTGCTTCAGAAGACTGAAATGTCAAGTAGTCCCAAAATATTCACCTAATTAACTTGTATTTTCATATCCGTTAAAATAATCATGAATGTTGTTACGATTTAATAATTTCCTTCACTCATATAGACCATGCAAAAGAGCACGCCTAGCACAACAAATATGCACGTTTGGGACCTACAGAGAAATTACTAATTTAAGATAAAACGATATGGTGCAATGTATGTTTTCATGGGTTGGTTGTTACATGTTAGTGCTAATGGAGGCCGGTTGTTTTCGCGCTGTCGCCCCTACTTGTCGACAGTACACGCGCATGATATTTCTGGATGATTTTCATAGTATTTGAGCAGCAATGTTTTGGCAACACGCAAATGATTGTAGCTCCGCTACTCTCTAAAAAGCTAGCACAAGCACAACATGGATTAGGCCTGCCCCCAAGATATTTGGGCCCACGCATCCTAATGTTTTCTGATCTCATACTTACATATGCACGTATGTTACGTTGTTGCATGAGAATTTATTTTTGTAAGAATTCCAGCAAGCAATTAACCCACAATAGTAGTTCGAGTTCTCGTCCCGACTGTCTACGTGGGCATCTTTTTTTTGAGGCACATCTACGTGGGCATCTTGGCATGGATGGGAGCTGCAGCGGGGATCCTTCATCTATGGCCATTTATGTTATAAGCGATATGCAATAAAACAACGAATAAAAACAAAATCAACACAGAGAACACAAGATTTGAACTTGGAAATACCCTCCAAATTATAAGAGAAAATCAACAGGCGCAAGCCATATCGGGAGATATTACAAACGCCGAGATCACAACCATGAACTTATCCCGTGCAACAGCTTAAAAGAGGTATATATAACAGGTGTGTCCATGTTATATAACAGCCATATCAACTTCTTATAACCCTGAACTTATCCCATCGAAACTGATCCCTACCGTGGGGGCCTCCCCCCCCACCCCCCCCCCCCCCCCCCCCCCCCCCACCACCCCAGGTGTCCCTGGCAGGGGACGGCGTGATGGGCGAACTTCAATCGCAGCTCCGACAGAAGTTAGCCTTTTATCTGCATATCCTTCATATGAATTTGGACCAGAACTCAATAACAATTCCCTCTTTCGACGACGCAGATCAAAAAAGTTATGCCACATTCGAGAGATTCGTGACAATCGGTCCTCCACCTGCTTCCAACGTTTTTCTCCAGTGGGGCGGATGGGCTTTGGCTCTCTGTACACCGAGATCGGCTACCGAGATAACGCCAACCGCTAGAGAAGTTAGATAGGTTGCTAGCAGTGATGGTTTTCACAACCATAAGCAAATTCTCCGGGTGAAAAACCATGTTCTCACCATGGGCGGAGATACGTGGAGACATGAGTGTACATATGTGCACCCATATTTTTGGCAAAATACTGGAGTATATATGTAAAATTCACATATATAAAACAATATACGTCAAACAACATATAAACTTGAGAAAATTACATTTTTAAGATGGCTATGTACACTTACTGTCTGATCTTCCGCCACAAGCTAGATCAGGTATCGTCGATGTGTATTGTGCCTTGTTAAAGGTGTTGTCTCAAGCTTCAGCTTCGGAGTCGACGATCCGGTTCAATCTTTGGTTGGGCCCATCAAGATCATGCCACATGATGATCTCCTTTTGAATGTTTTGTCCAAGACTAGCGTACTTTTCGTCGGACATCCTAC
Organism: Poa pratensis; assembly: GCA_947311845.1. NCBI lineage: Eukaryota > Viridiplantae > Streptophyta > Magnoliopsida > Poales > Poaceae > Poa > Poa pratensis. The sequence continues at coordinate 39,573,295 of CAMZMU010000097.1, read as the reverse complement.
TTTCGATGATTTGCCGGCTGCCCTAGAAGTGGTGATGTTGAAGAAGACGATTGTATGGCCCCGGGTTATTTTCTTCCCCTTTCAGTATGTTGATTTTATTCGGCGTCAATGTTTGGATTTTCTTGATATTATTTAAGAATTAGCTACATGCATTAAGGGAGACAAATGTTAGGGTCATCCTCCTTTTTCTAAAAATAATGTATGGCAATAGTCACCTTAGCCATGTTCTTGTTTGGGAACATATAAGAGACCATTGGAATCTTTATTTTTGAAAGTAAAGTAAATACAAGATACAATTCGAAAGGACAAACTAACCGATTTATCTGCACCTATATTGGATTTATAAATATGAGCAATATAGTTTGTTGTGAACCTTATCTTCAACAACTTGGATACTAACGAGATGCAATATTTGTTGCCAAGTCCTATTCCCTCCTTTCCAAATTATAAACCTTCTTAGATTTCGCTTGATTCGTACGTATCTATACGTATTTTAGTGTATCGATTCACTCATTTCAGTTCGTAGATGTATGAATCAAGAAAAAACTAAATAGATTTATATTTAGAAACGAATGGAGCACTAATTAATAATAACTCAAAGGCCATGCATGCATGTCGTCAACTGCGGTCAATGACAGCAAGGAACAAAATAAAAGAGCAGCCGGCCGGTCCTTCTTTTGTTCTTAGTGGCTATAGCTTGCTTTTGTATCTAGGAGGCAACTTCACTTCACTTAGGTAGGCCAATACCACTTTTTACAAAAGAAATATTTTGTCACGAAAATGAAAGCAAGTAGGCCAATTGCATTTGTGAAATAAGATCTTAAATATTTAGGGATTCTCTAGCAACACTTCTTTAAATAGAGCACTCCACTGGTCCGTCCAACCCCCCACTTACACAGACACACTAACACACGCGCACTTGCAAATTGTGATCTTTCCACTTTGCCTGCTTCCCTCGTAGCTCATCACCAATCTGCTAGCTAGCGGCACAGCTCATCGCCGGCCATGGGGAACTGCCTGGTGATCCAAGATAGGAAGGAGATCAAGGTGATGAGCGTTGTCGACGGCGAGATCCTCAAGGTACTGCCGCCGCCCACCTCGAAGGGCGCCGAAGCAGATGCAGTCCCGGCCGGCGACATGGGGCAGCTGTACCGCCTGTTCCCGGCAGCCGACGTGAAGGCGCCTTCTGCCGACGCCGACCAGGGCGCCGTCGTGAGGGTGAAGCTTGTCATCAGTAAGCAAGAGCTCAAGAGGATGCTGGGAAAGGACGACCAGGCCGTCACCATGGACGACATGGTGGCTCTCATGCGAAGAGGATCGGAGGAGCAGCAGCGGCAGGAGGAGATCAGTTGCTGCAGAGGGTGGCGGCCTGCCTTGCATAGCATACCTGAAGGCAGCGGTGATTTTTTTTACTAGCAGAACTGCATGTCCATTTTTAGGAGCTTCCTGGAAAAAGTGCATAGATGGATAATAAGCATAAAAAATATGCATGTGTGTATGTGTATAGTAATTATGTATACATAGAGATAGAGACAAGATATATATCGGGGTAGATTTGTTAGGAGTTTTGAGATAGGGATTATCTTCATGTTGTCCTGTTGCATGGTTGCATGCATGTAAAGACGAGGTAAAGATAGTCCTCGAAATCAAACAGCAAGACAATATAAACTTGATAATTTGTGGTACATGCTCGTTCTTACGAAGCTTAGGCCGTCATGATCTCAAAAGTGTCTTCTGTAATTTGCTATATGTTTGTGCTTTTACTTCTCACCATTTTTTTCTATAGGGTTTTTGCTATTTCCCATCAACTATTTCTAAGTCGGTGCTAAGAGAAATCTGGATTTTATTTTTTGAGAGTACACGAACACGTACCTTAATTTTATAGAAGCCAGAAAATATTACAAGAATCCACCCAGCCGAGAACAGTTGCATCAGGCAGACACAACAACACGCACGCAGAGCTTAACTTGGTGACGGTTTCGCCAGGCTCGACTGGGCCTTGGCGGGCCGGTCTGGACTTGGCGTTGGAGGTGCAGTGCGGCGAGGCTGGTGGTGACCCCCTCTGCGTCGACTCCATGGTCGCGCGGTTGGGTGTGTGCGGTCCAGCGGAGGGCGGGCTGGTCTGGCCGGTCGCGGGAGGTGGGTATGGCCATGAAGATCGGGACGAAAGTCTTGCCGGCTTTTGCCGGCCGATGACGACGGCGCCCGCAGGCGTCTCTGTCCTCCTTGGAGGCGTCATCGTCGAGCTTCCTCGGCCTTCCCAATCTCGGATCAAGATCTTCGGGTGAAAGCCTACACCCTATGGGCGGGGCGACGGCGTCGTTCTCACGTCGCGGACCCTCTTGGGGGCGTCGTCTTAAAGATCTCGATCCCATCCGCTCTCCTTGGTGGGCTGGTCGCACACGGCATCGCGATTGGCAGGTGGCCGGTCGGCGGTGAGGTGTGTCTTGGCGTTGCGAGTTGTGTGGCAACGATGACGGTGTTGAGCGGAGCCGAGTCGCGGCATGTCCTTCGTCACTGACAATCCGTGTTGCATCCCGCCGTGAAGCTGTGAAGTCGGAGCTGCGTGTCGTGGGGCGGCAGGCTGGCAACGATGACACTTTTTCTATGGTGGCCTCGTGGATTCCGTCGATGCTAGGTGTGTTTCTTTCTCCAGTGAAGCTCTCCGTCGAAGTCGGAGCTGCCTCCTCCTCGACGCTTTGGGTTGACTGTTTGGCATAGGCCGACATGGTTTACGGCGTCGGCTGCGGCGAGGGCTTCGTCGGTGGTCGTCGAAGGTGAAGTCGGAATCGCTTGCTCGGGAGGAGTGACGACGATGACGCTCGGGGATGACCTCGGTGGTGCTTCTCTCCTCAGCGGCGTGTGTGTCTCGTGTGGGTAGCCAGGTTGGCCGGGTCTGCCCAGTGTGGTGTTCCATGACTACGTCGGTGCACTTGTAACGGTTTTCGGCCGGTTCCCCGTTAATGAACCGGTCAATTCCCCTCCTACTTTTTTAATAAAATGAGGCAATGTTGCCCGTTTTGTTCAAAAACTTTATAGAAGACATCTGGATTTTATCACCCAGCCGAGTACAATTGGATAAGAAGATCTTTGTCACATGTCTATGGTCTCATTTTATCATATGCCTATGATTATTTCTAACCAATTTTAAAATAGTCACTCCCGTCATCGCTTTTCTGACTGTGATCCATAATCCGTATTGCTATGAGTTTTTCTAGGAGATAGACACAAGATTTGGGATACAATTTCTAGGAGTTTTGAGATAGGGGTTATCTTCATGTAATCATGTTGTCTTGTTGCATGGATGTAAGACGATGTAACGATAGTCTTCGAAATCAAATAACACAATATATACTTCATAGTTTATACCATGTGATTGTTGTTACAAAGATTATCTCAGAAGTGTTCTGCCCAAGTTGCTATGTGTCTGTAGTTTTTAATTCTCATTGTTCTTTTTTTTTAAACAGTTTTGCTATTTCTCAAGAACTATTTCAAAGTCGATGTTGAGAAACAATACATCTCGTCATTATGATTCTTACAACTACAAAAACAGAGGGAAGATATTTGTCGAATATGAATGTTGACTTTTCCTTTTGTTCAGAATAATTGAGGATCTAGGTTTGTCCAATGTCAATCTACTTTATGTTTGACCAAGTTTATAGAAAAAATATCGACCTAAAATATAAGCTTAATTTTATCAAACGATATTTTTATACAATATATGTATGATTAACATTTTTTAAATCTGGTAAAAACTTATACACAACAGTTGGAGTGTGTACGAGGCATCAGGTATGCATCATCTCCAATGAGATAAATAGTTGGGTCGACATGTATACATCTACTTTCTATATGGTGGAGCACGATGATATATATTCTAGAAATTCGAGTGGAGAGATATTAGCAATATTAGTAAACTAAGATGCGTGTAGCTTTCGGATGGGAGATGTCTCTCCATGCATGCTTCTGATTACTTGTCTTCGACCAAATCTGGTCGTGCTCATATGAATGATGGTGGATAAATTCATGATATGGTAGTCCACTTAGACCAGTGAAAGCGACTTTAAGTCAAAATCATCTTATGCCTGGTATTACCATGTACTAGTACCGATGTACACTCTGAAGCTTAGGCTCCGTTTGGATGCAAAATATATTAAACCATGGGATATTTATTGCATTTATACATTTGTCCTTGAGGAGACTAAAAAAATGGAGGTATATAGCGTTAAGTACTAAACTGGACAAATATATAGCTTGCTTATTAACATGTACCTCTACTACATTTGTCCTTGAGAAGAACAGTTGCAGGACAACTGGGTTGAGTGGGATCATTGGGCTATGCCTCCAGGCTTCATTGACATGGAAATTCAGGCTGGCGAATTCCCGCTGCATCAAGACCTCATTGCTCCTAATGATCCTGAACCTGCCGTGCAAGAGGGAAATGAAGATGCTAATAGTGCACTCACTCTCACATTAAATTTACCTGATAACAGATCCAGCTCTGAAGACTCTGTTCATGGTTTGGAACAAGCAAATATGGTTGATCAGAATGAGAGACATGTACCTTTGCTTCTTAATCTGCTAGATTTGAATATTCCGGCACCTGAAGCTGATTTGGAGAATGTGGAAGTACCAGTTCAATTTGAAGACAATGGGCCGCTTCTTGCAGAACCAGCCCAAATAGCTCAGATTCCTATTCATCCAGATGCACATGATCTGCACTTGGGCCTCAATGCAGAAGTTGAGCTTGTTGGGCCTATTTCACCACAGCAATCTCAGAGTGAGCAGCCACTGGAAGTTCATAATTCAGACAGCGCCAATAGCAATGGCAACAACTCCCCTCCTCAACCTGTTCAAGGTATTGAGGAAAATTCTTACCCTCCTGGCTTTCCTTTACCGATTTATAGAAATGTACAAGTGGGAGCAATGGTTTATGAATCTGATGTGGCTGACCCGGTTCTACAAAAGATGCTAGAAGTTAACTCTCTTACAGATATTGAATCTCTAACAATAGGAGCAGATCGGGGCCAGGCTCTGGAAGGAAAATTTCAAACCGAATGAAAGCTCCAAGAACATTGTTCAGGTATCAATTGAATGGGCAAATTTTGTGACTCTGGCTCTCCTTTCTCCAGATAGATTTGAATGGGCAAAATCATTGCTTACCTCCCAGCTATGGTCTTATATTGTGGAAGGATCTGAAAGTTGCATGTCTAAACCATTTGAAATTCCTGACAAATGCTCTACTGAACAGGCACCTACTTGTCAAAATGCACATGATCTGGAAAGGGGACAAGTCACTCCTGCAAGCAATGTTGCAGCTAAAGCCTCTGCCGCAACAACATCCTCTCTGCATATCTCTAAGAAAAGAAAGAATAAGGCCCCTATGGTTGATACTGAGGTAAGGAGGAGTAGTAGAATAATGCATCTTCAGAATGGATTAAAAAAAACCCTGTGTTGACAGAAATTGCATTAGCTGTAACTCTATTCCTCCATATATCACCAAGAAAATTGTGAAAAACTTGAGTGCCTCTTTTTGTAAGGTGGCACCTGGGGACTGCTCGGATGAGAACATTATGAGCAAGCAGAAGAAAAAGAAAGCTGATGCGGTGATAGAGGAGGTCGAACCAGAAGAAGGGGAGCCAGAACCGGAGGCTGGAGGGAACTTTCAGGAGCCAAAAGCTTAACTTCTTGTTGAAGTTTTAAGTAGTAATCATAGTATCAAGTCACTGAAATGTTACCCATGAATGTCACAAATATTTTCACGGTCTGTAATAAGTTTTCTGCGTCGGAAGCTGAATTGTATGGTGAACTTCCTTTTTGCCGAGCATTCTCGTGGTTGTTGCCACTTGAAGAGTCCCTCTGCAGTATAACAGACAAATTTGACAAATGAATCGAGTTTGGAATATTTTAGAATGGAATATTCAAGGTATCAAAGATCTAAATAAGTGGCTGGCTATTCTGAACAAATGTGATGAATCTGGATGTGCTATTTTATGCTTACAAGAGACAAAAAGAGAAATTTTTGACAGATTCTACATAAAGAAATTTTGTCCAAGAAGGCTTAACAAGTTTGATTATGTGCCATCTGTTGGTGCATCGGGAGGGCTTTTTGTTGCTTGGAATGAGGCTATTTTTACAGGAGAAACAGTTTTCAAAAATGAATTTTCCATTACAATCAAATTTACTGCTAAGCATTGTTGGGAATCGTAGGCAGAAAACAAAAAATTTCCTAACAACGATAATCTTATACTAGCCAGGATCTATACTATGTAGATATACTATATAGTAGGAGATCGATATACATACCCTTATAGACCGAAAAGCGGGGATCACACCCCCGCACAGGTGTTGTCGATGAAGCCGACGACATTCGTGGCACCTCGCAGGGAGTCGCACACGTACGGTGGAGATGACGACCTCCGGGCTCCGATCCAGGGATAGGCAGCGGAAGTAGAAGGACCGGAAGACCAGCAGCACGGTGATGACGTGAAACACACGTTCGTTGGGAGACCCCAAGAGAAGGTATGAAGCAGTGCAGCAGCAAGTTTTCCCTCAGTAAGAAACCAAGGTTGTCTGATCCAGGAGGAGTAGGAGCACTTCAAAGGTTGTTGGTGGCGCCGTTGCTCGATCACCAACGTGAACCTGCACACAACACAATCAAACTACTTTGCCCAACGAAACAGGAAGATTGTCAATCTTCCCGGCTTGCTGTAACAAAGATTAAACGTATGGTGTGGAAAATAGTATTTAATTGCAGGAAGTAAAAGAGAACAATTGTTTGCAGTTGGTGGTTTTATCAGTGTAAAAGAATGGACCGGGGTCCACAGTTCACTAGTGGTGTCTCTCCATAAAGATAAATAACATGTTGGGTAAACAAATTATAGCTGGGCAATTGATAAAATAGTGAGCGCATGACAATGCATATAAATGACAAGATGACTACCATGATATTTAATTGGGCATTACGACAAGATACATAGACCGTTATCCAACCGCATCTATGACTAATAATCCACCGTCAGGTTAACATCCGTTCCCCGTTGGTATTAAGTTGCAAGCAACGGATAATCGCATTAAGTAATGTGCGTAATGTAAACAAATACATATGACCGTAGACATAGCATTGTTATGTTATCCCTAGTGGCAACAGCACATCCACAACCTTAGACGTTGTTGTCACTCGCCCAGATTACTGGAGGCATGAACCCACTATCTAGCATAAATACCCCTCTTGGAGTTACAAGCATCTACTTGGCCAAAGCATCTACTAGTAACGGAGAGCATGCAAGATCATAAATAACATGTAACATAGATTAATAATCAACTTGATCATAGTATTCAATATTCATCGGATCCCAGCAAACACAACATGTAGCATTACAATAAGATGATCTTGATCATGTTAGGCAGCTCACAAGATCTAAACATGATAGCATAAAGTGGAGAGACAACCATCTAGCTACTGCTATGGACCCGTAGTCCAAGGATGAACTACTCACGCATCACTCCGGAGGCAGGCATGGCGATGTAGAGCCCTCCGGTGATGATTCCCCTCTCCGGCAGGGTGCCGGGAAGAGCTTCAGAACCCTCCCGAGCTAGGGTTGACGACGGCGGCGCCTCTGGAACTTTTCGTGGAATATGACTCGGGTATTTAGGGTTTTCCAGACGGGGGAATAAATAGGCGAAAGGGCGGCGTCGGAGGCCACCCGAGGGGCCCACACCACCCCTCGGCGCGGCAGGAGGTGGGGCCGCGCCGAGCCCAGGTGTGGCCGCCTCCTGGCGCTTCTCCGTCTCTCTTTGGACTCCGTGGACGTGTCGGTGAAATAGGGACCTCCGTTGATTTTCGTCCAATTCCGAGAATATTTCCTTAACAGCTTTTCTGAAATACAAAAACAGCAGAAAACAGGAACTGGCACTGTGGCATCTTGTTAATAGGTTAGTCCCAGAAAATGTATAAAAATGATATGAAGTGTATGTAAAACATGTAACAATTGGTATAATATCAACATGGAACATCAAAAATTATAGATACGTTTGAGACGTATCAGCATCCCCAAGCTTAGTTCCTACTCGTCCTCGAGTAGGTAAACGATAAAACAAAATAATTTTTGAAGTGACATGCTACCATCATAATCTTGATCAAATAGTATTGTAAGGCACATGTAAATGAATGAAGTGATCCAAGTCAATGGTCTATAGTTTGCTACCAAATAGATAATGAGTAAACAACTGAATCATACAAGCAAAACTTTTCATGAATAGTACTTTGGAGACATTGCATCCACAGGTTTACATAAGAGTTAACTCAAAAAGCAATAGATTCTAGTAAAAGGTATTTAACCAACACAAAGGAAGATTTAAGTTTCAGCATTTGCTTCAACTTTTAACATATTTATCTCATGGATATTGTCAACACAAAGCAATATAATAAATCCAATATGTAGCATATAACAATTGTTGTACCAAAGTTGACACTAGTGTTTGCTTGTGGAAGATAGAAAGAAGTAGGAAAACTGACTCAACATAAAAGTAAAAGAAAGGCCCTTCGCAGAGGGAAGCAGGGATTAAATCATGTGCTAGAGCTTTTTAGTTTTTGAAATCATATAGAGAGTAAAAATTAAGTTTTGAGAGGTGTATGTTAATTGGTCAACGAATCAGTAGTGGAAAGTACAATATGACCCCGGCCAAACAGACTTTTAAGAGCGGCTCCCATGAAGGACGTTATTTCTACCAGCAAGGCAGATCATCCCTCTTTTTCTCTTTGGTTTACACATGCAGATGTTTCACTGAGTATTCAGTTGACAAAATGTGAAGAGATTAAGCGGTTAAAGTTGTAATTAATTGGGACTGGGCACCCCGTTGCCAGCTCTTTTTGCAAAATTAATAGATAAGCGGATGTATATGCCGCTAGTCTGAAGGTAAAGTCTGCTTGACAAGTGACATAAAGACATCCACCACGTCCTCATGAGCTTGGTAAACATTGACACAAAAAGGAGTAGTAACAATTTTGAATAGTTTAAAGGTAGCACATGAAAAATTTACTTGGAGTGGCAAGGAAATACCACATATAGGTAGTTATGGTGGACACAGATGGCATGGATTTTGGCTCAAGGATTTGGATGCACGAGAAGCATTCCCTCTCAGTACAGAGTTTAGGCTAGCAAGGTTATTTAAGCAAACAAGACTATCAACCGGTACACCAAGTTTTATATGACCAACATATTGCAAAAATTATAAGACTCCACACTGTCTTCCTTGTTAACCAAACCCTTTTACTAGAAAATATCTAGACCTTAGAGATACCACTCATGCAAACCAAATTTCAACAAGCTTTACGGTAGTTCTTCACTAATGGGCTTAACTTACATGATGCAAAAGTTTAATCATGACCTACTTGTTAACTCAAAACAATTGACAAGTATCAAATTATCCAAGTTAGTGATCTACAAGAGTATGTAAGTCTTTTCCATTATACCATTTACCACATGCAACATTTTCTGTTCCAACCAAACACCAATCAATTTATTTCAATAACTCTCCAAACAAGTATAAGTGAAGTAAGAGAGTACTTTCTTTAAAAGAACTAATAGCTCTGACAAGAGATACATGAAAACAAGAGCTAAAAGCTAACAGCGCTAGATATGAATACTCAACAAGTATAAGTGAAGAATAGGAGTATTCTAATGAAAAAGCGGAGCGTGTCTCTCTCCCAATCAAGAATGCTAGGATCCAATCAAGTTGATATCAGAAAATAAAAATAACATACTGAAAATAAAAGCACACAGACGCTCCAAGAACAGCACATATGATGTGAAAGAATTAAAATATAGTTTCACTAGAGATGACCTGATAATTTTGACGATGAAGAAGGGGATGCCTTGGGCATCCCCAAGCTTAGACGCTTGAGTCTTCTTGAAATATGCTGGGGAGATCCATGGGAGCCTCCCCAAGCTTAAGCTCTTCACTCTTCTTGATCCTATTATATCACTCTTCTCTCTTGACCCTTGAAAACTTCCGCCACACCAAACTCAAAGTAAATCTCATTAGAGGGTTAGTGCATCAATCAAAAACTCACATGTTCTGTAAGGACGCAATATGACCGTTACTTTAAACATTAACTACTGCCACTGATGTTATGTGAAGCTCTTCCACCCAAAAAAGAATTCCACCAACACTAGTAAAAGAGAGAATGCAAAATAAAAGACATAATCTGTCTAAAACAGAACAGTCCGCAAAGACGAATTTTTTCGAGGCACTTACGTTGCTCAGATCGAAAAACTTTGAACTAACGAAAGATGCGTACATACATCAGGATTACGCACAAAAATTTGCAGATTAAAATCACATTTCTATGAATTTATAATTTTCGTACAGTGAACAGCAAAAATCTGTTTCTGCGCAGCAATCAAAATCTAGCATCATCTTATCATTAGAGACTCTTCTTGGCACAACAATGCGAAAAAGTAAAGATACAAAGGAGTTGCTACAGAAGTAAACAACCCTTGACTCAATAAAAAGAAAAATTGCAGAAAAAAAAATGGGTTGCCTCCCATAAGCGCTTTTCTTTAACGCCTTTTAGCTAGGCACAAAGCATGCATCAAGTATTACCAAGTGTAGAAGCATCAACATTATAATTTGTTCGAACAATAGAATCAAAAGGTGGTTTTATCTTCTTCCTAGGAAGTGTTCCATACCTTTCTTGAGCGGGAATTGATATTTAATATTCCCCTCTCATATCAATAATAGCACCAATAGTTCTAAGAAAAGGTCTTCCAAGCACAATAGGACAAGATGGATTGCATTCAATATCCAAAACAACAAAATCAACAGGGACAAAGTTGTTATTAACCATGATAAGAACATCATCAATTCTACCCAAAGGTTTCTTTATCGTAGCATCAGCGAGGTGAACATCCAAATAACAATTTTCCAAAGGTGCTAAATCAAGCATATCATAAAGTCTTTTAGGCATAACAGAAACACTAGCACCAAGGTCACACAAAGCATTGCAATCAAAGTTATTCAACTTCATTTTAATGATAGGCTCCCAACCATCTTCTAACTTCCTAGGGATGGATACTTCACGTTTCAATTTTTCTTCCCTAACTTGTATGAGAGCATTAGTAATATGTTTAGTAAAAGCCATGTTTATTTCACTTGCTTTAGGACTCCTAGCTAGCTTTTGCAAGAACATAATTACTTCAGAAAGATTACAACCATCAAAATCAAAATCATTATCATCAAAGGTAATGGAGCTATTATCTTCCTCATTACTAAAATTTCAGCATTTTTATCAAGAACAGTTTCTGAGTTATCAGGCAATTTAAAACGTTTTGCAATAGAAGTAGAAACATTGCCAACACCAATTATCTTACCATTAATAGTAGGAGGTTTGCTAACACTTGAGGTTAAAGCATTTTCAGTAGTAGAAATAGTACAAACTCTAGCAATACTATTCTTTCTAGCAATTTCATCCTCTCTTTCCCACCTAGCATGCAATTCGGCTAGCATCTCACATTATTATCAATTTTAATTTGTATAGCATTGAGAGTTTTGCTCTCTTTAACATCATGAGGCATGTTCTTTATTTTCAAAAATTCAACATCAAGAGCAAGACTATCAACCTTAGAGGCAAGAACATCAATTTTCCCTAGTTTTTCCTCAACAGTTTTATTGAAAGCAGTTTGTGTACTAATAAAATCCTTAAGCATAACTTCAAGATCAGAGGGTACACTTTTATTATTGTTGTAGGAACTACCATAGGAATTACCATAACCATTGCCACCATTAGAAGGATAGGGCTTATAATTACTATTACCAAAATTATTCCTATAAGCATTGTTGTTGAAGTTATTTTTTTAATGAAGTTCACATCAACATGCTCTTCTTGAGCAACCAAAGAAGCTAAAGGAACATTATTTGGATCAACATGCACTTGACCATTTGCAAGCATAGACATAATAGTATCAATTTTAGCACTCAAGGAAGAGGTTTCTTCAACAGAATTTACCTTTTACCTGTTGGAGCTCTCTCGGTGTGCCACTCAGAATAATTTATCATCATATCATCTAGAAGCTTTGTTGCAGCACCCAAAGTGATGGACATAAAGGTACCTCCAGAGGCCGAATCCAACAAATTCCTTGAAGAAAAATTTAATCCTGCATAGAAGGTTTGGATGATCATCCAAGTAGTCAGTCCATGAGTGGGACAATTTTAACCAATGATTTCATTCTCTCCCATGCTTGAGCAACATGTTCATTATCAAATTGTTTAAAATTCATTATGCTACTTCTCAAAGATATAATCTTAGCAGGAGGATAATATTTTCCAATGAAAGCATCTTTGCATTTAGTCCATGAATCAATACTATTTCTAGGCAAAGATAGCAACCATTCTTTAGCACGTCCTCTCAAGGAGAAAGGAAAAAGTTTCAGTTTAATAATATCACCATCTACTTCCTTATGCTTTTGCATTTCACAAAGTTCAACAAAGTTATTAAGGTGAGCAGCAGCATCATCAGTACTAACACCAGAAAATTGCTCTTTCATAACAAGATTTAAAGTGCAGGTTTAATTTCATAAAATTCTGCTTTAGAAGCAGGTGGAGCAATAGGTGTGCATATGAAATCATTGTTGTTTGTGCTAGTGAAATCGCACAACTTAGTGTTCTCAGGAGTACTCATTTTAGCAAATTAAAACAGACAGAAAATAACAATTCGAAAATAAACTAGATGCAAGTAACTAATTTTTTTGTGTTTTTGATAATTAAAGCAAACAAGATAAAATAAAATAAACTAAGCAAGACAAAAACAAAGTAAAGAGATTGGAAGCGTGAGACTCCCCTTGCAGAAGTCTTCTATCTCCCCGGCAACGGCGCCAGAAAAATAGCTTGATGACGTGAAACACACGTTCGTTGGGAGACCCCAAGAGGAAGGTATGAAGCAGTGCAGCAGCAAGTTTTCCCTCAGTAAGAAACCAAGGTTGTCAGATCCAGGAGGAGTAGGAGCACTTCAGAAGGTTGTTGGTGGCGCCGTTGCTCGATCACCAACGTGGAACCTGCACACAACACAATCAAACTACTTTGCCCCAACGAAACAGGAAGGTTGTCAATCTTCCCGGCTTGCTGTAACAAAGGATTAAACGTATGGTGTGGAAAATAGTATTTAATTGCAGGAAGTAAAAGAGAACAATTGTTTGCAGTTGGTGGTTTTATCAGTGTAAAAGAATGGACCGGGGTCCACAGTTCACTAGTGGTGTCTCTCCATAAAGATAAATAACATGTTGGGTAAACAAATTACAGCTGGGCAATTGATAAAATAGTGAGCGCATGACAATGCATATAAATGACAAGATGACTACCATGATATTTAATTGGGCATTACGACAAGATACATAGACCGTTATCCAACCGCATCTATGACTAATAATCCACCGTCAGGTTAACATCCGTGTCCCCCGTTGGTATTAAGTTGCAAGCAACGGATAATCGCATTAAGTAATGTGCGTAATGTAAACAAATACATATGACCGTAGACATAGCATTGTTATGTTATCCCTAGTGGCAACAGCACATCCACAACCTTAGACGTTGCTGTCACTCGCCCAGATTACTGGAGCATGAACCCACTATCTAGCATAAATACCCCTCTTGGAGTTACAAGCATCTACTTGGCCAAAGCATCTACTAGTAACGGAGAGCATGCAAGATCATAAATAACATGTAACATAGATTAATAATCAACTTGATCATAGTATTCAATATTCATCGGATCCCAGCAAACACAACATGTAGCATTACAATAAGATGATCTTGATCATGTTAGGCAGCTCACAAGATCTAAACATGATAGCATAAAGTGGAGAGACAACCATCTAGCTACTGCTATGGACCCGTAGTCCAAGGATGAACTACTCACGCATCACTCCGGAGGCAGGCATGGCGATGTAGAGCCCTCCGGTGATGATTCCCCTCTCCGGCAGGGTGCCGGGAAGAGCTTCAGAACCCTCCCGAGCTAGGGTTGACGACGGCGGCGCCTCTGGAACTTTTCGTGGAATATGACTCGGGTCTTTATGGTTTTCCAGACGGGAGGAATAAATAGGCGAAAGGGCGGCGTCGGAGGCCACCCGAGGGGCCCACACCACCCCTCGGCGCGGCAGGAGGTGGGGCCGCGCCGAGCCCAGGTGTGGCCGCCTCCTGGCGCTTCTCCGTCTCTTCTTTGGACTCCGTGGACGTGACGGTGAAATAGGGACCTCTGTTGATTTTCGTCCAATTCCGAGAATATTTCCTTAACAGCTTTTCTGAAATACAAAAACAGCAGAAAACAGGAACTGGCAATGTGACATCTTGTTAATAGGTTAGTCCTAGAAAATGTATAAAAATGATATGAAGTGTATGTAAAACATGTAACAATTGGTATAATATCAACATGGAACATCAAAAATTATAGATACGTTTGAGACGTATCACACGGCGGTGTGCGTTTGGTGGAGAAACACTCAACCCTGCGCAACCCAATTATAGAGTTATGACTAAACGGAAGAGAGAGAGAGAGAATGGTGCAATTTTCAAAGGCAAGGGGGCACTCATATATATAGGTGGAGGGAGGCCGTTGGACCTGCCATCCAGGCGGTGTGGGACTAAATCCGACACCCATCGGCCAGCATGGTGCGCCGGCACCTAGGTGGGCCCCATGTGGCCCACCTAGGCCGGCTGGCCCTCCCCCTTTTTTATTTTTATTTTTGGGATTTTTCCCTAATCTCTATGGCCCAGGTATGAAAAACAGCCTTTAAAATTTGAAATTAATTAAATAAAAATATATTTAACTATTAATTACACTAATTAATATTAAATACATTTTATCTAATTTATTCCGGCTCCGAAAACTATTTCGTTGCTCTCCGATCTCCATCGGAAATCTCCCGGAACACTTCCGATGCTCTCTTTTATGTCCAATCAATTATACATGTCATCTCCCCTTAAGTGTGTTACCCTAGCGGTTCGAGATCTCGCCAGACATGATCGAGACACGCTCTCCGATCAATAACTAATCAGTGGACCTTGGATACCCATGATAAGTCTCTGTGAGATAACGAATAACTTTGTCGTTCGAATCTTAGACGTCGAGTCTTAAACCTTTTGCCTGGCGATACTTAGTGTGTCTGAGACTCGATCTTAGATATCATGATACCTAGCTTGATCTCGTTATTGACAGCACTATTCTTTACTCGTCCGTGATATTACGTCCCCGTGACCTAGTCACATGCTTGTAAGCTCATTGACGTAATCTCACCGAGTGGGCAAAGAGTATCTATCCTGCTATGCGGATTGGCAAATCCTGCTCTTGATCCCTTGCCTCAGCATACTTCCTTCCGATAACAGAGTGGGACACCTTTATTGTCACACTATGTATGATGTTTGATGCAATCAAAGTATCTTTCAGAAATAGCGATTAGAGTTGATCTCACGGTCAAAGGCGTAATGACTAAGTCTTACAAATATTGGGTATGTCCATCACTTCATTCTCCCAATGATATGATTCCATTGTCAACTGACATCAATGTCACATGATCGGGAAACCTGGATCAGCAATTGCACAATGAACTAGTTAAATAGAGGCTACTAGGGACCTGGTTGTTTATGTACCACACGTGTATTAATGTTTTCGCTTAATATAGTTATAGCATGGTATAAAACATATTATGAACAAATGAGATATGATAAATAAAAACACTTTATTAGTTGCCTCTAGGGCATATCTCCAATAGTCTCCACTTGCACTAGAGTACAATTTAATCTAGATTACAACTTGGTAAAAGCCTAACACCCATAGCAATTTGGTGTTTTACATACTTGTCTAGTGGAAGAGGCTTCGTCAGAGGATCTGCCATATTCAGATCCGTATGTATTTTGCAACTTTTCACATCGCTTTCCTGGATATACTGTCGTATCACATTAGCAATAGCACCCGTGTTGTCGCAGTAGAGGGTCACAGGGTCTTGCGCGCTTGGGAACACTCCGAGCTCGATGATGAACTTTCTCAGCCAGACAGCTTCATTCGCAGCTTCTGAAGCAGCGATGTACTCCGATTCCATTGTAGATTGGGCTACTATAGGTTGCTTCCCACTTCTCCAGCTCACAGCGCCTCCATTCACCCTAAAAACATATCCTGTCTGTGACTTTGAGTCATCTGGATCTGTGCAGAAACTTGCATCAACGTAACCTGTTACGCCAAGTTCCTCTTCACAGCCTCCATACACAAGGAATATTTACTTTGTCTTCTTGAGATGCTTAAGAATGTTCTTAACAGCTATCCAATGCTCCTTTCCAGGATTACTTTGGAACCGGCTCGTCAAACTAAGAGCCAATGCTACATCGGGTCGAGTACTTAACATGGCATACATGATCGAACCTATGGCTAAAGCATAGGGGTTTTTAGCCATTTCGGCTTTATCATGTGACGTCACTGGACACTGAGCCCTGCTCAATGTCTTATTCCTGATAACCGGCAGAGAACCTTTCTTTGCCTTCTCCATACCGAACTTTTTCAATATCTTATCAAGGTAAGTACTCTGACTTAACGCTAATAGACGCCTTGATCTATCACGATAGATTTTAATGCCTAATACGTATGCAGCTTCTCCTAAGTCCTTCACCGAAAATTTACTGTTTAAATATTCCTTCACGCTTTTCAGAAGTTCCACATTATGCCCAATTAGTTATATATCATCCACATATAGAACTACGAATGAAACTGAGCTCCCACTCATTTTCTTATAAATGCAGGTCTCTTCCGCATTTTGGACAAATCCAAAACCTTTGATCACATCATCAAAGCGAAGATTCCAGCTCCGAGATGCTTGTTTCAGTCCATAAATGGACCGCTGAAGCTTGCATACCTTGCCAGCATTTTGTGGATCGACAATACCTTCAGGTTGTACCATATACAACTCTTCCTCAATGTTGCCATTTAGGAACGCTGTTTTGACATCCATCTGCCATATCTCATAATCATGATATGCAGCTACTGCTAGCAAAACCCGAATAGACTTTAGCATTGCTACCGGTGAAAACGTTTCATCGTAGTCAATCCCCTGAATTTGTCGGAAACCTTTTGCGACAAATCGAGCTTTATAGACGGTCACATTACCGTCAGCATCAGTCTTTTTCTTAAAGATCCATTTATTCTCGACGGCCTTGCGCCCTTCGGGAATCTCCATCAAAGTCCATACTTTGTTGTCATACATGGATTCTATTTCAGATTTCTTGGCCTTAAGCCATTTCTCGGACTCGGGTCCTTCCATTGCCTCTTTGTAACTCGTAGGTTCGTCTTGTTCAATTAACATGACGGTGCAAACAAGATTGCCGTACCACTCAGGAGAGGTACGGGTTCTTCCAGACCTACGAGGTATAATAGCTTCCTCGTCATTTTCTCCCACTCCATCTGTCATGGAGGACGGCTCAGGAACAGTTTCCGTTGCGCCACTCGGAATTTCGAGTTCATGATCAACTATCTCGTCGAGGTCTATTTTCCTCCCACTTACTCCTTTAGCGAGAAACTCCTTCTCGAGAAAGGTGTCATTCTTAGCAACAAACGTTTTGCCCTCGGCATGGTTGTAGAAGGTGTATCCTATTGTTTCCCTCGGATACCCTACAAAGACGACTTTCTCCGATTTCGGCTCGAGTTTGTCAGGCTACAGTTTCTTAACGTACGCCTCACAACCCCAGACCTTTAGGAACGACAACTTGGGTTTCTTGCCATGCCATATCTCATACGGTGTCGTTTCTACGGATTTGGATGGAGCCCTATTTAAAATGAATGCGGCTTGTTTCTAACGCATGACCCCAAAACGATACGGGCAAGTCGGTAAGAGCCATCATAGACCGGACGGTATCCAATAGGGTACGATTACGTCGCTCGGACACACCGTTGCGTTGCGGTGTCCCAGCAGACGTAAGTTGTGGCACAATTCCACAGGTCTTCAGATGTGTGCCAAACTCAAAACTCAAATACTCGCCACCACGATCAGATCGAATGTGCTTGATTTTCTTGTTGATTTGATTTTCAACCTCACTCTGAAATTCTTTGAACTTTTCAAACGTTTCAGACTTGTGTTTCATTAAGTAGATATACCCGTATCTACTCAAATCATCAGTGAAGGTTACAAAATAACGATAACCATTGCGTGTCGACACGCTCATTGGACCGCACATATGAGTATGTATAATTCCCAATAAGTCCGACGCCCGTTCCACAAATCCGGTGAACGGTGTCTTGGTCATCTTGCCCATGAGGCATGGTTCGCAAGTGTCAAGGGATCCAAAATACAATGAGTCCAAAAGTCCATCTGTATGGAGTTTCTTCATGCGCTTTACACCAATATGACCGAGACGGCAATGCCACATATACATGGCGGTATCGCTACTAAGTTTAATCCTCTTGGCATCAATGTTATTGATCTGAGTATTACTATCGAGATACAACAAGAATAAACCATTACTCTCAGGAGCATTAACATAAAAGATATCATTTATTGAAAAAGTACAACCATTTGATAATGATTTAAACGAATAATTGTCTTGTAACAGGCAAGACTGATGACGTGAAACACACGTTCGTTGGGAGACCCCAAGAGGAAGGTATGAAGCAGTGCAGCAGCAAGTTTTCCCTCAGTAAGAAACCAAGGTTGTCAGATCCAGGAGGAGTAGGAGCACTTCAGAAGGTTGTTTGTGGCGCCGTTGCTCGATCACCAACGTGGAACCTGCACACAACACAATCAAACTACTTTGCCCCAACGAAACAGGAAGGTTGTCAATCTTCCCGGCTTGCTGTAACAAAGGATTAAACGTATGGTGTGGAAAATAGTATTTAATTGCAGGAAGTAAAAGAGAACAATTGTTTGCAGTTGGTGGTTTTATTAGTGTAAAAGAATGGACCGGGGTCCACAGTTCACTAGTGGTGTCTCTCCATAAAGATAAATAACATGTTGGGTAAACAAATTACAGCTGGGCAATTGATAAAATAGTGAGCGCATGACAATGCATATAAATGACAAGATGACTACCATGATATTTAATTAGGCATTACGACAAGATACATAGACCGTTATCCAACCGCATCTATGACTAATAATCCACCGTCAGGTTAACATCCGTGTCCCCCATTGGTATTAAGTTGCAAGCAACGGATAATCGCATTAAGTAATGTGCGTAATGTAAACAAATACATATAACCGTAGACATAGCATTGTTATGTTATCCCTAGTAGCAACAGCACATCTACAACCTTAGACGTTGTTGTCACTCACCCAGATTACTGGAGGCATGAACCCACTATCTAGCATAAATACCCCCTCTTGGAGTTACCAGTCTACTTGGCCAAAGTATTTACTAGTAACGGAGAGCATGCAAGATCATAAATAACATGTAACATAGATTAATAATCAACTTGATCATAATATTCAATATTCATCGGATCCCAGCAAACACAACATGTAGCATTACAATAAGATGATCTTGATCATGTTAGGAAGCTCACAAGATCTAAACATGATAGCATAAAGTGGAGAGACAACCATCTAGCTACTGCTATGGACCCGTAGTCCAAGGATGAACTACTCACGCATCACTCCGGAGGCAGGCATGGCGATGTAGAGCCCTCCGGTGATGATTCCCCTCTCCGGCAGGGTGCCGGGAAGAGCTTCAGAACCCTCCCGAGCTAGGGTTGACGACGGCGGCGCCTCTGGAACTTTTCGTGGAATATGACTCGGGTCTTTATGGTTTTCCAGACGGGAGGAATAAATAGGCGAAAGGGCGGCGTCGGAGGCCACCCGAGGGGCCCACACCACCCCTCGGCGCGGCAGGAGGTGGGGCCGCGCCAAGCCCAGGTGTGGCCGCCTCCTGGCGCTTCTCCGTCTCTTCTTTGGACTCCGTGGACGTGACGGTGAAATAGGGACCTCCGTTGATTTTCGTCCAATTCCGAGAATATTTCCTTAACAGCTTTTCTGAAATACAAAAACAGCAGAAAACAGGAACTGGCAATGTGACATCTTGTTAATAGGTTAGTCCTAGAAAATGTATAAAAATGATATGAAGTGTATGTAAAACATGTAACAATTGGTATAATATCAACATGGAACATCAAAAATTATAGATACGTTTGAGACGTATCACACGGCGGTGTGCGTTTGGTGGAGAAACACTCAACCGTGCGCAACCCAATTATAGAGTTATGACTAAACGGAAGAGAGAGAGAGAGAATGGTGCAATTTTCAAAGGCAAGGGGGCACCCATATATATAGGTGGAGGGAGGCCGCCGGACCTGCCAGCCAGGCGGTGTGGGACTAAATCCCACACCCATCGGCCAGCACGGTGCGCCGGCCCCTAGGTGGGCCCCATGTGTCCCACCTAGGCCGGCTGGCCCTCCCCCTTTTTTATTTTTCTTTTTGGGGTTTTTCCCTAATGGGCCTCTAAGGCCCATGTATGAAAAACAGCCTTTAAAATTCGAAATTAATTAAATAAAAATATATTTAACTATTAATTACACTAATTAATATTAAATACATATTATCTAATTTATTCCGGCTCCAAAAACTATTTCGTTGCTCTCCGATCTCCATCGGAAATCTCCCGGAACACTTCCGATGCTCTCTTTTATTTTCTCTTTTATGTCCAATCAATTATACATGTCATCTCCCCTTAAGTGTGTTACCCTAGCGGTTCGAGATCTCGCCAGACATGATCGAGACACGCTCTCCGATCAATGACAAATCAGTGGACCTTGGATACCCATGATAAGTCCCTGTGAGATAACGAATAACTTTGTCGTTCGAATCTTAGACGTCGAGTCTTAAACCTTTTGCCTGGCGATACTTAGTGTGCCTGAGACTCGATCTTAGATATGATGATACCTAGCTTGATCTCGTTATTGACAGCACTATTCTTTACTCGTCCGTGATATTACGTCCCCGTGACCTAGTCACATGCTTGTAAGCTCATTGACGTAATCTCACCGAGTGGGCAAAGAGTATCTATCCTACTTGGCGGATTGGCAAATCCTGCTCTTGATCCCTTGCCTCAACATACTTCCTTCCGATACCAGAGTGGGACACCTTTATTGTCACACTATGTATGACGTTTGATGCAATCAAAGTATCTTTCAGAAATAGCGATTAGAGTTGATCTCACGGTCAAACGCGTAATGACTAAGTCTTACAAATATTGGGTATGTCCATCACTTCATTCTCCCAATGATATGATTCCATTGTCAACTGACATCAATGTCACATGATCGGGAAACCTGGATCATCAATTGCACAATAAACTAGTTAAATAGAGGCTACTAGGGACCTGGTTGTTTATGTACCACACGTGTATTAATGTTTTCGCTTAATATAGATATAGCATGGTATAAAACATATTATGAACAAATGAGATATGATAAATAAAACACTTTATTAATTGCCTCTAGGGCATATCTCCAACAGTCTCCCACTTGCACTAGAGTACAATTTAATCTAGATTACAACTTGGTAAAAGCCTAACACCCATAGCACTTTGGTGTTTTACATACTTGTCTAGTGGAAGAGGCTTCGTCAGAGGATCTGCCATATTCAGATCCGTATGTATTTTGCAACTTTTCACATCGCCTTCCTGGATATACTGTCGTATCACATGGAAGCGTCGGAGAATGTGTTTGGCGGTTGAGTGAGACCTTGGTTCCTTCGCATTAGCAATAGCACCCGTGTTGTCGCGGTAGAGGGTCACAGGGTCTTGCGCGCTTGGGAACACTCCGAGCTCGATGATGAACTTTCTCAGCCAGACAGCTTCATTCGCAGCTTCTAAAGCAGCGATGTACTCCGATTCCATTGTAGATTGGGCTACTATAGGTTGCTTCCCACTTCTCCAGCTCACAGCGCCTCCATTCACCCTAAAAACATATCCTGTCTGTGACTTTGAGTCATCTGGATCTGTGCAGAAACTTCCATCAACGTAACCTGTTACGCCAAGTTCCTTTTCACAGCCTCCATACACAAGGAACATTTCCTTTGTCTTCTTGAGATGCTTAAGAATGTTCTTAACAGCTATCCAATGCTCCTTTCCAGGATTACTTTGTAACCGGCTCGTCAAACTAAGAGCCAATGCTACATCGGGTCGAGTACTTAACATGGCATACATGATCGAACCTATGGCTGAAGCATAGGGATGTTTAGCCATTTCGGCTTTATCATGTGCCGTCACTGGACACTGAGCCCTGCTCAATGTCTTATTCCTGATAACCGGCAGAGAACCTTTCTTTGCCTTCTCCATACCGAACTTTTTCAATATCTTATCAAGGTAAGTACTCTGACTTAACGCTAATAGACGCCTTGATCTATCACGATAGATTTTAATGCCTAATACGTATGCAGCTTCTCCTAAGTCCTTCACCGAAAATTTACTGTTTAAATATTCCTTCACGCTTTTCAGAAGTTCCACATTATCCCCAATTAGTAATATATCATCCACATATAGAACTAGGAATGCAACTAAGCTCCCACTCATTTTCTTATAAATGCAGGTCTCTTCCGCATTTTGGACAAATCCAAAACCTTTGATCACCTCATCAAAGCGAAGATTCCAGCTCCGAGATGCTTGTTTTAGTCCATAAATGGAACGCTGAAGCTTGCATACCTTGCCAGCATTTTCTGGATCGACAATACCTTCAGGTTGTACCATATACAACTCTTCCTCAATGTTGCCATTTAGGAACGCTATTTTGACATCCATTTGCCATATCTCATAATCATGATATGCAGCTACTGCTAGCAAAACCCGAATAGACTTTAGTATTGCTACCGGTGAAAACGTTTCATCATAGTCAATCCCCTGAATTTGTCGGAAACCTTTTGCGACAAGTCGAGCTTTATAGACTGTCACATTACCGTCAGCATCAGTCTTTTTCTTAAAGATCCATTTATTCTCGACGGCCTTGCGCCCTTCGGGAATCTCCATCAAAGTCCATACTTTGTTGTCATACATGGATTCTATTTCGGATTTCATGGCCTTAAGCCATTTCTCGGACTCGGGTCCTTCCATTGCCTCTTTGTAACTCGTAGGTTCGTCTTGTTCAATTAACATGACGGTGCAAACAAGATTGTCGTACCACTCAGGAGAGGTACGGGTTCTTCCAGACCTGTGAGGTATAATAGCTTCCTCGTCATTTTCTCCCACTCCATCTGTCATGGAGGACGGCTCAGGAACAGTTTCCGTTGCGCCACTCAGAATTTCGAGTTCATGATCAACTATCTCGTCGAGGTCTATTTTCCTCCCACTTACTCCTTTAGCGAGAAACTCCTTCTCGAGAAAGGTGCCATTCTTAGCAACAAACGTTTTGCCCTCGGCATGGTTGTAGAAGGTGTATCCTATGGTTTCCCTCGATACCCTACAAAGACGACTTTCTCCGATTTTGGTTCGAGTTTGTCAGGCTACAGTTTCTTAACGTACGCCTCACAACCCCAGACCTTTAGGAATGACAACTTGGGTTTCTTGCCATGCCATATCTCATACAGTGTCGTTTCTACGGATTTGGATGGAGCCCTATTTAAAATGAATGCGGCATGTTTCTAACGCATGTCCCCAAAACGATACGGGCAAGTCGGTAAGAGCCATCATAGACCGGACGCTATCCAATAGGGTACGATTACGTCGCTCGGACACACCGTTGCGTTGCGGTGTCCCAGCAGACGTAAGCTGTGGCACAATTCCACAGGTCTTCCGATGTGTGCCAAACTCAAAACTCAAATACTCGCTACCACGATCAGATCGAATGTGCTTGATTTTCTTGTTGATTTGATTTTCAACCTCACTCTGAAATTCTTTGAACTTTTCAAACGTTTCAGACTTGTGTTTCATTTAGTAGATATACCCGTATCTACTCAAATCATCAGTGAAGGTTACAAAATAACCTTGGTCATCTTGCCCATGAGGCATGGTTCGCAAGTGTCAAGGGATCCAAAATACAATGAGTCCAAAAGTCCATCTGTATGGTGTTTCTTCATGCGCTTTACACCTATATGACCGAGACGGCAATGCCACATATACATGGCGGTATCGCTACTAAGTTTAATCCTCTTGGCATCAATGTTATTGATCTGAGTATTACTATCGAGATACAACAAGAATAAACCATTACTCTCAGGAGCATTAACATAAAAGATATCATTTATTGAAATAGTACACCAATTTGATACTGATTTAAACGAATAATTGTCTTGTAACTGGCAAGACTGATGACGTGAAACACACGTTCGTTGGGAGACCCCAAGAGGAAGGTATGAAGCAGTGCAGCAGCAAGTTTTCCCTCAGTAAGAAACCAAGGTTGTCAGATCCAGGAGGAGTAGGAGCACTTCAGAAGGTTGTTTGTGGCGCCGTTGCTTGATCACCAACATGGAACCTGCACACAACACAATCAAACTACTTTGCCCCGAAACAGGAAGGTTGTCAATCTTCCCGGCTTGCTGTAACAAAGGATTAAACGTATGGTGTGGAAAATAGTATTTAATTGCAGGAAGTAAAAGAGAACAATTGTTTGCAGTTGGCGGTTTTATCAGTGTAAAAGAATGGACCAGGGTCCACAGTTCACTAGTGGTGTCTCTCCATAAAGATAAATAACATGTTGGGTAAACAAATTACAGCTGGGCAATTGATAAAATAGTGAGCGCATGACAATGCATATAAATGACAAGATGACTACCATGATATTTAATTGGGCATTACGACAAGATACATAGACCGTTATCCAACCGCATCTATGACTAATAATCCACCGTCAGGTTAACATCCGTGTCCCCCGTTGGTATTAAGTTGCAAGCAACGGATAATCGCATTAAGTAATGTGCGTAACGTAAACAAATACATATGACCGTAGACATAGCATTGTTATGTTATCCCTAGTGGCAACAGCACATCCACAACCTTAGACGTTGTTGTCACTCACCCAGATTACTGGAGGCATGAACCCACTATCTAGCATAAATACCCCTCTTGGAATTACAAGCATCTACTTGGCCAAAGCATCTACTAGTAACGGAGAGCATGCAAGATCATAAATAACATGTAACATAGATTAATAATCAACTTGATCATAGTATTCAATATTCATCGGATCCCAGCAAACACAACATGTAGCATTACAATAAGATGATCTTGATCATGTTAGGCAGCTCACAAGATCTAAACATGATAGCATAAAGTGGAGAGACAACCATCTAGCTACTGCTATGGACCCGTAGTCCAAGGATGAACTACTCACGCATCACTCCGGAGGCAGGCATGGCGATGTAGAGCCCTCGGTGATGATTCCCCTCTCCGGCAGGGTGCCGGGAAGAGCTTCAGAACCCTCCCGAGCTAGGGTTGACGACGGCGGCGCCTCTGGAACTTTTCGTGGAATATGACTCGGGTATTTAGGGTTTTCCAGACGGGAGGAATAAATAGGCGAAAGGGCGGCGTCGGAGGCCACCCGAGGGGCCCACACCACCCCTCGGCGCGGCAGGAGGTGGGGCCGCGCCGAGCCCAGGTGTGGCCGCCTCCTGGCGCTTCTCCGTCTCTCCTTTGGACTCCGTGGACGTGTCGGTGAAATAGGGACCTCCGTTGATTTTCGTCCAATTCCGAGAATATTCCTTAACACTTTTCTGAAATACAAAAACAGCAGAAAACAGGAACTGGCACTGTGGCATCTTGTTAATAGGTTAGTCCCAGAAAATGTATAAAAATGATATGAAGTGTATGTAAAACATGTAACAATTGGTATAATATCAACATGGAACATCAAAAATTATAGATACGTTTGAGACGTATCAGCATCCCCAAGCTTAGTTCCTACTCGTCCTCGAGTAGGTAAACGATAAAACAAAATAATTTTTGAAGTGACATGCTACCATCATAATCTTGATCAAATAGTATTGTAAGGCACATGTAAATGAATGAAGTGATCCAAGTCAATGGTCTATAGTTTGCTACCAAATAGATAATGAGTAAACAACTGAATCATACAAGCAAAACTTTTCATGAATAGTACTTTGGAGACATTGCATCCACAGGTTTACATAAGAGTTAACTCAAAAAGCAATAGATTCTAGTAAAAGGTATTTAACCAACACAAAGGAAGATTTAAGTTTCAGCGTTTGCTTCAACTTTTAACATATTTATCTCATGGATATTGTCAACACAAAGCAATATAATAAATCCAATATGTAGCATATAACAATTGTTGTACCAAAGTTGACACTAGTGTTTGCTTGTGGAAGATAGAAAGAAGTAGGAAAACTGACTCAACATAAAAGTAAAAGAAAGGCCCTTCGCAGAGGGAAGCAGGGATTAAATCATGTGCTAGAGCTTTTTAGTTTTTGAAATCATATAGAGAGTAAAAATTAAGTTTTGAGAGGTGTATGTTAATTGGTCAACGAATCAGTAGTGGAAAGTACAATATGACCCCGGCCAAACAGACTTTTAAGAGCGGCTCCCATGAAGGACGTTATTTCTACCAGCAAGGCAGATCATCCCTCTTTTTCTCTTTGGTTTACACATGCAGATGTTTCACTGAGTATTCAGTTGACAAAATGTGAAGAGATTAAGCGGTTAAAGTTGTAATTAATTGGGACTGGGCACCCCGTTGCCAGCTCTTTTTGCAAAATTAATAGATAAGCGGATGTATATGCCGCTAGTCTGAAGGTAAAGTCTGCTTGACAAGTGACATAAAGACATCCACCACGTCCTCATGAGCTTGGTAAACATTGACACAAAAAGGAGTAGTAACAATTTTGAATAATTTAAAGGTAGCACATGAAAAATTTACTTGGAGTGGCAAGGAAATACCACATATAGGTAGTTATGGTGGACACAGATGGCATGGATTTTGGCTCAAGGATTTGGATGCACGAGAAGCATTCCCTCTCAGTACAGAGTTTAGGCTAGCAAGGTTATTTAAGCAAACAAGACTATCAACCGGTACACCAAGTTTTATATGACCAACATATTGCAAAAATTATAAGACTCCACACTGTCTTCCTTGTTAACCAAACCCTTTTACTAGAAAATATCTAGACCTTAGAGATACCACTCATGCAAACCAAATTTCAACAAGCTTTACGGTAGTTCTTCACTAATGGGCTTAACTTACATGATGCAAAAGTTTAATCATGACCTACTTGTTAACTCAAAACAATTGACAAGTATCAAATTATCCAAGTTAGTGATCTACAAGAGTATGTAAGTCTTTTCCATTATACCATTTACCACATGCAACATTTTCTGTTCCAACCAAACACCAATCAATTTATTTCAATAACTCTCCAAACAAGTATAAGTGAAGTAAGAGAGTACTTTCTTTAAAAGAACTAATAGCTCTGACAAGAGATACATGAAAACAAGAGCTAAAAGCTTAACAGCGCTAGATATGAATACTCAACAAGTATAAGTGAAGAATAGGAGTATTCTAATGAAAAAGCGGAGCGTGTCTCTCTCCCAATCAAGAATGCTAGGATCCAATCAAGTTGATATCAGAAAATAAAAATAACATACTGAAAATAAAAGCACACAGACGCTCCAAGAACAGCACATATGATGTGAAAGAATTAAAATATAGTTTCACTAGAGATGACCTGATAATTTTGACGATGAAGAAGGGGAAAGCTTAGACGCTTGAGTCTTCTTGAAATATGCTGGGGAGATCCATGGGAGCCTCCCCAAGCTTAAGCTCTTTACTCTTCTTGATCCTATTATATCACTCTTCTCTCTTGACCCTTGAAAACTTCCGCCACACCAAACTCAAAGTAAATCTCATTAGAGGGTTAGTGCATCAATCAAAAACTCACATGTTCTGTAAGGACGCAATATGACCGTTACTTTAAACATTAACTACTGCCACTGATGTTATGTGAAGCTCTTCCACCCAAAAAAGAATTCCACCCAACACTAGTAAAAGAGAAATGCAAAATAAAAGACATAATCTGTCTAAAACAGAACAGTCCGCAAAGACGAATTTTTTCGAGGCACTTACGTTGCTCAGATCGAAAAACTTTGAACTAACGAAAGATGCGTACATACATCAGGATTACGCACAAAAATTTGCAGATTAAAATCACATTTCTATGAATTTATAATTTTCGTACAGTGAACAGAAAAATCTGTTTCTGCGCAGCAATCAAAATCTAGCATCATCTTATCATTAGAGACTCTTCTTGGCACAACAATGCGAAAAAGTAAAGATACAAAGGAGTTGCTACAGAAGTAAACAAGTTCCTTGACTCAATAAAAAGAAAATTGCAGAAATAAAAATAATGGGTTGCCTCCCATAAGCGCTTTTCTTTAACGCCTTTTAGCTAGGCACAAAGTATGCATCAAGTATTACCAAGTGTAGAAGCATCAACAGAAAGGTTAGAAGTTTTCTCAACAATGCATTGTATCTTATCTATATAGGTTTCAGAAACTCCCCTTTCAATACTTTTAGGCACTATTCTTATCAAATAGGTTTTCAGGAACAATCCAATCAAAATTCTTTTCTAGTGCCTCATGCATTCCTACAAGCTTAAAAGGTATTGGTATTTTAACTTCCCCCTCATAATTGGCTTCATTAGTGTACTTAAGCCTATCTTTTTCCAGTTTCTCAAGTGTATTAGCAATATCAATAAAATAGCCAAGCATCTTATATCGAATAAAAACTTTTCTAGCCTCCCAGCAACATCACCAAATTCTTTAAGAAGGGTTTCTAAAACAAAATCTTTCTTCTCACCATCTTCCATATCATGAAGTTTAAGAAACATTTGCTGCATTATAGGATTAAGATTAACAAACCTAGCTTCCAACATGTGAACTAAAGAGGCTGTAGCAATTTCATAATTCGGGGCAAGTTCTACCAAGGACCTATCTTCAAAATCTTTAAGTCTACTGACATGACTAAATAATTCTTCAATGTTATCTCTTCCAATGATAGACCCACTACCCACCGATATATCCTTTAAAGTAAACTTAGGGAGAAGCATGATGAAATAACAAAAACTAAAACGAAAATAAACTAGATGCAAGTAACTATTTTTTTGTGTTTTTGATAATTTAAAGCAAACAATATAAAATAAAAGTAAACTAAGCAAGACAAAAAAAAAGTAAAGAGATTGGAAGCGTGAGACTCCCCTTGCTGAAGTCTTCTATCTCCCCGGCAACGGCGCCAGAAAAAATATGCTTGATGACGTGAAACACACGTTCGTTGGGAGACCCCAAGAGGAAGGTATGAAGCAGTGTAGCAGCAATTTTCCCTCAGTAAGAAACCAAGGTTGTCAGATCCAGGAGGAGTAGGAGCACTTCAGAAGGTTGTTGGTGGCGCCGTTGCTCGATCACCAACGTGGAACCTGCACACAACACAATCAAACTACTTTGCCCCAACGAAACAGGAAGGTTGTCAATCTTCCCGGCTTGCTGTAACAAAGGATTAATGTATGGTCTTCTGGTTTGAAAATTTCTGGCTGCAACACAGAGATTTTAAAGACGTTGTAAAGGGAATCTGGGAACAAGATGTTCATGAAACTGACAGTGCGAAAAAGATTACAACCAAATTCAAAAAACTTAGAAAAGGCCTTAAGATCTAATCTAAGGGTATTTCTCAATTAGCTCAAACAATCAAGAACACAAATGAATCAATCTTTCTGGTGGATACTCTAGAAGAATTCATGCCACTGTCTGCTTGGGAATGGGGAGGAAGAATGATTCTTAAAGAGCACTTGGCTTCATTACTCGCTCAACAGAATGTTTATTGGAAACAAAGAGCTACTATCAGATGGGCTAAGTTTGGTGAGATGAATTCCAAGTTCTTTCATGCCAAAGCTACAATCAAATACAGAAATAATACGGTTGCTACCTTACAAGACGAAAATGGAGAGGAACACACAGATCACCAAGCAAAAGCTGCAATTCTACAAAGAAGTTTCAAGCAAAGAATGGGAACCACTTCTCCTACGGTTAATGATTTACATCTGGAGACACTGATAAGCAGAATATCGGACCTTGATGCCCTGGAGGTACCTTTCTCAAAAGAAGAAATTGATGCAGTAATAAAAGAGCTTCCATCAGACAAATCCCCTGGACCCGATGGTTTCAACACGGATTTTATCAAAAATTGCTTGAGCATTATTGCAGAAGATTTTTATAAACTCGTCGCTGATTCTATGAGGGCAACGTCAATCTCCAGAGCATAAATTCATCGTTCATCACTCTTATTCCAAAAAAGAATGCGCATGTACAAGCTGCTGATTTCAGACCAATCTCTCTCCTGAATTGCTCCTTGAAGATTATTACAAAGCTATTGGCTAACAGATTG
Organism: Poa pratensis; assembly: GCA_947311845.1. Lineage (NCBI taxonomy): Eukaryota > Viridiplantae > Streptophyta > Magnoliopsida > Poales > Poaceae > Poa > Poa pratensis. The sequence continues at coordinate 39,542,952 of CAMZMU010000097.1, read as the reverse complement.
CAAAAAGTGATGTACAAGCTGGTGCACAAGAATCAATATGGTTTTCTAAAAGCCAGATCAATACAGGATTGTCTCCCATGGGCCTATGAATACCTAAACCTCTGTGGACAACAAAGAAATGCTTATGTCATTTTGAAGCTGGATTTTGAAAAGGCTTTTGACATGATTGAGCATAGTACCATAAAAGAAATCCTAATTGCAAAAGGTTTTGGTGCAAAATGGATTAATTGGATCAAAATGATTTATTCCACGGGCTTCTCTTCAATTCTCCTAAATGGAATACCTGGAAATCAATTTCTTTGCAAAAGAGGGGTAAGACAAGGGATCCACTTTCACCACTCATCCTTGTTTTGGCATCGGACTTACTGCAGAGCATCTTCAATGAAGCTATGAGAGAAAATCTTATCAAGGCCCCCTTGGTTTCACAAGCTATTCCTGATTTCCCAATTATTCAGTACGTGGATGACACTCTTCTCATCCTCCAAGCCTTCCCTTTGCAACTGCAACATGCCAAGAATTTAATAAAACATTTTGCTGGGTACACTGGTATGAAAGTAAATTATAGCAAGTCGGTCTCGGTTCCGCTAAATGTTCCACAAGAAATGTTTCCTGTTTTGTTCAATGCCATTGGGTGACCGGTGGGAGAGCTACCTTTTAATTATCTAGGTCTACCCTGTGTATCTCGAAGCCAAAGTTAATTGACTACACGCCACTTTTTCAAGAGTACAACAAAGACTTATGGGATGCTCGACCTTTCTGTCCTATGGAGAAGTTGTAGTTGATTAAATCAGTCTTCACAAGTTTACCAACATTCTACATGTGTATTCTACAATTCTCAACTGTTGTTCATCAACAACTGAATAAATATCTCAAGCACTGTTTCTGGAGAAAGTATGGAATGGAATATAAAGGATCTGCTCTAATTGCATGGGACAAAGTCACAATGCCTAAAGAACAAGGAGGACTGGGAGTGATAGATCTGGGCATACACAACCAAGCACTGCTTTTAAAGCATCTACACAAGTTTTTTAACCAACAAGACCTGCCTTGGGTGAAGCTGGTGCACGAAAAATATTACTCAGACAAACCAATTGATGACAGACCAATAGGTTCCTTTTGGTGGAGAAGCATGATTAAACTCAGCCCTACATATAAAAGCTTGGCAGTGGGGAAGGTCAGAAATGGTAACACAATCATGTTTTGGACAGATAAGTGGAATGCACAGAAATGTCTGGATAAATTTCCCCAACTTTTATCATTCTGTAAAATGAACATATCAGCTTCAGAAAATTCGTTACAAGCTCAACTGAAGAAAATTTTCATACCCCAATGTCGACTCAAGCTTTTCAACAATTGCTGGAACTTCAACAAGAACTTGAACATCATCAATTAACAGACGCAAATATTTGTGGTACACTACTGATGGATCAGATGCATACTCATCAATAAAGGTTTACAACAAGCTAAATGAAGGACTAAGAGCTCATGAGATCTTTGGCAACATTTGGAAAAGTAACGCCATTCTGAAATTCAAAGTCTTCTTCTGGTTACTGTTAAAAGATAGGCTGAACACACGAAACCTCCTTCGCAGAAAGTCTTTCCACATACAGAGCTACTCATGTGTTCTTTGCAACCTTGATGTTGAGGAAACATCACTTCACCTCTTTTGGGACTGCCCATTTGCTCTTAACTGCTGGAACTCAATCTGCCATGGGAAAAAAAGAGGTATCTCAGTGATTGATGAGTGTATGCTCTCTATGGATACACTACCCAAAGAAATCGCAACTGACATAGTGATAATGGGATGCTGGAATATCTGGATGCAGAGAAATGGAAAGATTTTTGAAGGAACTCGACCCGCTGAAACCTCATGGAGACATCTCCTCAAAAAGGATCTTCAAGTGCTAGGACATCGTATTAAGACCAAACATTTGGCTTGTATGAAGAATTGGATTGAAGTCTCTTTTTCGTAATTAGTCATCATGTTAGAGAAAGCTGGATTTGGTTAATCTTTACATTATTGTTTTTTCTTTTCTTTGTACATATTTGAACGTGAAGATATATATTGAAAATCTACCGTAGAACATTTTGTTCTACAGTTTGCGCCTAAAAAAAACTAGATGTTTAGATCTTTGGTCTTTTGCTGGCTGATATTCATTTTCGCCTCGGGTGATCCGTGAGTTGTAGTATATGATGTTTGATACTATTTGTTTTATGATACATTTTAATATTAAAAAAAGCATGTGTGCATCATTTTGATGTAGAGGCCGGGGCTATGTTCCCATTTCGAAAAAAGTGTATATGGTAGTATTCGGTCAAGCACCACTAATCAGCAATCACTACTCACTCCTTTGTGGTTTATCGATTCTGCACATATGTTTAAATCTCCAATTATACCAATGTATTCCATTTGAAATATAACATCCAAATTTTCCAGTGGTATATTTTGTATTACATTGACCAAATTGATGATCTATGGATAAGCATAGGACAAAAAAAGGGAATAGAAGGAGTAGCGGTAATCATGCCAAAATAAACAATAGTGACAATGAGTTTCCTACTTTTTATTTCTTTTCTAATTTCCAAAAGAGCGTATTTTTATGATGCATTGCACACGTTTTTTGCAACAAAAAATGTGTGCATGATGTAGGTGACAATCATACACATGGTTTTAAAATAAAAATCGTGTGCGATCCACACAAACAAAAACATCACAAAAGGTTCATTTTAGGCAAAGGAAGCCTTGTACCAAATTAAACAATACTATCAAACTCAGCTTAATTCAGTTTTCAATTGTACAAAGAGTTGTCTTGTCATATCATTCACCTTAATTATGATGAAAATATATCATGCACCTTTTGTTTTTATATTTATGTTATTACCTGTTAGAAATAAAACATATGTTAAATCTAAATGACGTGTAATTAGCAAATTACATAATTAAAAATAGTTCGTACACATGTTATATTTGTTGTGTGCATGTTTCTTCCTAGTAACTTAATTATTTTGTCTTACACATGTGTACCAACTGTAACTTTTTAGTCTTTAAAATTGATATGGATAAACCAAGGACATACGCCTAGTAAAAACCTGAGGAGAATGTGAAAGGATCGTATGGCACCTAGAGGGGGGGTGAATAGGTGCTACTCCAAATTTTAGTACTTTTTCAATTTAGGCTTGACACAAAAGGTAAATTCTCTAAATATGCAACTATGGTGAATTTACCTATATGACAAGCTAGCAACTAAGCAAGGTACACAAAGTAAAGGTGATAAATAAGGATAGAGGTAACCGAGGTGAAAGCACGCGGAGACAAGGATGTAATCCCGAGTTCCTCCTTTTTAGGGGAGTACGTCTCGTTGGAGGGGTGTGAGCTCGCCACCACAGGCTTGCTCAACGCTAAAACAGGCTCACCCTATTCTCCGATGAACCGCACCACAAAGGATTGGTTCACCTTCCACTATCAGTTCTCTTCGAGGCGGAAACCAGAGCCTTTACAACAACAATCCGGGGCACACACCCACAACTAAATTGGGGGCTCCCGAACGGCTACAATCTGTCACAACAACAACAAGTGAGAACAACAAGGGGCTAGGTTTTCCCAATGGAAATCCTAGCAAATGGTCCCTCAAGTAAATGAAGGGGAAAAGTAAATCGACTTGGTGAAGATGTAAATCTTGGCCTTCTCCTTCAATCCTCCAAAGATCAACGAGTTTGGGTGGAGGGATTGGGAGTTCTTGGAGTTTTGAGCTTGCAACAATGGAGGTCAATAAATTCTGGCGAGCTTGCTGGCTGGAGGTAGGAGGAGGGGTATTTATACCCCTTCTCAAAACGTAGCCGTTGCAGTCAACTAATTCCGGAGACTCCGGTCTAGGAAGGCCGGAGACTCCGGCCCAAAGGAGGGCGGAGACTCTGGCCAGACCGGTGACTCCGGACCACTTCCGGCCCCTGTACAGGGAGGGCCGTCCTCTGGACCTTTTGCGCACCATCCCAGCAGGGCGGAGACTCCGGCCCCTGAGGGCCGAGACTCTGGCCTGGAAGTTCCTGCGTCTCTTTTTCCTCACAATTGTTTCGATGCATTGTATGAAAATATCTTTTAACTCCTGCATCACTTGGCAATCAATTAGTGTAATCGTAGTGTTGTTGCCTAACGCACAAAACAATAGGAGATGCTCTTTCAATCTCCCCCTTTTTGGTGTTAGATGACAACACTAGGATTTGCAATAGAGTACTAGCAAAAATTTATAAGTTTCCAAAGATAACATGAGAGGCTCCCCCTAAATGTGTGCATATGAAAAATTTGCATTTGAATACAAATACACAACATATAGATTTAGAGCAACTCCATAAGAAATATGGAAACAAGATAAATTTGCGAAAACAAGAGACATAACAAGATAAATAGATTGAGATACTTGAAATCATACCTTGTGGAAGAATAATGTAGATATAAGCCATTGCACAATAATATCTCAACCATAGATAATATGAAGTCCATGTCTCACACCAACTTAACAAATTGTTCCACACACATACCAAAGCAAAGAAAATAGTTTGACAAACATAAGATAATATAAATGGACACAAGCTCTAAAGAAATGATAAACGCAAATGCTTGTGCCCAAACCCTTGCAAATCCCGGTGAGAGCCTAATAGAACTACTTCTCCTGCTTTGGCATCGAAACGCCAAAAAGGGAAAAGAGCGATGCTACACGAACCCAAGAAGATCACCCGGATTCTTCGTCTTCGTCTTCCTCGTCACCATCTCCACCACCTTTATTAAAGTCCTCATCGGATCCTTCTTCTTCATCATCTTCAACCATACGAGCCTTGCCGATGTTGCGGGAGGAGGAAGGCATGGAGGTCGCGTCTTCATAATCAGCCCAAGGAAATGCCTCTTGGTTCCAATGACCATAGGTGATAGTGGTAGCGGACTCGGATGACCCGGGTTCATCCACTTTGCGAGGAGGGGTGATCCCACCAATGTTGCTCTTGGCTAAACCCTTGATGGTTATACCTTGGTTGTGCAAGCCGTGTTTCCTATCCACATAAGCATCATAGTTTTCCTTGTGCACCGCAATACCCATGCATAGCATTGACCTTTTCCACCAAGATAGGTGCTTCACCTCATTATTGACCCTCTCTTTTCCACCACCACCCCCATGAGGGGGAGTGGCATTCTTTCTCCTTGCCCTTGGAGCTTCTTCCTCCTCTTCATCTTCACTAGATGCAAATGCTGCTCGGGGCTGCACATGAATGGAGACCACTTGAAGGTTTCCATACTTGTGTTGAGTGAAGCGAGATGTGTCGATTTGGGGACTCTTGTTGAGGATAAGCTTCATGACATAAGGTGCATACACGGGGTTCTTCTTCTCAAGAATGGTGGTGTTGATCTAACACTTGATATAGTCCATCACATCAATCTCATACCCTTGACAATTTTCTCTGGCTAGATAGGTCTTGTGGGCATGATACATGAGGTTCACAAGTGCTCCACGGATAGCATCCACATTACCCGCTTTAGGTGCAATGCTCCAACGAAACATGTGAATCAAAATATCGTAGATGGGCTTGAGTCCCCGGGTGGTGCCAACGGCACCGTTCTTGCCACAAAGAGTAGCAAGGATGCACTTCGACAGATCCACCCCTTCCACATGCATTCTACGGCCAACGGGAGTGGTAGCCCCTTTGAACTCATATCCCAAAATCTTCCCAAATTCTTCAAAGGTTGCACTGCATTGAATAGGACCCGTCATCCAAGTCATGGAGGTGTTCTCCTCATCTCCTAGCACAAGTGTGGCAAAGAATTGTTGGACCTTCTCGATATCATAGTTTTGTTGGGTGGAAATGAGCTTCTCAAGGCCTAGCTTTCTAGCAACCCAAATTGCCTCAACAAAGTATTGCTTCTTACTCAACACATCAAACTTCAATGGCTTTTGAGGACACACGACTGCATCCAAATTGGCATAGATTTCCTTCATAATGAGCTCTTACTCCTTTCTCCAAAAGTGACCATCGGTGGAGTTGTTGGGCATGTCATAGAACTTCTGTCTCCTCATGGTTTGAAATCTTCCTTGTTTAAATCTGTCACGGTGGTCAAATTTCCAAACTTGGCCGCCTTGGCCCTTTCTTCCCTTACAAAGGCAGCCTCTTCTCTAGCATGTATCGCTTCGGCAGCCTTCTTTTTCTTGACATCACCACGCTGGATAAACTTATCTTGCTCAGCATCGTAGTCAAAGTAGTCCCTACCCTGAATCTTCTTCCTTGGTTTCTTGATGTTGGATGATGAGGCCGAGTAATACCTCTTGTTATCTGTGAAGAGAGAATAGTAGGATAGCAAGTAGATAAGCATACATGTCCATGGAAATCAAAGCGAGGAGCAATCAAAAAAAATTGGGTACTCGAGGATGATCTAGACCGGAGTCTCCGGTACCAAGGGGCGGAGTATCCGGCCACACCGGAGTCTCCGGTCTGTATAGACCAGAGTCTCCGGCCCTGAGAGAGGAGAACTCAATCTTGATTCATACTCTAGTTCCTAGCCATTCATGCTTACTCCTAAGATGCACATTGCCGACATAAAGGTTCCACACCATAAATTTCATTAAGAACTACTCTCAAAAATGCATCTAGGATGAAACCCTAGAAGAAGAGAGAAGTTGATACCCTTGTCCTTCATGGTGATGTTCAAACGGAGGGGAGGAAGATCCCCGGCGCTTGGGAGATGGGAGAGCCGGTGGCACAGCGAATTCTGGTGGCGGGGAGCAGCCAGAGGGCACCTTGGAGGCGTCGGCGGCGGCTGGGGTGTTTTTGGGGTCGGGGGTGAGTGAGAAGTTGTGAGTCAACTCCCCACCCCGATGCCCTATGGAACCCGGCGAGAAGCTGCCGAGACCGGAGTCTCCGGCCCAAACACACCGGAGTCTCCAGACTGACCGGAGATTCCGAGGTTTGGAGCGGAGACTTTGGTCAGATCGAAGTCTCCGTGCTTTCGCACCGGAGTCTCCGACCCCTGCAACCCAAAAATGCCAGATTTGAGTGGAGGACATGTATGTTGCAAGAGGAGCATGTTTTTAGATAAGATAGGCATAGGTTTAGAACATTGTCACTCATGGTGGGATACACACTAGGAAATTGCAAGATGCAAAAATGAAAGACAATTTCAAGTGTTTCTCCCAAAAAAAACTAAAGGTCTAGAGATACCCAAATAAAACCAATAAAATCAACTCTTCGCAAAGAAGAGGGCGGTGGCCTAGGCCACCATGTATGAGTGTGTGTAGCGTGACACCGCGAAGATATATCTTGGGTTCACTACCACTACTCGTCATTTTAAGCTCACAATTCATAGAACGAATATAGAGAGGCAAATGAGTTCTTAATGTCGGCATAATGGGGGAGGGATAGTCCAATGAATGAGGACCGCACTCCTCCTATGTCCATGCTACACCTAAACCCAATAGATAGTCAAGATATAGGTGTGTATGCAAGATAATCAAGTCAAGCTCCTTGAATCCACGATATTTAGCTCATTCCTCAAATAAGTGAATCTTGCTTCATCAAGTGGCTTCGTGAATATATCGGCAAGTTGGTCTTTTGTGGGAATATAGCCTAGCTCAATATCTCCATGGGCAACATGATCTCGAATAAAAATGATGACAAATCTCAATATGCTTCGTTCTTGAATGTTTCACCGGGTTGTAGGCAATCTTGATAGCACTTTCATTGTCACACAAAAGAGGCACTTTGTCACAATTGACATTGTATTCCTTTAAAGTTTGCCTCATCCATAGTAATTGAGTGCAAGCACTAGCGGCTGTCACATACTCGGCTTCGGCGGTGGAGAGAGATATACAATTTTGCTTCTTAGAAGACCAACTCACCAAGAACCTACCAAGGAATTGGCATGCCCCGGAAGTTGATTTCCTATCATCATGATCACCAGCCCAATCCGAGTCCGTGTGCCCGGCAAGAGAGAAATTTGAGCCCTTTGGATACCACAAACCAAACCTTGGGGTATAAACCAAATATCGAAAGATTCTTTTGACCGCCACCAAGTGGCTTTCTTTAGGAGCGGCTTGATACCTTGCACATACCCCTACATTCAACACAATATTGGGTCTAGATGCACAAAGATAGAGCAAAGAACCAATCATGGAGCGGTATACTTTTGATCAACATCTATGCCCTCTGGGTTAAGTTCCAGATGACATTTGGTGTCTATAGGAAAGCGCTTCACCTTAGCATCTTGCATATTAAATCTCTTGCATGTCTTGGGTATTTTTGGCTTGAGAGATGAAAGTCCCTTCATTCAATTGCTTGATCTCAAAGCCAAGAAAGAACTTCAACTCTCCCATCATAGACATCTCAAACCTGTCAGTCATAAGCTTTGAGAATTCATCATTAAAAGCTTTGTTAGATGAGCCAAAGATAATATCATCAACATAAAGTTGGCATATGAAAAGCTCCCCTTTGACCCTCTTGGTAAAGAGGGTGGGATCAATTTGCCCCACTTCAAACCCACGGTCTAACAACAACTCTCTAAGGTGCTCATACCACGCACGTGGTGCTTGCTTAAGTCCATAGAGCGCCTTATCAAGCTTGTAGACATGGTTAGGGAAGTTTGGGTCCTCAAATCCCGGTGGTTGCTTAACATATACCAACTCCTTTAAAGGACCATTAAGAAAGGCACTTTTCACATCCATTTGTTGCAATTTAAAGTTATGATGTGATGCATATGCAAGAAGGATACTGATGGACTCAAGGCAAGCCACGGGTGCATAAGTCTCTCCAAAATCAATGCCTTCAACTTGAGAGTATCCTTGTGCAACCAATCTTGCTTGTTCTTAGAGCATCTCCACCGGGGGGCCTCCAAATTCGTGTCCGGCACCCCCCAATGGGGCCTCCATTGGGGGGTGTCTGCCCATGTTTTCGACCGCGTCCACAGCGGCGCACCCCAAACGTCCGCCCCCCAAACGCGAGCAAATCATCGAACACCTTGCGGGCGGCGGATTTTATTAAACGAGATTTAACAAACTTACAATTTAAAATCTAAACGAGATTTAACAAACTAAACTTAAACTATGCCGGTACCGGCTACACGCTACAGCGTCTAGCCAACCACTACACGCGCCGGCGGCGAGGAGAGATGCCGCTCCATGGCCTAACGAAGGGGTAGAAGATGCGAACCAAGCGCCGGAATCATCAACAGACTTGCATGTCTCGATGATCCGGCGCGGGAAGTTTCATCTGCTATTCCCATCGGCTACGACCTTTAGAAACGAAGCCTCGCCGTGGCTGAGGCTTCTGGTTTCGCGGCCGGCGCGTGGTGGGATTTCATCTACCGCCTGGCCGCCTGATCGGAAGCCTCGCCGGCTTCACCTTGCGCCCCCTTCTCCGGTGGCGGCGGCGCTGCTGACCAAGATGCGCCTGCCGTTTCTATAGGTAGATCGGGCAGCTCGGGTCGTCGTCGTCATCCTCGGCTGCGTCGTCATCGTCCGATGCAGACAACTCCGGCGTTGGTTCCCGCGCGCCGGTAGGGAGGAAGTCGCCGCCACAGCGCGCCTTGTACTCCGCGTCCACCACGGCGTGCCAGTAGGGCGCCGAGATGGAGTACTTGGGGTCGATCTTCTGCTCATACGGCATCGCCTGCCACTTCCGCATGATGAAGCCGACGCGCTCCTTGCCGCTGAGCCGCGGCGCCACCGGCATGTTGACGGCGTTCCTCGTCCACCCTTCGGGTAGGGACGTGTCCCCTCCGCCGTCATGCTGTGGCGGCTGTACAGCTGCGCCGTCTCCAGCGACACGGCGTACGGAGGCGCGTTGGCTGCCTCCTCGAGCCACCGCTCGCGTTCATACGCCCTGTCCATCTCCGCCTCCTGATACGTCTCAAACGTATCTATAATTTATAATGTTCCATGTTGATATTATACCAATTGTTACATGTTTTATATACACTTCATAGCATTTTTATGCATTTTCTGGGACTAACCTATTAACAAGATGCCACAGTGCCAGTTTCTGTTTTCTGCTATTAACAAGATTGACAACCTCACTGTTTCGTTGGGGCAAAGTAGTGTGATTGTGTTGTGTGCAGATTCCGCGTTGATGATCGAGTAACGGCCCCACCAACAACCTTCAGAAGTGATTTCTTGCTCCTACTGGTCGATTAAACCTTGGTTTCATACTGAGGGAAACTGCTGCTACACTGCTTCATACCTTCCTCTTGGGGTCTCCCAACGAACGTGTGATCCACGCAATCAAGCTCTTTCTGGCGCTGTTGCCGGGGAGCAAGAGGATTTCTGCAAGGGGAGTTTCACGCTTCCAATCTCTTTACTTTGTTATTGTCTTGCTTAGTTTATTTTTATTTAGTATTGTTTGCTTTATTTATCAAAAACACAAAAAATTAGTTACTTTTATTTTCAAATTGTTATCTTTCTGTTTTGTTTTTATTCTGCTAAAATGAGTACCCCTGAGAACACTAAGTTGTGTGATTTCACTGGCACGAACAACAATGATTTCATTTAGTACACCTATTGCTCCACCTGCTTCTAACGCAGAATTCTATGAAATTAAACCTGCACTTTTAAATCTTGGTATGAAAGAGCAATTCTCTGGTATTAGTACTGATGATGCTGCTGCTCACCTTAATAATTTTGTTGAACTTTGTGAGATGCAAAAGTATAAGGATATAGATGGTGATATTATTAAACTGAAACTTTTTCCTTTCTCTTTGAGCGGACGTGCTAAAGAATGGTTGCTATCTTTGACTAGAAATAGTATTGATTCATGGACTAAATGCAAAAATGCTTTCATAGGAAAATACTATCCTCCTGCTAAGATTATATCTTTGAGAAGTAGCATTATGAATTTCAAACAATTTGATAATGAGCATGTTGCTCAAGCTTGGGAGAGAATGAAACCATTGGTAAAAAATTGTCCCACCCATGGACTGACTGCTTGGATGATCATCCAAACCTTTTATGCAGGATTAAATTTTTCTTCAAGAAACCTATTGGATTCGGCCTCTGGAGGTACCTTTATGTCCATCACTTTGGGTGCTGCAACAAAGTTTCTTGATGATAAATTATTCTGAATGGCACACCGAAAGAGGTCCACAAGGTAAGAAGGTAAATTCTGTTGAAGAAACCTCTTCCTTGAGTGATAAGATTGATATTATTATGTTTATGCTTACAAATGGAAAAATGCACACTACAACAAAAGAGTCACGTAGTGACGCTGTCCATGTGACGCTTTAAATTTAGTCCTTACAGCCGTAGTTGACCTGTGCGTAGAGACGTTTGTTGAGACGCGAGACGAATCGTCCTAAGGTGACCAGGCTGTATACAATACTCCCGAGTCCCACTAACCCACGTTTATCTTTCTCTTCCCCACCCTAACCCATGGTAAACCTAGGGCCGCCGCCACATGCATCTGATCCGATCCAGTCAAGGTACTCTTCTCCAGCGAACTCTCCCGTCCGGCTGTCTCACAAAGTGCTAATTTTTTGTCTCTATCCAGACCTAGGCGGCGACGTACAATTCTGAGTATTCCTCCGGCCACTGAACTCGATCTACTTTAAAAGTGGAGACCTTATTGCAGTAGTGCTCGAATCGATCAACTGTTTTTCAGCTGGGCTCGATTAACTCCCGTTGCCTCTTGGCCCCTTATTCCTCTCTTCAGGTAGGTACATCGTCCGCATCTCTCCTCTATGATCTCTGAAACTTTTCTCTGTACGGTGCATGTTAGTGTCCGTCCTTATATTTTATATTGTATAGTTTGCACAGAAGAAACGTGCCAATGCTTGGAGGCAGTATTCTCAGCGGAGGGCACCAATTGCATCGGCCAATTTTTGCTTTACTTTTTGACTATTTTTAATGCACATAGCTTCGAATTATACTGGAACTGAAGCTCGGTGTTTTGGATTTATCTACCAACAGGTTCAGGTTATGCTAGACTCATCTTGTACATCTGTGTATATGTCTTCCATCGGACCGGAACTCTAGAATTTTTTTGCTGCTGCACAGTATTTACTCTCAGATCATGAGCTTTTTATCAAAAAAATCTAATAGTTTGCGACTGATTTTTCTCATGTAATTGCCCCTTTTGCAGGATATTTATTTAGGAAGATTTCAAGAAGCATATATAGAGATCAAAGAAAGTACGCATAAGCATTAGACCGGAGAAAGGATGATTTAAAGACCTAATAGATTAATTTCCATCTGTTAGCACACTACATACGGCTGAGAATTACAGTCGTGTATGTAAATCTCTGTAAAGATGTAGATTTCACTTGTAAAGTACAGTTGCCATCAAATGATATAATAGATATTTTCTACAGTGCACTGTATTTTTAATTCCTATTTTGTTGGCTGGAATTTATTTTAGTCATATGATGTACACCGGTGCTTGTTGATTGCAAAGGTTTGACGAATGAATAATTTTGGTGTAAAACTCTCCTTTCAAGGACGCAATAAAGCGACGCAATGTTGATAGAGACGATGTGTTAGGCATCTACAAAGCACCTCTATTCGCATAAACACGCTTTTGAAATCGTCTCATTTTATTTTAGAGATGCTTAGAATGCGTCCTTATGGTATTTGAGACGGTGGATAAGAAGACGCTTCTACGACGCTTTATAGTAGCGTCTTTACAACCACGTAGAGATGAAATTTAGCGTCCCTAGCCTGTAAATAGATGTCTCTATGTGTCTTTTTTGTTGTAGTGGCATGTTGATCCAAATAATGTTCCTTCAGCTTCTTTGGTTGCTCAACAAGAGCATGTTGATGTGAACTTCATTAAAAATAATAATTTCAACAACAATGCTTATAGGAATAATTTTGTAATAACAATTATAAGCCCTATCCTTTTAATAGTGGCAATGGTTATGCTAATTCTTATGGTAGATCTGGAATGCCTAGTGAGGAAAGGATGTTAGAAGTTGAAAAGGCTACTAAGAACTTTATGCAAACGCAATATGAGCAAAACAATTGTTTACTAAAACTATGAATGAACAATTTGCTATGTTGAAGAATATAGGACATCAACTTGAGAACTTAAATAGGGAAATTTCTGGTTTGCAGATTAAGATTTCTAATGCTGAAACTTGCATTTCATCCATGTCTGAAGCACAAGCTTCTTTGATTAATAGAATGGCAGCTAAACCTGAAACTATTGATAACAATACCTTTGCTACTGCCAATGCTATACAAGTTAAAATTGATAATAATGTGAGGATGTTAGCTGATTTACATGCTAGGTGGGCAAGAGAGGATGAAATTGCTAAAAAGAATAGTATTGCTAGAGTTTATACTATTACTACTACTGAAAATGCTGTAAACTCAAGTGTTAACAAACCTCCTACTATCAATGGTAAAGTAATTGGTGTTGGCAATGTCTCTACTTCTGTTGCAAAACGTTTAAAATTGCCTGAAAACACTGAAACTGTTCCTGATAAAAGTGCTGAAATTTTTCGAGATGTGGGAGACAATGGTCCCATTACTTTTGATAATAATGACTTTGATTTTGATGGTTGCAATATTTCTGAAGTAATTAAGTTCTTGCAAAAGCTAGCTAGAAGTCCTAATGCTAGTGCTATAAACATGGCTTTTACTAAACATATTACTAATGCTCTCATGCAAGTTAGGGAAGAGAAATTAAAACATGAAGCTTCTATCCCTAGGAAGTTAGAAGATGGTTGGGAGCCCATCATTAAAATGAAGGTGAATGATTTTGATTGCAATGCTTTATGTGATCTTGGTGCTAGTATTTCTGTTATGCCTAAGAAACTTATGATATGCTTGATTTAGCACCTTTGGAACACTGTTATTTGGATGTTCACCTTGCTGATAATACTATAAAGAAACCTTTGGGGAGAGTTGATGATGTTTTTATAATGGTTAACAATAACCTTGTCCCCGTTGATTTTGTTGTTTTGGATATTGAATGCAATGCTTCTTGTCCTATTGTTTTGGGAAGACCTTTTCTTAGAACTGTTGGTGCTATTATTGATATGAGAGAGGGAATATTAAATATCAATTCCCACTCAAGAAAGGTATGGAACACTTCCCTAGAAAGAAGATGAAGTTACCTTTTGATTCTATTGTTAGAGCAAATTATTCTGTTGATGCTTCATCACTTGGAAACACTTGATTCTTACTTTCTGCGCCTAGCTGAAAGGCGTTAAAGAAAAGCGCTTATGGGAGACAACCCATTATTTTATTTCTGCAATTTTTCTTTTTTTGAGTCAAGGAGTTGTTTACTTCTGTAACAATTCCTTTGTATCTTTATTTTATCGCATTGTTGTGCCAAGTATTGCCTCTAATAGGAAGATGATGCTAGATTTGGATTTCTGCGCAGGAACAGATTTCTGCTGTTCACCGTTTTAATTCTGTAAAATCACAGAAAAATTATTTAAATCTGCAAATTTTTGTGCGTGATCCTCAGATATGTACGCATCTTTCGTTAGTTTAAAGTTTTTCGATCTGAGCAACGTAAGTGCCTCGAAAAAATTCGTCTTTGCGGACTGTTCTGTTTAGACAGATTCTGTCTTTTATTTTTCGCATTCTCTCTTTTACTAGTGTTGAGTGGAATTCTTTTTTAGGGTGAAGAGCTTCACATAACATCAGTGGCAGTAGCTAATGTTAAAAGTAACGGTCATGTTTGTGTCCTTATAGAACATGTGAGTTTTTGATTGTGCACTAACCCTCTAATGAGAATTACTTTGAGTTTGGTGTGGCGGAAGTTTTCAAGGGTCAAGAGAGAAGGATGATATAATGTGATCAAGAAGAGTGAAGAGCTTAAGCTTGGGGATGCTCCCATGGATCACCCCAGCATATTTCAAGAAGACTCAAGCGTCTAAGCTTGGGGATGCCTTATCAGTCATCTCTAGTGAAACTATATTTTAATTCTTTCACATCATATGTGCTTTACTTGGAGCGTCTGTGTGCTTTTATTTTCAGTATTTTATTTTTCTTATGGTCAACTTGATTGGACCCCAGCATTCTTGATTGGGAGAGAGACACGCTCCGCTTTTTCATATGAATACTCCTATTCTTCACTTATACTTGTTGAGTATTCTTATCTAGCTATTGCTATGCTTTTAGCTCCTGTTTTGCATGCATCTCTTATTCAGAGCTGTTAGTTCTTTTAAAGAAAGTACTCTCTTGCTTCACTTATAATTGTTTGGAGAGTTTATGTTGAAATAAATTGATTGGTGTTTGGTTGGAACAGAAAATGTTGCATGTGGTAGATGGTATAATGGAAAAAGCTTACATATTCTTTGTATTGGATAATTTGATACTTGTCAATTGTTTTGAGTTATCAAGTAGTTCATGTTTAAGCTTTTGTATCATGTAGTTAAAACCTATTAATGAAGAACTACCGTAAAGCTCGTTGAAATTTGGTTTGCATGATTGGTATCTCTAAGGTCTAGATATTTTCTAGTAAAAGGGTTTGGTTAACAAGGAAGACAGTGTAGAGTCTTATAATGCTTGCAATATGTTTTCATATAAGCTTGCTGTGTCGGTTGATATCCTGTGTTTGCTTCAAATAACCTTGCTAGCCTAAACTCTGTACTGAGAGGGAATGCTTCTCGTGCATCCAAAACCTTGAGCCAAAATCCATGCCATCTGTGTCCACCATAACTACCTATATGTGGTATTTCCTTGCCATTCCAAGTAAATTTTTCATGTGCTACCTTTAAACTATTCAAACTTATTACTCCTATTTTGTGTCAATGTTTACCAAGCTCATGAGGACGGGGTGGATGTCTTTATGTCAACTGTCAAACAGACTTTACCACCGGACTAGCCCGCTTATCCATTAATTTTGCAAAAAGAGCTGGCAAATGGGGTGCCCAGTCCCAATTAATTACAACTTTAACCGCTTAATTCTCTTCACATTTTTGCCCTGATTTATCAGTCAAGCAATGACAAACAGTGAAATATCTGCATGTGTAAACAAAAGAGAAAGAGGGATGATCTGCCTTGCTGGTAGAAATAACGTCCTTCATGGGAGCCGCTCTTAAAAGTCTGGTTGGCAGGGGTCATATTGTACTTTCCATTTTCTGATTCGTTGACAATTAACAAACACCTCTCAAAACTTATTTTTACTCTCTATATGATTTCAAAAACTTAAAAAGCTCTAGCACATGATTTAATCCCTGCTTCCCTCTGCGAAGGGCCTTTCTTTTACTTTTATGTTGAGTCAGTTTTCCTACTTCTTTCTATCTTAGAAGCAAACACTAGTGTCAACTTTGGTGCAACAATTTTTATATGCTTGTATATTGCACTTATTATATGCTTTGTGTTGACAAATATCCATGAGATATATATGTTGAAAGTTGAAAGCAATTGCTGAAACTTAAATCTTCCTTTGTGTTGGTTAAATACCTTTTACTTAGAATCTATTGCTTTATGAGTTAACTCTTATGCAAAACTCTTTGATGCTTGTCTCGAAAGTACTATTCATGAAAAGTTTTTGCTTATATGATTCAGTTGTTTGCTCATTATCTACTTGCTAGCAAACTATAGACCATTGACCTGGATCACTTCATTCATAACATGTGCTTTACAATATATTTGATCAAGATTATGATTGTAGCATGTCACCTCAGAAATTATTTTGTTTTTATCGTTTTACCTACTCGAGGACGAGTAGAACTAAGCTTGGGGATGCTTGATACGTCTCAAACGTATCTATAATTTCTGATGTTCCATGTTGATATTATACCAATTGTTACATGTTTTATATACACTTCATAGCATTTTTATGCATTTTCTGGGACTAACCTATTAACAAGATGCCACAGTGCCAGTTCCTGTTTTCTGCTGTTTTTGTATTCCAGAAAAGCTAGTCTGGAAATATTCTCGGAATTGGACGAAACTTGGACAGAACCTCCTATTTTTCCAACACGAAGACGGAGTCCAGAGGAGAGACGGAGGGGGCCACGTGGCACCCACACCATGGGGCCGCGCGGGCCCCCCTGCCGCGCCGTGGGGTGGTGTGGGGCCCTCGTGGCTCCCAGCCGCCGCCCTTTCGCCTATTTATTCTTCCCGACGCGAAAACCCTAAATACCCGAGCCATTATCCACGAAAAGTTCCAGAGACGCCGCCGCCGTCAACCCTAGCTCGGGAGGGTTCAGAAGCTCTTCCCGGCACCCTGCCGGAGAGGGGAATCATCACCGGAGGGCTCTACATCACCATGCCTGCCTCCGGAGTGATGCGTGAGTAGTTCATCCTTGGACTACGGGTCCATGGCAGTAGCTAGATGGTTGTCTCTCCACTTTATGCTATCATGTTTAGATCTTGTGAGCTGCCTATCATGATCAAGATCATCTTATTGTAATGCTACATGTTGTGTTTGCTGGGATCCGATGAATATTGAATACTATGTCAAGTTGATTATCAATCTATCTTATATGTTATTTATGATCTTGCATGCTTTCCGTTACTAGTAGATGCTTTGGCCAAGTAGATGCTTGTAACTCCAAGAGTGAGTATTTATGCTAGATAGTGGGTTCATGCCTCCGGTAATCTGGGAGAGTGACAATAACTTCTAAGATTGTGGATGTGCTGTTGCCACTAGGGATAAAATAACCGATGCTTAGCTTAAGGGTACGCCGTTAGGTCTAATGCATTTGTTTACATTACGCACATTACTTAATGCAATTATCCGTTGCTTGCAACTTAATACCAACGGGGAACTCGGTATGACAACCTGGCGGTGGATTATTAGTCATAGACGCTGTTGGATAACGGTCTATGTATTTTGTCGTAATGCCCACATGAATATCATAGTAATCATCATGTCATATATATGCATTGTCATGCGCTCAATATTTTGTCAATTGCCCAGCTGTAATTTGTTCACCCAGCATGTTAGTTATCTTTTATGGAGAGACACCACTAGTGAACTGTGGACCCCGGTCCATTCTTTTACACTGATAATACAACCAACTGCAAACATTGTTCCTTTTCATTCTCTGCAATTTACTACTGTTTTCCACACCATACGTTTAATCCTTTGTTTTCAGCAAGCCGGTGAGATTGACAACCTCACTGTTTCGTTGGGGCAAAGTAGTTTGATTGTGTTGTGTGCAGATTCCACGTTGGTGATCGAGTAACGGTGCCACCAACAACCTTCAGAAGTGATTTCTTGCTCCTACTGGTCGATTAAACCTTGGTTTCATACTGAGGGAAACTGCTGCTACACTGCTTCATACCTTCCTCTTGGGTCTCCCAGCGAACGTGTGATCCACGCAATCACCTCCTCGTTGCGGCGACGGCGTTCCTCCATCTGCTCGCGGCGTCGCTGGCCACGGCGCTCGCTTTCCGCCGAGAGGAAGTCGCGATGACGCCGGAGCTCGCGCTCCTCCGGCGTCTCGCGGTTGGCCGCCTTGCTTGGCGGCCGATCTGCTGGTGGCGAGTTGGGAGAAGGGAGAAGTGGTGGTGTGGGGAGAGGAGGGCTGCGACGCGCCGGGTTTTTAAGGCGGCCGGAGGAGCAGGGTTGGGTGGCCTGCATTAACGCGGCGGGCAGCCGGTCGCCTGGCCACGCATTGACGCCGACGACGCGTGCGCAGGGCGCCGACGCGGGCAGCCGCTGCGACTGCAGCACGCGTCGCATCCGTCTGCGCCATGGGAACGGGCGCGGCGTTATTGCGAGGCGTCGCTTCGCTATTGCGAGGCGTGCTGACAGGCGAGCCGCCGTCTCGTCGCCTCGCCATTAAACGCGGCGCAACGGCCTCCTGCCAAGCCAAAGTTAACACAGGGCGGGGCGTTGTGCGTATGACGGGCGGGCCAGCCCTGTCAGAAGCATGTCCGCACCCATGTCCGGCACCCCCGAGAGGGCCTCCAAATTTGGAGGCCTCTTCGGGGGTGCCGGACACGATTTTTCTCGGGGCGACCCTTTGGGGGTGCCGCTGCTGGCGTTTTTAGGCGTCCGGACCCCCAATGGGCCTTTGGGGGGTCACTTGGAGGCCCCCGGTGGAGATGCTCTTAAATATCCACTTAGTGCCTATAACATTGCGGCACTCTTTGGGCTTCTCAACTAACTTCCACACCTTGTTGCGCTTGAAGTTATTAAGCTCTTCATGCATGGCTTCCAACCAATCCGGATCTTCAAGAGCTTCAAAGACTTTCTTTGGTTCCACCATGGATATGTGTGTTTGATGTTCACTAAAGCTTGCCAATTGACCCCTTGTGGTGACCTTGTTGTTCAAGTCACCAATAATCGCTTCTAGCTTATGACTCTTCAATTCTAGGATCTTGCAACTCTTACTTTACGACGGGCTTCGATATCCTCATTGGAGCGAGGAGGCATCACTTGATCATCTTGATCATTTGAGTCCCGTGTTGACCGTCTTGTTGACCTTCATCATCATTGTGCACATCTTCAACAATAGAAGGAGAGGGTTGATCTTGGTCTTGACCTTGGCTAGCATCAACAATAGGAGTACTCGGACATAGCAACTTGGTCATGAGGAGGGTCTTGAACTTGTTCTTGGGTTGGTGCATCATTGGCACCATTGGTGGGAGTATGAAGATCTTGTGACATAGGAGGCTCTACTTGGATAGAACTTGACTCTTCTTGAGGTGCCTCATGGTGAATCTCGATGGGACGAAAGAACCCAACGCCCATCCTACTTATTGCATCTTGAGGTTCCTCATTATCTACATCACAAACATGAAATTGCGCCACTTGGGAGCCATCATTTTCATGGAACTCCACACTACAAGATTCCACAACAATCCCGGAGGCTTTGTCGTAAACTCTACCAACAAAAATACCCTCCAAAGCTTTAGACTCAAACTTAGATAAATGAACACCTTTGATCTTATAGAAACACTTACAACCAAACACTCGGTAGTAGGAGACATTGGGCTTGTTGCCGGTAAGCATCTCATAGGGAGTTTCATTTCTTCCTTTGCGAAAGAATAGTCGGTTTGATGAATGACACGCCGTGGAGATGGCCTCGGCCCACAAGTAGAGCGGAGATTTAAACTCCGCCAACATGGACCTTGCCATATCCATGAGAGTCCGGTTCTTCCTCTCGGCTACACCATTTTGTTGAGGGGTATATGCAGCGGAATATTGATGACGAATTCCCTCTTCACTAAGAAACTCATTTAAGGTGTAGTTCTTGAACTCGGAGCCATTGTCACTCCTAATGGCCAATATGGGAACATTGTGTTGACGTTGAACTTCATTGGAGAAGTCGATGACGGCTTGTTGAGTCTCACTCTTCGACTTGAAGAAATAAACCCATGTAAATCTTGAATAGTCATCAACAATCACCAAACAATATTTCTTCCCACCAAGACTTGGTTGAGGAACGGCACCAAAGAGATCAACATGAAGAAGTTCAAATATCCTCTTTGAAGAGATGATGGTCTTGCTTGAGTGGGGAGAATCATGCATCTTTCCTTCAACACAAGCCCTACAAAGACGATCTCTCGCAAAAGAAACATTCTTTTTTAGTCCAAGAATGTGGCCACCCTTGTGAAGACTTTGCAAAGTTCTCATATTGACATGGGACAAGCGGCGATGCCACAACCACCCCACGTTGGCCTTTCCGAAGAGTCACATTGCTTGAGAGTTGGTTGACCCCAAGAAGTCCACCACAAACAACTCATGTTCAACGTACCCAACGAAAGCGACCTTTAGAGTCTTGCTCCTCAAGAGTACCACCATATCAATAGTAAAATGGACATCAAAATTCATCTTGTTAAGTGCACGAATGGACATTAAATTGTAACTGAGAGACTCGACAAGCATGACATTCACAAGGGTGATATCCCATGCTACTACCGCCTTGCCGAGGCCCTTTACCTCAGCTTTTGATTTATCTCTATAAGTGACGGTTGAATGATTTGTATTTGGTCTCAACTCCGTCATGATCTCCTTTCTTCCGGTCATATGACTTGTGTATCCACTATCAACCACCCATTTTGACCCACCGGAAGCATAGTCCTACAAGAAATCATTGCTTGATTTTAGGTACCCATCTTGCAATGGTTCCTCTTTGGTTTGCAACAAGGGTCTTAGGAACCCAAATAGCACGAGCAATATATCCATCATAAGGACCAAAATATTTTGCATAAACATCACCATAATAATCAACATATAGAATGTAGTGAGGTTAGCATTTCCCGCAAAGTCACTACGAGTGGTCTTGCCCCTAGTGGCATTACCACTCGCAATGGTAGTCTTGGCTTGAGCGGGCTTGGCCTTGTTCTCCTTGTTGTTGCTCTTGTTCTTCTTTGCCTTGGCTACATAACCAAGGCCCTCCTTCCCCTTGTGTTGCTTTTGCTCAAACACATGAGCAACAAGCTTTTCTTTACCTTTGGGAATTGAGGTCTTGGCACTTGTGGCTTTGGCAAGCTCAACCTTCAACCTAGCATTTTCCTCAATAACATTTACATGATCACAAGAGGGAGTACAGGTACTAGGTGAGTTAAATTTAGAAAGTTGAGTTTGTAGTTGCTCATGAGACATGACTAGGGTAGAGTGTTCACTTTCCAAGGCCTTGTGAGCCTTGTCAAGCTTCTCAATGTCCCCAATGAGTCTAGCATTAGCAACCACAAATTCGGCTTTCTCCTTTTTAATCACTTTATATTTAGCAATGGCATGGTCTCTCTCCTTAATAATTTTAGCAATTATTTCATCATTAGTACTATCAAGAGACTCAAGTCTCTCCTCAAGAGAAACCCTATAGTCTTGTTCTTCTTCAAGAGAAGCATTCAAAGATGCTATAGTGATAGAATCCTCTCTCTCAATTTGACCTTTGACCTCAAGGAGGTCTTCGGCCGCACCAAGTTGATTCATGAGAGCCTCAACATGCTTCTTGGCTTCACCTTGCACGTTAGCCACAAAGGTATCGAAAGCAACAAGTTCTTCCTTGATTCTAAGACTAGAGATATCATCCAATTCATGCATAGTCTTAGGGATGGAAGATGATACCTCGGTAGCTTTGGCCATGAGGCAATGAGCAGTGTTGTTGGAGATGTTCTCATTGGGGGATTCAAAGAGAGAAGGTGATGAAGATGAGGTGATAGCCAATGCGGCCACCTCACGAGTGGTTTCTTCTTCTTCTTCGGAATCATCGGATGGATACTCTTATTGAGTCAACAACACAATTCTTGATGGCTTCTTGATGAATGGTCTCTTCTTGACATGAGGCTTCTTTTGAACCATCTTTGATTGATCCTTAGGAACAAGCCTTCCACCATGTTCTTCTCTACTCTCATAAGGACAATCTTTGATAAAGTGATACTTGTCATGACAATTGAAGCATGTCCTTATCTTGGTTGCAAACTCCTTCTTCCCACTTTGATTGTTCCTTTGATCAACTTGAGCCTTTGCCTTGGCCGGGTCACGCCAAAATGCTCTTGACGCAAGAGCCAAGTGTTCGTTATAGGCATGCTTGAGATCTTCGGGTAGCAAGTTGCTTGAGTCTCCATCAATTTCCACATCTTCTTCTTGGTTCACCACTTTGGCCTTCAAAGCAAGAGAGGAACCTTGTTTCATCCCCATGGCCCTAGCATGATTGTCTTGAGCATTCTTGGAGGCAACCTTGAAGGCTTGCATTTCTTGCATAACTTCATTGGACGACATTTGAAGGTAGTTGTGCCTTCCTTGTAGAGCCTTCACGTCAACGGGCTCGAAGGGCATGAGAGCATTCACATACTTCCTCTTGATCCAAGCATCATCCACATAGGTTGCACCAACGTTATAAAAGGCGTTGGCAAGGGTCTTGAGCCTTCCATACATCTCTTCATGATTTTCACCATAAAACATGTAGAAACCTTCGGCATCATTTCTCAAAGCATCAAATCTATTCCTCTTCATGCTCTCATTCCCAACAAACACCTTGGAGAGACCATCCCAAACTTCTTTGGCGGTGGTGAGATGTTGAATGTGATGAAGATCCTTTTCTCCAACGGCAAGTTCAATCATGTGTAGAGCGGTGGCATTGAGTTGAGCATCAACCACCTCTCTTCTTGTCAAGTTGTTTGGATCCACGGCCTTGTATCCCACTTGAATGATCCTCCAAACCTCGATAGAGGCACTGTTGACATGAGATCTCATTGAGTGTTGCTAACTAGTAAAAACCAATGCATTAAGCTTAGGTGGAGAACCTAAGGAGTTTATGCGGGGTTGAGGGATAGGTGGGTCGGGAGAGTACCAATGAGGGACCTCATGGTACTCGGGCTTCCCACCTTCCGGTTTGGTGTTGGATGAAGAAGATTTCTTAAAGTTCGGTTTCTTCATCCCCGTTCTTTTCCCCCTTTCCTTCCTCGGAAACTCTCGTAGAGGTTCCCTCATTGGAATTAAGGGGGTCATCTAATGGAATAGTCTCGGAAGGAGCCTTGGCACATGTGAGTTTCGTGAGCAAGTCACGTATCTCACTAAATTGGGTATCCATGGACAATCTCAATGATGTTTCCATCGTTTTGAGATCGGCCATGGATGTCGGAGTGTCTTGGTCCTTCAAAGAGTCATCCACACCTGCCATACTTCTCTTAGGCGGTTAAGCCCAACAAGAGAACCTGGCTCTGATACCAATTGAAAGGATCGTATGGCACCTAGAGGGGGGGGTGAATAGGTGCTACTCCAAATTTTAGTACTTTTTCAATTTAGGCTTGACACAAAAGGTAAATACTCTAGATATGCAACTACGGTGAATTTACCTATATGACAAGCTAGCAACTAAGCAAGATACACAAAGTAAAGGTGATAAATAAGGATAGAGGTAATCGAGGTGAAAGCACGCGGAGACAAGGATGTAATCCCGAGTTCCTCCTTTTTAGGGGAGTACGTCTCGTTGGAGGGGTGTGAGCTCGCCACCACAGGCTTGCTCAACGCCACAACAGGCTCACCCTATTCTTCGATGAACCGCACCACAAAGGATTGGTTCACCTTCCACTCTCGGTTCCCTTCAAGGCGAAAACCGGAGCCTTTACAACAACAATCCGGGGCACACACCCACAACTGAATTGGGGGCTCCCGAACAGCTACAGTCTGTCACAACAACAACAAGTGAGAACAACAAGGGGCTAGGTTTTCCCAATGGAAACCCTAGAAAATGGTCCCTCAAGTAAATGAAGGGGAAAAGTAAATCGGCTTGGTGAAGATGTAAATCTTGGCCTTCTCCTTCAATCCTCCAAAGATCAACAAGTTTGGGTTGAGCGATTGGGAGTTCTTGGAGTTTTGAGCTTGCAACAATGGAGGTCAATAAATTCTAGGCGAGCTTGCTGGCTGGAGGTAGGAGGAGGGTATTTATACCCCTTCTCAAAATGTAGCCGTTGCAGTCAACTAACTCCGGAGACTCCGGTCCGGGAAGGCCGGAGACTCCGGCCAGGGTGGAGACTCCGGCCCAAAGGAGGGCGGACACTCCGGCCAGACCGGTGACTCCGGATCACTTCCGGCCCCCTGTACAGGGAGCGCCATCCTCTGGACCTTTTGCGCACCATCCCAGCAGGGCGGAGACTCTGGCCGGGAAGTTCTTGCATCTCTTTTTCCTCACAATTGTTTCGATGCATTGTATGAAAATATCTTTTAACTCCTGCATCACTTGGCAACCAATTAGTGTAATCCTAGTGTTGTTGCCTAACACACAAAACAATAAGAGATGCTCTTTCAGAATGTGTGGATGCATTTACCTTGGTACTAAAAAGCGAGGACATAGACCTCCCAAAAACGGTTTCATGCATAATGCTGGGTTGGTAGCTGGCTCGTCATGGTCCAAATCAATTCAATTATTTTCCTGATCAACTCGTAGCAGGATGAGATGCATTAGGCTAAGTTGAGAGGGGAGAAATTGACATGTTGTTGGAGACACACAAATCAAATCAATTCGCTATGCGGACGCTGAGAGAAGAACATGACATGGTATTAAATAACAAGGCGAAACGTAGTGAGGCACCTTGTCAGTGACAGGTGAGTCAACTGGTCAGTCCTATGAAATGGTTCCTGATGTTGAACCTATTTTATGTGTTGCCGTGGTATTGGTTTGCGGGCCTGAAGTAGGGAGCCATACGTCGAGGGTAGAACGTGGAGGGCTTCGGTGACAGGATTACACACAAGGGTTACCCAGCTTCGGATCTCACAACGGAGGCGAGATACTATGTGCTGCATAATTCACTAGATGTGAATATGTGTACATCTTACAATGCGGGTTGTAAAGCGTAGCCCTAAGGCTCCAGGAGGCCGCCTTATATAGGCGACGTGCCTTCGGCTTACAAGGAAAGTCTTAACCGACCTAGATATGGAGTACTAGACAAACACGGCCTGATCCTTGACTTGCTCCGTAAGGCAGTTATCGTCTGGCCTTCGTCTTGGACTCTTCTAAGCCGGCTTTGGGCTTCTCCTTGCACTTCAGCCAACTGGGCCGCCCGGTAAAGCCGGATCCACCCATGGGCCACCCTGGTTGGTTGGTATTCTCCATGTCGTGGGGTATACACATTCGGCATAACCCCAACATGTGTGCATTTATCTGCACTTATTATGAAGTTGGTGGTCTTTTCATGGCTGCGATATGGATTTTATGGGACTTGTCCTTTTGTGGAGTTAATGTATGAATAAAATGGATGCACCGATAATTATGTATGTTACATGATAATGTATTGGTCGGTGAACTGTTAGCATGCTAAATATTAACCCGGCCTAATTACTAACTATATTAAGACGTTACACTTTCCAGCGCTGAGAGCACTCCGGGCACTGTTCATGTAACAGTGCGGTACTATTGTACACTGTTCACATGAACAGTGCTCATCTACAGTTTTTTTTTTTTTTTTTGCAGAATTTTTCCCCGAATTTTTTTCAAAATTTTTCTTTCCCCAAAAATTATATACATGAAATATATGCGCGTCGACGGGTAGGTTCCACCCCCGTTATCGGTTTCACGTTCTGTCGACGCATAAATATTTGACGAATTTTGTCAAATACTACTACATACAAAGAACGAAGAGTTATACACGAAATATATGCGCGTCGACGAGTAGGTTCCACCCCGTTATCGGTTTCGAGTTCTGTCGACTCTAACTCCTCAATTTTGGATCCAAATTCGCACAACATTTGACGAATTTTGTCAAATACTACTATACACAAAGAACGGAGAGTTTGACGCTCTCTCCGCGCTCTCTACAGTTTTTTCCTTTTCCTTTCTTCTTTTTTGCAGAAAACTCCCCGTGTTTTCCAAAAAATATATACATGGAATATATGCACGTCGTCGAGTAGGTTCCATCCCCGTGAACGGTTTCGTGTTTTGTCTACTCTAACTCCAGCGCTGAGAGCACTCCGGGCACTGTTCATGTAACAGTGCGGTACTATTGTACACTATTCACATGAACAGTGCTCATCTACAGTTTTTTTTTTGCATAATTTTTCCCCCGAATTTTTTTCAAAAATTTTCTTTCCCCAAAAATTATATACATGAAATATATGCGCGTCGACGGGTAGGTTCCACCCCCGTTATCGGTTTCACGTTCTGTCGACGCACAAACATTTGACGAATTTTGTCAAATACTACTACATACAAAGAACGAAGAGTTATACACGAAATATATGTGCGTCGACAAGTAGGTTCCACCCCCGTTATCGGTTTCGAGTTCTGTCGACTCTAACTCCTCAATTTTGGATCCAAATTCGCACAACATTTGACGAATTTTGTCAAATACTACTATACACAAAGAACGGAGAGTTTGACGCTCTCTCCGCGCTCCATGCACTGTAGGGTACTGTTCCTACGAACAGTACTCTACAGTTTTTTCCTTTTCCTTTCTTCTTTTTTGCAGAAAAGTCCCCGTGTTTTCCAAAAAATATATACATGGAATATATGCACGTCGTCGTGTAGGTTCCATCCCCGTGAACGGTTTCGTGTTTTGTCTACTCTAACTCCTCCATTTTTTATCCAAACTCGCACAAATATTTGACGAATTTTGTCCAATTTTCTGCAGAAAAGTCCCCGCGTTTCCCAAAAATTACATTCACGAAATATATACGCGTCGACGAGTAGATTTCATTCCCATGATCGGTTTCAAGTTTCCTCTAATTATGTAGAATCTAACTTATTAAATGTTTAAACATTTTGAGTTGGTGAATATTCAGACAAAAAACAAATGCACTTTCTCTAACTATGGACTTAAATTGAATATTTCAATTTGATAAATATTTGGATATAATCTAGATGAACTTTCTCTAAATATGTAATTCAATTCAATAAATGTGCGTTTCCATTCATTATGGACTTGAATTTAATATTACTGAAAAAATAGAAACATATTTGAACATTTCAATTTGCTAAAAAAAATGGAGATACTCTAAAATATATCAACATACTCACAAAAATATATGCTAACTACTCACGTCAGAATTCAAACATATTTGAACATTCCAATTTAGTTAATATTCAGATACAATCTAGATGAATTTTATCTGACTATGAAGTTAGAATTAACAAATGCTCATATCATGCATTCTCTAACTATGGAGTTAAATTAAAAATTTATGTCAAAATACAAGCATATTTAAACATTTTACTTCACTAAGTATTTGGACATAGTTTAAACAAAAAATTCCAACAAATTTCAACATTTCGAATTACAACAGGTGCGGCGTGTCACCGCACCAAATTCCACTAGTAGAAGGAAGTATGGGTCGGTCCATTTGTGACCAATAACCTGTAAACGCATGGACCAACGAGAGAAAAAAGCACATGGTCACCTGCTATACAACCACACTGAATATTATAGTCGTGACACGTGCATCATTAAGGTCACAACACGTGGATCAATAACAAATGCAAGAGCGGGCCAAACAATTACGAAAAACAATATCGGGCCGACAATGGGCTGAAACCCCTGCCGGATCTCATGTGTTTACCATGCATTATTGGACCTGTAGTTGACTGAAACAGTGTTGGGGACAGGGCAACCTATATATT
Source organism: Poa pratensis (assembly GCA_947311845.1). NCBI lineage: Eukaryota > Viridiplantae > Streptophyta > Magnoliopsida > Poales > Poaceae > Poa > Poa pratensis. The sequence continues at coordinate 39,515,015 of CAMZMU010000097.1, read as the reverse complement.
TTTTATAACACGTAGACCCACTTAATTAGATGGGTTAGATGGGACGACACACTTAATCTGAACGGTCTGGTCTGTTTAAACTGAACAGATAGGTGGTCCTGATCTCCACAACGGTTTTATAACCGTGACAGAAAATAAACGATGTGACAGTGATCTTAACAAAGTTATCCACCTGTTTATATGCATCTATCATGACATGTTTTTCAGTGGTTGATGCGCAACCATCTACCATGTTGTTTCTACCACGTACATCTTTCATGGAACAAACCGTTTTAGGCACGAAAAGTTGCCCTTCTATCATGAAATTGTGCGTGATAAAAAGTACGTTTTCTAGTACACTCTCACGGCCCTGCAACTTCCCACTGTTTTACCTCTCTTCATATCACCTTTCTTCGTCTCATCTTTGCATGCAAACATGGGCTAACCATTTCTTATTGGGTATTTTAAGGCTTTAACTATTTGTGTAGTATACATGAAAAATAGCAAGCTTAAGAGTGATGTACGAAATGGAATCATGGTGCGGAAATTCAAATTGGTTCCCGATCTCATATGCACCTGGTAGAAAAAAAGTAAACATAAACAAAAGTTGAAGACAAACATATACAAATGTTCTAAGTATGTACCAAGTTTCGTGGTGAAATAACATCTGGCCTGTTTTGTACAAATAAGTCAAATCAGTGGCCAAATGAGGATTACAAGAACATGTTTTTAGAGTACTGATTTTGATATTTTAGCACAAAGCACCACATACTTCATTCCATCACGAAACTTGACACGTATTTAGAAAACATGTATATATTCGTCACCAATTTGTTTCACAATTTTTTAAAATATTTTACTATTTTTAAAATTTATTTTATTTGACCAGGAGCCAAAACGCCTCCCTCAATCATGGTGTACGTTCAGTTTTCATTGTTTTATTAGATTATTAGTGCATGTACAATGATTATATGCTATATTGTCACGTAAGATATAGCATAGAAAAGAAAAGATTATATGCTATATTGTCACGCTATGGTGGAGTAGAGAGAAAAGAAAAGAGGTTTAATTAATTTGACAAAGAGATGATGTCTTGGCACAAAAGATAAGATTTTTTCTCCATTGTAGGAGATGACTTATCCTAGTCACACCATTTCTAACAAGATAAACCAATGAATAACATATTTTTCAATCTACTGCCTTATCCTAGTCACACCGTTTCTAACAAAATAAACCATTGAATAACATATTTTTCAATCTACTCTTAACCACATACAATGCCTGAGAGATACTACTGCCTTAATAGTTAATATAGTTGAAGACTTCGGTTGCTACTTGCTAGGCCAAGTGGGTGGAATAACGAATTGTCCTTCGGCGTGACCGCGTGAGCTCATTCGATAAGAGCGTGTTTGGTTGGTCGCATAGATTTTGGCCTTTTTATATTTGTGGGCCCGCCTCTGCAGAAACGAGGGCTGACCCATGTTCTGCATCCATTTTGGTTACACACAATGTTCCATCTATCCAAACCGGTTCAGCTCGGAACAAGGAAAAGAAGTCTTTGTATTTGGTGGTCTGCATATGCAACACAGATGCAACCATCGCTATTTGGTTTCGTGCGTGTGCACACACTCTCACCACTTATTCGAGTGGAGAGGTTACCATCATCATTGGCGTTGGCACATAATATATACTAAGTAGAAAGGATATAAATAAGCAGTTAAATAGGTGCACATAACAGTCATAGACATAAATACGACATAAACATAGAAAGTTCAAGACTTCAACGGTTCTGATGGCAGAAACATAGTTGATGCTATTAATAGAGGAACACTAATGATCGGCAGGCACTAATTATCGACCGGCAGAACGTTGATCGGATGCTCCTCGCACTTCTTCACAATCTCAGCGCCATCGTAGTTGTAAATGGTGACCCTGTAGACATCAGACTTCAAGAGTTTAACAGTCAAGAAGTAGCCGATCCTAATCTGGTGACATATGGCAAATGATGCCCACCATTGTCAATGGCAACAACTCCATTGTGATCAACGATGCTCACCTTCCAGCTGCATCCAGTGTTGGTCTTGAGGACGATCTCTTTTGGGATGCTCCCTATATGGGATGGGAAGCAAATCCAACCCAGGTGAAAGGATAACCATTTTAATGGGTTCCAGACACCTCCTCATGGAAGTGCCCGACCTTCACATACTTCCTCCTCTTGGCAGCGCTGCACTCGCTATGGTAGAGACCTCCTTGCCATTGGATGACTGCAACACAAATATATAGTGATAACCTGACACACACAGTTTATGCACACCATATATGAAGAGCAAAATCTAATATGCCTCACGGTTCGTAGTGAACTTCCAAAAGTTGCACCTATTGTACCAAGAGAATTGTAGAACAAAATGTTCTACATGTCACTAGATACTTTAAATTAACCCTTGAATTGTTAATGCTCATTGATTAATCAATGGCATGTTTATAATCTAAAATGATAGGATGGACCTCATACATCACAAGCACACACAGATGGCTATGAATGTTTCCATGGTATTAAGAACATGGCAGAAGTAAACTGATTGTACAATGCAAAATCCCCTAACATAAGTCCAATCTCCTGCCGTGGATATAAACGAACAAAGATACAAAAATACAAGAAATATACGCACTAGACCAAATTGACAACTACGGCCAAAAAATCATACCATACATGCAGATTCAACCCTAAAAACATGTAGATCTACCGTGCATGTCATATACCAGATAAATCGACTTCGATCTACAGATTTACGATACATACGACGCATACGAGGGTTAGAAATCATATTATCGCCATGGACAAAGCCCTCTAGAAAGCTTCTCGACACGAGGTCGTCGGTGCCGATGAAGATCTTGACTGCCGAACAAGAGAGAGGAGATGGCTGGCCTTCATCTCTAGCCAATGATGGTCGCAGTGTTGCTCTCAATGTGCCGGCGGAAGGGAAAACCGCTGACGGAGAGAAGGGAGGAGACGAGCGAGTGTAGTGTAGTGAGTGGGGGTGAAGGGGGGAGAGTGAGCGATGAGGGATTTTATGGCTCATGTTTCTGAAGGTTCGTGGCGTCTCCCCCATTTCCCACACGTGTACGACCGGGCCGCTTTTCGCTCATATGAAGATGACTCCACGGAAATGGCGGATTTGGCCGTTCCTCCAGGAACACACTCAACACTATTTTAAGTTTCGCACTGTGCAAAAACACGGTGCCGCCCAGTCAAACAGACGGGTAAAAAGGCATATCCACGACACGTAAGGCTTCACGACCAACCAAACACGTCCTAACCGTTGCCTTTCCTTGAGGCCTCGTGACCAACTAAACACGCAGGGCCGGCCCATAGGGCGGGGCAGAGGGGCGCCCGCCCCGGGCCCCCGGGAGGCTGGGGCCCAGCCCAGGTAGTAGTTCAATACTTGTAATAGGATATTCTGCCTTAGGTCCAGGAAAAGAAGCAAAAAAAAATAAAGTGGCCCAAGAAGCAAGAGCAAGACCACCACGAGATGGACAGTGGACACACTCACGGACCCAATTAATCGATTAGTACTGCAAAAACAAACGTATCGCCGGGTGTCTGCTGGATCTAGGCACACCCTGTCCTTCTCCTTCGTGCTAATTGTTGCGGCCTGTAACATATCAAGGAACCTACATCGACATTGATCATGTGCCCATATCCACATGTTTTTTCTCCCTGTATTGACAGTTTTATATAAATTGTTTCCTGGCATGTCTTCTTGAAAATATTTTTGTGGTATTGATAAAATGAAGAGAAAAAAATTGACAGATGAACTGGTACAATCCAAAAATGGTCCAATCAGCAAAAATTTAAGTAGTAATAGGTTTTTACAAGTCTATTTGTTTTGCAAACAGAATGATTGTCTCCTTGTGACATTTAGCAAATCGATCTATTGGAGAATTATATTGTTTCCTTGTTTACCATGGTGTAGTTTTTTTTGCGAGTACAGGGGGCTGAACGAAAATCCAGCACTTACAACAAGGTCCACATAAAGAAAGAAATTACAGTCCAAACCCTGAAGAAGCTCGACTTCGTCTTCAACCTCGGCGCCGTCGGTGGCGCGCCGCCGCTCATGCTCTTCAAGCCTTGGATCAAGAGCACCCCCGAGCGGACGGGAAGTCGCCGATCGCCGGCCGCAGAGGGCCTACACCATCGGTTGTCGCCGTCGTCGATCTGGACCTCGCCAGCCTTCTGCACGAAAAGCGTCGACGCCGGAGCCGCCATCCCACGGCTAGCGGCGAAGGGGAAACCATGCACAACAGCGCCGCAGGGCTGCGAGCACGGGTGCGGTAGGAGATCGACGCCTGAGCTCCACGGAGCTCCGCCGCCGCAGAGGAAGACTCCCACCTGCAAAAGGGCCACCAGAACCGCCTCCTCCTCCATGGCGCCTCCGGCAGCGACACAACGCACACCTACACTACCTATGTACACGGATCCGGCGATTCCCCGTCCTCCCCGCCGCCGGAGCGACGCCGGAGGGCGGGGAATCAACCGGATCGACGGCGAGGAGGTGGTGCGCGCCGCTGGATCCAAAAGTCGCTCTCCGACACTGTAGATGGGGGAGAGAAACGCTCCAAGGTGCGGAATAACCTATTACCATGGTGTAGTTCACTCTAGCGTTACAAATAAATAGTTTGTTGTGTGAGTTCTACGGTTCAAAGATCATCGATCAAGCTATGTATGGATTGCTTTTGAAATACTCCGAATTTTTATTTGTCAACAAGGGTCCATTCTCGTCGTCTCGCCCCAGGCCCCGAATATGCATGGACCGGCCCTGTAAACACGCCCTAAACAGTTGAGGGTCAGGTGTTAATGGAACTCCAAATCCGAAGTTGTGTACGTGTAGTATACAAGTCCCTGTCAAAAATTAAACGACCACTGTGACATCGATCCAGATCTAGAGTTCATGCTGCGACCTTTCTCTGCATCGTCCTCCCGCGCCAACCGAGCACAGATAGGCATAGGCAGCCACCAAATCGATACAACCTGTTGCACGCACGTTTGCGCACGGCCAGCTTCTCTCCTTCTCCTGAAACGTAATTCCTGTCAATAACCGAATTAAAAAACGGGAAATACCACCAAATTACGATCCAGAGACAGATCGTGCGTGCCAGGCTGCCTGTGCGCTCCTCCAGCTCCAAGAACTCGAAGACTCCGTCGACGTCGGCTGCCCCGCTCAGCTCAGGTCGATCGTCTGCTCCAGGCTCCAGCCTACCCGTCGCCGCGCCACCGCCCGCCCAATCAATCTCGAGGTATGCCCGCCGATTCCCACCAAACCTTAGCTCACCGGTGCTTGGATCAGTTTGGGGGTTCGCGGTAGCAAAGTTTTTTTTAGACGAACAGCTCATGATGTAGAATGGAGATTAATCATCTTATATCACAGTATATGTGCTATGCATGTTTTGTTACAATACTATTGATTCTATCAATTAGTATTAGCTACCTTCTGATTGTCAGCTTACCTGATCCTGATCCAAAAATAAACCTATAGAGGCCACACAGACAATCAGATTCCTCATGGCCCAAGATCTCCAATCGTAGCTGCCTATCTAAGTACCAATGACTGCGTTCTGTCTGACCTTCCACCCTGTGCGAATCGCTGTTTAAATTGCTGGGTGCAGGGCAGTAGATCTCTTCCTTTGCAACAGAATTTTGTTTCCCCCATTACGTCCAAAGCTCTGTTGCGCCAGCGTGTGGCTTGCCGCTTGTTCAGCCGTCTTACGGTTGTCATGCCCAAGGTTCAGCCTTTTTAGTTGGAGGCTTGCTGCTCGTGTTTGTGTTTCATGGTTCCAACAGGCTTGTTCTTATGATTAGCACTACAGCCCTGGCATTCTGTTGTTAGTGGCCACTACCTCCACTAAAAAATAGATTATGTCAGAAAGCACACAATGAAAAGTTCACTATTTTTGGTAGCTAATTACTAGTAAAAAATATCCAGCTTGGTTAGGTGGAAATGGTATCATTAGATTTCTAAATTCTCATTCCATCGTCAAATTGAAACTCAACAGGTTACAAGGTGTTGAAAATTCAGCAAGTAATAACATATGGAGCCTGTTAGTGTGTATGTTGGTAGTCATGTTCATGTTAAAAGAACTTGGAAGATATTTAGATAGAGATGTAATGTAACTGCAGAGTAAAAGGTGAAGGAAAGGGAGAGAGTAGAACAAAAAAAAAAACCAAGTAAATAATCATCATCGGAATCTTATCCCAATAGGTCAATGGCAGCATTAGGAAATAATTTATGTTTTTAGTTCAGTTTTTAGTGAATCGAGTAACATCAGGAGTATCTTAGCTGAGACGAATGAATAATCGTGGGAGGTGTTTAGCGCAGAAATAATTACACATCTGTTCTATTAAAACCCCTTGACTTCTAAGGGGATTCTTAATGTGTCCTCGTTAAGTTATAGGTATTATCACATTGCAAACTGCTGAAATATATTGAACTTTTTATTTGTATCCCTTGCTGTTACCTGTATCGTTGTTCACTAGATTTACCACTCGTGGTATTTGTTCTATTTCAGGGTATCCCATTATGGATTGGGCAAATGACGCAAAACTGTCATGTAAACTCCACACAAGACTGAGACTCTGGGAGTTTACAGACCGTTATATATTTGAACCAATTGATGGTCTCGCTGACTTTTATTTGTCAGTTAGCCGAGCCAGTGGATCAATGAATTTAGTTGAAGAGTTGCCACCACGTAGCCCGTCCACGAATCCTAAAGTTCGAACTGTGTATGGTCTGATTGGAGTGCTCAAACTTGCACTTGGGTCATACTTTCTGGTGATCACCGACCGTGATTGTGTGGGATCCTACTTGGGACATGCAATTTATAAAGTGACAGGACTGAAAGTTCTTTCCTGCAATGACTCGCCTAACACTTCTTCTGAGCAGGTCTAAAAATGCTTATTTGCTCCTAGTTATATATTTTTTACCTATATTTCATTTAAACATCCAGTGAACTGTGAGCAGAAAAAAATGGAATGTGAAATTTCGGAACTCCTGGATGCTGCAGAGAGGACCATGGGCCTCTACTTCTCCTACGATATCGACTTAACACTTAAGTGAGTATCTTACTTACAAAACATTGCCTATTACACTTTACAGTCAAGTCATTTGAATTTTGAATGCAGCGAGGTTAGAATACATTATTCATGTTTGTAGTCTCTCTCTCTCTCTCTCTCCATGTTTACAGTTGCTTTATTTACGTTTGTTCTTATGTTCTCACTCAATTGGCTTTATATCTATGTCCATGATATTTCAGTTCACAGAGGCTATATGATATAGGTGACGAGTTCAAATCACGTCCTCTTTGGAAACAGGTTTGATTCTTTCTCATTTCTGGTTCTAGAGATCGCTTACATATGGAAGGCCTAATCATTTTTTCCATTGTTTCTGTAATATGTGAGGCTTTGTTGCTTATCCATTTATTCTACCTTTAGTACCAGCATGAGCCCATCTTTGCTAGTTTTTCCTGTTGCACCATCTGTTATCAGTATAAAACTATTTTTGCTCAGATGAATGAACACTATTCTTTTCAGGCAGAACCGAGATTTCTCTGGAATAGCTACTTGTTGGAACCTCTAATTGAGAACAAAGTAAGAGATTTTTTACCATTCACTTGATTTTCAGTTTTAAGGAGTTAGAACCAATATCTGCAAAGTGTTTGATTCCTGTTTTTTTCCCCATTAACAGCTGGACCAGTACTTATTGCCAGTCATTCAAGGCAGTATCCTTGTCTTATCATGGAATATACACCTTGTCAATACCAGATATAAGGGATGCTATATTTTTATTCGAAACTCGTTGAATCCTTCCTGATAATATGAGCTGCTGCAACTTAACTAAATATCAGGTTTCCAGAATATCCATGCAGAAGTTGGGTCAGAGAAGGTAGATGTGACCCTCATTGCACGTAGGTGCACGGGTAGGATAGGTGAGATTTATGAAGCATCAAAATAAGATTGTTCGCATGTTTCCTTCAATTAATGTTACTGATATACATTTTAATGTATGTAATATATTTTTGTTATAACATTTATATCCTGATTTATTGTTCTATAGAAACTCAACCCCATATGATCGAATAATACTTCATGAGATTATTATTTTTCACTGAAGGTACTCGTATGTGGAGACGAGGAGCTGATCCAGAGGGCTATGCCGCAAACTTTGTCGAATCAGAGCAGATAGTGCAATCCAAAGGGTTTACAGCATCCTATGTACAAGTAAATTTCTTCAGACATACAATATTTGTCATCATTTCCGTTATGTTAATATATGTGCTAATAGTCTTCGCTAGTTGATTCTGGGTTGTTAAAATAAATTCTTTGGCCACCTTTAAATATCTTGACAAAATTATATGATTTGTAGGTACGAGGTTCTATGCCATTCTTGTGGGAGCAGATTGTTGATTTGACATACAAACCTAGCTTCGACGTTGTTAGACAAGAGGAAGCGGTGAACTCTCTGAACTTATCCTTTGTTTTGATGACCTTGTTGATGTACACCAAATATGTCTTTCAGTGAACTTTTTTTCTGTAATGCTATCTCTTCATTCCTCCTAATGTTTCTTGGGTTTCTTTCTCTGTTCTTCAGCCACGTGTACTTGAGAGGCACTTTAGTGACTTGCAGAAGAAATATGGAGCTGTCTTGGCTGTTGATCTTGTCAACACAGTAAGTACTGTGCTCTTGGACTTCTAACTCAATGTATTGTTCTGTCCAAACTAAGAGGTATTTGGTTCAGAAAATAGCATCACATATGTGTTCTGTTCCGTTTAAGCTGTCTGTTTAATAAATCAGATTCAAATTATTCGTTTTAAGGATTGATGATTTCCCATATTATTTTACACTTGCGGGCCATTTATTTCTTTGGCATATTTTATTTTTTGACATGGAATAAATTGTCCCTTAAGCTTATGATACGTAGAGCTTTAGCAGTTTTGTATGATACATGGTGAAATGTTTACTGACGGATTTGTCTTTAGGACAGACACTTCCGTATTCTTCCCTAATGATACTGGCTTGTTAACTTTATGTTGTTTTCCATGTAATGTTCATTCTGTAGCTTTCTTAATTCCTATATGGCTATATTCAGAATGGTGGTGAAGGGCGACTACGTGAAAGATATGCAAAATCTATTGAACCTATTCTCAATGATGATTTAAGGTAATGCATTCATTTGCTGTTTGTACCCACTGTGGAGTTATCATATTGTGTTTTAGTAGCTAAGTGTGTCTCTAAGTTCGTCTCTTGCAGATACGTGCATTTTGACTTCCATCGTATTTGTGGTCATATTCATTTCGAGCGCCTTTCTCAGCTCTATGAGCAAATTGAGGATTATCTGAAGAAACACGGGTATGTTGCCGGAATATATAATATCGTGTGTTCCATGACATACTACCATTTTGTACATTGTTTGATTTTACTTTCTTCGGTTGCATATTTTTAACTTCCTTTTATGCAATCAGGCAATCTCTTAACCATTGAGAGATGCATCGATGCTCATCCCTTTAATATCGCACAAATATTATAGCATGAATCTATAGGGTCGATATATCTGCGTGCTCTTTGAGGTCTTCCAAGATTGTGCAATTTATATTCAAGGCGGGTATCACTGATGCACTACTAGTTTTGTTTTGTGTACTTTTAATCAGTTCACGGCGCTTGCTACTAAAGTGATGTAATCTGTTTGTGGCGCTTGATTCTTGGTTTTACAATATATAAAATGCTGCCATCATATACCCACAATCATGTGCTCATCTTAGCAAACAATGATTCCTTTTCTACTGCACTTCTAAGGTTTGAGTATTGGTTGTAGCCTTGGAATCACTAGTGCATATGTTGCTTTTGATTAACGGAGTTCCTGCCAGAGTAGGAAAAATGAAGCACATCTACAATTGTCTTGTATAGCTGTTCGAAATTTCTCTGTCTTAAGGAAGAAAGGGGAAAGAAAAATCTGAGGGATTATGTACATCTCTGTACTATATCTTTGCTCATGATTTGTGTTAAGAGATTCTTATATCCTTGGATGGTATTGCTGATAATGTTGTGGTAAAGGTACTTCCTATTGAATGAGAAAGGCGAGAAAATTCAGGAGCAGGATGGCACTGTCAGAGCAAATTGTATTGACTGTTTAGACCGTACCAATGTAACTCAGGTACATGGTTGCAACTTCAAAGTACATCTTTATGTCCTTAGTCCATTACTAGTGCTCTTTCATAATTTGTTCTCTTCCCTTGTCAAACTTTCAGTTCTTCACCTTTGTATCTGAACTTTTCTGATAATTTGTGCTATGCCAAAACAGAGCATGGTTGGGAGAAGAATTTTGGAAAGCCAACTTCAACGAATAGGGGTTTTCAGTGTTAACGATACAATAACCAAGTATCCAGCTTTTGATGCAAGCTACAAAGTTTGTGAGTATTATTTTTATAATTACTAACCTGGGTTCTTCTCGTCTAGTCATTTCTTGCGTTTCTATGTATGAACAATGTTGCTGAACAGAAAATTTGTTTTCCAGTGTGGGCCAATCATGGAGATGCAATAAGCATTCAGTACTCCGGAACTCCCGCATTGAAGGGAGATTTTGTTCGGTAATACCATATAGAAGGAAAATTGCATTATCCTATTTTAAGTGTACTACATTTACATTTATCGCTAATCTTAGTTCTTCCCTTTTCCAAAGACTAAAAACTACTTTCAGTTTTGCATTACAAAAGGAATGTTAGCATTTTTCACCACCTTGATTATGTTTCACGGCTGAACCACCCTTGCAGCAGAACTTCATACGAGTCTTGTTTGAGAAAAATGATACTCTTTACTTGTCCATGCTGCAAACCCTCCATCGTTGTGGGAATAGAATACCCTTTGGATAGTGTCTCTTTGTAAACGCCAATACCTATAACGGAAAAAGGCCCAAGATAAAACACTAATAGATTTTTGCGTGAGACTGGCTTCCGTTTTTTGAAACTATCCTACACTAAGGCTGTTTAATTTTTGCTCATTTTTATTTCCTATTCGGATACATGAGCTGAAACAGAGTGGTGATGATATATCATGTTCTCTATATTTTACGTTTTGTTTTCTATAAGGTACGGGAAGCGAAGTGCCCAGGGAATTTTGAATGATCTCCAGTATTCACTTGCTAGATACTACTTGAACAACTTTGCCGATGGGACAAAGCAGGTATACATCTTACTTTGTATGCATGTGAGACTCATGAGTATATGGCTTTTTCAGTACCCAAGTAACTTCACAGTTGAAACTCTTTCGATTCATCATCTTGATGGTGCCCCAAACGTCAAATCTCGATAGTACCTTGGTAACATTTAATTGCTGTTTATATGCTTGAATAGTAGGATTGTAAATCTCGATGTGGGAGCAAAACTAAAAAAGGCTGAAATTATTTGTGAGAAGTGGTAACTTACATGGTTTTAGTTGTTACTGACTATAATTGGTTTGAGTGGTGAATATTTTGCACCAGTGCTAGATGAACTGATGACATGACGTGTAGTTTGCCAGACACATGGAAAATGTATTAAGAATGAACTGATATGTTTGAAGAGGGTCCTGCTGACCAAAAGGGGCATCCATAATAATGATAATAATAATAATCTTGTTGCTGAAGTTTCCAAATTCTAACAGACATCATCCGGGACTCTGGGCGACATTTGTTGAACTTTCATCCAACAGAAAAAACGAACTAGGGTGCTGCCATGCTGGTGACTCAGTGTTTTTGTTGTTGTTGTTGTTGTTGTCTTGCATAGGATGCCATGGATCTTCTTCAAGGACGGTACATCACATCTGCTAGTCGGGACATGGCACCTCCAACCAAAGCAGGATTTCTAGAGAGTTATGCGGTGGGTACAATTTTGCTATAACTTGCTGTTACAACTCTGAACTTGTTTACTGGAGAAGTGGAAATGCCTATTCAGTATTCTAGTATTGGTCAGCTCTGGAATATTCATGCATTTACCTGATATGCGCTTGGGCTTGTGGGTGTGTTATTACTAGGCATACGTGAATGCTGACACTTGTACTCTCTTTTATATATTGTTATGTATGGGAGGCAGCTAGACTGGTTACAGAAATGGGTTTTGGATCTTTTCCCAGTAGAACAAACTTCTCACTGTGATTTCCTTTTACAGTCCGTCCGCATTGCTTTTGCACTGGTTTCCGGAGCTATTCTATTCATGATGATGTCACTAAGACAAGGTAAGATTTCTGAATCCATTAAAAGCCTGAAACAGATATATTTGGGTGTTTTTGTTAAATTATGCCAATTAGTGCTCTCTAAGATTTGCTTGCATTCTGTCAAGTGTCAACCAGCAACTTTTGATGTCTGTTTTTGGTATCTACTCACCAATGTTTACTTAAGAAAACTCTGGGGTGCAACACCGGGCGCATAAGGTTTGCCCATAAAATTTCAAAGTGGACGTATCAAAAACCAAAGTCCCAAATATCAAGGTTCTGTTCAGCAAACCTCCACTTTTCCCTTTTCTGAAGGATTAAATCGCTAAGCGCAGTTGAGTGCTAGGCGTTTTTTTGCCTCCTCAGCGCCTAACCGAGCTTAAGCGTGCACTTAGGTGCGCTTTTTATAACCTTGACAAATATACAGCTTAGCATAGTCTTGGCCCCTTTAGGCTTGTTCGTTCAGAGTGTGGCTTCTCGATGTGCTACCATGGTACATTTTGTTTGCACATCCTAAACATGAGTATGTTTAGGTTTCATTCGCAATCGGCCTAAATCTAGTCTGGACAAGTTGCTTCCAGTTATTTTCATGTTTTGGCGGATTAATAGAAGAATTGTGTTATTACTGCAAACTGTATGACCCAGCGGGTTCAACTGTGCCACCTGTAAAGAATTTTTCCTGGGGATTCTGAAATTTTTAGACATTTGATTATTATAACCATCCTTGATTTTGACTAGTGAAGAAATGCAGATCCATAATACATAAAATTCAGATTGATGCATGTGTCAACTGTGTATCAAAGTATCGGCAGCTCCAGTAGATGTATTGCATCTAATCTTATAATTATTATCAATTTCCAAGCTGTAACTCGACTCTCCTGGTTGATTGTAACAAAAATGTCACTCTTATTCATGGAAAATGCATACATATAAGTAATAACCCTACTGCGATCTCTTTGCAGCTCGCAATGATACTCGTCATTTACTGCTATCACTTCTGTGGGCTGGTCTTTGTATTGGCATCACACACATTGTCAGAAGCAATGGTCGGGTGTTCACAAACCGACCTCGTTTTCACAAGTCACGGCATTGATCAGAGCAAAGCTACCATTTTTGCGTGCCAAGTACGCTGTGTGAAGATCCAGTTGGTGCCATCTTTTCTCGCGAAGACTGTTCTATATTCTTTGTTCGTTAAAGTTCATAATCGATTGTGCACCAGTAAACGTCTGTTCCTAGCTGCCACAGATTAATTTTCAATATCCGGACATGAGCTGATGCTTACAACTTCTCTTGTTATGCTCAAGTGGCAACATGATGTTTGTCCAGAGCTTCTGCAGTTATGCAGCATTTTGTAGGCATTGGTCAGGTGACCTGGTGCAAGTGCACTTGTTTGGTCCATGTGGCAACCCTGTGTATATTGTGCAATAATCTTGCAAATGATAGTTTTGCTTGCCTTTTGCTTTTGTGAATGAAACTCTGTAAGAGATTGTGTGCAGTATAGAGTGACATCCCCGATATCTGGTTCTTCTAGGCGTACACATGAAAACCTGCAGTTTCCAATCCTCCACTTACATGTCCTCCTTTGTTGGTGAGTTACCTTCTCCGGCTGTTCCACGAGCTTTGTGTCACTGGCGGCTCCCATGCTAGCAGTGGATCCAGCTCCAAGATCAGTGCTGCCTCCAGCTTCTTCCTCGTCCAAAATTAGAGGCCAAGGGAGCTACTGCAGCTCAAGCAGAGTCTGTCACAGATGTGGATATAGACGTGCCCAGGTTCATTGTGCAGTTTAGCAGTGCCCTGGTCTGATGGTCATTTTTTCATACCTCGAGAAATCAAAGAAGCAAGCCGGTAGTCTATCTTTGTGTAAACTTTAAAGGTTTGCTATTTCCACTTTTAAATCAGAATTCGAGAACACAAAACTCAAAAACACACGAATGAAGTTCATCAACATACATTTCTCCCTGTTCATATTGCAATCATCCCTCTTTTAGCAACTAATCAAACGCTGCATACCTTAAGCTAAGCTAAAATGTCACAGCCCACACAATCGTAATAGCAGTGTCCACTACTTTCAATAGGACAACAAAACCATGCATTAAGAATGGGAAATCATATACTAGATGGCAAGCGATAAATTTCCCAAGGTTGCTCTATGCTGCTATGGTATAGGATGGTGGACTGTGGAAGAACATATGTTAGGCGTCGATTCTCTTCACCAATGTCATGGAGAACTAAAGCATGCGTGGACTGTGTTGTGATCCATGGGTGGCAATCATGCAAGACAATGCAAACGTTTTTGATGAAAACGGTTCTACGGGAGCACATTTCCTCAGAAGAAGACATGAGCTCATTCTCATCCGGGGTGTGGCGAGGCACAAACTTGGCTGAAAAGGTCCATACATGTTGAGACTTGTGAACTGCCTGTCTTGAAACCTCAAGAAATGTCTGTGGAGAGAGCTATCAGGCTTCTTTTGATGCAGACCTGGCATTGTAAGTTCGAACATGTTCAGTTCCTTCATGAGCAACAGCTATATCGTTCATAATTTTACATTATTGAGAAATATTACCTGGAGTATTAATTCAGTGTATTTCTCTCGGAGGCAAGTGTAGTAGTGTATGCCTCACCGCCTCCTTCATCCAGATGCAACCTGGGCAACATTCTGCAACTGCGTACAGGAGGAAAACCAGTGAACCAGCTTTAATCATAAACATTGCAGTCTCAGATCATAGCTGCATCGTTCAGTTAATGTATCTGAGTAAGGTTTCGCAGTAGTATTTTGCTACATACTATCACTCACATGTTTGTCAGGAAAATTGACTAGTAGGTGCCAGGGGGGAACAGTGATCCACGTTATCGGCAACACCGACTTGTCCAAATTATATATGTCCAAAACTCGAGTCAGGGTCAGTAGAAGTGATGAGAAAGTACGACCATTGTTGGAGAAGTCCTACGTCACTTCCATTTCACTAAATACATGTCAATTTTCCACAGAAACAAGCCAAACAGATATCCGGAGTAAGACCAATCATCAGATACTGAACTGTACAAAGATTGAATGCATACAAAACAATGTGTTGTTAGCGGTGTTTGTTGGCGTGCCGATAAAAAAAATGAATCAGATCATACTATGCAAAGAAAACTAGACTATGAAGTTTCTTTGCAGTCTCATGCCGCGGAAAATGGAATAATTTGTCATTTCAAGGTGCTGGAGGGAAAGCAACGAACCTCGCCCAGCATGCTTCGTATAGCAGTCCTGTTCTGGTGAATGGTGATGCTTCACGATGCTTTGAGAAGGGATGAACCCTCAACACAGCGCAAGCTGGTCTTCAACAGGATCCACTACTATATGCATATGCTCAAAAAGTTTGTCCAACATCTCGTATATCTTATTTGCCTCACGGTGAGACGTATCGTCAGCAATGAACATGTGCTTTGCACTCCGCACCTCGATCCAACTGCAAGCTTGGTCCTTCCGCAGACCCTTCCCCTTCATAAGTGTCCTGACACGGCGAGCATCATCCCACTGACCTGCCGCTGCGTAAATGTTTGACAACATGACATACCGACCACTGTTCCCAGGCTCCAACTGGAAGAGGGACTCTGCCACTTTCTCTGCAATCTCGATATTGCGGTGAACACGGCATGCACCAAGGAGTGCCCCCCACAACCCAGTTGTAGCTGGACCGATCCTGGACGACAAGCCCTTGATGAACTCGCTTGCTTCTTCCAGCTTACGGTTCCGACCAAGAGCATCTATGAAGGAGGCATAGTGTTCAGCCCTTGGTTCAACACCATGGTACTGCATCGATTCAAGAATCCGACGGCCATCGGAGACTAGACCGGCATGACTGCAAGCCGTTAGAACAGCAAGAAAAGTGACGTGGGTCGGCTGCACTTGACCTTCAAGCATCCTCTTGAACACAGCAAGCGACTGCTTCCCCTGGCCATTGTGCGAGAACCCTGTCACCATGGAGTTCCAGGAGATGAAGTCCCTCTCAGGCATACATTCAAACACTATCGTGGCTGTCGCCATGTCACCACACTTGGAGTACATGTCAATGAGGGCATTGTGGATGAAAATATTGAAAGGATCTGAACCGATGCAGTGGCGCATGATGAAGCCATGCACTTCCTTCCCTCGCGTAACAAGCCCAAGCTTGGCACATGCACCCAGAGACGACACCAGAGCAAAGGGTGTTGGTGCCATCCCTGAGCCAGCATCTGCTCAAAAAGTTGCAGAGCAGCCTCCTCTTCCCCATTCTGCTCGTGCCCGGAGATGAGCGATGTCCATGCAATCGCATCCTGCTCCGGCATCATGTCAAATACCTGCACCGCCTCATCGAGACTCTTCGCGCGGCAGTACCCTGCGATCATCGATGTCCAAGAGACCGTGTCGCGGATGCTCATCTGGTTGAACAGCATCCTGGCGTCCTCCATCCTCCCAGCCTTGCTGTAGGCGTCCACCATTGCATTGGCCATAATGACCGTCACCTCCAACCCCGACACAACCACGACGCCGTGCAACTCTTGGAGCGGCCTCACAGCTCCCATCCCAGCGCACGCGCTAGCGACACTGACAGCCGCAAAACGGTCGAGGGTCACCTCCGGCCCCAGACACCTGTCCCTGGCCAACCGGGCGAACACACGGAGCGCCTCCCGCTGCCGGCCGTGCCGCGCGAGGGCCGAGATGACGGTGTTGTAGGAGACGGCATTGCGGGAGGAGGCGGGCATGGCGTCGAGCAGGTGGAGGGCGTCGGGGAGGGTGGCGGGGTCGCGGGAGAGCGCGGCGAGGAGGTTGTTGTAGGAATGCGCGTTCCTGTGCGGGAGGTCCTCGAAGGCCGCGCGGGAGGCGGCCGGCGAGGGGAGCGTGGCGTAGAGCTCGACGAGGCGGTTGGAGAGGAGGGTGTGGTGGGTGAGCGCCGTCTTGAAGAGGAGCGCGTGCGCGGCGCGGCCGAGGCGGCGGACGTCGCCCACGGAGATGGCGCGCTCGAGGAGGGGGAGCACCGTCGCGACGTCTACGCCGGCGAGGGCGGTGGTGGGTGTAGGAGCGCGGAGGCATGGCGGCGGGTGGACGGCGAGCGGCGGCGGGAGACGGCGCATGCCAGAAGCATTGAGCAGCGGCAACTGTCGGGCCGGCCCATGCCCTACCCATGTTGCCCAATTCCTGAAATTTCACAAATTTAACCCTTTCGGCAAAGTTTAACGAAAAATAACCCTTTTTCAAAATTATTTCCAAATCTAACCCTTTTTTGTAGCGCCCAACGGCGGGGAGCTACACTCTCATGTGTAGCGCCGGCCGGCGTGGAGCTACACGTCTGCCAGCGTGGCATTCTGGGGCCCGCATGCCTTATGTGTAGCGCCGTGGTAGATGGAGCTACACATCAGGGTGTAGCGCCCTATCCGATGGAGCTACACTTTTAGGATTTTCATAGCCGAGAGTCAGAGAGGATGCTGGCAACAAAAACTCAAAAATTCGCCAAGTCAATGTGTAGCTCCGCATGCCGGGGTGCTATACTTCATATTGTAGCTCCACGTCGTGTGGCGCTATACCCCTGAGAACTGATAAGTCGTTGGGACGCGGGGTAGCTGCATTCGTACCCGACTCACTTCTATCTTCCTCTCCCTCCTCCTACTCAACCCCCTCACAAATCGCTCAAGTTTGGTCCGATTTGGTCTCCCCTGTGTGGAGAGAGGTAATCTCTCACATCTTCTTTCAGACCGTCGTCATCCAAGACCGATGCGTAGCATCGGTTATAAGGGATGTCATGGTACATGTCCTTATGCCTAAAATTTGTCAGAGAGACTTGCGCCGTGCATGCGTGCGTGCGGCCAGCGGTCGATAGCCTGTTTGCATGCAGGCTGCTCCTGCTCCGAGCATGTAAATTTTCTGGAGACAGAGAGCGTAGGTCATTTAATCCATCGCCATGGATGAGCTCGATTGCTCAACCTCCGAGGTCGAGGATGAAGGGCACGAGGCAGACAGACATATGCTTAACCTCTGCATTCAGCAGCTGCTTGAACGAATGAAAGAGCTAGATTGCCTAGCTAGGGAAAATTAGATGACTTTTAAGGTACCATTTACTACTCATCACAGAGTAGTAGTATGAAGTCAACGAACTTTTCACTGACTAATGCGCAAAATGTTCTTGTCTCGAGAGGTTTTCCAAATAATAAGAGTAATCGAAACTAATTGGGTTTTCCAAATGATTGATCACTGATTAGATCCTTTATAATTGATCGTTGTGATGCCGTGTGCACCATCATCATTAAATAGGCTTAGCACATTCGTATTTTCTACTTATAATCTCTCGTTCATTCGGAAATCTCTTCTTCAGATCAATCGGTTGTGCTCCGATCACAAACTATTTTCGGCTGTGACTGCGATGCTAATTAGCTGGGAGATTACCTCTCTCCACGCAGGGGAGCCAAAATTCTGGAGCCAAATCGGACCAAACTTAAGTGATTTGTGAGGGGGGTGAGTAGGAGGAGGGAGAGGAAGAGAGAAGTGAGTCGGGTACGAATGAATGGCCTGGGCGCCCAGCCACCCCGCGTCCTAACGACTTATCAGTTCTCAGGGGTATAGCGCCACACGACGTGGAGCTACAATATGAAGTATAGCACCCCGTCATGCGGAGCTACACATTGACTTGGCGAATTTTTGAGTTTTTGTTGCCAGCATCCTCTCTGACTTTCGGCTATCAAAATCATAAAAGTGTAGCTCCATCGGATAGGGCGCTACACCCTGATGTGTAGCTTCATCTACCACGGCGCTACACATAAGGGATGCGGGCCCAGAATGCCACGCTGGCAGACGTGTAGCTCCACGCCGGCCGGCGCTACACATGAGAGTGTAGCTCCCCGCCGTTGGGCGCTACAAAAAAGGGTTAGATTTGGAAATAGTTTTGAAAAAGGGTTATTTTTCGTTAAACTTTGCCAAAATGGTTAAATTTGTGAAATTTCACGCCCAATTCAGTCATTCTTGGGCCACGGATTGTCCAGGCTCGCGTGGCCCACTATCGGCTTCTCATACTTTCGTCCCATTGATCGAAAAAACAATCTTTGGATTTTGGAGGCAAATAGTGCTATAGCAACAGCTCCACTAAAAAAGCACCGTAGTAGCATTCCAATTTCGTCACCTCCAGAATCACCATCCAGCTCAATCCGTCATCATCTGTGATTGCTCAAGAAACAAAAATATCATTTCCACTGCACGATGCGCCCCCTTGGCACTCCATAAATAAAATCTCTACAATAACTAAACTCTCTAGGATTCTTGCCTTCTCCTTACTTCACATGTCCACATCAAGCTGGACCCCACTTAAATATTATTTAGTTAAATACTAATCTATACACTACACCATGGTGGACCATGGATTCCATCTATAGTTCACAACTACACAAAAAATATGTTGAATACCTACACATGTTTTGTATATATTTGCTAAATTTTCAGTGAAAAACTGGTATTCTCAGCTACGTAAAAAAATAAAATTGCGACTGTGAAAAATAAAAATAGCTATATTTCCTCTTAAAATTCCCTATTTTTCCAAATATTAACCTCTCTAAGATTCTTGTCCTCTTCTTGCTTCACATGTCCACATCAAGATATCATTTAGTTAAATACTAAGATTTAGACTACACCATGGTGTACCATTGACCCCATCTATAGTTCACAACTAAAAAAAATATGTTGGATACATACATAAGTTTTTTTATATTTGTTAAATCTTCGGTGAAAAACTGGTATTCCTAGCTACACAAAAAAAGAAAATTGTGACTAAAAAGGAAAAGTAGCTATATTTCCGCTTAAAAATTTTCCTTTTTGTGTAGCCCAAAATACAAAATGCTTACAAAACTTGAAGCAAACATACAATACATACACGTAGTTGTATACCTTATTAGCCAAATATTGAAACCTAATCATGTCGTTTCAATTTTTGTAACGAAAGAAAATGTGGTGAGCTCAAAGCTATATGCACTTTAGGTCAACTCTCTCCCTTATCCTTTCTTTGCCGCCAGCGTCCACCATAGTGTCGCGCCGATTAAGCCACACAACATCATTTCTCTCCCTCCGCTTCCCTCTATCCGTATTCTACAAAAAACATCCGTTCCGCTGCAAATTTTGCGCATCTCTATACACGGCTCTGGCTCCATTAGCCTCTTGGAATACGGGGCACCTCCATCTCCGATGTCGCATCTCAAGTCCATTGTTAACTTGCAAGTCATGTGCGCTCTGCGTCGATGCATATTTTTGTGGCCACCCAACGCCAGTGAGGTGAAAAACTTACCACATCTCTCGCAGTAGTTGCACGTGAATACCTCCAAAACTTTACAATATGGGCGTAGAGGTAGTCTCCTTTTCACATCTGAAATAAAAAATACCTCCAAAACTCAAGCTGGAAGTTTGGAAATATGTCTAAATAGTCCCAGCTTGGGGATCCAAACATCTGAAATAAAAAATACCTCCAAAACTCCATAGAGGTAGTCTCTTTTTCACAAAAGCTCAATGGAAACTCTTTTCATATTATAAAGTTGTTTCCAGCTTTAAAGTTTGATGGTAATTTAGTTTCCAACTTGTATGTGTTTCATATTATAATTGGCTACTGTGAATCAAGGCCGAGTGAGTAGTTTCTTAGCCAAATTTATGTTTGAGCTACTGCCATGCATGCTATGTTAAGATTCCGTGGTACACAAAGTGTCACTCTTCTTTGTTATAATACAAATATTGCCTACTCAATGATAATTGATAAACATATAGATGCATGACATACCCATTAACCTGACCAATAGAGGAAGAACCCTGAGCTTTGTTTTGGTTATAGAGAGCTGAACCTGGGTAGGCAATTAGGCATCCTGCACATAAGCTGACGAGGTGTGGACTCGGCAAATCCCTGGGTTGTGTACCCCGGGTTGATTGAAGGGGAGAGAGATGAGCGCTGGTGATCACGACGGCTGACAAGCAAGGCGTTTACCCAGGTTCAGGCTCCCGGAGGATAACACCCTACTTCCTGCTTGTCTGGTATTGAATGGCGAGTTGTGGCTACAATGGCGAGATGGCAATCTCGCTAGGGTTTGTGGTGGCGGCTATGAGCGTACCCTAGACGAAGGACCCTCCTAGCCTTTATATGGTAGGCTAGGTCTCAGGTGAACGGTGCCGATGGCGCTTACAAGCATGGCTGGGGTCACGTGACCTAACGTCGACTATCTTGGGCCGCACGTCGTCCTCCTTGGGCCTTCCTTGGGCCCTCGTCATAAGGCTGATAGGCTTGGCGTGACCCAGGTATCCCCACCGTGGGGTAGTCAAAGAGTGACCCCACGACAGGAGCCCCCGAGTGCTTAGTCGAATCGTAGAGTCGGGTAAAGGACTCCTTCCTCCTGGGCACGCCATCGGGTTCCTGAAAGGAACAAGTAAAATTAGTCGACTCCGGCCGTTCAGGGCTTATGGAGGATTCCTTAGTCGAACCGTCGACTGTTGGGTAAAACACTGTGCGTACAGCCTTAGTCGGTGATTTTTCGACTGCTAATGTTCTGAGTCACTCAGGAGCGCGAACAGCGCTCCCAATGGGAGTAGCCCCCGAGATTAAGCTGAATTGCTTGCAATTGAGGTTAAACTCAATTTTTCTTCAGTCGAAAAGCCCGCTCCCGATGGGAGTAAAGAAGGGACTCGACCTGTTGGAGTCGCGACTGGCTTTGCGTGACTTACTGTGTATTCGGCCGGTTTGGCTTACTGCACAAGTTGGTTCAGCTCTTGGAGCTTACTGAATCTTCTTGCACTCGAATGAACTGTTCGAGTTCTCAATCAGCCCGTTGGCTTACTTCCTACGCCTTCGCGGCTGACGTCAGCGCTGACGTTTTTGGCGCACTCTGTGCCCGATGGGACGTGGCAGTGCGGTCCCACTGTTAGTATTGACTAGAGACAGCGGTTGCCGCTTTGTACTGACCGTTGGGCGCGAAAATTTCGCGGTTTGATGATGACGCCTTGATTCCCGTGCGTAGTGGGCGGCGTGGCCGGCGACGGTTGCTATCTCCGCGCGACACGTGGACGGCCAGATGATGTTGTGAAGTGCGGTTTCGCTGAGGATGGCCTGGATTAACTGGCCACGCGGTATATACTTTTCACCGCGGCGGCGAACAGTTCATTCCATCCCCATTCTGCCCTCGTCTCCGCTGCTCTCTCTCCGCCATTGTTGCGCTTTTCTGCCAGTTTCTTTCCTCCGCCCTCCATGAGCAAGGCCGCGATGAAGAGGGGGAAGTCTGTTGCTGGCGCCGTCGCCGCCGCCGAGGCGAGCGTGATGAAGAAGCCCGACGGCGACTGGGTCAAATCGTCGGTGAAGAAGGCCGACCTCGAGGCCCTCCGTGCGCAGGGGCTGCTGCCGCCGGCAGATCAGGCGACGGTGCGCGCTCCCGGGAAAGAGGTATTCCCCGCTCCTCGCGAGGGGGAACGCGTGTGCTTCGTGGATTTCCTTCCGCGGGGTTTCGGGTTCCCCCTCCACGATTTCGTCCGTGGTCTCTTGTACGCTTATGGGATTCAGATCCACGATCTGACTCCCAATAGCGTCTTGAGCATCGCGAGCTATTTCGTGCTCTGCGAGTGCTTCCTGGGAATCGCACCCAACTGGCTGCTGTGGAAGTCGCTATTCCTCGTGAGGAGGAACGTGGGGAAGAGCAAGCAGGTGTATCCAGTCGGCGGCTTCGGCATCCAGGTGCGTGGCGACACCTCCTACTTTCAGATGAAGAAGTCCGACTCCGTCCAGGGCTGGCGGAAGAAGTGGTTCTACATCAGGTGCGACCAGAAGGGCTTCCCGACTTCGCGGCTGATCGCGAGTTGCGGAAGACGAACGCGTGGGCGCACCCGCTGTCGAAGGAGGACAGGGAGGCGACTCAGCCCTTGCTGACGCTTCTTCGTGGCCTTCTGAAAAGTCTCGGGCGCGAGACAGGTGGAATTCACCTCATCGCCACCTTCTTCAGGCTTCGGGTGCAGCCGCTCCGCACTCGCGTCCACCCGATGTGGGCGCGTGAGGATGTTGGCGATGAGCTCGATGATGACGCAGTCGAGTCGAAGGTGAGGAGCATCACTAGTCTCCGAGCCGCTGACCCGTGCAATGTCAAGTGCCCAGTCGAGCCGTATGGGCCTAATAATCCTGTGCCTGAGGTGAGCTTCGTTTGCTTTGTTTGTCTTGTATCTTCTGTCGAATCTTTTTGCCTGACTCGAATGCTTCATTTGCTGACAGGGTCGTTCGAGCTATGTCAGTCTTCCTCCGTTGATGGAGAATGGACCTCATGAAGAGGCAGAGTTCCCTGAGGACGAGGTTGATGACGATGAAGTTCCCTCCGCCACCTCTCCGAGTGAAGAGTTGGAGGAGGATGATGAAGATGAGGAGCCGCTGCGGAAGCGGCAGAGGCGAAAGAGTGGCGACTCTGGTTCTGCTTCGTCGCCCGTGAAGGAGGCGGGTGTGAACGAGGAAGAGACTAGCGAGTCGTCTTCGGGCGCTAGGCACACGAGTGACCTGGCTGAGCCTTTGGTCGTGCCTCCCCTCGGCTCTGCACCGCCGACTGAGTTTGCGAGGATGGCCTCCGTATCCCTGGGAAGTGAAGATGATGTAGATGTCGCCAGGTTAGTCGCGTAACCATTGCCTCGTTTTTGTCGAGTGTGTTTTTGCACTTGCGAGTCCTTGAATTGTTATCTTGTCACAGCGACCGTACTGGCGCTGCTGTTTCTTCCCCTCGTGAGATGGAGCACACTTCTGCTCCCATGATCGAGCAGACTGCGAAGACGACCGGAGAAGAGGCTCTGGCGGGTGACGCTTTGGCCTTGAAGGCTTCGACCTCCTCCGTGCCAGAGAAAGCTGCTGATGCGACTCCGGTTGACGCTGGGCTGCTTGAGCATGTAAGTGTCCTTCGACTCGTTCTGCAAAATCTGTATCGGGTGCGCGAACAGCGCTCCCGATGGGAGTAGCCCCCGAAGATGTGCGTGACTAGAATAGTCGGGCGCAGATTGATGTCTTGTGTTTCCTGCAGCCATTTTATCGCCAGCAGATGGAGGGAGCCGCAGCCTTCGTTCGCATGGAGCAGGAGAGGGATCAGCTCCGCACTGCTCTGGAGCAAGCGAATAGTGAGTGTGAACCCTTGTGTTCGAGGGGTGCTTCGACTGCCTTTATTGCTAACTTTGCTCCGTTGATCCGTAGGCGAAAAGGAGAGCATGAAGAAGCGGGTCGCGGAGCTGGAGAAGTTGCTGGGTGAAGCCCAAGAGCGTGAACAAGCTCGGGATGATCTGGAGAAGACCCAGGTCGACCGCTTGCTCGCACTCGCAGATGTTGTTGGAAGTAAGTATTTCAGCTCAGTGCCTACTTTGTCTTTTGTCGACTTCGGATGTCTTACGGGTGTGGATTTCTGTTGATCAGAGACTTGCGGAGGTGCTCCTCCAGAAGGGTCCTCCAGCGAGAATGTCGACTTGGCGAGGCTGTTGGCTTCATGGACCGCGTCTGCGCGTATGCTTCGGCGGCGCTGCAGAAGTCGACAGGCGCCTTGGCGACTGTGCACCAGAGCATCTTCCCCAGCAAGCCACCGCCAGTTGCTGTTGACGCGCTTGCGGCTCCGTTCGAAGGCAATGCGACCACCTTGGCGGACTACACGCGTGCGCAGACGGTACGCGGCTCCGAGCTCACTTTCCAGCTACTTCTTGGTCACCAAGTCGTAGGTGATTTTGAGAAGGTTGTCAGCGACTTCCCTCGGAAGCCTGATGGCAGGACCGCGTCCCTTAGCGGTGTGAAGGCACAGGCGAGTCAGCTGGCTGCAAAGTTGGTCGCCACCTTCGAGAAGAGGATTGCCAAGGCTGCAGAGTTGGCTGCTAGGAAGAGCCGTTCCCAGTCGGAGTCTGTGATGTAGACTCCGTTCTTTTAGGATTCTTCTGCTTTTGGTTCTTGGTCTGTAATGAACTATATAGTTTGCGGGTCTTCTGGCCGCGAACATGCTGTGTTGAAATGTGAATTTGTGCCTTCGAGTCTTCTTTCATATCTAAGCTTGAATGAATGTGTTCTTTTCCTTGCTTGACGCTGTCGAACTTGGCAGTCTGAGATGGGCGAAGCTCCTGGGGTCGCTGGAACGACTGGTGCGGGCGACGAGGAGGACACCTCTTCGGCTGCACCCACTCGTCGTCGTCGAGCTCCTCCAGCTCCTGCGCGAAGCGTGAATGATCAACGAGTGATCACCTTCATGAGGAACAAGGTTGTTGAGCTCGAGTCGAAGTTGAAGAGCGCGGAGTTGGAGTTGGAGCGCTTGAGGTCGCGGCCCGTTGCGCCGTTCTCCCAGCGAGAGGAGTTTCTGCTAGGCGAGATAGACTTGATCAGTCGGCAGCTGCAAGGTTGGTTTTCTAGCACTGTGCTTCGACTTCTTTATCCTTTTACTGTTCTTAGCTTGGGTCTTGATGCAGATGTGAATTCTGACTGGAAGGCCGAGCAAAGTCGAGTAGACGAGCGGGTGGAGAAAGAAGCCGCCGGTGACTCACCCGAAGCGCGTCATTTTGGTCAAATAAATCCAGAGGCAGCGTACTGGCTCGAATGTTGGATCGCACCTGGCGGGCTGCTGTGCTCTTGGAAGGTTGTAGAAAAACCCTCTGGCAGATCAACAGGGTGTACTTTCCGCACAACGAGCAGCCTAATGGACTGGCTGCGCTGCTGGAGAGGTTCCGTGAAGGCAGTGCGTTGAAGGAAGTCGTGCACACTCAACTTGTTGCCGGGGCAAACGTGGCGCTGGCGTACGTTCGAATGCACCGGCCTAATCTTCCACTGTACAAGGTGCTTGACGGCTTGCCTGGAGAGGGTGACTACGCCGATACTCTTGCGGCTGCGCGTCAGATGATTCAGCAGGTCCAGAGCTTTAGTGAGCACCTTGTAGGGCCACTCGATGCGCCAAAGGGCGAGCCTGTAGAATAAGAGTAGTAGACTGCTGTTGTATAGCGTTAGCTTGTAAAAGCAATTTTTCCAAGTGGAAATATGAGTGTATGTATGCCGAGGTGGGGGTAGCCCCCGAGTGAGTAAATTGTATCTTGTAGACTTCTGTAAACCTGTATGGCGCAGCCCCCGAGCGGATCGAGTGCGGCCTAGGATTTTGAATTAGACATGTGCGGCGCAGCCCCCGAGTGCTTCGAGTGCGGCCGAGGTGTGTCGAGTCAGACCTGTGCGGCGCAGCCCCCGAGTGCGTCGGGTGCGGCCTAGGATTTTGACTTGGACCTGTACGGCGCAGCCCCCGAGTGCTCGGGTGCGGCCTAGGTTTGACTTAGACCTGTGCGGCGCAGCCCCCGAGTGCTTCGGGTGCGGCCTAGGTTTTCGAGTTAGACCTGTATGGCGCAGCCCCCGAGTGCGTCGGGTGGCGCCTAGGTTTTCGAGTTGGACCTGTATGGCGCAGCCCCCGAGTGCGTCGGGTGGCGGCCTAGGTTTGACTTGACCTGTATGGCGCAGCCCCCGAGTGCTTCGGGTGCGGCCTAGGTTTGACTTAGACCTGTGCGGCGCAGCCCCCGAGTGCTTCGGGTGGCGGCCTAGGATTTTCGAGTTGACCTGTATGGCGCAGCCCCCGAGTGCGTCGGGTGCGGCCTAGGTTTGACTTAGACCTGTGCGGCGCAGCCCCCGAGTGCTTCGGGTGGCGGCCAAGGATTTTCGAGTTGACCTGTATGGCGCAGCCCCCGAGTGCTTCGGGTGCGGCCTAGGTTTGACTTAGACCTGTGCGGCGCAGCCCCCGAGTGCTTCGGGTGGCGGCCTAGGATTTCGACTTGACCTGTATGGCGCAGCCCCCGAGTGCGTCGGGTGACGGCCTAGGTTTATGTTGCTTTTTGACTAAAAAAGTAAAGGGGAGAGCTTGTTCCACAAATCACTTCATTGATTTTTGCGAGCAGGCCGCCTCATTAAAACCCTTCCAGTCCCCTCAGGTACCCTGGTAAGGGAAAGAGTGCGTCTGGAACCTGCCGCCTCTTGACATAGTACACTTTGTTACAAGGGGGAGTCGATTAGGCGTAGAAGCGGCGCAGTTGCGCAACGTTCCACGGGTTGTGCAGACTGTCCCCGTCTTCGAGTCCTTCAGGCGGTAAGCTCCGCCGCCGATTGCCTCTGTCACGATGTATGGACCCTCCCACGGGGAGGCGAGTTTGTGCACCTTCTTCTGTTTGAGGCGGAGGACAAGGTCGCCAGGGACGAACGCTCTGGGCCGCAGTCGCCGCCCGTGGTAGTTGCGTAAGTCTTGCTGATACACGGCTGTGCGGGTAAGGGCGATGTCGCGTGCTTCGTCCAGGGTATCCATGTCGTCCTCGAGTGCTTCTTCTGCGTCGGACTCGTCGTAGCCACCACTCGGGGCGCGTCGAACTTGATGTCGCAGGCATGATTGCTTCTGCGCCGTAGACCATGAAGAATGGCGTGTACTGAGTGGATCTGTTTGGCGTAGTGCGCAGACTCCACAGCACAGATGGCAGCTCTTCAACCCAGGCGCCTGCAGCGCGCCTCAATGGTACTCGCAGGCGCTTCTTGATGCCCTTGCAGACTAAGCCATTGGCCTTTTCGACTGTCCGTTGGACTGCGGGTGCGAGACAGATGCGTAGTTGAGCTTGATGCCTTGCTCGGAGCAGAAGTCCTTGAACTCTTCGGCTGTGAAGTTCGTGCCGTTGTCGGTGATGATGCTGTGTGGCACTCCAAACCTGAAGATGATCGACCTGATGAAGTTAACTGCCGAGGAGGCAGTCGAACTTGTAATAGGCACAGCTTCGATCCACTTCGTGAACTTGTCGACTGCCACCAAGAGATGCGTGTGTCCTCCCGGCGAGGACTTCTTGAGTGGACCCACCATGTCGAGCCCCCATTGAGCGAAGGGCCAGGCGAGTGGAATGGTCTTTAGTGCTGATGCTGGTGCGTGCGGCTTGTTGGCGAACTCCTGGCAGCCGAGACATTTCCTCACGAGTTCTTCTGCGTCTTGCATTGCGGTGGGCCAGTAGAACCGGCTCGTAAGGCTTTGGCCACTAAGGCTCGACTGCTGGCGTGGTGCCCGCAGATGCCAGCGTGGATCTCGAGTAAGATGGCTTGACCGTCGACTGGGTCGATGCACCTTTGGAGGACTCCCGAGATGCTTCGCTTGTAGAGCTCCCCTTGATGACGGTGAAGCCCTTGGAGCGGCGGATGACGCGCTTGGCTTCGACTGGGTTTGTTGGCACCCTCTGCTGCAGTATGTAAGCCAGGTATGGGCTCGTCCATGTGGGCTCGATCAGCATTACCTCCATAGGCTCCTTCTCCGTGCTGGGCGGGTCGGCGGTGCTCGTTGTCGATGTAGAGGATCCTGGCGCGGGCCGGAGCTTGACGGAGCGTTGCGTGATGCACTCGAGGAAGACTCCGGGTGGCACCGGCGCTTTGTTTGAGCCCAGGTTGGCGAGGGTGTCGGCTTCCTCGTTGCTCTCGCGGCCGACGTGCCGCAGCTCGCAGCCGTCGAAGGTACCTTCCAGCTGGTTGTACAGGTCCCTGTAGGCGATCATGTTGTCGGCGATGGCGTCACATTGCTTCATGGTTTGTTGCACGACGAGGTAGGAGTCTCCGTAGATCATGAGGTGAGTGGCGCCGCAGTTCTTGGCCATCCGCATGCCGTGGATCAGGGCCTCGTACTCTGCCTCGTTGTTGGAGGGCGTTGGGAAGTTCATCTGCAGCACGTACCTCAGCTTGTCGCCTTTAGGTGAGATGAGGACGACTCCCGCCCCTGCTGATCTGAACTTCTTGGAGCCGTCGAAGTACATTGTCCATGCGTTGGACAGGTCGGGTACGTCTGGTAGCTGGGCTCTATCCACTCGGTGGTGAACTCTGGAAGCACCTGGGCCTTGATTGACTTCGGGTGCGCGTACTTCAGCCCCCAGGGCCCTAGCTCAACAACCCACTTGGCGACTCGTCCGTCGCGGCTTGGTTGGTGAGGATGTCGGAGAGCCCGGAGGAGCTTACTACCGTGATGGAGTGCTCGGAGAAGTAGTGGACGACCTTCCTTGATGTCATGAAGACTCCGTATGCTAGCTTCTGGTAGTGCGGGTACCGCTGCTTGGACAAGGTTAGCACCTCACTGAGGTAGTAGACGGGTCGCTGAACAGGGTAACTGTGTCCTTCTTCTTCTCGTTCGACTACGAGTACCGTGCTGACCACCCTGTTCGTGGCTGACACGTAGAGGTATAGCGGCTCGTTCTCCAGTGGCGCCACCAGTACTGGGGAAGTCGTGAGTGTTTTCTTGAGTTGGTCGAACGCGACTTGCGCTTCTTCTGTCCACTCGAACTTGTCTGTCTTTTTCATCAGTTGGTAGAAAGGCAGGGCCTTTTCTCCCAACTTACTTATGAACCGGCTGAGAGCTGCGACTCGGCCGGCTAGGCGTTGCACCTCATGAAGCTTGGTCGGTGCTGGCATTGCGAGTATGTTTTGCACCTTCTCGGGTTGGCTTCGATTCCTCTTGCAGAGACGAGGTACCCGAGCAGTTCTCCGGCTGGCACGCCGAAGACACACTTGTCCGGGTTCAGCTTGATCTGATACTCGTTGAGGGCGGCGAAGACCTTGCGGAGGTCGGCGATGAGAGTGTCCTCCGTTCGAGTGGTGACGACTATGTCGTCGACGTAGACTTGGACGATCTCTCCGATTAGCCCCTTTAGGCAGGCTTGCATTGTGCGCTGGTACGTGGCTCCAGCGTTCTTCAACCCGAAGGGCATCGTCTGGTAGCAGAAGACGCCATGGGGTGTGATGAATGCAGTCTTCTCTTCATCGTCGACGTTCATCCTGATCTGCTGGTACCCTGAGTAGGCGTCCAGGAAGGATAGGCGTGCGCAGCCTGCAGTCGAGTCGATGATCTGGTCTATCCGCGGGAGCGGGAAATGGTCCTTGGGGCAGCATTTGTTGAGGGCGGTGAAGTCGACGCACATGCGGAGTTTCTTCGTCTTCTTCTTCTCCACCAGGACTGGGTTCGCTACCCAGTCCGAGTCCTTGATCTCTCGGATGAATTTAGCGTGGAGCAGTCGATCGATCTCCTTGCTTATTTCGTCTCGTTTGGGTCCTGAGAAGCGTCGCATGGTCTGCTTGACGGGTTTGGCGTCCTTGTGGACGCGTAAAGAGTGCTCGGCGAGGTTCCTGGGTATGCCTGGCATGTCAGAAGGTTGCCAGGCGAAGATCTCCCAGTTCTCACGTAGAAACTCGACGAGCGCGCTTTCCTATGCGATAGGCAGCTCGACGACACTTTGACTGTCTTGTTTGCGTCCGTCGGGTGGACCTGATGAGTTGTCGTGTCGTCAGTCGTGTTGAAGGCGGCGTCCTTGGCTTGCTTCTTGCGTGGCGGGAAGATGGTTTTGTCGTTGTCGACTGCCATCGCCTCGAAGTGCTCTTCCATTCCGAAGAACTCGGAGATCTTGCTGAACTCGCGGTCGCAGCTGTTGGAGCGGTCGAAGTCGCCGTGCACCGTGATGACGCCCTTGGGCCCAGGCATCTTGAGCATGAGGTAGGCGTAGTGAGGTACCGCCATGAATCTGGCAAAGGTTGGGCGCCCGAGTATCGCGTGGTACTGCGACTTCCAGTCGACTACCTCGAAGTCGATCGACTCCCTCTTGAAGTTTTCGGGTGTGCCGAAGATGACGTCGAGTGTGATCGTTCCCATGGGCGTGACTGCTTGCCCTGGTACTATGCCATGGAAGGTGGTCTCTGATGCCGCCAAGTTTGTCGTTGGCCTGTTTATCCTTCTGAGGGTGTCGGCAAAGATGATGTTGATGCCGCTGCCTCCGTCCATGAACACCTTTTTCAGGGTGTAATCTCCGATCAGAGCTTCGACTACCAGAGCGGCGTGCCCGGGTCGTGGTACTGCAGGCGGGTGATCTGCTCTGGAGAACGTGATTGGTGTCTCTGACCCTCTCAGGTAGTCGGGTACTGCAGGTGGACAGGTGATGGCCTGGAAAACTTGGCGAGTGATGATCTTCTGGGTCCTGTTTGAGGGGCGCCCCTTCTGTATCATGTTGAGTTGTCCGCGTGCCGCTGGATATGCGTCTGGACCACCGGTGGGGCATCTTGCTGCGGCTGCTGCTGCTGCTGCAGAAAGGCTCCCGCCGCCTGTGCTGGATTAGCGACTGCGGGTGCGGGTGCTGCCTGGATGGCCAGCTGCGCGTGGCTGCGCTGCGGGTGCTGGAGTGACTATCTTCTGCATGGCTTCGTATATTTGCGTGCCTTTCGACAGTCCTTCAACAGGTGGTTGGATCCCCACTTGCCCGTTTCCGGGTTCCTGAACATGTGGTGCCTGCAGGGTTGTTCCAGCTCTTCCGCTGGGCTCAGTGTGCGTTTCTGCCACTCGCGTTTATGGCCTCCGTCGCTGCGGTAGCTGCTGCCGCCGCTTCGGTTGTATTGCCCCTGGCTGTATTGGCGACTCTGGTCACCGCCGCTTCGACTGTACTTGTACATGGCTGTATTGGCGACTGCTGTCGCGCGCTTCATCCTCACGGGGGGTTTGGAATCCCGCCGCTACTAACTCGATTGAGTCGTTGCCGTTGTAACGCGGCTTCTTCTTGTGGCGTCCTTCTCGCCAGTTGCTTGGTCCGGCTTCGTCCTTCGGGGAGTAGCGTGAACTATCGCGGACCGAGTCCTCTCCGTCTGCCCACTGGTTGGCTATCTTCATGACCTCGATCATGTTCTTCGGCCGGAGCCTACCAAACTCCTCGCGGAGGTCGCGGCGGGAGACGCCGTGCATGAAGGCATCCATCACTCGGTCCTCCGAGGCGGTCTCCATGGTGTTGCGGAGCAGGGTCCAACGCTGGATGTACGACCGGAGCGGCTCGTCTCGTCCTTGCTTGCATGCTTGTAGCTCGACGAAAGTCGTCGGTCTCGAGTACGTCCCCAGGAAGCTCTTAACGAAGGCCTCCGCGAACTCGTCCCACGTCCTGAAGGCGTTCTTGGGTTGAGTGTTTAGCCACCCGCGTGCAGAGCCCGTGAGCATCAGCTGGATGTACTGCATGGCCGTAGTCGAAGTACCGCCCTGGCAGCTGCAGGCTATGAGGTAGTCTTCTAGCCAGAGTCTCGGGTCCTGCTTCCCGTCGTACTTGACTGCTTCTGCCGTGAGCTTGAAGCCCTTGGGCATTCTTGTGTCGCGGATGTTGAAGCTGAAGCATGCGGCGCCGCACGGCTCGTAGTCGCCGTCATTGCGGTCGTCAGATTGGGCGTGCTGACCGCCGTGGGTGCGGCTGCGGTCCACCGTCCTCTGTGTGATGACGTTGCGGAGGTCTTCGCCTGGCTGCGGTTGTCGCAGTTGTCTTGCGCCGGGCCTGCGAGTGCTGCGGGCTCGCGGTCGCGGTGGCCTCGATCTTCTCGCACCTTTTCTGTCGGCGCCTTGTTCATCAGAGCTTCTTCGACTGCCTTGATAGACATGATCTGCTGCTTGTGGAGGAGAGCGCGCGAGTCGCCCTCGGGCGGCTGCGTCAGCCGCAGGTATGTTTCGACTGCCATGAGCGGCTCCGGGCGTTTTGGGGACGGGTATCCCGTCTGCGTCTTCGCTCATGTATGATGATTCGAGGTTGCGGGTGACTTAGCGCGGTCGGCCTCCGTCATCAGGGGCACGCGTGCTCTGTGGCGCCTTGCTCCTTGTGAGACCTCTGTTGAGGCAGTGAACGAGTAAGCGGCCCTCCTGGCGCTCGACGCGTCAGCCTCCTCCTTGCGTCGGAGTAGCTCGGCCTTCTCTGCGCGGAGTCGTTCGCCTTCCTTCCGTAGCAGGTACTGGACCGCCATAAGGTCCTCCCGGGGTGCGTCTGGTGGGGGGTACGTGCCGTCCTCGACGTGCTTCAGGGCTCTGATTGCTATCTCTCGGGTGATGGTGAGCCGCGTCACCTGGTCCGGCATGACCACCTCCAGTGGGTATGCGGGTTCGTCGCCGTTGCCCTGCGTCGGGCCGATCATGAAGACTTGCGCGGGGTATGTCTGGGGAGTGGGCCGGGTGCTGCCGCTGCTGCTTCCTTCGTCCGAGCCGTGCTCGGAGCCGAAAATGGACGCAACGTGGTGGGTACCACAGTCGCTGCCAAGGCTCCTTCCCTGGAGTCGCGATCTCCGCCGCTGACGCGAGGAGTGATGCCGCGTCGACGCGGGCGCGATTGGCTTGTTGACGATCTTGTAAGTCGACGGAGACGCGAGTGGCGCGGGTAGAACGACGCGACCTCCGTCGCGCGCGAAGGTTGGTCGACGTAGTCGAAGTTGACGTAGATCTTGGCCTTGCCAGCGACGCGATCGAGGTAGTCGAAGTAGACTCGATCCGCGCGGTGGTCGACGAGGTGGTCGATGTAGTCGTAGCCGATGCGATCTCCGTGACAGCCGGAGACGCTGATGGCGCGGCCGTGTTGGGCGCGATCTCTGCCGCAGCGGAGGCGGTCGGGTAGTCGAGGCGGATGCGATCTTCTCAGCAGTCGAAGATGCTGTCGCCGCAGTCGCAGCAGATGCGATCTCCGCAGCAGGTGGGGGCGTGGTTGGGGCAGTCGCGGCAGATGCGGGTGCTACCACCGCGCGCGGTGCGATCGCCGTGGATCTGAGTACTCCACAGCTGTCTACGAAGTAGTGCATGGTACCGAAGGTGAGGCACATACCTACGTGCAGATCGGCGTACACCGAGCGGTGGGCCGGCGGGTGGAAGGTGTACTCGAAGGAGCCGAAGCAGATTGGCTCCTTGGTGATGCAGACGTCGGTCTTCAAAGTCGATGGAGCCGGTGCGACCATGGTTCCAGCGCTCGTTCTTTCCCACAGACGGCGCCAATTGACGAGGTGTGGACTCGGCAAATCCCTGGGTTGTGTACCCCGGGTTGATTGAAGGGGAGAGAGATGAGCGCTGGTGATCACGACGGCTGACAAGCAAGGCGTTTACCCAGGTTCAGGCTCCCGGAGGATAACACCCTACTTCCTGCTTGTCTGGTATTGAATGGCGAGTTGTGGCTACAATGGCGAGATGGCAATCTCGCTAGGGTTTGTGGTGGCGGCTATGAGCGTACCCTAGACGAAGGACCCTCCTAGCCTTTATATGGTAGGCTAGGTCTCAGGTGAACGGTGCCGATGGCGCTTACAAGCATGGCTGGGGTCACGTGACCTAACGTCGACTATCTTGGGCCGCACGTCGTCCTCCTTGGGCCTTCCTTGGGCCCTCGTCATAAGGCTGATAGGCTTGGCGTGACCCAGGTATCCCCACCGTGGGGTAGTCGAAGAGTGACCCCACGACATAAGCAAAGAATACCACCTGAGGAGAATGGTGGTCTTATGGCTAAGAGAGTAGAATGAATTATCTTGGAGTTCTGTAACTTGGGAAAATTCAATCTACATACTGGGAGATTCATGGAAGGGAAGGTACAATTGGGTATACAAGCACCAAACAATAGGTTGTCAAATGTGACATTATGGTTGTTGACTTGATTATTCTTAGAAATGGGACACGGTAGTAAATTATTGCATTTGGGACGATTTCATTTTTTCGATTGTTTGATTTATTAATTTGTTTATGTCTCATTTTAACAGTTGCTCCGTAAAAGTTATTGTCTCTTGTGGTAAAGAACTTTGAGACATGTACATCATTTTTTGCCAGTGTACAAACGAGCGCGGCAAGGCGCGCTAATTCCTTCTAGTATGAACCAAGGGCAAGCTATTTGCACACGCAGTCCATGTGTCCTGATCTATTTGTATCGAGATAAAGGCTATTGAGACTACGACTCGTTTTGGCATCGCACTTGCTTAAAGAAAAAAAATACTATCTCCGATTTACGATAAATGTCACAGTTTTAAAACAATCTCAGTTCAAAAGTACGACACTTATATTTGGACCGGAGAGAGTAGTTACTCCCTCCGATCGGTATTAGCCGAGCTAGGCTAGATTTTGTACTAATGCAGCGTGTTTCCGCGACAACCAAATCCGCCGGAGGTAGTACTTGTTTCTCTCGCATATATACTATCAATTGTACTGATTGGGGTAGCCCATAATTTCTTTTGACTTGAAAAGGGCAACTCAATACCGGAAGGGTGCGGATGCTAACCGGAAGGTGGATTATTTACGCATAGATGCGTTGGATAGCAAGTCTATGTACTTTGTTGTAATGCCCAATTAAATCTCATAATAATCATCTTGTCATATATTGCATTGTCATGCGCTCATTATTTGTCAATTGCCCAGCTGTAATTTTTTTACCCAACATGTTAGTTATCTTTTATGGAGAGACACCACTAGTGAACTGTAGACCCCAGTCTATTTCCTCATACTGATAAAACCACCAACTGCAATCATTTGTTCTCTGTTATTTTCTGCACTCATTACTGTTTTCCACACAATACGTTTAATCCTTTGTTTTCAGCAAGCCGGAGAGATTGACAACCTCTCTGTTTCGTTGGGGAAAAGTAGTTTGCTTGTGCTGTTTGCAGGTTCCACGTCAGTTGCGCCGCTGACAACCTTCTGATGAAACTCCGTGTCCTCCTGGTTTGATAAACCTTGGTCATATTTTAAGGAAAAACTGCTGCTGCACTACATCATACCTTCCTCTTGGGGTCTCCCAACGAACGTGTGTTGTCACGGTCAACAAGCAGATCTTCTGGTGCTGTTGCTGGGAAGTAATAAAACACTCTACCGTTAACACGCCATCAGATGGTTGACCGACTCATTGCGGAGCGGGGCTCTAGTTGTTTCTCAAGGTTGTGGGGGCTTCGCCCCGTGGGGTTATGTTGTTGCATGATTTTCGCCCAGTTTCTTCCGATAATAAACCGAACACCTTTTTTTTAATAAATGGATAAGGCAAAACTTTTGCCTTTGGTTTTAAAATAAAAATAAAAAAATAAAGCGGGCCGAAATTCTGTTTCGACAAGTTGGACGTTTTTTTTTTTTTTTGCGAATCCGAAACCGAACGTTGAAATAGTTGGACTACATCCAGAAAAGCGTTTGTCATTGTTGGTGCCGTCGGTGCAACCGTGCGAGTGCAGCCGTTGATGCGCCGGCAAGGTCGCGGCCCCGTGGTGCGCACGACGGGACAACAAGTACGACGGGGCTCCCTAGAAGAGATGACGTACCAGCGCACTCGAAAACAAGGATGCGTTTGCCCAAGTGGGCGCACACCAATTTTTTTGCCAAAAAGAATCCGACGTCCCGGTCACCTCCACCTACGCCCCCCTTTTCTCCCTTCCCACCTCGCCTCAACTGCCCACCAAACCACAACACAACACGGCGCCACCGCGACTGCGACAACACTGCCCCTGACTCGCACCATGGCGCTCGCCACCTCCCACCACCGCCTCGTGACCACCGCCGCCGCTGCATCCGCCCCTCGCACACCGCGGGGTTCCCTCCGCTTCGGCGCCCTCCGAACTCCTCCCCCGAGGTGAGCGATCTGAGCCGCCCTCGGCGCGCTGGTTTTCTGATTCTGAACCCGATCCTGCAATCCAAGTTCGTCCTAGTTCTACTCTACCGTGCCGGCATACGCTTGTCTGCCTTATTTGTTGTTGGATTCGATCGAGTCTAGGATGACAGGGTGGTGATCGGGTGGCGATTCTAATTGAGACTCTTGAGTGCTCCTGCCACCCGCCCAGTTTGGGAGCATCAGTCGACTGATCCCGTTCTGTCGCTCCAGTTCCACTCCTCTACACGGTTGACTAATCCTAGTACATATAGATTTGTTGCCACAAGTTAAGATGAACTTGGGTGTGTGGTTCAGCGTTTCGGTTTCCCGAGCTCGTCACTTGCTCTTTAGATTGGTACCTTTAGATTAGCTCAGGGAATTCCCAGGGGAGGAATAGTTAGTGCTGCCGTTGACTTTAGGATATGCCCCGTCGGGTATGCACGTGTAGTCTCAAGGCCTTCCTAGATGAGTATGCATTCTACCTGACAGAACCGCGAATCTGCGATTGTCCTGTATCTTTGAAATTAGATTACACATGATTGTGATATGGTCTAATATTCTTTTAAGGGTTACTGAAGCATACTTTCAGTATTCGTGTTCAGTTGTCAAGGTATTTCACAAATTTGCATTCGTTTGCACCGTATTCCATGCATGGATGTTGAACTACGAGATGTCAATTTTTTTTGAAAATTGTAGTAGGACGTTGTTAGGAGCAGTAGAATGAAGGTAATTAAAACATAATTGTATGCATAGAGACTGAAGCTTTCATCCGAATTGTATCAACATAAAGTTGAAACTCATTTAGATTTCTGTCTTATAAGATGTACACAAATAAATGACAGGTGAGGACCGATTTATCTGCACAACGAATTTCTGATTGCTCTTGTCCTTTTTCCGCTCAAAAGGCTATATCTTCGTTTTGAGATACTATGTGCTAAGCACAGTTGTGTTCGTATCATATTTGTACTAGAAGAAGCGCCAACAAAGCGTGAAAATGTGCAGCACCACCAGCGGTGGGATGGGGACGACCATAAACAAAAGAGACCAAACAAAAACCTAATTTAAGACTAGAGCTAAGCCTACGTCTGAAACAGAGGACCTGGTGCATCCAAAGGTCAGGAATACAGCTACAGCTTCCTTAGTCAGTTGGCTCCTGCCAATTCCACCAGGTACTTGCAGTCCGGGTGTGCACCATAAAAACCACATGAATTCCACCTGTGTTAAGATATGAACCTACATAATCATAATTGACTGATTATGTTTGGGTGAATTTTTGTGCTTATAACGAGGAGACCTGTAAAGGGTAGCGGATTTAGTCTACCGAGCGCCAGTTTTCAATAAAGTCATGACACAATCAGCATTCTGAGTTTCTGTTCCCTTAGTTATTTGTCTGTATTGGCTGCGCTGCCAATGTCCACTGCTGTATATCAGTATCCTAAATTGTTCTATGTACTAATCTTGTATCAACCTTGCTGTCTTTATAGGATTTGTTGCCTATCTGTCAACTCAGCTAATGTGTTGGGAGCTTCTTCAACGGTATGTCTCTGAAATCACGACAACTTTGTGGAACTTATGGACTGTAGCTCTGCAGACTCTTAAAAAATGTGCCTAAGACTCGTGATCCTGAGCAAGGAAAACTGTAATTACAAGTTTACAACTCAATTTACATTTATGTTAAAAAAAGGCTCAGTCTACCTATTAGGTCTCACTGTAGAATATTCTTCTGATGGCCGCTGCAAATAAAATATAGTCCTTAGACCTCAGGTGTCAAAAATAGTACTCTTTACCAAGAGTTGCTTCATATTTCTGTAGTTCATTGTATGGATAGAGACTGCTAATAATTTGGTATACTCAAATGATTAGCTTTTCTCTAGAAATGGTTTTATGTCTTGCCCATTCTGTTCTATTTTAATGCTGACGTTCTAATATTTGAACACACATTGAAGTGATCTTTTCTATTGTGCATTTTTGCAAAAAAAAAATGCTTATTGCAGACAGCTGATGATGCAGTTCCACAGCCAGTTGTATTGATAGACCAAGACTCAGACCGTGATGCAACCATTGTGCAGCTGAGTTTTGGAGACCGTTTGGGGGCACTACTTGATACGGTATGCATTTCTTATGTCGGGTATGCCTTTTACTTGGGCTGCCTTTCTTAAGATATTCTTTTATGATTTATAAGTTGTAGATTTCGTGTATCTGTACATTATTGTGTCGTGGTGTTCACTGTTTGCAGATGAAGGCACTCAAGGACCTGGGCCTTGATGTGACGAAAGGAACTGTGGCAACTGACTCATCTGTCACACAAACAAAGTTCCACATCATGCGATTGTGGGTGCATGCAACTTTCTGTTTGCTGCATTTTCTTATCTAGCGTTTAGTTGTTTGTTTTGCACTTGGAGAAGTAAAGAGGGTATTTGTATGCATGATGCAGCACTTTTTTATTGCCACGCTTCGTGCAACTGTGCAATGTCCACATATTACTTAATTATATTTGAATTTAGCGGAATTGTGATCTATTCTCCGTACTTAGCATTGAACACACACATTACAGATGCATTCATCGAAGTACTGTTTCACTAGTTTTGACTTTCCAGCCACACTAGTTTTTCAAAATATTTCTTAAAAATTGCACCCTGTAATTATCATGCTAAGATAGTGGCGGTGGATTGGTCATGTTCTGACATTACTTTTCTGTCTTCATCTTCTGTCGTCCAGGGGGCGTAAGGTTGAGGAC
This sequence comes from Poa pratensis, assembly GCA_947311845.1. NCBI lineage: Eukaryota > Viridiplantae > Streptophyta > Magnoliopsida > Poales > Poaceae > Poa > Poa pratensis. The sequence continues at coordinate 39,475,701 of CAMZMU010000097.1, read as the reverse complement.
CCTGACATGTTAGAAACAATACGGCTGACCATCATTAACAACCTTCTGCAGTATCATCCTGTATGTTTCAGAATTCAAGTTGTATAGTTGTGTTTTGGATTTCGGGTGTTGGTAGTCCTAGACCTGTTATCATTTTGCCGAATTTAAGTATCGAATTAACACATAGTTTTGAAATATTTGTGTAGGAATCAAGCGAGAAGCTTGCTATGGGTGAATTTTTTGGAATAAAAGCCCCGTGAAGAAGGTGAGTTCAGTGGATGTTCTCATCCTGTTAGTTGAGCGCATATGCTGATCCTCGCTTTTGTTAGGCATACTCTCGTTTTAGGATGTTTTTTTTTCGACAATTTTTCCTCAGTGTTAACACACTGGATATTACAATACAGTAAGGTATCCAAGTATTGTGCTGTTAATTTTTTGTTCCTATATCTTCAGCAATTAATCAATTTTTTGTTCTTTATGCCAGGTTGATGTTGAGGTTGCAACACATGTCATTGTTGAAGATGATGGGCCGAAAAGAAGGTTTGGTCCTTAATTCATGATAGCTTCTAATGATTGTATGCCACTTGTTTAGCATGATTTCAGCACCTATGATGACCACTTAGTTATCATGCATATTTGGCATAAGATGACAGCCGACATATGCTAGGTATCCACATGCATGGTGTGTGCCACACCTGCACATTTCGCGAACTAAGTAGTTATTATACATATTTGACAATTGGCATACACTGATATCACATATATGCTGCACTACAGTTTCTACGCATGGTTGTATGTGTACAATAGCACTATTCCTATGCATCTGACAAACTAAATCTCTAGCTATCGTCTCCTAGTGCTGCCAAATTAAGCTTCACTTATCGTTACCTGGTATCTCAGTGGAGGGTTTTGCATGGGCACTGACACATTTCCTATAATGTTAAGGCCTAATAAGCTCTTCGGGTATTTGAATTTTTGAATCCCCGACTTAATTTCCTGTCAAAACAATCACCGACATAATAAGCATGGGCATTTGGCTATTAGCAAGGCATTTGTCTCTTGAGTTTGGGCCGGGCTGCAGAAATTCTTTGTTGTGTTGAAGGCTTCAGATACTTCCACTGTAAACATGTCCAGATTGGTCAGGTTCAGGCATGATCGTGCATCTCTCGTAGGTCTTAAAAAAACCGGGCTGGTTCAGCATATAAATCTCAGGCACTTCAACCAAAAGACAGGCTAGGCACGTATCAGACTGCTGGACTTGGTTTTGTTTGGTCAATTGTCCACGCTGACCAAACTTGTTGACTCACCTTGGTTCATAGTTGATCATGTTAAGCACTACTCTGAATATTAGAAGAAAAATATATCCATCCTTTGCAAAGAATCACATCTAATAGAAGCTTTCATTATCTGTTTCTCCTTTTTCTTCTTATGATGTACATTATCTACTTTCCTCACTAGTGTTAGTTGAACATGTGCAGCATGCTCTACATAGAGACAGCTGATCGGCCTGGCTTACTCTTGGAAGTAATCAAGATCATTGCTGATGTAAACATTGATGTCGAATCATGTGAGATTGACACTGAGGTATGCCAGTTTCTGTCTTTTTTTGTTATGGTGGTCACCCAGCTCTGTGAAGGCCCTTGCTTAGTTCATGCCTGATGTCTTATTCAGGGCTTGGTTGCCAAGGACAAGTTTCATGTGAGTTACAGAGGCGCAAAACTGAACAGCTCATTATCTCAGGTATTCCCACGCAAGATCAGCATATTTACTTGCATTTGGCATCTCAGGAATATTGCACTCATATCATATCTCTTGGCAATTCCTTTTTACAGGTGTTGGTTAATTGTTTGCGCTTTTACCTCCGAAGGCCGGACACAGATGAAGACAGCTATTGATTGCTGTGTGGTGCATGGGCTCCAAGCCACAGACTACGAACTCCAGCAGTCCGGCTCGTTTCGACTTTCGAGTTCCCGTCTTTGAAGCCCTTGCTCTGAAATTTATGTCTGTAAGCAATCAAAATGTGGCACAATATGTTCCCAAAGTGCATTAAAACTGGGCCTTGTGATGCAGTTCGATGTTTTGTTGTCGAACCTCTGGCCCTGGGAGTTATGCCATTGGTTTCCTACCCTAGAGGAATCACATTGGAAAGCATTCAAGTGTTGGGTGTGGTCTGTACGTACTTCATACTCCCTAGTACAGTATAATTCATGTGCATGTAAAAAACCGGGTTTACGTGCGTGAAGATCAGGTCTTGCTTAATGTCAGATGGTGGCAGAAACGGGTATAATTGGCCAAACGTGGCAACTTTGTCCACCATAATCAGCACTCTTAATTCTTCATTCCAAATATTATCTATGTACGAACGGTAGGAGTGGAGTTTGTGATACCACTACGTGCTACCACCCAAAAAAGTTGGTACACAACTAGTGTTAGTGTAGACACATCATTACAGGGTATAAACGTAGTCGACGGTGTCGTAGATACAATAATTGGCGCTCTTGGAGACTTGGCGTGAAAGGCGCACGCCCTAAACCGCACCTAGCTGCTACGGCACAACGCTACACAAGAGCAGGGCACGCCAGGGCGCACCGGCCGGATCTGCACTCGTGCGATGAGCGATCGAGCGGAACGATCTGTACATAGATAATATTTGGCAACTTTGGCCAAACGGGTATAATTGGCCAAACGTGGCCGATACACGCCCAAGCACCAACTGCGAGTATGGTTTAGACTTTAGACCGAGTTTTTTTTTTAAAGAAACACTGAGTGCAATCTAAGACCTTCCAAGAGAAAGACGAGTATTCTGGCGCAAGCAATACATTACAAGATGTGGATGCTCGATCTAAAACCTTTACCTCCCCATGTGAACATCACTTCATTCAATTCGCCAACACCGACTGCAACTGTTCAATCTGCATGAGGGGGTCGAGGATGGCACCATCTGGAATCTTCAATCTGACGATCGGTACTCTGCAAAGTCGGCTAACCACACTCATTTCGCCGGATCCGTCTCGTCGACCCCACATGCTCCCTTGTTAGAAGTCCAGGCACCCCCCCCCCCCCCCCCCCCCCCAAAGTGCAACATCTGACTGGCCCTTCAAACCGACTTCGGACGACATACCGTATTGCACTAGAGGATGGCCTCACTAGCCGATGTGCCAACTATGCAAATCACGCACACCAGAAACGTTAACTCACATCATGTTTGATTGTCGATACATGAAAAAAATCTGGACCTGAGTTGCTCTTTTGCTTGGAAATACCTAGATATCCGCTTCCATTGGGAACTCAAATGATGTAGTGTAGAATCCTTTGCACGACACACATGTTTTCCTTCTAAGAGACTTCAATGATTGGTTTGCTGGCAAATTTGGAAGGAAGGGAACATCAGGGTTTTCAACAACTTCTCATCCTTACCCTTGATGGTGATTGTGAAGATTAAATACAAAGTTCGTGCATGTACTTGTCACAACGGGAGCAAGGAATTCCGCTCATCTTATGTCCTAGAGTTAGAGGGCATCTATCCTTTTCTATTTTGTGATGTGACCTTTTTCTCCTCGGCTTCGGCCCCTCTATGTTTACTCTTAATCAATGAAAATATAGAGCTCATTCCCGTTTAAAAAAATGTTATTTTGTGGCGATCCAAGGTACATATCGTTACCAACCTAGGTCACGCCTACTATATATCTCTTGTAAGCCGCTGGTTGGGATAAATCGAATAGTTGTAAATCATATGCGAAAGTTTGTTGGAACTCAACTAAGTGACTCTTCAACGGTTGTATCTGTCTTGCCACTACACTTTGTGGACGAATGGAGGCCTTCCTCTGCCATGGGTGTCGCCTGAAGATCATCTTAAATTTTTCTGGTGTTGAATTTCAGCTCGACAACACGAAAGCGATGAGAAGCATCCAATTGTGTTCGTTGTATTCTATTGGTTTCCTTTCAGTAAATGTTTTGGAGAGCTACAATTATTACTTTTCCTTGACTCCAGCATCTTCGGAGTACCCATCTCTTTGTACGAATACATATAATATTTTTTGTAGAAATTCACAGGTTTCATACATCAGCCAAGATGCATCTCTAGAATTTTTTCGTTCAAAATTTAGAAATTTTACTATAGGTTTGATTTTTGAGCCGGTGCTAGCATATAAATTTGCCTCATATAATCCCACTTCCGGAAGAGCCCATAGGAAATCAAAATTTTACGAGCGCACCCTCCTAAAACTCGTATGCAATCGAGAGAGCCACGCAGCCATCTTCCGGACCGCATCGAACTCCTCCTTTCTGCCCGCCGCCGCCGCCGCAGCCATTCATGGCGGGGCGCCGCCGGGGAGGATTCGAACATTAACCCATGCTATTCTCCACCTCTCCCTGCAAATCCCAAGCCCCTGCAGCCGCCGCCGCCGCCATCGTAGCAGCTATCTCCAGCCGCCGCTTCCTCTCCTCCTCGTCACCGGCGCTTATTCCTCCGCCGCATCACGACGACAACCCATTCTCCCCACTCCTCGCTTCCAATCCCCCTCCGCCAGATCCGCTCCGCCAGGTTCTTGCCACGGGCGACGTCCACGCCGCGCTCCGCGGCCTCCCGGTCCTCGCGCACCAGCTATTCCGGTGGGCGGAGGGCACCCCGCACGGCTTCCCCCGCTCCGCGTCCGCATTCGCTGCCGTCCTTCTCCCGCTCGCCCACGAATACGCCGCCTTACCCGTCTCCCGCCGCGCCGTCCACGTCGGCCTGCTCGTCCCCCTCCTCTCTCTCCTCCTCACGTATCCCCGCTCCAGTTCCTCCCGTCACGCCCTAAACCTGCTCTTACGCATGTCCACCAAGTTCTTGCCCGAATGCGACCCCACGCCCACCACCTGTTCGACACAATGCCTTTCGGTCTTCCAAGAGATGGCCCGTCATGGCGTCGCCCCTTATGTCGCGGCCTGCAACCTCGTGCTCCATGTGCTATGTGAAGCGGCCAGGTGGGATGACATGCATGCTGTGTATCTAGATATGCTGCAGCTTGGGGTTGAGCCAGACATTGTCACATACAATATATTGCTCAATTCTTTCTGCAAGTCGGGGAGGGTCGATCAGGCTGTCATCCTGCTCAGGGATATGGAGTCCCGTCCTTCTGGGTGCTTGCCGGATGATATCACATACAATGTGGTGATCAGTGGGTTGGCCAGGATTGGTGAGCTGGACAGGGCGGCTCAGCTGGTTGACAGAGTGCGCTTGTCCAGGAAAGCGTCAGCGTTCACATATAATCCACTTATCACTGCGTTGTTAGCAAGGGGTTTTGTTGAAAAGGCTGAAGCTTTGAAGCGGGAGATGGAGAATGATGGCATTGCGCCCACGGTGGTGACATACAATGCATTGATCGATGGGCTGTTTAAAAGAGGGAATTTAGAGGCGGCACAGGCCAAATTTGTTGAAATGAGGGCAATGGGGTTGCTGCCAGATTTGACTACTTACAATACCTTAATAAATGGACATTGTAAGGCAGGGAATTTGCGGCAGGCACTTTCATTGCTTGGTGATTTGAGGCGTGCAGGGCTAGCTCCAACAGTTTTCACATGTAATACCCTTATAGATGGTTATTGTAGATTAGGAGATTTGGAGGGGGCTATGAGATTCAAGGAGAAGATGACAGAAGAGGGCTGCCTGTCCGATGTTTGTACATATAGTATTCTTATGAACGGGTCATTGAAGGTCAGGAACCTTGCTATGGTAAGGGAGTTCTTTGATGAAATGCTGGGCAAAGGCTTACGACCAGATTGCATTGCCTACAACACGAGGATTTTAGCAGAGCTGACTCTAGGTGCTATTTCTGGCGCTTTTCAGTTGAAGGAGGAGATGGCGCTGAGAGGAATTCCTTCTAATACAGTTACATATAATATTCTTATTGATGGACTGTGCAAGACTGGTAGCCTGAAAGATGCCTGTGTTTGTGGATGAAGATGGTCAGTGATGGTTTACAGCTTGATTGTGTCACATACACTTGCTTGATTCATGCACATTGTGAGAGGGGGCGCCTAACGGAAGCAAAAAATATTCTTTGGCATGGTTGCAAGTGGTTTGACACCCTCGACTGTGACCTATACTGTTTTAATCCACACATACTGTAGGAAGGGAAATCTTTATTCAGCATATGGTTGGTTCCGGAAGATGCTGGAGGAAGGAGTCGAACCTAATGAAGTAACATATAATGTGCTGATGCATGCATTATGCCGGATGGGGAGAACTGAATTGGCCTATCAACATTTTCATGAGATGCTGGAGAGAGGATTGGTGCCAAACAAGTGCACATACACTTTGTTGATATATGGGAACTGTAAAGATGGTAATTGGGTGGAGGCTATAAGGTTGTACTGTGAAATGCATCAGAAAGGTATTCATCCAGACCATTACACACACAATGCCTTGTTTGAGGGATTTGGTGAAGACCACATGCACAATGCAATTCAGTACATGGAGAATGTTGTTTTGGGTGTGTAGGCCGGTCCTCAAGAAAGGATCACCTTGGCCTTGCTTGGCGGAGAACTCTGTAAGAATGTTTGCCTATATGCATATTCTCTTCATCAGTTGTTGTTTATTTAACTGTGGTCATATTTTCCAGCATATTTTGATTTTTGTTTTCAATCAGCAGATGACAGATGGAACTTGGGGCGACATTCTCTGGATAAAGGAGCTATGTGCTTTCCAGACAGATTGACAAACAGGTCCTTCTCTTGCTGTGTGAACTTCCTCACAATTTCCCCTTGGTCATATGCTTATGATCATGGAGCTATACCATTTGCCCCATTGGTTTTTCTTTCGATATGGCATAATGGAAATCTTTTGACCATGCATCCCAAATACCTACTATCTCAAAGTGAATGGCTATGGACCTGTTGGGTGACCGAGCTTCAACAATAACATATAGGCTTTCTCTTGGTAAGTAACTACCAAGAATTTTGTAAAATGAATAATCCTTGTACCACAGATTCACAGGCAATTTTGCCATAGGCATCTGGCACAACACATTGACTTGTCAAATATGTAACACTGTTCCCATTCTTTGGATCATTTTAATGGATATTTTCTTTATCTCAATGATAAGTATGGTGGGTGGAGGGGAACTTTGTTTCATATCTCGACTGTTGGTTGCCAAAACATGTCTACTTATATGAGATTAAAGTACAGTTGGAAGGCCCTTCTGTTGGTCAAACCAACCATTTGTTCTTCTCTGTACTGCTGTTGGATTGCTGAGTTGCTAGCCAGGAGGGGCTGCCGAATCACGGAATTGTATCTTGCTTATTACACCGTGAACCATTGATCACCTTCTGAGTGGTTGAAGCACATTCATGCTGCCCTGGAGAGGTCTACAAGCCTGCACCCCAAGGTTAGGATGGTCGGTCCCTGGTGGATTGAGAAACAGGGGGAAATTCGACTCCTTTGTCCTGCTGATAACCTGGATAGGAAGAAAAGGACAATATGCCAAAGCCTGGTCGGTTAAGCAGCTAATGAGGACAGTCAAGGACTAATACACCGGTTGGTGTGAGGCTGGCTATAGGGAACCTAAAAACGTTGTTAAATGGGGAAGTTCCCTCCCTTAACTATACGTTGGTAGAGTGGAACGTGGCACCCTGCGGAAGCTGCGCCTCGAATGCAGGTGGGCGAGCTCACGGCCGTGTGCTTCTAACCAACCCGCCACTGCTTATAGGGAACCTGGAAGGCTGCTTATTCACGGTGGTCGGGGAAATTCTTTATTCGAACAACTTCCTAGCTAGGCATGATTCTGTACAATCTACCTTTTATTCTTGTACCCTTTCTTTCTGTGTCTTGCTTCAATCCAAATCTGGTGGTTTTTTGCTAGGTTAGGGTGCAAAGTTGTAAGTGTTGTTCCGCTGTCCTAATGTAACTGCATGCAGGCCTACTGCATGTTCCATAAAAAAGAGAGATTGGATTTGTAGCACAAATCGGTTTCCTGCCTGTAGTTTGTCTTTCGGTGACTCTTTGAATGGTCAAACTTCATCAAACTTCTGCTCCTGGAAACATTCCACATGATCGGAATGATAACTGTGTCCATAACCATGTGATCATCCATGTTGATTAGTAAGTTGATCCGGTCTTGAAACTCGGATATCTGATCCATGTGTCTGTGTTTTTTTCCCTCCTGTTTAGTTTCTTCAGAAGTAATTCGTGAAAATTTTAAATTCACCATGAGGTACTTTTCAGTTGATTACTCTGATGGGACCAAATTCGTGTTTTGATACACAAAGATATTATCAAACCGATGCATATGTGAATTTTAGTGTTGAGCACCTCTCCGTTTATGAAGGTTAGTCTCCCAGTCCTGTATCTTCTGGGTTGTGAACTACTGTATAGTCATTTCGAGGAATGGAAATTATATTATGGTTGCATATTTCCATATTAACTACTGATACCATATGAACAGATGCTTCTCTTAGGTCGGTTCTTTTTCGTTTTTATTTGATCTATGTTACATTACATTTTATGTGTTTAAATCGTTTTGAACAATTAATAGTTCATCTGTTAAAGTAAATGAGAGAAGATTATGGAAATAAAATTGCATAATTATTCATTGTTAGAAGGGACTTACACATTTAACAGCATACATGTGCGGATGTGCCTCATGGCAACCTAGGCTAGTCGAACTCATGGGCCTACAAACTACACTCAACATTGCTTATAGATTATGCATGATATTATACAGCTAATTTGGCATATCAAAATTCAAAATTCTATGCTATATGTTCATGTTGACTAGTGGGTCACCTAATAAAGGTGAAAAGGGTATCTCAGTGTATGCAAGTGACTTGATGAATCCAGAATCATGGAGCATTTAACATTCATATGACTATATGAGCATTTAATACTTCCTTTATCTTCACTGTGAAATCACTAGTAGTGCGTATAATTAGATCCACTCAAATTTCTAATCCACCTGGATCAGTTTGCTTTAATCTTGCTTTGCTTGTTATTTTTTTTGGAAAAACCAAAAGTTTTGCCTCAGTGCATTGATGGAACAAGAGAGTTTCTAATACAAGGTGGATTAAACCTCTGAAATGGAAAGCATAGCCCTACGGCCCTACCACACTCACAGAATGCCCTTGGATTTTATCGTGGTTTGGTCTTCCAAGCCTGGCTTGACGCCCTGAATATGCATGTGTTGCACCATGTTCACTACTTTACTAGGATGCTGACTGGACAGTTTTTTGCCACCATGCAATTGAATCATCACCTGCAGTTCTGGGATGTATCTGGTAGGTCGTATCCAGGATAAGAGCTCATACCAGTTTTGGCGAGCGAACGATCAGTCCACAAACAGCCAACGGGTGATGCTAAGGCCCGACCGCATAGCATGCAGGCCGGTGCATGTGACACTCCCTCCATTGATTTTTGGTTAGTATCATTTCAGAAATGCATCTCTGCGCCTTAATTAAATCATTTGTTCAAAATACCATGAATATGCTTATTTGTGCTTCCTAACAAAAGCAATTAAGTTTTGAACACTCAAATGATGTGTACTCTGTTGTCAATATGGTTCCTGTCATTTGACTTATCATAATACATAATGATCTGTTTCCTTTAACTTCTTTATGGGGATTATATTTTTTTGTTGACTTTGGATGAATGTATATAATACGACCCCTGCCACTTGTTGAGTTGTTTTGTGGCATATGGTACATGATTTTTGTAGCCTAGTGCATAGTAATGGAACTTTAGGTGTGCACATCGAAATATTATGAACTAATTTTCTTAGTTGGATCAGGAATGTCAATTTTATCTCAAAATTTAGGAATTGAGGTAGTAATTTAATTTTCCAGCGTGTTCCTTTGATAATCTATTTTTAATTTGTTTCAAAATCGTGAATTGAGAGGGCAGGCCTTGGTGCAGTGGTGAGGTCCTCCCCACTTGTGCCAAGAGGTCCTGGGTTCGAACCAGCCTCCCTGCACTGCACTTTGCAGGGGTAAGACTAGGTTCCTATAATCCCTCCCCAGACCCCACCTTGTGTGGGAGCTTCTATGCACTGGGTCTGTCCTTTTTTTTTCAGAATCGTGAATTGGTGCAGTCGTCCATGTGCTCTTCAATGTTTTTGTGCCCTGATCGACGCAGAAACGGCGTCCGTGAGGTTTATAGCACTACTAGTCTTGTAACATGCAGATACTTTATAGGTGTTGTTTGTTAGAATTATGTTTGTTAGAAGTATTCGTTGGTTTACTTATCTCAATTATTTTCTGTTGTTTGTAGATAATTCATCATCGACTTGACAGTTGACACATGTATGCTTACCTGTTGCATAAGCTTTGCGAGCATATGAAGTATGAATTCCATGAAATTTGTCTGTTGCATGACTCCAAACATGATTTTACCATTTAGCAAATGAAGCGTTTGCATGTAGATACTTTAGGCAGTTACTTTGGTACTCTAGCCCAAAATGTAAGGCACACTTGATTTTGCATGGTCCTTAATGCACGGCTTTGAACACTAATATATAGTACCAAAGTATATGGATTGGGCTTGTACAAATGATATCATTGTATTTGTATTGCAAAACAATTTTATTTCGTATATATTTATACCAACTTTGTGGACATATAGATGAAAATCATAGTCAAAGTTGTGCTATATTGACCAGAAAAAGTAGAGCACACCACATTTTGGGACTCAGGGAGTATTTTATTAACATGGTGAACAAAGTAAAAGGTTAGAAACTATGTCTTGATGATGGATTGTTGCAGTTTATTGTGGTTATTTTATCACAAGGTTTTATATAGGTAGAAAGAACTAGTAAGAGAATTTCAGGTTATGTTGGTATTGGATAGAAAACCTGGCCTGGCTTATCATGAATAATACGTCATGCACAATGGTTGATAAGACGGGTCTTCTCATATGCATTCCACGTCATCTAGAGAAATTTTAATAAATGGTATATAATAGATTATCTCTTAGTGTTATCTCTTGCAATTAATGCTCGGCTGCATATAAAAATATGTGATGATTAAATTAGTTAAGATAAGGTGTGATGAAAAGATGACATCTCGTACAATGGAGAATTGTCTTATCATTCATTCGAAGAGATCATCCTTTAGCTAAGAGATTGCAAACACTTTTTTTTTGTTTCTCTCTCTTTCACATGAGTAATCAACCTAGGCATTGCTAAGATAGCACCATTGTACGTGCCCCTATTGTAAGGTTGTTTATCTGATGAATTTTAATTGCATGATGTTTGTTAGTACAATGGATGCTGCATGTTTTGTTTCCTACAATGATATCAAATACCATGTTCGTTGCTTGCAATGAAAACCTGCACCCATCTGTGCATGTAATAAATCCTGACGTTCCTTCATGCTTTCTCATATGGCATGTTTTCTAATAGAAAAGGAAAATTGTCATGCTCATTCACCGGCTGTTTTTCGTGATTTTATCTAGACCACGTTTGTCTAGACCTGATGTGCTTTCCTGCTTTCTCATTTGGCATGTTTCCGAAAAGGAAAATTGTGTGCTCATTCACTGGGTCTTTTCATGATTTTGTCTAGACCACGATCCGAAATTGTTCAATGTTCATAAATCTTCCATCTGCTACATTAGACAAATCCAAGGGAAAAAAATCTTAGTTACATCTTCACTGCTCAGCAGTTCGATGAATCTTCAGTATAGAGGCGACACCTCTTCTCAGCAGTTCGAAGATGAATCTTCTGTCACATGGGCGCTTCCTCTTCTCCTACCAAGAGGGTCTTGATAATTTTGTCAGTCCATCCATCTACCAACATGAACATATGTCCGCCTTCTGTTACTTCATGATACTGGATCCATGGAAGCTTCTTTGAAATGTACCGCTGCAGCTCAACCAGCACCAGCCTATCTTCGTATCCTTGCCAGATGTGTACAGAACCCTCATTTGTAGGAAATGGATTTGTAATATTCATTGGATCAAACTCCCAGTTTCCAAAAGCAACAAGTAAATCACGATGGATTGATTCGTAAATGCCTTGCTGCCTTGATTTATTCTGAAAATGGAAGGCCAAATCAATGTTATGACAACAAAATCAGAGCAAGATGTAGTTTATGATTTATAGCGCTGCTTGAGATTAACTTTGATTGTTTTCTTTTGTTCATGTGTATTTCCTGAAAATTTTCATGTATATTATTAGTTGTCTATATGGTGAGTGTAGCCCTTCAAGGATTTAGTGTTGCGCTTCTATATTGGTGTTTCGAGTGTTCTGTACTTCTGTGAAGCGGAACCAAGTGATCGAAGTATTTCTTACATTTATTACAGAGGCATAATCGTGAACTAATTTACCTCAATGATTCTTGGCATTGACATCATTTTCTGAATCACCTCCATATCATGCTTGCTAAATATTTCAGGATGATGCATAGCTGCCGCAGAAGAAGGGAGCCACTTCTGGGTCATCCACAAGTATAGCAAGTAAGGTGCATTGTGTGCAATCCAGAGGGTCCGCTGCTCTGGCACAATTATCTTCTTGAAGGCCTGACTGGACACCTCTGCTGGGAAAGAAGGCCACCAGTAGTTGATAACTGGCACAACTAGCGCAGCTCCTGCGAGCCTGTACCGACAGTGAATGATATCTTTACTATTCTGAAGAGTTACACATGACATGAGCCTACAAATGGTTGGAGTTTCTGTTTTTACCTGTGAGGTATATACTGGAGGCATCCCCAAACTGAGTACCCTCCCATTGAGACCCCCAATACATGGAACTTGTGTCCAAGCTCCAGCTGGTCGGCGAGCTCCTCGATATCCAATGCCTCACTCTTGACATTCCGACCCGGGTTCGAGTCACTTTCCCCGTACCCCGCTCTATCAAATGCAAGGAGGTAAATTCCCAGCTCTTCCACGAGCTCCTGAGTTATGGTAAAGAAAAAGAAAGAATGGAAACGGTGTTGTTATTATATCCAATAATTCTTATCTTTAGACCATTCTGAGCCATTTTTGAACATTACAGTGAATATGATCAACATTTATGGCTCCCACATAGATAAGAAGTTGTGTCACAGCTACAAAGTAGGAATTTAATAAAAAAACAGAATAATGATATACAAACAAGAACTAATAACAGCGAAAAAGCAGAATAAATGGGGTTTCAATCTTATTGCACTGAGCTCTCTGCTTTACCTTGGAAACAGGTGAGGGGAAGTCCTTGGTGCTATCAAACGCATGCACCGTGATGAACTTGTACTTGGCCTTGTCTCTCTGCATTCCGTCTTCCCGGTATGTGAGGTATCTTCCATCCGTGAGCTTGATCCTGGGAGACGTTACCGGAGGCCCGCTAGCGGAACCACACAGTTTTGGAGGCGGTGGCCAGAGAATGGCCTGGAAGGCCAAACCAAGCAGCACCACTGGAAGAACGAAGAGCAATCTTGGTACCATTTTTCTCAGATCCAGCGCTTTCAGCGAGAGATGTCTGTCACCGGTGAAAATTTCTTTGCGTGCGGGGGCAAAGCTGCAATGTGGGCTGCTCTTTACTCCTCTTTACTCCACTCCACTGGTAGTGCCTGCGCATCATTGCACAGGACGGCCCCCCTGCCCCCTGCCATAACTGGTCGCTTTCTTTGTTTGCCTCCACTACCTGCACAGAACGAGGGAAATGCACCATTGGTCGTAAAACTCTTACGAGATGAGTTGCTGAACTCCCTAAAATGTTATAAACTGATATCCTCTATTTATGTGTAAACTAGTCAATATCGTGACAGCGCACGGTGACGTGGCATCCTGAGTTGTTATTCTGCGAAAAGGACCTTGGTTTTTCTAATTGCAAGTAAACATGTTCACGATAGTAGTGAATGTGCCTTAATGAAAACATAAATATATTGCAAACTTCTTCTATTGATTGTTCGGCAAACAAGTCATCCTTGATCAAACTCCTTGTATTTTGACACTATTGTCCTGCCTTTCGGTACCATTTTCAATGGTTGGCTCAACAACGAAGGTCGTTAAACCGGAGCAACACTTTATGCATCATGGCTTTCTCTGCTCCTCTTGTTCTCTTCGCTTCTTGTCGATATCAACATCTGTCAAGTGAAGGTCGTAGATTTGCTAAACGATAAGTTCTTACCCGTTGCCTGGCCTCTTATTCAGTCATATAATCAATAATCGAAATAGTCTCACGAATAGATGGATGAGGGTTTGGCTGAAACACATCTCATCAATCTCTTACATCTCCCAATCTAGGGGGTTTACTCATACAGGAGAGAGGAACAACAATTAAACACAAAGATCAAACATCTAGGTTGTGTTGGCTTAACATTTGCAAAGTCCAACTCTACACTTGTCAGTGCTTTTTCATATGCTGATTGGGCAGGGTGTGTAGATGATCGACGCTTAACTGGAGGTTTTGCGGTGTTCTTTGGGCCTAATCTTATTTCTTGGAGTGCTAAGAAGCAAGCCACACTCTCCAGGTCAAGTATTGAAGCAGAGAGTATAGGTGCGTAGCAAATGCCACTGCCGAAATAATCTGGGTACAGTCATTACTTGAAGAACTTGGAGTAAAATTGTCTCAACCACCGTGCATATGGTGTGAAAATATGGGCGCAACATATTTGTCAGCAAATCCAGTCTTTCATGCTAGAGCCAAACATATTGAGATAGATTTTCACTTTGTCAGAGAGAGGGTACTCAACAAGCAACTTGAGATTCACTTCGTTCCCTACAAAGATCAAGTAGCTGATGGTTTCACAAAGCCGCTTCCCACTCAGAATTTCGAAGAGTTTAAACATAATCTCAACTTGTCCAAGTTGTGATTAAGGGAGGGTGTTAGCGATAGCATAGTTTACCGTATCGACTACGAGTAGAACACCAAGTCGATCTCCTGTGCTCCTCTTGTAACCGGCATATTTGCCTAATATAAATATACGATATGAGGCCTCGGTGAGTATCCGAGTAGATCCAATTTACCTGATCAATCGTAGCTTTTACAATACTTGCTCATTAAAGATTTTCTAAACTTGGTGAGATGAGAGAGCCTGTGAAATGAGAAGTTGACATTTAGCAAGACGGGAGTCCAAGAATCGGACCTTTGAGAAGATCGACCTTTTTCTAGTGATTCCCGACCATAATACATCGACTAGCTTCGTGTGTGTAAGAAGCTCGTGTAAATAAATCTCTATCTAATCTTAATAAAAAAAGACACACAAGTCTTTTGCGTGATCTAAAAGAAAATACATCGACATCAGAAATTCCAAGCTTTGCTGCTTTATTAGACAAAGGTTTTGAAACAACAAACAAAAGATAACAGTCTCTTTAATTTGAGGTTTTTTCCTTCCATTTTTGGAAGCACTCAACCCCTAGTTACCGTTCATCTAAGTTTGAATTCGTTGCGTCCCAGAACCAACTCCTTGAAACGAGTTATGCAGCCCATTTCCTCATGGCCCTCATCGTTCTAGAGCAAGGCTGAACCGGCAATAGTCCGGTCCGGTATCCCCGTCCATGTGCTGCTTATACATAGTCCGGTGGATCTAAGCTCTGCTGTTGCAGCAATCGAGGTTGTGATTTCATCATATTTGCTGGAGTACCTAGGATCGATCGGGTAGCACTTTGAACTTATCCACTTGATAGGACTGCCTTTCTACACTTAGAACAAGAACCTGTGTCATAATTAAATTAACAATTGCTGGAATAGCTCAGTTGGCCAGAGCGTGTGGCTGTTAACCACAAGGTCGGAGGTTCAAGCCCTCCTTCTATCGAACTATTTTTTGTTTAGGTGTCGTGCGGGTTCGCTCGATGTATATGTTATGTCTTCTTCCTACCTGACAGGTTAAACAATCGTGCGGGTTCGCTTGATGATTCGACAAGAGAGTAGTTAGTGAAGACGAGTATAATTGGAGAAATGCACCTTGTTCCGTGCTTCTCGTTGTATTAGTTACAGTATGCTACGACGTGCGCATGCTGGCGAGGCTCGTGCACAACACTTGGTCAAGAGCATGTTCTTTTTTTTGTGTGAATCACTTGAGCTTTATTGATTAAATCACAGGATTACAGTCCTTCATGAGGACATCAGCTAAAATCAGGCGTATAGTTCACCCATAAACATCTCCTTCTAGCACTACTAGCCAGGTTAAACAATCGTGCGGGTTCGCTTGATGATTCGACAAGAGACTAGCCCGCTTGGCACAGAGATGAGCGGCCTCATTAGCTAGCCGACTCACAAATAATAGTTTAAAGCTAGTAAAAAACCCCTTGAGCTCCATAATTTCCTGGCGGATACTGTTGATGACGGATTTACCTCCTTCTGGGTCTTCAATTAGTTTGATGACCTGCATAGCGGCAGTTTCAATCTCGATCTCTTGGAATCCTCTTTCAGCTGCTAGACGAATTCCATCTCTGATCGCCATCGTCTCCATTATCAGCAGACTCGTTGCATGTTCGTACCACAGGGCTTGTGCTCTGCTCATCGCTCCAGACGAATCTCTGACAACAAAGCCAGTTGCACCCGCTTGTTCCTCTTCCTTGAAACTAGCATCAACATTTATCTTCTGAATGCCTACAGCCGGCAACTTCCACTGTGGTTTGGCTTTGACAGGTTTATCTTTCTTTGTCTTTCTGGTCTGAGCTAGATCGTAGGTAATTTCTAAAGCCCACCGGACTGAACCAATTACTGATCTACCTCCCTCACCATGCCACACAACATTCCTCTCAGTCCATATAGCCCAACAACCGAATAAAAGGATGCATGCATCAGATTCTTTTATCATCTTCCCTTCAATCATGTCCAGAGTCTGGATGTAATCTCGGGATTTTAATAGACGTGATCTTCTTCCGCTCTTCCCAAAAAAAATCTTGCCCAGGTACACTCGAAGAAGGCATGAAAAATAGTTTCTTCCTCTGCTCCACAAGTTTTACAAAATGCAATTTATTCCATGTGCTTCTTCAAGATACCACGGCATGGAATAAACGTGTTAATAACTCTCCACCAAAAGGATCTAACTTTAGGTGG
Organism: Poa pratensis; assembly: GCA_947311845.1. Taxonomy (NCBI): domain Eukaryota; kingdom Viridiplantae; phylum Streptophyta; class Magnoliopsida; order Poales; family Poaceae; genus Poa; species Poa pratensis. The sequence goes on along the minus strand of CAMZMU010000097.1, from coordinate 39,458,775 downwards.
CACTCCTAACTTCCATAGATTTTTCCAAAAATCTGAAGCTCTCACGCCAGAACTTGAAGGCTGATCATTGTCACTAGTACAGATCGGGCAAACGCACACGGTCGACTTTGGCCATCACACACGAGTATAGCGCCCGTCGCTTTCCATGGGTGGGCGATAGGGGTGGGACATCGCACACGGCTGAACTAACCGTGTGCGATGAAGAGAACTTCGCAAACGGGCGTGTTAACTGGCGCGTGTGCGATACGTACAAGATCGCAAACGCTTTGTTTTTGCGGAATCGTGTGCGTTCTGTAGCATCACACACGGTTTATGATTTTATGTTATGTGTCCTTTACTTAGCTTCGCACATGGTTTTACTAAATGAATCGTCTGTGTATGTCGTCCAATCGCCCACGTTTACCAAAACTTAACTGGGTGCAGTCATTACCATAATTCCATTATTTCATCCAAATGACAGTATAGCATATCCGAATCAATAATTCATTGAACATTTCATAGATATAAACAGTGTCATATCGCAATCACATAAATCATTGTACATTTTAGAACATATCAGTACATATACATTGGGACAGTAGGTTATACAAGTGAGAATGATCAACAAATACTCTTGGTTACGTCTTTGTCTCCGTGATGACCACTGTCTTCCCAAGACCTTGTCATTGGCACTTGTAGTCTTTAAATTTGTTTCGAGCCATCAGCATACTCTTTGCGTCACCAGCGTGATATTTTGGCCGCACTGTACAAGACACTCTTAACTAAAAAAGTGTCTTATGCAGTGGACCAAAACATCACAGGTGCGACGGTTTGGAGGAGAAAATTTTGTGAGGCCAGCTTGTGGACTGCATTGTGTCATTGTGACTCATGTGTTCAAGTATAAAGAAACGAGTCGGTTCTATTGTTAGATAAATAAGTCATGTAAAATAATGATGAATTTATTTATACTAACTCTTTTCAAAGCACAAAAGGGTCGTGCATGAGAGAGAAGCACTTAAGCCCCTCTATGAATGCCCTGCTATTTAGAGAAGAGATGCCACTTCATGACACCGCACGCTTGATGAATTTCCAGCCACACGAAGTTCATGCGAGAGGGAGACGCCTTGATACTCTCGTTTCAGCACGAACTCCTTCGCCACTGGGCGGAAGCGCGGAAAGCCTTGAGCTGAAAGATAAACTCCACCGAAATGGAGTAAGATAAATGAGCTGTTGTTGAATGCCCAGTGTTAGAATATGAACATAGAAAAATTGAGAACATAAAGACAGAAAAGACTAAATAAGTGGACTCACCCTCAAGAGTAATCCTTAGCGGCGAGGGCATGCTCGGAAAGCCTTGAGCTAAAGGACAAGCTCCATCGAAATGGAGGTCAATGAATGAGCTGTTGTTGAATGCCCAGTGTTAGAATATGAACATAGAAAAACTGAGAACATAAAGACACAAAAGACTAAATAAGTGGACTCACCCCTCAAGAGCAATCCTTAGTCGCACTCAAGAGGGACAGGGGCAGAACGATTCGGCCATATTCGGCCATGCACATCCCTGCACACCTCCCCTCTTGGTTACGTCTTTGTTTCTATGTTATTAGCAGAAGCTAATAACATGAGCCAAAGAGCGCAACCACAAATTCTTGTACAGTGCCACCAAAATAAGATCCCTATTATAAGAGTTTAGCTACTGTTAAATATGGAAGAACTTAAACATGCATTCAGCCCAACACAAGAACATGCATCCAGTCGGACAAAAAACAACTAATTAGGCAACAGTACAAATGCATCCAGTCCACCAAATCCTCCGGTGCAACACAACGAAATAAGCTAGAACTAAACAGATCTAAACATATGGATCCGTTCTAATTTGTTAAGCTAATGAAGCTACAAAGTACACATGTTCAACTAGGCTAGAGCATGAATATTAAAACTGAACAGAAAAAGTAAGTAGGTCCGGAGGATGAGGTCATATAAAACTTGCTAACTGTGCTAATGAAACTAGATCAGTCATATAAAAACCAGTACCATGTGCGTGTGAGAGGTTACCTTTCTAAAGGGACGAGGATGAGGTCGAGGACTAGCCGATGCACAGCACGTGCGGCCTTTGACCCCAAAGTACGACGACGACGTCGCCACGGGGGAGGGCGAGGCCGAGCCCGGCTTGCCGGAGGTATCCAAGGCACCACCGTCCATGGATCTGCACGTGAGACAGACATAATCTACAGAAATGTGAGAGAGATCTAGGTTTCCACAGTCGACCAGGTGAGCAGGCGAGTTCAAAAATGGAGTGGCAGCTGTCGAGTGAAATGAGACCGGACAGGTGCTGCTGGTCCCAATTTATACAAGAGACAAGGTAGGGTTCAGAATAAATGGGCCCAGTATTCACACACGCTTTACGGGCCACAAAACGTGTGCATTGTCCCCCATTCGCATACGGTTTTCTTTTTTCCAATCGTCTGTGTACATATTCAGAGAATGGTACTTATATCTCTACTTCCGGACGGGTGCTACTGGTCCCAATTTATACAAGAGACAAAGTAGGGTTCAGAATACATGGGCCCAAAATGGGACCAGTATTCACACACGTTTTACGGGCCACAAAACGTGTGCATTATCCCCCATTCGCATACGGTTTTCTTATTCCAATCGTCTGTGTACATATTCAGAGAATGCTACTTATATCTCTACTTCCTGCATCTCGATAAACCTGAAAGTGCACTTACAACAGAGACTAGGATAACTAAAGCAGCTAAAGCATAAAGGAGATGATTTTCCTTGTCACAAACATTTTTTCTTCAACTTCAACTTGGCCTCTTCAGCTTTTTTCTTGTTATCGTGGACAAGATCTGCAAGTTGCAGCTCCATCTCCATGTTCTCGTCTTCGAGCCTCTTCGCTTTTTCTTCTGCTTTCTTCTTCTCCTCGACAGTGGCGTGCAGATCCTGTAACAGTGCGCTCATTTTGCCTTCCACAGACAGCTTAATGTCGGCATGCATTTTGCAGTCGCAGCATCTGGGAACCTTCAAATAGAACGAATTGGAAGGAAATATAAATTACCCCGAGCATGAAGCAAATCGCAAGCTAGAAGCTACGCCCAAATTTACCTCATCCGAGTCCGTGTCGCTGGTGATCTCCTCGACTTTATAGACCATGGCGACGGCAGTTTCTGTGCGCTGCGAGAGGGGTGGGACGGACGACGGAGGGATGGAGGGCGGCAACGGCTAAAACTGGGGTAGCTGGCTAGCAACGACTAGAAATCCGTATTTAAATGTAAATGACACATATCGCACACAGTCTACTTTAACTAACCGTATGCGAAGTTAGGCATAAATCGCACACGCTTACAGAAGGGTCAACCGTGGGCGATACGACCAACACAATTCATTCAGTTTTCGGGTGATACTACTAGAGATTCCATTAATATTTCGAGGGATCCATTAAAATATTACAGCCCTTACATACGTAGACAAAATGTATCAAATACTCCAACTAAATACACTAGAGATTCTCCTCGTCAGTGTTTTCATCGTCGGCGAAATAATCCACTTCGTCGTCGTCACCGTCGTTGAAAGGTGGCTTGCAAGACCCAGAGGCCTTGACACGGTCGGACTTCTGCCGCTTCGGTGGTGGAGCACCACAAATATTGAGCTCCACCTTGAGGCGCCGCCACCTGCGCAGACGGTCTTGGCGCAGAGTCTCGAACGAGTCCTCCACCACGCGGTGCGTCCTGTATTCTTCTGCGCGCCACGACGCGATGGACTCCTGCACCAAAATGTGCTCCTGCATCCGATCCAGCTCAACCGACGATGATGACCCCGAACCAGTGTCGTTGTCGACCGGCGTCTCCGCGAGAGGGATGGACGATGACGAGCCGGACGAGAAGGGAACGCCGGACGGGGAGGAAGAGGAGGAGGAAAGGGCGGCAGAGGTGGAGGCACGACGGGCGCGAAAGCGCTGCTTCCTTGCTCTAATGGAGTATCGCATCTCGTCGGGGACTTTGGACTTGTAGCGAGCCATTGTCACTGCCGGCGGCACTTCTATTAGCTAGCAAAATTTATACACGAGCGCGGGGGCGGCGAGGAGGCGGGAATATGCTGCGAAACGGCGGGAAAAGGAAGCGGGAAAGAAAGAAACGCCAATATTAACTGGGCCGTACATTACGATCGAATTGAAACACTTGTCACTTGAAATTAGACTTCACAGAATATATATAGAGATAACTTTGTATACATGCGGTTCGATTTCACACGACTTTTGCAAATAAATGGTGTGCGATGGTGAAAACGATGCACATGTTCAAAATAACCCGATCGTATGCGATATCCTGCACATGGTTCAAAACACAAAAGTGTATGCGAATAGATGGACATCGAAGGCTCTACAGGCCTTTTTATTCTCCAAGGTCAAGCGATAGGGGTTACCGCACACGGGCGCCTGCTCCCGTCTGCGATCGCGGGGTCTTAAATTTCCCGATCTGTACTAGTGTGTATTGATTAATATTGGCCAACAGCTTGTAGCAAGAGCAAACTGAAAAGTTCCCACTCTTTTCCTGTGACCACGCCCAAAAGTCTTCACTGAAACGGCCAATCGGAATAGAGCAAATGGCCGATACATCAGGTGCAGTAAAATTTTGAGTGACTTTAGCTCCCATCATGCATTATTCTCATCAATCAACTCCTGTACCAACTGGTTTTTCTTGTCTGGTAATCGTACAATCGGTTTCATGCTGTAATTAGAGGGGAGCCAGGGGTCCTCCAAGGAGTAGATGATACATAGTTTTTTTTAACAAAACGGGCAATTTTGTTTCATTGTATTTAAAAAAGTAAAAAAGAATTAACCTGTTCATTAGCAGGGAACCAGTTGAAAACCGTTATAAATGCATCAATGTCGTCATGGAACATGAACATATTTTGCACCCGGACAACCTGGTCAACCACACGAAGCACACAAGCGCCGTCGAGAAGAAAAACCATCATCGAGGTATCCAGCGAGCGTCATCCTCATCACTCCTCCACAAACCAGCAACTCTGACTTCACTTTCAACGACCAATGGCAAGTCCCTTGCCGCAACCGACGTCGGAACCCTTGTCGGCCTAAACAGTCGACCCCAAGCACGTCGAGAAGAGGCAGCTCCGACTTCAATGATGAGCTTTAGAGGAGAAAGTTGCACACCTTGCAAGTTGTCTTTTGGTATCGGCAGCCACCCACGCGGCGTTTTCCTCGACAGTCCTTTCGTAAGGTAACTTCTCAAGAGTCCTCTCTTTTGCCTTCTTTTTCTGTGCCCTCTTAACAGGCGAACGGATGGGCTTCCGCTGCGTCCACTTAATGGGCTCCATCTCGGGGAGGGGTGTTCTTTCCTGAGGTTTATTGCTACGAGGAGGAGTCCGTCGAGATGGCTGATACACCGGAGATTGAGATGGACTCGTGCTGGGTCCCTCTCGGGGAGGGGTGGACTTTGCTGATTGGTACAAGGAGGAGTCCGTGGAGGGGTGGAGTCCGCAAACACGATGTATTCCTTTTTCCATAGAATGATACCACCCTTGGCTTCTCCCAGTGTCGTCTCCCCATCACCTCCAGCCTTGTCAAGCTCAAGTGTCTGAAATCCTGGCATAACTTCATCCACCCCGACACGAGCATAGCCAGCTGGAATCCCGCCGAGATAGTAGCTTGCTCCAGATTGATTTGGTAAAGCATAGCCGACCGCCACCTTGACGGATAGGTTCTTCATTAACATATGTAGCTCACAGTCTATCTTCTCCGTGATATCATCCACGGGGCAGCGAGCCTGCGGTTCATCAACATGCGGTTCATCATCCAGGAACGCCGTGGAACCCATGCTTCTTTTCCCACGTGATGGGGGACGGTACTGGGAAGTCAAGGGTTGCTCCTGCTGCCGAATGACAATGCGTTGCAATTCCTCCAGTTGTGATTCAATCCGTTGGATCCGGTCTGCTTCCACCTTCTTTTTTCTCTCACGGCTTCTATAACTGCCAATGCACTCCGGAAACCCTTTCTTCCACGGATAACCGGAGCCATAACCTCGTGTTCGTCCTTTTTTTCAGGATTCTTGAGGGCGAGTGTCAGCTCGTCGTTCTCTCTGTCGGGCTTCAAAGTTCCATCTCGAGCTTTTCCTATTACTTGAACAAGCTCTTTGGTGATATCCTCAAATTTTTCCTTATTTTTTTCCCTTGCAACAAGCTTCCCTGTCTCTGGGTCCAACGATGACCCATGCCTGTACAACCAGCGCTTGGACCTCTCAGGAAATTCCTTCGTTTCTGGAATGATCCCTTTAGCAATCAGGTCGGCGTCTCTTTTTTCCCACTTAGGCGCGACAGTCACGTAGCCACCTAGCCCCAGAACATGGTGATATACCTTCTTCGAAGCATTTATCTTATTTTTTGCCGACCTTTCCAGAGCTTCAGACGATTCCTTGTACGCCTTAAATTCGGCCCAGTGATAATTGTGCTTCTCTAGTGTTCCGGTGAAAGTTGGAGCTACTTTATTCTTCTTATAAGAATTCCACATATTTTTCTTGAAGGTCTGAAATTGTGTGGCCATCTTCTTAAGAGCGCACTGCTTGACTTTTTCCTTCTCAATTTCTGACAGAAGTGGCGGTAGACTGAAAGATGTCATGAGCTTATTGATACGTCTCAAACGTATCTATAATTTCTGATGTTCCATGTTGATATTATACCAATTGTTACATGTTTTATATACACTTCATAGCATTTTTATGCATTTTCTGGGACTAACCTATTAACAAGATGCCACAGTGCCAGTTCCTGTTTTCTGCTGTTTTTCTATTCCAGAAAAGCTAGTCTGAAAATATTCTCGGAATTGGACAAAACTTGGACAGAACCTCCTATTTTTCCAACACGAACACGGAGTCCAGAGGAGAGACGGAGGAGGGCCACGTGGCAACCACACCATGGGGCCGCGCGGGACCCCCCTGCCGCGCCGTGGGGTGGTGTGGGGCCCTCGTGGCTCCGCAGCCGCCGCCCTTTCGCCTATTTATTCCTCCTGACGCGAAAACCCTAAAGACCCGAGCCATTATCCACGAAAAGCTCCAGAGACGCCGCCGCCGTCAACCCTAGCTCGGGAGGGTTCAGAAGCTCTTCCCGGCACACTGTCGGAGAGGGGAATCATCACCGGAGGGCTCTACATCACCATGCCTGCCTCCGGAGTGATGCGTGAGTAGTTCATCCTTGGACTACGGGTCCATGGCAGTAGCTAGATGGTTGTCTCTCCACTTTATGCTATCATGTTTAGATCTTGTGAGCTGCCTATCATGATCAAGATCATTTTATTGTAATGCTACATGTTGTGTTTGCTGAGATCCGATGAATATTGAATACTATGTCAAGTTGATTATCGATCTATCTTATATGTTATTTATGATCTTGCATGCTTTCCGTTACTAGTAGATGCTTTGGCCAAGTAGATGCTTGTAACTCCAAGAGTGAGTATTTATGCTAGATAGTGGGTTCATGCCTCCGGTAATCTGGGAGAGTGACAATAACTTCAAAGATTGTGGATGTGCTGTTGCCACTAGGGATAAAATAACCGATGCTTAGCTTAAGGGTGCGCCGTTAGGTCTAATGCATTTGTTTACATTACGCACATTACTTAATGCAATTATCCGTTGCTTGCAACTTAATACCAACGGGGAACTCGGATGACAACCTGGCGGTGGATTATTAGTCATAGACGCTGTTGGATAACGGTCTATATATTTTGTCGTAATGCCCACATGAATATCATAGTAATCATCATGTCATATATATGCATTGTCATGCGCTCAATATTTTGTCAATTGCCCAGCTGTAATTTGTTCACCCAGCATGTTAGTTATCTTTTATGTAGAGACACCACTAGTGAACTGTGGACCCCGGTCCATTCTTTTACACTGATAATACAACCAACTACAAACATTGTTCCTTTTCATTCTCTGCAATTTACTACTGTTTTCCACACCATACGTTTAATTCTTTGTTTTCAGCAAACCGGTGAGATTGACAACCTCACTGTTTCGTTGGGGCAAAGTAGTTTGATTGTGTTGTGTGCAGGTTCCACGTTGGCGCCGGATTCCCTGGTGTTGCGCCGTGCCATATTTCGCCACCAACAACCTTCAGAAGTGATTTCTTGCTCCTACTGGTTCGATTAAATCTTGGTTTCATACTGAGGGAAACTGCTGCTACACTGCTTCATACCTTCCTCTTGGGGTCTCCCAGCGAACGTGTGATCCACGCAATCACTTATCATAAAGATCATCTTTGGATCTTTCATTGACATAACTAACTGATCCATCGTCTCCGTTTGGCTTATGCCATTCTCGAGTGCGGATCACGATATTGTCTCTAACAACAACTCCACATTGATTTATAAATTTTGTTCTGTTATCTTTGGGCTCAAGCGGTTCGCCATCTTCACCAACTTTGTCGATCACTAAACTTTTATGATCGCCCAACTTTTTGCTCGGGCCTCGTGGCCTTCTAGATGATTGGCTCGATCCCGAGGGCTAAAAGAAGAAAGATTCGTTAATAAGTGCAACAGAAATCAACTAATGCATCCCGTGAACAACAAAGTCTCCAATATAGGACTCCTGTTATATACTCTTGGGTGTACATACTCCCATACTCAATATACCTCACATACGAGGGTATTATACCTCTTTATAATTTTTTATATACCTCATTAATTATTGTAAGATACCTCAATGTAAGTAGTATGAAAAATATCACCAATGTGCTTAATTTTTTTATATACAATATTTACATACAAAAAACAGTATATGTGCAAATAATATAAAGTATATAGTTTAAAATGAAAATTTTCACATACCTCACTTTGAGGTATCTACTATTTAATAATGAAGTATATTAAAAATGATAAAGAGGTATAATCAGTTCACGTATATGGTATATTTAATGCGGGAGTATGTACACCCAGGGGTACAGAACCATTTTCCAATATATATATATATATACCGCGCCGGAATTTGTTACAGCTTGTTGTCCATCTAGTGATCCGGAGGTCCCTTCGTCTCTTTGTTCTTGCTCAACTCCATCACCATAGTCGTTCAAGAACTGTGAGCCAAAATTATCAGCGGCATCTTCACCGTCATCTTCACCGGCATCTCCACCGGTATATATAATATCCATCACTTGATCTTCACCCTCTCTGTCAGCGTCCATAGCTTAAATACAAACAACATGTAAAAAAGGTAAAAAAATATTTACATTCAAAACATATATTCACATCCATTCAAATTCATTCATAACAAAAGTTGCACATAAAAGCTTGCTAACAATCAACTACAACATGCAAATTCCAACTAAAAATATATCTTCAAGTAAGTTAAAAAGTACCAACTTAGGAGGCTTACTAAACTATCAAATCTTGATCATATTTTCAGTTTATCTTCTAGTTTATCTTCATGGATCTCTTGCACTATGTTATTACTTCATGATCAAGCTCAAAAATAAATTTTCAAAACTTCTAATACCTTAATTCAAGTCAGTTTATAAGCCATGTTTAAACTGTGACATATTTAACTTAGCACAAATTTTTGAAATTTTCATCTCAATATTTTTTCCATCAACTAAATTAGTCCTAATATGCACCTAGCAGCAGTACAGCAACTATGCAACAAGCAATCAACAGCAAACAATCAACAACAAACAACAACAGCAAAAAAATCAGGTTGACATTTAATCAAACACCTTGTGTGTAGGAAATAGCTAGGGGAGGGAGGGGAGGGAGAGAGGGGAAGAACCATGGGGAGGGAGAGGTGGAGGTCGTCGAGGTTGGCGGCGGCGTCTCGGGGTAGGTGGAGGCGTGGAGGGCGGCGGGCGGCGTGCGGGCGGACGACGTCGAGCACCACGGGCGGCGAACTCCGGCTCGGGTTGGGCGTCGTGTCGGCGTGTCGGGGAGGAACGTGGGTGGCGGCGGCGTCGTGGACCTCGGGAGCGGCGAGGATGGCCACGGGCGGCGGGCGGCGTGCGGGCGGACGGCGTCGAGCACCACGGGCAGCGAACTCCAGCTCGGGGTGGGCGTCGTGTCGGGGAGGAACGCGCGCGGGTGGCGGCGACTCCGGCTCGAGGTGGCTGGCGACGGCGCAGTGGACCTCGGGCGCGGCGAGGACGGCCACGGGCGGCGGCGCGAGCACGGATGCGCGGCGGCGGCACGGACGGACGGGCAGGGCTTCGCCGTGGGAGAAGGTCAAGCGCGCGCCGTGGGAAGAATGAGGTCGATTTGGGGTGGAACTGCTTCAAAACGACACCAATCGACCTTTAGTCTCGGGCCGTGTCTCCACCCGGGACTAAAGACCCTTTAGTCTCGGGCCGTGGCTCGACCCGGGACTAAAGATCCTTTAGTCTCGGGCCGTGGCTCGACCCGGGACTAAAGATTCAAATTTTCGTGGCTTGACACGGCTGTGGGTGCCCGGGAGTGCGCGGGAACAACAATTTTACTTTTTTGTAGTTCCTGTTTATTTTTTCTTTTATATCTATTTATTTGTAAAACTCATACCTACATTTATATTTGATATAAATCAAATATCTATATTGGTAAAACTCATACCTATATTTGTAAAACCTATACCTATAATTGTTTTTTTTTGTAAAAATCAAATATCTTTAGTTCCTTTTCTTTTTCCTTTATATCTATTTGATTTACATGTTTAATTTTCTATATTTTTAAAAATCATATCTTTATTTGTAAAACTCATTGCTATAATTGTTTATTCGTAAAACTCATATAAACTTTTTAGAACACAGTTAAATAAAATGTTTAATACATTATTACACATCAACAAATAGTTTTCAGAACACAGTTATATAAATGCTTTACTACATTATTACACATCACCAACATTATTACACATATTTTTTCTTCGCCTGCGTCCCTTTCTCTGGATTGCGTCGTAACCATGGAGAATCTTCATTATTTAACGGGATGTTTGGGTCAGTGTTCAATTTGAATGGCGGAATTTCATGAAAAATATTGTAATCTTCTGACATGTCTGTCTTGTCCTCCACTCCCACGATGTTTCTTTTACCTGAAAGAACTATGTGGTGCTTTGACTCAACGTATGATGTATCTTTTCATTTTTTTGGTTTGCTAGACATGTCCTTCACATAGAAAACCCGAGCCACATCATTGGCTAGGACGAATGGTTCGGTGTCGTACCCAAGATTATTGAGATCCACTGTTGTCATTCCGTACTGCGGGTCTACCTTTACCCCGCCTTTCAGGTTGACCCATTTGCACCGAAACAAAGGTACCTTAAAAGAATGTCCATAGTCAAGTTCACATATATCCTCTATTAAACTATAATATCTGTCCTTTTTTCCACTGTTGTTTGTTGCATCAAAGCGGACACAACTGTTTTGGTTTGTGCTATTTATGTTTTGGACGGTCGTGTAAAATGTATTTCCATTTATCTCGTACCCTTAGAAAGTCGATATAGTCGAAAATGTGACCTGGCCAACAAGTACAGCTGCTCTGCAATAGTGGAGTTGTTATTCATGAGATGTGTTTGTAACCAACCGCCGAAAGTCTCCATGTGTTTATCTTTAATCCAGGAGTCAGTCTGCTCTGGGTTCTTGAAGCGTACAAAATCCATGTGTTCCGAAAGATATGGAGGCACCAAGGTGGAATTTTGTAGAACAGTGTAGTGTGCTTGAGTGTAAGAATGCCCGTCCATACATATTATTGTTTTCTTTCCTTGCGTGACTTTTCCACTCAGTCTCCCCTCGTGCCGCGATTGAGGTACACCAATCGACTTAAGGTCAGGAATAAAGTCAACACAAAACTCAATGACCTCCTCTGTTCCATAGCCCTTGAATATGCTTCCTTCTGGCCTAGCACGATTATGAACATATTTCTTTAAGACTCCCATGAACCTCTCACCGTACATCCATTGTCGGCTCATCTGTATTAAATGTGACCAAATTAATTAATACAAGTTCATCATATTAAAAGCGAAGTAGAGTAGTGACCAAATGTAATACATAGTTCTCATAAAATTTACATTGAAACTAACATACAACTATCTAAAGAATTTAAATCCAACAACAAATGCGATCAAAATAGCAACTAAGGTAATTACTGAACCAACAACATAATGATACCAAGCCTCTTGATTAATGGCATATTTTCTAATCTTTTTAATCTTCAAGCGCATTGCATCCATCTTGATCTCGTGATCATCGACGACGTCGGCAAGCTTGAACTCTAATTTCATCTTCTCTTCTAGGCATTGGAGACGAAGATCTTCACTTCTTTTCAATTTTGCTTTCAATTTAGTGTTTTCTTTTTCAAAAAAATTTAACATCTCGACAAGTGGGTCGGTTGGAATTTCCGGTTCAACTACCTCCTAGATAAAATACCTATGTCAAGTTGGTCGGCATAATGGTAATAAACACGAAATGAAACTAAAAGTTATAAAAGATAATATACCACATCGGAATCATAGACCGGACGAGGGCCGACGGGTACTCCTATCAAAACCATGGCACTATACATATAACAGACAATCATACAAGTAAGCAATTTATACAAGTAATAACTATGCATCTAAATCATACAAGTAAGATTTTTTTAAATAAAAGATAAGACAAGAGGCTCACCAAGGTGGCGCCGGTGACGGGACGGCGCGGACGATCGACGGTGGTGAGGACGGGGACGGGACGGCACTAAAACACACAAATCATACTTTAATTTGAGCTCAAATTGCATATAAAATAAATGAACTCTCTAACTTAAACATTTCATCAAACACCTAGCTAGCAGTACAAAAATGAAATGAGCTAAGCTGGTAGAAATGAGCTAAATTAGCAACGTCGGAAGGAAGGATGAAGTTGCCAACCCTTGGATAGATGGGTGCCGCCAATCTTAACAAATCATGGAGAAAAATAGGGATGAACTCGAGCTCGGGTGAGTAAAAGAGGAGAAAAATGGTGGTGTTGCTCGAGCTGGAAAATGGAGAGCTGCTCAGGTGGAAGAATATGATATAGTGGGAACATTAGTCCCGGGTCGTGTCATGATCCGGGACTAAAGGTCCAACATTAGTCGCGGTTCGTGATACGACCCGGGACTAAAGGTGCTCGCGCCGGCCCCACCTCTGTGGCTGCCTGCCGCAGACCTTTAGTCCTGGTTCGTATCACGAACCGGGACTAATGACCCCGTTCGACCCGGGACTGTTGAGGTGCGGCGTCGCCTCCGATAGCATTAGTCCCGGTTCGAAATTTCGTGGGGACTAATGCGTGGGATGGATGACCCTTTTTCTACTAGTGCTAATATTCACTAAATATAGTATATTGTACATGCAATCAATCCATGTCATCTATTTTTCAGCTATATGTCCACGTCACCATTATTTGTCATCAAATACACAATAATTTCACGTCAATTAAATATAACCTCTTGACTATCGTGAGATTTTTGCACATTTCTGAAAACAACTTCATATTTCATGTGTCTTATATATTTTAATTTTTACACAATGTTATTAATGAAATTTCCGTTGCAATGAGTGGGGGTATTTTTCTAGTATAACTGGTAACGCAGTAAGCGATGTCGGAGTCGGACTATACCTGGCTATGGGCATCCCGGCCCGGACGGCCCCGATACAGCCCGACCCGCAAATCTTGGGTCAGGCTAGGCTTGCACATCGGGTCGGGCTCGGGCTTAACGAAAACGTGAATTTAGTAAGGATCGGGCCGGGCTAGGCGGGCCTAGTCAGGCTCGGGCCTGGGGTTTTCTGCGACGGGCTTTTTAGGCCCGGCCCGAGAAATGCCCAGGTATATGCCGGACTAATCACTTGAAGGCAAGAAATGGACCATGGGAGTTGTTGGTTAGATAGATGGGCAGCATTGGCCCAAAAGGCCGATAAGGAAAAAAAGATACAAAAAATCGGCTCAAGAAGAAGAAGAAAAAATAGGGAGTACGTGGGGAGGGAAGAATGCCCATTAGTTCCTGTGATGGGCTGAACATTTTTGGCCCAATTCAGACTTTCCTTAAAATCTAATCATTTTCCTATTTGTTACTCACTCCGTATCAAAATATAAGACTCTCTACCTACTTTCTACACACATGTATCTAGACATGTTTTACTAAATTGATTGAGACCTTTATATATGCTAAATATGTTCCGGAAAATCCCAGAAAATTCTAATATAATAAGTAACTATAACGGGCTTAGAAAAATAAGTTTTCACCCAAATCTATTATAAAACTATTTTATTTATAAAAAAGTTTTAAAGCATTTAAGAAATTCCCAAAAATAGTTTAAAAGGTTATTTAATCCTATTTTAAATCAAAAAATCCAAATATAAAATTAGGGTTCCAATAAGATGAAATATTTTCCATACATTTTTCTTATATTTGAAAATAACATATTACTTCCTCTCGTGTGGAAATAAGAACAAGTGTGGGGATATATTTGAAAGGTTCCAAATAAAGTATTCATGAGTCACATGAGACATAATAAAATATTAATCCACCTTATTTGGGAAATTCATATTATTCCCTCTCCTAAATAATTCAAGCATAATTTGACGAATATTATAACGTCACTCAAATCCAAGTGGTTGAAATCGAATCAAACAGAAGCAAGTTGGTTTGTATAAAATTTTCTCAACCAATATTTATAATTCGGATACATGCTAATCCACTCTTGGATAAAGTTGTAAACCAGGGTAGCGAAAAGTTTAAACAAGTCCTCGATTTTTTTAAAATTTCTTCAAAACTTTAAACAAACAACACACAAACCATTCGTCATATTTGATAAAGTCAACATTAAAAAAATTAATTTTTTTTGGGATGTTACAGAATACAAGGGTATAGTATTTGTTCATTCTCGCCGAATCAATTTCAAATGAAATTCATGAATCCACATGTAATCGTTGGCAAATTTTGTACATGCATCGCCCATCTTCTATTCATATGGTCAACATGTGATATGCATACAATTTGAACGCTTCATGTTTCAGAAAACATGTAGAAAAGAATGTTGGAGTCAAACAATGGCTGCCAACCTGATGAAGTGGTTCTTGGGGAAAGGTTGGAGACTGTAAGAGGTGCAAATGGAATTTTCCACTCTAGTGCCGGCAATGGGGTGACCACGGTGGAAATACGGGTTGGCTCGACGGAGGGGATCGGTAAACGTCATGCAAGAGTGCGACGATGTCGTCCGCGGCGCGTGCAGCAATTGATCTACCATTCCTCGCCATGCTAGTTGCCAAAGACGCTCCATGCCCCTCCTAAATGTGGCCAACTCAACATTTAACGAAATCCCTCCTTTCACGAGCGGTAGGACGCGAACGTTGTTGTTTTAGAGTAAATGGCACTGTCGGTCACACAACTCATCCGCTATATGCACTTAAGTCACACAACTGGAGAACATGATTTTTTGGTCACACAACTGGACTTTTGGTGCACGCAGGTCACAAACCCCACATGTCAGTCCGTTTTCCGTTGCTAATTTTGCAGAAAACCCCCTGTATTTTTGGACATTTTGCAGAAAACTCCCTATAATTGGACCCAAATTTGAGTTTTTTGCGAAATGTTCCAAAATACAGGGGGTTTTCTGCAAAATTACGTGTCCACGTCAGCACTCCTGCAACGGAAAACGGACTGACATGTGGGGTTTGTGATCTGCGTGCACCAAAAGTCCAGTTGTGTGACAAAAAATCACGTTCTCCAGTTGTGTGACTTAAGTGCACATAGCGGACGAATTGTGTGACCGCCAGTGCCATTTACTCATTGTTTTACAAGGTCTCACGTTTGACCTCCCACTAAACCTACCTTTCAGTTTCACAAGCGGGAGCACCGCTAAACTACCTTTTGGGGCCACACCGCTTAACAAGTGGAACTAATATTGACGAGCAGACCCAACGAGTGCTAGATGGGCTGCTCCCACCCAGCCCAAAGTGAAGAAGTGAAACGCAGAAAAGTTGTAAGTTTTTCATAGCACCAAAACCCCGTGAATCTTTCTTCGAGTTTTGTTCCCTAAAAAGTCCACACGAGCTGCCTACTCGCTAGTATGCAGATCCAAAGGAAAGCTGGCAAAGAGATTTGAGAAAAAGAAGAAAAGCAAATCCTCAGAAGTCGAGGTGGCCAGGAAAATAGCAGCGGCCGTCTTGTAGGGCGAGCACTTCAGCCAACTCCAATGGTGCTATCGACAAGCCGATTCATGCAGGCCACAAAGGCGCCATTTCCATCACCTGTAACAGCACCAGCTGTCGCCAAGCCTATATTATACTATTATAGAGTGAATAACAGTTGTGCGGATGTGAGCAGAGAAAAGATTTGTTGATCCCGCTGTAGATAGAGAGGTAAATGTGTGCGATCCGGCTGGACTGTGTGGCGTGTGCACGCCGCGACGCTTGGCAGTCGAAGTGGCACACAGGAATAGCAGCAGAGATAACCTGGAGATCGACGCTGTCTGGTTGCTCTCGTAATTTCGGATGGAGAAATGATTCATACTCCCTCTATCCAAAAATAACTGTTTTAGATTTGTCTAAAAGTGGATATATCTAGACATGAAACATGTATAGGTACATTCATTTTTGTACAATTTTGAGACACTTATTTTGGGACGGAGGGAGTATCTGATAAAGTACCCGTAATCCAGGAGCTTATGGCTTTGTTGACACAAAACTCTCCTTTTATATCATTCTATCAATGCAATGAGACGGTTGTTTGTGTGTTTTCTCGAACAAATGTGCTATAGTCTAGGTCGACACGCCAACGCTTCTCAAAGACATGGAATGTGGCTAAAGGTTTGCCGCATAAACATGGCGTGGAAGGAGGAAATGTATACGGTGCGCTTGTTGATTGATAAAATAACTTTACTCTTGAACATTACTAGTAACAATCAAATACTCTCATTCGAAAGACCATGGATCCCGGTGCTTGCTGGCCGGAGGGCTCCGTTTTCAGATGTGTTTTTGTGTTTTGTTAGGTTTTGTATCCTACTCAAGAAGACGACGCACGACGACTTCCCGGCTGTCTACTACAACAAGTTTTGTTCGGCTCCGGCGATGGAGGGGTGATGACAGTGGCGCGCCTTCGGCTCGCTCTAGTGTTTGTAGTCGTCGCTAGGTGGTCTACGGACCTGAATGTAATTTTGGTTACTTCTTGTGTTCTTTGTACTATCTTGACAGTTGATGAATAGATCGGAAGTTTTCTCGCAAAAAAAAAAAAAGAAAGAAAGACCATTTTTATGGAGAAGCTCATTTTGTGAGATCCCACAAATTCTGTGGGGCTTAGTAACATTCTATATTAGATAGCTAGTTCTCTTTTCACGCTCTCTTGGATAGTACCAGTACTGACGATGTTAGGTAAATTCCCTCGTAGCAATGAGTTCAGTAACAAGTTGTTGGTCACTGCTCAGTTCAGTGGACGTAAAACAGTGGTAAGGTCACAGGCGTGCCAGTGTTGACATCAGAAATTCAAAACCACATGATCATTTGTAGTTACAGCGTACTGCCCTACCTTTGCTGGACGACAGCATAGCTGAGAGCATCTCTAGCAGAACCCGCAAAACGGTCAAACCTGCATAATAACCGCCCGATGCGGATTGAAAACCGCAAAACGGCGCAGAACAGAACCCGCAAATTTGCCCAACCCGCAAAAGATTTTGCAGGGCCCCGTGAATCCCCGCATCGGAACGGCTTTTTCGGGGATTTCGGCGCCGAATCTAGGGGCCCCTGCATTTGGTCAAATCGGTTGGCGGGTGGGAGTTTTCACCACGCGTTTTTCCTTTCTTCTTCCGCATCTCAGCGCCGCCGCCTGCGAATACCTCCCTTTCCCGGCCGCATCTCACGGCGCCCCGCCGCACGCGAGCTGCCCCGGCCGCGGAGGTCCCCTTCCGCCGGTTTCCCCTGGCCGCGTCCGCGGAGAACGGAAATCTGCGCCGCCGCCGCGCGATCTGCCGGTGAGTCTAATTTCGCTCGATTTCCCTTCGATTTCGGCCGTAGTAGTAGGTAGTGAGTATGGCTTGCCCATTTCAGATGGAGTTGAGCCCGGAGGAAGAGCTCGTGCTCTCCGATTCATCCTCCTCCGATGACTCCGATGTGGAGGCGCTGTTCGCAAGCCGGCGGCAGCAAATGGTGGTCGTCGTCCTCGCCGTCAAGGAGTTTGAGGACCGGTATGCAAAGCGGCGGCAAGGATCCAAGGTTGGCCGGCTTTGCATACCGCGCAACCGCTTCTACGGCAACGAGCTTCTCATGCGCGATTACTTCGCCGAAATCCCGACGTATCCGGCTCACATCTTCCGAAGAAGGTACCGTATGCGCCGCTCTCTTTTCGTGAAGATAGTAGAAGCTTGCGAGGCGAATTGTCGGTACTTTACCCGTCGCCGGAATGCCGCGGGTTTGATGGGTTTCAGCGCGTACCAGAAGATATCCGCCGCAATGAGAGTCATTGCCTATGGAGTCCCGGCTGACTATGCCGACGAGTATCTTCGTATTGGCGAAGATACTACGATCGAGTCCGTTCGTCTGTTTGCTAAAACAATTATCAAAGTCTACGGACAAATTTATCTTCGGGCACCAAACGAAGAAGATACCGTGAGGCTCATGGCGATGAATGAGCCGCGAGGTTGGCCGGGCATGCTAGGTAGTATTGACTGTATGCATTGGACTTGGAAGAACTGCCCAAAGGCATGGCATGGACAATATTGTGGCAGGGGAGGCGATGCAACAATTGTGCTTGAGGCCGTTGCGTCCGAGGATCTATGGATTTGGCATTGCTTTTTTGTTTGCCGGGCACATGTAATGATATCAATGTGTTGCAAAGGTCTCATCTTCTTCGTAGGCTAGCAAGTGGAGATGCTCCGGCTTGTAACTTCACGGTTAATGGGCATGAGTACACAAAGGGTTACTATCTTGCCGATGGTATTTACCCACATTGGACTACATTTGTGAAGACCATCTCAAATCCAAAAGGCAAGAAGCAAACTGAATTTGCAAAGGTTCAAGAGGCATGCCGAAAGGATATAGAGAGGGCATTTGGTGTCCTACAATCTAGGTTTGCCATAGTTCGAGGACCAGCTCGTTTTTGGGACAAGAAAAGTCTAAAAAATATCATGACTTGTTGTGTGATTCTTCACAACATGATCATAGAGGATGAAGGGGGCTTGGACTTGGAGTTATCCTATGACAATGTTGGTAGCCGTGTGAAGCCAGCTAGAAACCCAGACCGCGTCGAAGCTTTTCTGCAGACTTACCGTGAGATAGAGGACAAGGACGAACACAACCAGCTGCAGCTAGACCTGGTTGAACACATCTGGCAGCTGCATGGGCAGTAGCTATTTTTTAGTTCATTTGAGCCATGTTTGATTCAAACAATATTGTTATTCTACAACATCTTGTATTGAATTATTGTTTAATTAGTGTGATTCAAACTTTTATTGTAATAAACTATTTGTGAGCATTCATAATATCCTACTATTGTAATATGAATCTTTATAATTTAGGTCTAATTTATTTATCATTCCATTTTTATGATATTCATGCATATCTTGCTGTTTTGCGAATGCAGTTTCTGAACGCCGCGCGGCGGAGCAGAACCCGCAAAGCAGAACCGCAAAACAGAATATTCTGTTTTGCGGTTCTGCTTTGCGGGTTCTGCTCCGCCGCGCGGCGTTTCGAGCCAAAAAACGCGAGTTGCGGGAACTGCAAAAGTGTTTTGCGGGTTCGCCTTTTGCGGGTTCTGCTAGAGATGCTCTGAGTTCTTCCCTTGCAAGTAGTGCAAGTGGGTACTGAGGGGGGCGACCGGACGAGCAACTGTTGTTACAAGAATTGGACTAGAAAAGAAATCATTGTTGTCATGGACTCAAATACGGTCCAGAACACGAAGTTTCTTCATCGCAGACAGAAAACATCCAAATAACGGAGTAATAATAAAACTCAGCCAGAATTGGTGCGAATCCTACCACAAAACCGAGGAATATATGCAACATATATGGTGCATGAACTGGTTCAGAAAACTAACTTGGACAAACTCAGTTCATTAACCACTGTACACCAGCTGACTGATTATTTGAAGAGAGATGAAGATGTACGTTCTGAACATGGGCCAAGAACCTCTCTGTGTGTCGGCATTTACAAATTTTGATCAATTAACAATCGGCTTGCCGTCAAGTGCGGCAAAATAAATTATCTATCTATCTCTAACTATATGAAAGCTGGCCAGCGAGCCCTCAGCGCTCCTGCTAGAACAGTACCGCGTGGAGGGACTCATTTGTAATTTCCCGAAAATCCAGGGACCTTCCTGCAAAAACACTCTCACTCGCCTCTCCCTGCTCTTCTTCTCTGCTCCACGCACGCTCAAACAACGTCGCCGTTGCCGACGAGTAGCACCGTCGTTTCCTGCCGCCCCGGACAAATCTGAGACCGCCACCGGAACCGCCGCCACCTCCTCTCTATCCCCGCCCAGCCACGCGTCCGAACGAGCACGGAATCGAGCGCGTCTTCCCCAAATCCGGCCGAACCCGCTGCCACCCGATTCGCCGCCGTCCGGCCGTCCCAGCCCTCCTCGACCAGCTCCTCGTGCTCCTGGTGAGCTTGCCGACCTTCTGGACCGCCCTATGTTCTCTTGCCTTCTTCCCTTTACTGATTTGCAATCTTCTGCCTTTCTCTGCTTTATTGGTTGACAAATTTTGCTACCCCTGCGCATCCTCGACCGCCCTATGTTCGTCGGCCACGCTTGCCTTGCTAGCTGTGTACGCTGGCTATCCTTCTTGCTCACCGGCCGTATTTGGTTGCTACCCGCGTCTGCTGCCGCACCGTGCGCGCTTGCTAGCCGCGTTTGCCCGCCCATGGTGGCTTCCTATGCTCGCTTGCCGACCGTGCTCTCTTAGTAGCCGTGTCTATTGCTGTGTCATGCGTCGTCGTTGGTCGCCTGCACCGGCCGCAACTACACCGGCCGCACCTGCCCCCTATTTTTGCATTCTTTTCTCTTTCTTCCTTCTCTGAATAGAAAGAACGCACCAGCAGCGAAACGATTGATCCCCGTTGAAACGATGCTTTTCTTTTGCCTTTTCATTTTCTATTCTTCACCGGTTCTACTGCTTTCTTTGTTTCATTAATTAGACGATTTGTTCGTACCTTACTTATTTCCTTTCATTTTTATAGCAGCAATGCAAACTGGCCGTAAAGCTAGCGTCCGACCCCACGCCTCCGCAGTTCATCTCCCGATGCCGTCAAATCTTCCCTGCTTCCACCACTTCTCCATGTTGCTGAGCTCGCGTAGCACCGGTCGTCGCTGCATCGTGTGAGAGGGAGCCACGACGATGCATCAGGTGCGTCTCTGTTAGATTTTGGGCCCATTTTGGGCAGCCCAATAAAATTCCTGAAAATCTCAAATTGGCCCATGTGCATGGCAGAATTTTGGAGGTGCAAAGTGGTGCTAAAGTTTAGTCCCACATTGCTAGTTGGAGGAGACAAACACCACCTTATAAGGTGGAGTGTTGTACCACTTGGTAAGCTTGTGAGAACAAGAGGCTCTCTCGTGCGCACTCCTCCTCCTCCTCCTCCGCCGCCGCTCGCACGCACGCACCGCACCGCCCGCCCGTCTCGTCACGACGCGCCGCGGGTTGCGGGAATCTCGCCGAGCCGAGCTTTATTTTTGCAGTCCGGGAAAACGGTTTGGACGGACGCGTCACAGTTAGTCGGTTCGGGTCGCTCCCGGATCGTGGGCTACTGTAACCGACCTAAAACGTGCGCGACGTGGACTTGGCCCACGTTGTACCCGTTAGGGTTTTCCCGAGCCGCACTATATAAAGTCGTGCACTGCGTGCGCTGCAAACCACCGAACCAATCTCGTGCCTTGCGCCGCCACCGTAGTCTACTCCATCCCGTGCGCCGGCGTGCACCGGCGAACGGGACAGCAGGTCTCCGGAACCGCTCGTCCTTGTGATCCTGTACGGGAGAGGGCGAATAAGGTTTTTGGGAAGCGCTCCGCGCGACTGCTTTCAAGTTCTTCATCACGGCTCGACTTCCTGGACGATCTCCGGGTCCGCGGGCGACTCGTCTCCAACGTCGTCTCCTTCGAGCTGCTACCGTCGCCGCTCAAGCTGCTGCCGTCGCTGCTCCAACGACTACTTCCTCTACAACCGTTCGGTACGTGCGGCGTGTTCTGAACTGTTTTGCTATGGATCTGTTGGCGTATGTGTTGCTGCTGTTCATGTTGATTAGTACATCTAGTATGTTCGTATTCTACATGTTAGTAGCTGGTGTAGTTATGTTTAATATTCTGGAATTAATCATGGAATTATTGCCTAATTATCCAACAATCCAAAAACCTTATATGTGTTATAGGCAATTTCCTGAGTTAAACATGGGACATCTATCTGATGCGCTGAGGCCGGACAAGTTTACCGGTGTGGACTTTAAGAGATGGCAGTACAAGACCACACTGTGGTTGCGATCTCTGAAAGTGTTCGAGGCTAGTGAGGGTTTACCTGAAGGAACTATATCTGACGAGGATCAGAACAAGTTCAAGGAAACCAATACTGCCTTTGTGGGACTCGTTCTGAGTGCTCTTAGCAACAAGCTGTTTGATGTGTACATGCACATTACAGATGCCAAAGAGCTCTGGGAGGCACTGAACGCTAAGTTCGGTGTAGCAGATGCTGGCAGTGAACTGTACATCATGGAGAGCTTCCATGACTTCAGGATGGCTAACAACCGTTCTGTAGTCGAACAGGCTCATGAGATACAGTGCATTGCTAAGGAGCTTGAGCACGCTAAGTGTGCCTTACCTGACAAGTTTGTGGCTGGATGCATTATTGCAAAGTTGCCCTCTTCATGGAGGAACTTCGCCACAACTCTCAAACACAAGAGACAGGAGATTTCGGTTGAAAACCTGATAGCGTCTCTTGATGTTGAGGAGAAGGCTCGGGCTAAGGACACTGCTGAGAGAGGTGGTGAAGGTCAGTCTAGCGCCAACATGGTGCAGAAGAACTTTCACCATGGCAAGAGCAAGGCAAAGAGCAAGTCTTCCTTCAACATGCCTACCAAGACTACTTCTTTCAAGAAGAAGAAGAAGATGCTGAACAAATCTGAGCTAAAGTGCTACACTTGTGGAGAGCCCGGACACTTCTCTGTGGACTGCCCAGATCGTGCAGACAAGAAAGGGAAGAAGCATGTCAACGTCGTGACCGCTAGCAATGCTGATGGGTACGGTAATTTACCGACTGTGCTTTCAGTATTTCAATCTCCATGTTGGTGGATTGATACGGGTGCTAATGTTCATGTATGTGCTGACATCTCTATGTTCACTTCTTATCAGGTCGCAGATTCAAGCGTCTTAATGGGGAATGGATCACATGCTTCTGTTCGTGGTGTTGGCACGGTAGATCTGAAGTTTACTTCGGGGAAGATCGTGCAGCTGAGGAACGTGCAGCATGTCCCTACTATGAACAAGAATCTTGTTAGCGGCTCCCTTCTATGCAGAGATGGGTTTAAATTAGTCTTGGAGTCCAATAAAGTAGTTGTGTCAAAGTTTGGACAATTTATTGGTAAAGGGTATGAGTGCGGAGGCTTGTTCCGCTTTTCATTATCGGATTTTTGTAATAAGTCAGTAAACCATATTTGTGGCAGTGTGGATTCGGATGCTAATGTTTGGCACTCTCGTTTATGTCATGTTAATTTTGGTTTAATGAGTAGACTTTCCAGTTTGAGTTTAATTCCTACTTTCACCATTGCCAAAGGTTCTAAGTGCCATAGCTGTGTGCAATCTAAGCAACCTCGAAAGCCTCACAAGGCGGCCGAGGAGAGAAACTTGGCACCTCTAGAACTCGTACATTCGGATCTATGTGAGATGAATGGCGTGTTGACAAAAGGTGATAAGAGATATTTCATGACTTTAATCGATGACGCTACTAGGTTCTGTTATGTATATTTGTTGCACACTAAAGATGAAGCTTTAGACTACTTTAAAATTTATAAAGCTGAAGTTGAAAATCAATTAGAGAGAAAGATCAAACGTCTTAGGTCAGATCGTGGTGGCGAGTATTTCTCCAACGTATTTGATGAATTCTGTGAGGAACATGGTATTATTCATGAGAGGACGCCTCCCTATTCGCCCCAATCAAACGGGGTTGCCGAGAGGAAAAACCGCACGCTGACCGACTTGGTGAACGCCATGTTGGACACTGCTGGTTTATCTAAGGCATGGTGGGGGGAGGCTTTGTTGACTTCGTGTCATGAATAGAGTTCCTAACAAGGATAAAGAGAAGACACCTTACGAGGAGTGGTCTGGGAGAAAACCATCACTTTCTTATTTTCGTACTTGGGGATGTTTGGCGAAAGTCAATGTTCCAATTCCTAAGAAACGAAAACTTGGACCGAAGACAGTGGATTGTGTCTTTCTAGGTTATGCTCAGCGGAGCATTTGCTATAGATTTTTAGTGGTTAAATCTGAGATACCTGATATGCATGTTGATACTATTTTGGAATCTCGTGATGCAACATTTTTTGAGAACATGTTTCCTATGAAGGATATGCATAGCATTGCTAGAATTTCTTCTGAGATATTTGCTGAACCTAGTACATCTGTTGATCATTCTGAACAACCACTTGTTGAGGAAGTCCTTGAGAAGGATGACAATGAATCAGCTCCCAAGAGGAGCAAGAGACAGAGGACTGAAAAATCCTTTGGTGATGATTTCATTGTGTACCTTGTGGACAATACTCCCACGTCCATTGCAGAGGCATTTGCATCTCCTGATGCTGATGACTGGAAAGAAGCTGTCCATAATGAGATGGACTCGATTCTTTCTAATGGAACTTGGGAATTATCTGAACGACCCTACGGCTGCAAACCTGTGGGTTGTAAGTGGGTGTTCAAGAAGAAGCTAAGGCCTGATGGTACTATTGAGAAGTACAAGGCACGGCTTGTAGCCAAGGGCTACACCCAGCGCGAAGGCGAAGATTACTTTGACACCTATTCACCTGTTGCTAGACTCACCACCATTCGAGTACTACTTTCCCTGGCTGCCTCCTATGGTCTTATCGTTCATCAAATGGACGTAAAGACAGCTTTCCTTAACGGAGAGTTGGAAGAGGAAATCTATATGGATCAGCCTGATGGGTTTGTAGTAAAAGGTGAAGAGAGAAAGGTGTGCAAATTGTTAAAATCTTTGTATGGGCTGAAGCAAGCACCTAAGCAATGGCATGAGAAGTTTGACAGAACTTTAACTTCTGCAGGCTTTGCCATAATGAGGCTGATAGGTGTGTATATTATCGCCATGGTGGGGGCGATAGTGTTATATTATGCTTGTATGTTGATGACATACTGATTTTCGGTACAAGCATGATAGTGATAAATGAGGTCAAGTCTTTCCTGTCAAAGAGCTTTGATATGAAAGATCTGGGACAAGCTGATGTGATCCTGAACATTAAGCTGATTAGGGATGAGAGTGGGATTACGTTAACGCAATCACACTATGTTGAGAAGGTCTTGAGCCGCTTTGGTTATATAGACAGCAAGCCTTCTCCAACACCCTATGATCCCAGTGTGACACTCAGAAAGAACAAAAAGGAAACGAGAGATCAATTAAGATATTCTCAAGTGATCGGTTCACTCATGTACCTTGCGAGCGCGACAAGACCTGATATCTCTTTTGCTGTGAGCAAGTTGAGCAGGTTCATGTCTAACCCGGGTATTGATCATTGGCATGCACTTGAAAGGGTCATGCGCTATCTGAACGGTACAATGAGTTATGGGATTCACTATTCAGGGCACCCTGCGGTGCTTGAGGGATACTGTGATGCGAACTGGATCTCAGATGTTGATGAGCTCTACGCCACAAGTGGATATGCATTTATTCTTGGAGGTGGCGCAGTGTCATGGAGGTCTTGCAAACAGACCATTTTGACGAGGTCAACCATGGAAGCAGAACTTGCTGCTTTAGATACAGCTTCTGTTGAGGCAGAATGGCTGCGTGAGCTCTTGATGGACTTGCCGGTGGTTGAGAAACCATTACCGGCCATCCTTATGAACTGTGACAACCAAACGGTTATTACGAAAGTGAACAGTGCTAAGGATAATGCGAAGTCATCAAGACACGTCAAGAGACGCTTGAAGTCTGTCAGGAAAATGAGAAACTCCGGAGTAATAACTGTTAGTTATATTCAAACAGACAAAAACCTGGCAGATCCCTTTACGAAGGGACTATCACGTAATGTGATAGATAGTGCATCGAGGGAGATGGGGTTGAGACCCGTGAGTGTTACACCATAGTGGTAACCCAACCTATGTGATCGGAGATCCCGTGAATTAGGACCTGGGAAGAACAAGCTAGTGGTTTAACTGAGGAGAGTTATTTTATAACCCTCTCCGTGGGAAGATGCATAACTCTCACATTCTGTAAGGCAGGTTGGCAATATGCCTTAATGTGTTTTGTTGGCTATTCGTAGCAAAGGTGCTGTCCTACAGAGCGACCTTGAAAGAACACACCTATATGAGTCCGACTGTTAAACGTCGCAGTCTATGAGATTTGGGTGATCTCTAGTAAGCTCATGAAGAGACCAGGGAGTATGACGCATATGCTCCACCCGCGGGGTAGGCTACTGGCAGCCACGTACTGGTTATGACTTTGAGTGAAGTCTATTGGCACCAAACTTGCAATTCAAGGTTCGTCCATTGTTCAAGTTGCTGGTAGATGTAGCTTGAAGCTCTAGGCGGAAGTTCAACTTAACAGTCTCTGCTGAAACACTGGTATATAAACAAGAAACGAGGTTTGGCAAAATCTCTAAATGGGAATTTGAGATCTGGTGGGGGATTGTTAGATTTTGGGCCCATTTGGGCAGCCCAATAAAATTCCTGAAAATCTCAAATTGGCCCATGTGCATGGCAGAATTTTGGAGGTGCAAAGTGGTGCTAAAGTTTAGTCCCACATTGCTAGTTGGAGGAGACAAACACCACCTTATAAGGTGGAGTGTTGTACCACTTGGTAAGCTTGTGAGAACAAGAGGCTCTCTCGTGCGCACTCCTCCTCCTCCTCCGCCGCCGCTCGCACGCACGCACCGCACCGCCCGCCCGTCTCGTCACGACGCGCCGCGGGTTGCGGGAATCTCGCCGAGCCGAGCTTTATTTTTGCAGTCCGGGAAAACGGTTTGGACGGACGCGTCACAGTTAGTCGGTTCGGGTCGCTCCCGGATCGTGGGCTACTGTAACCGACCTAAAACGTGCGCGACGTGGACTTGGCCCACGTTGTACCCGTTAGGGTTTTCCCGAGCCGCACTATATAAAGTCGTGCACTGCGTGCGCTGCAAACCACCGAACCCAATCTCGTGCCTTGCGCCGCCACCGTAGTCTACTCCATCCCGTGCGCCGGCGTGCACCGGCGAACGGGACAGCAGGTCTCCGGAACCGCTCGTCCTTGTGATCCTGTACGGGAGAGGGCGAATAAGGTTTTTGGGAAGCGCTCCGCGCGACTGCTTTCAAGTTCTTCATCACGGCTCGACTTCCTGGACGATCTCCGGGTCCGCGGGCGACTCGTCTCCAACGTCGTCTCCTTCGAGCTGCTACCGTCGCCGCTCAAGCTGCTGCCGTCGCTGCTCCAACGACTACTTCCTCTACAACCGTTCGGTACGTGCGGCGTGTTCTGAACTGTTTTGCTATGGATCTGTTGGCGTATGTGTTGCTGCTGTTCATGTTGATTAGTACATCTAGTATGTTCGTATTCTACATGTTAGTAGCTGGTGTAGTTATGTTTAATATTCTGGAATTAATCATGGAATTATTGCCTAATTATCCAACAGTCTCTCCTCAACCTATGCTCTATTCTTATCACCGCAAGGCCTCAGTAAGTGAGGTTGCTGAAACAAAGAGCTAAGGAGGAACAACGACGCAGTTGTTCATCTCCATGACACACTTCGATATGGTTGCCTATCGCTCCTGCGCGCACCCAGTAGACAAATAACTTAGTATCCCTATTGTTTCTATTTGTTGCAGCGCCCTTATGAGTGAATCCAACGGGACTTCTCAGACTACACGTCTGCAGACTGAACTTTTATGAGTGTTGAAAGCTGACCACACTCAGTTTTGTTATAAAATAAATCGCCGTTGGATCGACCATGAGAACATAACTTTCTTTTCACCTTTTGTAGCCGAATTTATGGACAAATCTCATGTATGGATTACTTTTATCGGGCATAACTAATTAGTAATCCATAAGAGTTTATCCAATGCTGAAAATTTAAATTTAATCAATTCGATAGTTCATACCGAACAGGAGGATTCATCATTTATAGTGCTCATCATTATATGAATTTGGCGATCCAATGCTGAAAATTTAAATTTTAATCAATTCGATAGTTCATACCGAACAGGAGGATTCATCATTTATAGTGCCCATCATTATGTGAATTTGGTGAAAGGCATAACCTATTTATTTATCAATGATGCTTATTTGTCATAAAGACTTCAACATGCTACATATATGATAGATGTTCTCAAAATATGTTTATGGACTAAACATTAATAGGCTAATGCATGCTTCTGAAGTTCTGATTTCCAACTATCCAAACAAAGAAGCATAATTTTTGTAGGTATATAGAGACCCTTCAGTTTGTACCTACTCTTTCATATGCTAAACCTTACATAGAGAAGAAAAAGTTCGGATGTTTCTGTATGGTTTTCCATCTCTGTATTAACTCTAATCATTAAAACAAACGATGTAGTTGCAGCATATACACTGGATCCCAATTTTATCTGATCAATATGAATATTTTTGGAAGTATTGTTTGTACCTTACAGCCTTAATATTCCAGACACTTAGGTACCTGTGTATTCATTTCAATATCAGCATACTTTGTACTTTGTTTTCCAATGCCTTATCAGAGATGTACCTTTTATTTGGTGATAATACCTGACAAAGTTGTCTTTAGCTATGATTGTGTTGCTCATGTCCACTGTATATGGTTGTTTCCAAACATTGCTTTAAACAGCTTGAAGCACATAATTATCTGGATTAATATTGTAAATTCTGTTATGCAGACCGGTGTCTATATTATTATGCAGACTGAGTGCAGAAAATATCACCAAGGTAGTAACATATCTGCAGTTGATTTGTTGCTGATTTTAGGGTGATTCGCCATGTACTTCAGTGCGTATTGCTTGGTTATGATCTTGCCCCTCCTATGCCCTTATTAATTTAAATTCGTTAGATTGAATTCATTGCTTAATTTTATTTTACCCCTGTAGACATATATTATGTTTTTTGGAGTACAATGAGATACTGCTTCTTGACAGCAGGTCTGAACATTTGATTGAAATGGAAATATTCTGTACGTCTAAAAACCTGGATTTTCTTCAACTTTTGCACTACAATGAGAACAAAGATCCTGATGCCATGGTGTTTTCTCTCTACCTGGCAAGCTCCTGAAGGTATTTATTCTGGACTCTCAAGTATTTGTGTATATCGTGAATAACATGATATACCTTCTTTGATTCCCAAAATTAATTCTTTGCACTCTTATATACTTACAAGTAGCTTCATAATAGGAGCTTGATTTAATTATGGGTTTAAAGGGATGCTTGATTTAATTCATGATGGTTATATTTGTGTAAAGGCTGTTCCTAGAGAACAATTGATTCTACAGATCAACATTTGCATTTGGCTATTAAATATTTCAGACAGATTGATTCTATTTTCCTACTTCACTTCATGCTGCACAGTGGGCAAATTAAATTGCCTTTCGGATTCAATTGAAATACGCTGAGGTTTCCTTGGGTGACTGAATCAACAATTTTTATCTTTGTTGGCACCATCTTAGGAGCTTACGATTGTGCTCACCTTCCTATCTACTTCTTAAACATGCAGATATGGTATTTCTTCACTAAAAACAATATTTGTTTGCTTTTTGGATTTTGGTTCTCTCATCTTGCTTTTTAAAACACATGGTTACACAGTTTCTTGCCGAATTCTTGACATCGATTATGTTAGCTAATAGAATGATTTTCTAACTATGTTTTAGATGGATAGAGAACAATTTTACCATATGTGGTTCCAAATGATAGGTAGGTTTGTGCTGTGTTATGTTTTCTCATTATTAATACTGAATAGATCTGCCGTGCATTTTTACATTCTGCTATCTTTTTCACGTGTGCTGAATCTGGTCATTAGAATGAAAGCATTGAGGATGGTCATGATCGAATTGCAGAATATTGATGTTCTTGCTTGCAGCCAGCCGGTGCTTTCCTTCCCCTCAAGATTCACGAAAGATAGTATACTTTATTAGCTAATTGTGGGGCAATCCTGCTCAGACAGCTACTACTAAAGAAGACTCGGTCCTATATATTTTGTTGCTACTTCTGATGCCTTAGAAGGAAGTATTCAACATCTGCTGTTTTTAATGTGCAGAAAGTATTTTCCTTCATATTCTTCAAGCATATGTTCCATAAAGAAATTAGAGATATGTATGCTGAATATATAGCATTTTTCATAATGCTCTAACTCTTTGTGAGGTTGCTGGGAGTACATCAAAATGTTATATTATGGTGCATTCTTTGGGTGATTCCTATGTGTTCTTTATCTTTATTTTCATATGTTCTTTCCTGTATTCATGCTATGATATGTACATGTAAGAATATAGCATAGTATATTGCTGGACGGTCATACCTTCTACCTTTTAAAACCAGTTTATACAGAGTTTTCTTTAAAGGAATTGTATTATGTAGGTCTGCAATTACGATAAGTGTCAAGAGTGATCACTGCTATTACTTACATTTTTCAATCAACATATACAAGGTTGCTTTTATAGATCTTTTATTGATATGGTTCATCTGATTAAATTTTTCCTTATTTTTTCCAGGTTTTTCTCGACTGTCTCCTATTGTCTCATCTTTATTGGAATCGGAATAAAGCTTATCTTACAATATACCGGCCATGCAATCTTCTGATGATGAGCTTTCGCCGCCTTGGGCTGCTTTATTAGGTCAATCTTCTGTTGCTGATGGTTGCTCTGCTGGTTTGCCCCAGATGGATGTCTCAAGGGATGACGCTTCACTTGCTTGGGCTCCTTTGTCAGCGATTCGGTCTTCTTCTTGCAACTATTCCATACTGTATGTTTCTCATTGTGCTGGATTGGCATCTGGTTCATCTGATTTCCAATTTCAGCGTTCTCCAGATCTTGGTTTTTGTAGAGATGATATGGCTGTTGATGGTGATGCTTTAGTTGCTCCCCCTTTGTTGCCTCCAAGTGCTAATCCTTTCGACTATTTATCGCGAGTTATGGCTAGTATACTGCTGTTTTTTATTACAACTGTCTTCTATCAGATTGTATTAACTTTCATTTTGATTTTTCATGTTTCTTTCAGTTCCTCTGACGCCTTATCTACCTGTACCTCAAGGTTGTTACAACCGTCGTATGTGTATGGCTGTCCGCCGTCATTGGGCTTTGCTTCGAGCGGGGTTTAGGCCTGATCGTATTGACCTGCCTTTATATAGATTCTTATTCAACTTATTGCCATATATTTCAGGCTATACTACCTGCCTTTATATAGATTCTTATTCAACTTATTGCCATATATTTCAGGCTATACCTTCTCCTCTTTTGCGGCATCAGTATAGCCACCACATTGATGAGGCCAATATGAAGATCGTGCTCACTTTCAATTAGCCAAGCATAAACATCGTGTAGTTTTCTTTACTATCGATCTGACGGCTCAGTATCCGCATTTTACTTTTGACTATGACATATATTGCCTATACAAAACAGCATGATCATACTGTCATGTCGATTGAAAGGTTGTATAGATGATCGTTTGCTACCTAATGTAACTATGTAGCTAGATGTATATTTTACTATCTACCTCCTTCTCCAAACGCTCCCACAATTTTCATTAAAAACAACAATTACTTCTGTTATTAAATAAAACTACATTTACATCTCATCAGCTGCAACACTAAATTTATGCCTAATAAACGAAATAAGCAAACCAACAGCAAAAAATATCAGCAAGGGCGCGGCGTGACGCCGTGCCGAAATTCAACTAGTCTATATATAATAGCGCTCCGTCTATATATAGCGCTCCGTTTCATCGCTCCCTGGAGCTGCCCACAACATTGGCGCAATGTAGAAGTCTACAGTACCGCACATCTCTATAGTACCGCCCCTCCGCGCTGTCCGATCTATATCCGACGGTCTTCCTTTTCATGATAACATATACATGAAATATATGCGCGTCGACGAGGAGGTTCCATTCCTGTGATCGGTTTCGAGTTTGGTCGACTCTATCTCCTTAATTTTGGATTCAAATTCGCAAAAACATTTGACGAGTTCTGTCAAATTCGTTGCACTCGGTCATCCGTTTGAATTTTTCTTTAACGAGTAGATGGATATCACCCTTCCAAACAACTTTCATGTTTTAACCTTTTTATTTTGACGGACATAGACATATTTCTCTCTAATCTTCAAATTCGTTGTATTTTAGGCTGTGAAAAAAAAGATAAATTCAGACAGATTTCAAAATTTTGAATCCTGTATTTGTATGCAGAAATTTGTCTTTTAGATCTAGCCCAGAATGGACCTTCTCCGCGCCGTCCGATCTAGATTCGGCGGCCCACACGTCTTTTTGCATAAAAGTCCCCGAGTTTTCTAAAAATTGTAAATCGGTCCTCCGGTATAAAACACACACGCTAACCCTAGAACCGAAATCGACCTCATTCCCCCCGAGTCGGCCACCTCCGGCCTGACGCTTCCGCCGCTGCCCAGCCCGCCCCCGCCGCCGTCTCGCCCCTACCTCGGGCCTCCTCCTCTCTCTCCCCGTCGCCCCTCCTCCGCTCCATCCCAGCCTGACGCCGCGTCCCCCACCACATGCACCTCCCGCACGCCGCGCTCTTCATCGTCGGCAAGCGGTCTGTGGCGCCGACGGCGACGAGGATAGCTCCCTCGAGGCCTCCTCCGCGGCCGTGCCGATGGGGGGCCCGCGCCGAGGTTCTGGGCGCTGCCAGCGAGGGATTTCAGCTACCACCACCAGCTCTACAGCTTCGCGCTGCTGCCGCATGCGTAGGAGATGATGCTGCCGGCGCCGACCACGTCGGGCAAGGCGTCGGCGGCCCGTGTCGGCAACTACCTCCCCATAGCGCAGGCCAACCTCAACCTTCTCGCCTCCTTCTCCGGCGGGCTCTGTACCTCCTGGAAACAACGTTAGGTGCCTCTGGCCTGCTATTTTTTTTGTTCATTCGATTTCTCTTTTTTGGTATGCAGAGTTGAATCAAGAACAAACTTATGGTTTTGGCAGATTAAAATCTTTAGGGCATCTTGGCACAATATATTTAATCAAACCTTCGAGTCAGCTAAGAATTTTTTGTATGAGCAGATAAGTGTGGAAGAATTGCCATACCTTTTCTTTTTCTTTGAATCTGCAGACCCATTTTTAAGATCCTTTAATTCATGTTGAAAACAAAGTTTTCTTTTCAATCTAAGTACTTTTTCGAATAGATAGCGCTGTTTTTGACACCCATCTTATTTCCATTAACACTCATGGCCCATGGATCACGATATCAGTAGCCTTTTTCTTATGGTTTTTGATTTATTAAAACCTCACGTACAAAGATTGGTTTTGTATGGAAGATGACATCCTATCCAATTTGTATGCTAACGTCTCTTTTGTCCGGTCGTGATATCTATCTATATATAAAAGGGCTCCCTTTCATCCTCCGCTGAAGGTGGCCACGTCACCGCGCGCACTGTAGATGCATCTACAGTGCCACGCGTCTACAGTAACCACACGTCTACAGTACCGCGCGCCTCCGCGCCATCCGATCTAGATCCGACGGCCCTCCTTTTTCATGATAATATGTACACGAAATATGTGTGCGTCGACGAGTAGGTTCCATTCCCGTGATCGGTTTCGAGTTTGGTCGACTCTAGCTCCTTAATTTTGAAACCAGATTCGCAAAAACATTTGACGAATTCTGTCAAATTCGTCGCGCTCCGTCATCCGTTTGAATTTTCCTCTCACGAGTAGATGTATATCACCCTTCCAAACAACTTCCATGTTTTAGCCTTTTTATTTGACGGACACAGACATATTTCTCTCTAATCTTCAAATTCGTTGTATTTTAGGCTGTGAAAAAAAGACAAATTCAGATAGATTTCAAAATTTTGAATCCGGGTATTTGTATGCAGAAATTTGTGTTTTAGATCTAGCCCAGAATGGACCTTCTCCACGCCGTCCGATCTAGATTCGGCGGCCCACACGTCTTTTTGCATAAAAGTCCCCGAGTTTTCTAAAAATTGTAAATCGGTCCTCCGGTATAAAACACACGCGCTAACCCTAGAACCGAAATCGACCTCATTCCCCCCCGAGTCGGCCACCTCCGGCCCGACGCTTCCGCCGCTGCCCAGCCCGCCCCGCCGCCGTCCCGCCCCGACCTCGGGCCTCCTCCTCTCTCTCCCCGTCGCCCCTCCTCCGCTCCATCCCAGCCCGACGCCGCGTCCCCCACCACATGCACCCCCGCACGCCGCGTTCTTCATCGTCGGCAAGCGGTCTGTGGCGCCGACGGCGACGAGGATAGCTCCCTCGAGGCCTCCTCCGCGGCCGTGCCAATGAGGGGCCCCGTGCCGAGGTTCTGGGCGCTGCCAGCGAGGGATTTCAGCTACCACCACCAGCTCTACAGCTTCGCGCTCTGCCACATGCGCAGGAGATGATGCTGCCGGCGCCGACCACGTCGGGCAAGGCGTCGGCGGCCCGCGTCGGCAACTACCTCCCCATAGCGCAGACCAACCTCAACCTTCTTGCCTCCTTCTCCGGCGGGCTCTGTACCTCCTGGAAACAACGTTAGGTGCCTCTGGCCTGCAATTTTTTGTTCATTCGATTTCTCTTTTTTGGTATGCAGAGTTGAATCAAGAACAAACTTATGGTTTTGGCAGATTAAAATCTTTAGTGCATCTTGGCACAATATCTTTAATCAAACCTCCGAGTCAGCTAAGGATTTTTTGTATGAGTAGATAAGTGTGCAAGAATTGCCATACCTTTTCTTCTTCTTTTAATTTGCAGACCCATTTTTAAGATCCTTTAATTCATGTTGGAAACAAAGTTTTCTTTTCAATCTAAGTACTTTTTGGAATAGATAGCGCTGTTTTTTGACACCCAGCTTATTTCTATTAACACTCATGGCCCATGGATCACGCTATCAGTAGCCTTTTTCTTATGGTTTTTGATTTATTAAAACCTCATGTACAAAGATTGGTTTTGTATGGAAGATGACATCCTAGCCAATTTGTATGCTAACGTCTCTTTGTCTGGTCGTGATAAGTCTGAAAGTTAGGTCTTCTGTACAGTAGTTTCGTACTTCTAACTCCAATTTATTTATGTTCTGTCGCGGCGTGTCGCCGCGCAAATTTTTCTAGTATTTTTTTCATGGCTCTTGGCTATTGACCACCTCATCCATGAACAAAACATAATCCACAGGCTGTTGTCAACCCAGGAAGTAGTGATATCCTGTGTGCTGGGGTGCTGACTCACACTCAATCAGCGGGTGACACATTGGCCCTTGGGGATTCTATGGAACAGCATATCCACCCGCTGTAGTCTCACTGTCATCATCGGAGTATCTCATTGCCTCCTCAACTTGGCCCACAATGATCTTCCCACCAATGTGCATTCATATGTTACTTACCACCCTCCATGTTGAGGGACTCAAGATTGGTGGGCGGCTCCTTTTTGCTGAAGCGGTCCAAGGGTGTCGGGTAACGGTTATGACAGGAAACAGGAAGCATCGCCATCTGCATGCAAGCCAAAAGTGATCAAAGGGATACACAAAACTCACTCATGAAGCGGGGTGTTGTTTCTGAGACAGTCTGGTGAAATCGCAAGATATGGTTCACAGCAGGGCCAAATGGTATGGCATCAAGAAAATTAGGGATTTAGAAAGGTAAGATAGGCACGGATTTGGATGAGATGGCTAGAGGGGATGAGAGATAGCAAATAAAGAAGACACTTCTTCTTCACTGATTCAAAGAAGCTACATGCGCCTTCTATAGTGGATGCTTAGGTCCTTCGTTATACTTTTGCTACAATTGCCTTTCCTCGCCAAAAGAATAATACAATAGAACTTCATAATTTAGTTTCCCTAGTTTTCTTGAACGCTTCTTAATTCACCTAATCTTATTCTTCAGCGAAGGACTTCTCCTTCTGTTTCCTTGGTACTCTTGGACTCGTGCGCCATTCTCTTCATCGACTTGACTCCACAAGCTTCAATCGCAACTTGTCCAAGCTGCTGGTGCTGTCTTCTTCCAATACACCCATACACGAGGACGCGCCTGTGGCGCGGTGGTAAGGCACGGCTGTGGCCTGTCTACCCGCCCGAGTTTGACTCCCAGTGGGAGCGAATTTCCGGGTTGCCTCGCACGCGTCACTGTTCACGTGCCGGCAACACTGTTTCCCTCCCGCGGTTCGGTCAGAAGTATTGCGGTGCTACCCACTGCCACAGGGTTTATCCCTGGAGTTGTCTAGGCTCGCGGTTAGTTCTAGTGTATGGCCTAGCTTGTGCACTAGGGACGTGCGTGTGTGTGGTGTGCGTGTGGTGTGTGTTAGTGCATAAGTTCAGATACTACAACATGACTAAGTCGAGGGAATCTCAAAAAAAAAAAACACCCATACACTGTGCTAGCCAGCATACCAAACACATGTAAGTTGTAGGGCTATGAAACACTTTTCGTAGGTGCTCAGTATTGGTTTTCTTTGCGTGCAAGTTGTAGGGCTAAGAGATGTTCTGGTGCTACCAGTCTTTGCGGTGCTAGTTTGCTACCAACACACTGTAGCACTACCAAAAATTTATGAACAAGTCAGAACACATGAGATTTATCTATCATGTCATCGGCCCATTTTTATTGTAACTTCTCTAAAATACAATACCGTAAAATCCATTCACGAAATGGAATTTATGGGAAATGGAAAAAAGTAACAAAAAAAATACTGAACATGAGAATTAAAAAAAAATCTTTGGGATTTCATGGAGACACACTGGTTACCATTGGTTGGAATAGCTACCAGATTCCACTACAGCTAGGTGTCAAGCAACTATAATGGCATCAGAACAGAGCAGAAAAATGTCACAAGCTGTACTTCACTCCACTACTACTACCTGCACAAATGTCAAGCAGGCATGATGGCACTAGACCAGAACATAGTAATGCATAAAGATGTACTTGGCTCCACTGCTTAGGATGATTCCAACGGGCCGACGCATCGAGTCCACGCGCGTCCGTCCCTGTCCGCGGGAGCCAAAAACACGGGCCAACGGGGCGACGCAAACGGACCGAGCTCCGTTTTTCTGTCCGCCGCGATGCATTTCTGGCCCAAATTTGAGCCAGGTTTGCGTCGGGACGGACGTCCACGCGTCCTGCGTCCGTTGCACGTCCGGCTTTGTCCTCTCCCCACATGGTCTGGCCCACCTACCAGTCAAACAAACCCACCGCAATCTCTACTTCTTCTCTCTCCTCTCTCCCGAAAAATTCCCCACCCGCAGCTAGCCACAGATCAGCAGCCCGAGCTCGCCGGCCAATCTCTTGCATCGAAGGAGACGGCGGCGAGACCATGGAGGCGGAGGAAGGCGTCCGCCTCGGCGACGAACATGGCGGCCTCGGCCTCGGCCTCGGGCCGCTCTCCCAGCAGATGTAGGAAGAGGAGCTCGCCCAGCAGCCCCCGTCCCAAGATCGACCAGCGCCGGCGCCGCCTGAAGCAGTTGGTGGCCATGGTGCACGGCGTGGCGGACGCCGCCGAGGGCTGCTGCGTGAGCTCGCCAACAGCGATATCACCGTCGGCGGAGCAGCTGGCCACGCACTAGTACTAGTACTCCGGATGGAGTGGCAGAGCAGCTCCTCGTACTAGTACGCGGCCAAATCGGTACTAGCTAGCTTGACTCTGTAGTACTAGTACGCGGCCATCGATCGATCGATTCCAAATCGGTACTAGCTAGCTAGCTTAACTGTGCTCGTCAGCGGCGCGAGGTGCTCGCCGCTGTCCTTGGTAGGTGGCAGATGGGGCGGAGATAGGCGGCGCTGCTTGGAAGGCGGAGGGGATGGGGTCGTGTAGTTGGGTGAA
Source organism: Poa pratensis (assembly GCA_947311845.1). NCBI lineage: Eukaryota > Viridiplantae > Streptophyta > Magnoliopsida > Poales > Poaceae > Poa > Poa pratensis. Next base: position 39,420,713 of record CAMZMU010000097.1, on the reverse strand, counting down.
GCCGGGTTTGGCCGAGGCGCCGGCGCTGGAGGCGATGAGTACTAGTGTCCGTCAAATGCGTCGTGTATGCCGTTGGGTGCACTGTCAAATGCATCGGGTCCGCACTGTGTCCGCCCGGCCGGACGCCGACCCAAACAGACAAAATCAGGACAATTGTTGTGTCCGTTTGGGTCGCCCCGTTGGAGTCATCCTTGTGGAAATGTAGAAAATCTATTATTTAATGCCCCAATCAAAATGAACCTGTGATAGTTATCAACGAAATGACATCTCAGCACTAGACAGCACCCTAGACAATTAAGTGGTGTCGGCACTGCATTCTGCTCCTTTATTCTCTTCCATGGTGTGTTCCCATAGTACTCCAAAGAAGAGAATAAACAGATAATAATGGCAAAACACTTGGTATCGCAGTTTTAGGAAAGATTCTAATTCTAGAGCAATTAATCTCAACAACTTCCCTTTTCCTTAACAGAAAAAGAATCGGTCAAATGAGTCCGTGCTAAACAAACAATGCCACAAAGATGGAACTTTCCAGGGTGAAGAGGCTTCCACGTGGACAGTGCCCATGTTTCTGTCCACTAGATAACATATATAAAACAATAGTCAGAAAACAGGACGATACGAATATCAGAAAGCCAGACCTTGCATTTCTGCAAGTAAACATCAAATCAAGTATGCAAAAATGAATTGATAGTTTAGGAAAGCATCACTCCAAAGTGTTTTATTCCCTTCCTTTTTTTTTCGAAAGATCCAGCAATTGCTGGCTTTTCAATATATTAGCAGAGGGAAACCGTACACAGGTGTCGCCCCGGACGAAATTACGTCCGGAGGCGAGCAGAAAAAAAGAAAAGAAAAGAGAAAAAGGCGACGAGCCAGTCACCCTTGTGACTCTTTCGACACCCGGCGATGCAGAACCACGGCCCTGCCACATAGAGACCTGGTCGCAAAGCCTCCCGAGGCCGCCGCCTCGGCGCACGTCCACCGTCCGGGGCCGCTGCCCCGGCATCCACCGCCCAGACCTCAGAACCACTCCGCATGACCGTTGCACACTCGACGCACGACGAGAGATAAGACACTCCAAGGCGGCGCCTCCAAGAAGGTAGCGACGTGTGCGCCGCCGTCGCCCGCTCCAGAGGAGCTTAGGTTTTCACCCGGAGAGACTTATGACACTCGCGTCGGTAGAGGATCACAGCTCCCAAACGACGCAATCAAGAAGGAGAATGACGCCATAGTGCGCCGCCGCCGTCGGCACCTAAGTGCAAGGTTTTCACCTGGAGCTTGATCTCGACCGCCAAGCCCTAGGGCTTGGGCTAGGGAGTGCAAGGCAAGGGCGTGTCTCTGTGGTCGACCACCGATTCCATCTACATGTTGTGGGGTCGCTACACCTCACGCAGCGAAGACCACGCCATGACGGCCACCAGTCCGGGGCCGCCGCCCCGTCTTTCTTGCTGTCGGGAGAAGACATTGGGAGCCTCCCGCACAGCAGCAGAACTAGACCTACGACGCGCCGTGAAGATGAAGACCTGCAGCAGCTACACAGGGGCGGCCAAGCCAGATTGGGTGGCCAGGGCGACCAGCCAGGTCTGGTGCCGTCCTCCACGCCCGAAGCAGCACCCGAGCTGCCTTCCTTGATCGCTGCAGTAGCCGTAGCCAAGCCGCCACGGATGCCCGCTGCTCCGCCAGGGCCGGCCCGCCGCAGGCCCAGATCGAGCCCAACCGAAGTGCCGGCCCTGCAGAGGCGACCTATCCATCTAGTACGCGCAGATCCCGTCGTTGCAGAGCACCGCACACCACCGGCGTGACGCTCCTGACGACCTTGAAGCTTCGCCGGCCGGGCCCTAGATCTGCAGCCCGACTGCGTCCCGGCCGAGATTCCCGACGCTGAAGACGAACCTGAAGACGAGGATGGCGGTGACGACCAGATCCGGGGCCGCCGCCCCGGCCTCCCGACGCCGGCGAAACAACCTTCTCCCCCCAGCAGAGTTGGCCGTCCTTCTGGCGAGACGAGTAACAGAAACCTCCCCCGACGGCATTTGTCCGCAGGGGAGCCCGCCGCCACCGCGGCAGCGGCGGCGGGGGGCAGGGAGGAGGTCTTCGAGGGGCGGCGCGATGGGTTTCCCCGGTGTCGCCTGGGGAGCGACACGGGGAGGGGGGGGGGGGGGGGGGGGGGCTTCCGTTCGTTTTTTTTTTTTTTTGCATCACAAGGGCATACTTCCTAACTTGCTAACTTGCTGCGAACAAATACTTCCTATGGAAGAAAACAAATACTTCCGTTTTCATTTGCACCACAAGGGCATACTTCCTAACTTGCTGCGAACAAATACATCTAGATCTTTTTATAACTAAAGTATTTTAGCATGCTCTAAAAAAACATTTTATGTAATGTGGCCGTAAATTTGCGGACTTCTCATCTGCTTTCCCTATGGAAGAAAACAGAAATAATGATACACAAGAAAGTGATAACGTGCAAAACTAAGCATCAAAGTCTACATATTGTCATGCGTACACCACAGATAGGAGGACCAGCACTTTGGACTAACCAAAGTAAGATAGTTCAGCAACATAATCCTCAGAGACCCACTTGTATGAAGGTGTATTATGTTTCATAAATAAATAACATGTAGGTGGTGATCTACAAAACCTTTTTTTAGGACTGTAAGGTGGGAAACCGTCAACTTGACAAAGTTTTCATTTAATCAAGCAAAAAATATTAGTATTTTTAACTAGTAAATGTTCATATAAATAACCAGAAAAAGAAAGATCAGACTAGAAGTATACTAACAACGAAGATTCAAACAGTTGTGAATTTTTTTATTTATTGTCGTTAATATCTCATGATTCTGGTAAAACAATTCTTATTGCCCCTAAAACTTGGAAGAAGAGTATTACTCCAACAGAGTCTGTCAACTGCTAGAGAAGAAACAAGACCCTTGGTTGGCTGTCTTGGAAAAAGTGGTTAGATCCTATATATGACCTTTTCAGTTCTTTCCACGCATACCCAACCAAAAAGAACACACTTACACACATACTGCTCATGTCTCACATCTTCGTTTGAGCTACACTCGAAGCAGCGTTCTTGATTTCTTGCCACTATAAGTAGAGGCTCGTACTCTAGCAATGCCCAGTAAGCAGCCCAAGCCACTTCAAAGCTTTGCTACTATCAGACAGAGCATTCACCGTGCAATATACAAATATTTGCCCCTCCAACCATGTCTAGGTCTGTGGAGCCTCTTATTGTTGGGCGGGTGATTGGAGAAGTTCTCGATCCATTTAACCCATGTGTGAAGATGGTAACAACCTATAACTCAAATAAGCTTGTCTTCAATGGCCATGAGCTCTACCCTTCAGCAGTTGTATCTAAACCAAGAGTAGAGGTCCAAGGGGGTGACTTGAGATCCTTATTCACATTGGTAGAGTGCATTCGACTCGATCCTGCAACTCCATATTCAACTTTGAGTATCGTATGCTTGTTTTTTCTTTCCTGATGGCCATAACTATTCATATTTCAGGTTATGACGGACCAGATGTGCCAGGACCAAGCGATCCATATCAACGGGAGCATCTTCACTGGTAACCTTTCTTATACACAGTTTTTTTCTGCTGACTGGTTACTAAGAAACTAGACATTAGTATATGTTGCTATGGAAGATAGCAGCACGTCTTCTTCTTGCAAATATATAGACAGAGAGACTATTTTACGAGCACTTCTATTGAGAGTTATTTACCAATACCTTTTACACTACACAGGATTGTTAGTAATATACCTGGGACAACAGATGCTTCATTTGGTAGGTCCTTTCTCTAAGATTTAAATTGGTATCTTCAATGTTCTGCATTTTGAATGAATAACCATTAACCTTTTAAATTGCAGGAGGGGAGGTCATAAGCTATGAGAGCCCAAAGCCGAATATTGGCATCCACAGGTTCATTTTTGTGCTCTTCAAGCAGAAGCGAAGGCAGACTCTATCTGTGCCTTCCTTCAGGGATCATTTCAACACCCGCCAGTTTGCTGTGGATAATGACCTTGGCCTCCCCGTGGCTGCTGTTTACTTCAATTGTCAGAGAGAGACTGCTGCCAGGAGACGCTGAAAATCAAGTTTACGCTATCCCAATTGTTGGAAATAAAGGCCTTTGGAGTTCGCACCTTCTTTCTGAAGTCAATGCTCCTCTGCTACATTACTTTCTCGTGAACCATTGCTTCTTTACTACAGTACTTGCTCAGGGATCTACAAATAAATCAAATGCATTTTGCAGATTGTATTAGGTTATATTGTAAGCGGTAAGATCAACACTCATGTTAACATATGCCAGTACACTAGCTGGTCCATGTTGTGTGTAAGAAGTTATCACTAAAACCAAGGCTGGGTAGACAACCCCAACTGGCAAAAAAGCTTTACTTACTGTATGTCACTTGCCGGCTCCATGTACCATGCACCTTTTCTGACATGCAATTTCCTGCAACAGAACTTTGTTAGAGACATAGTTCAGTCACCTCGTACAACAATGAATGCCATCCTAACTGTATTTCACTGCAACTATAATCTATGAGATATGAATATAAAATGGAGATATTAAACGTATCCAGATGATTACCCACTAGAATGCTAAATGCATGTAGTGGGTTTTCCACCTATTTTTCCTTCAGCATGTCCTTACACCAAATCAGAAAATATCCATTTCATGCACATTGACGCACAGTGCATATTAACAATTTATTCAGATTTAACTTTAACTCATCCTCTTTTCCCCATCCTCTAGTATAATTTTTTGCAGCACAGTAACTAATAGAATAGCATTACAATATTATGTCAAAATATATATGGGGGGGGGGGGGGGGTATTGTCCAAATGAAAACATCTAATAAACAGAATAAAAACAGACCACGGCAGACGTTGACAGCATAATCCATACGTATGTAGTTGACGAGTCAAATTACAGCCACCAGTCAACTTTTAGTGTCTCAAATTACAAACATCAAAGGGAGGAGGTATACCACTTACAAGCGCGGACCATTTCTTGAACTGAATAAACTTGGAGTTTCAGGAACAAGACGAAAAGTCTCATACAACTAATATGTATAGTAATTAGTAAATACGCAATAGAACTGCTAGTATGGTTCACATATCAACATCTCTACTAATATGTAAAATAAATATCTTCACTTCAAAACATCTATTGTTGGGCCCATCAAACAAGTGATTATGCATGCTCTCCACTGAATAATGCGAAAAAAGTATTAGGTTTAATGGCTCTTGCAATTTTAGCCTCTTTATACTCCCTCTGTTCGTCAATAGATGACGTTTTAGACCTTGACATTCTCCAACATGTATTTGTTAACATTACTTTTATGTATATGTAACTGAAAATTTATGAAATTTTATGTGTGTCCATCTTTGGTTCGCAGGACTATGAGACCTCAAAATAGGAGAAACCTAGGAATATGGTAAGAGTGCATGTGAAAAACACATGAAATGCAGTGCTTGGAGGTACGGGAATGTAGTGCTTGGAGAAGAACACCGCCTCGTCCTTCTCAAGCAGCTCTTGAAGCCGCCACCCCTGCCGTCGCCGCTACCTCCGGCTTCGTCGTTGTGCGCCATCGCTGCTCGCCGGTGGTGGTGGACTGGAAAGCAAGGGGAGAGGAGAAAGTGAGTACCGGTGGAGGCCACGAGGGGCGCCGCGCGCACTTATAAGGACGGCGGGGAGACGGAGCGCGGGAACGCGGCGCGGGACCGTGAGGGGCGCCCATTAACGTCGGCGTCAGTTCCAGAGGCGCAGTAACTCTAGCGACGCGCGTCGGGGAAACGAGGCGTGACGCGTCCCACGTTGGAAAACACTCACTGTCCGCAATAAATTGCGCTGACTGTCGGTGTGTCGCTGACATGTCGGGCCCGCCCGTCAGTATCCGACGTGGCGCGCGCTGCCGCGGTTGTCGGCACGCCCGCTTGCCTCCGTACAAAGAGGGTGTGAAGCGGGATTGCCGGACGTATTGGGCCCATCCGTCAAGTTTTGGCTATTGGGAGCGCTGTGGGGGACAATTTCGTGTCGGCACGCCAGTAGCCCTATTGGGAGCGCCGGTGGAGATGCTCTAATGAGCAGCTACACGTATGTGCAGCCGTAAATGTTCCTATCTTTTTGTTCTTTCTGAACTCTTCCCTAGACATATATCCCTACTGCCGCTATCCCACTTCTATTCTCTATTCCCCAAACCAGAAAATGTTTTTAGACTACACCCACTAATCATTTCCCGTCCACCTCCCCTAACCTACAATCGACACAACACCTGAAGTATTGTCACGATGTTCCTGAAGCATGAAGAGCAGCGACGCAAGGGCCGCCAGTCAAGAGAAGCAGCCCAAGGCCGGGCCACCAACTCCAGAGGCGTGTGGCTGAGCCGCACTGTTATTTGGCCATTGATCGATCTGTGTGAGGCAGCGAATAGTACCAGCATATGCTGAACCTTCCCTACCTAATCCTTCCTCCCTTTTGCTTTCTTCTTCTCCAAGCAGATCTTGATCTGGACTGCTTCTCGGCGTGACGCTGAGCTTGTATCCGAATTACTGTGATACTCCCTCCGTCCACAAATAACTGTCTTATATTTGTCAAAAAGTGAATGTATCTAGACTTGAAACATGTATAGATACATTCACTTTTGTACGAATTTAAGACACTTATTTTGGGACGGAGGGAGTATATGGTAGAGGGACACAGATAGTATTACAAGTATATTTCCTTTCATATGACGGCTCCAACATTCTTCTTGAGCACACATTCTCTGTATCTAGACTGCATAATTCCCATCAGAGAAACATCTACAGCACCACAGTTGTAAACTAGTAATATTTCCAAACTTCTGTAGAGGATCCAACTGAAAGCATAAGAACATCACACATGCACTTCATATTGACCATATCAGACATCGTGCAGTATTTTTATCAAGCGATGCGTCGCTGGACCAAGACACGGCGGCCACAGCCAACAGTTATTTTTGCACCAATTGGAAATTACCAAGCCCAGATCAATTTAAGCACAAAAAAATCGAGAGGACGGATGCGCGACGACAGGAAATTTCGGGACCAGTACAATCCGAGCAGAGGGGAGTGAGTGCCGAGCGAATCCTCACCAGGCTCACCACCGCCCTAGTGTCGAGCGATCGCGGGTCGAGAAGGGAAAAGGGTTGTGATCACCCAGGATCTCTGGCAACCATCCTCCCCCTCGCGCGCCGTCCGATCGCATCCCGTGGCTGTCGCGATGATGGACGCGTTCCATCGTCCAGGTCGGCTCACGCGCGCGTCTTTCGTCTCGTTGCCACGTTGTAGTGGGACCCGCCCCGATAAAATCTTATCTCCAACCAACCGCTCGTCTGGTCCTCTCCTTCGTCCTCTCCTCGCGTCTAGCTCCTCCGCCTTCCCATCGCAGGAGGTCGTCGCGCGCCGCACGCCGTCGGAGGTCCTGCGCGCCGCGGAGCTCGCCGCCCCGTCTTGCTTCGCCGCCACGCCGCCTATCCAAGCGCCGCCGCCCGCGCTCCACCTCCGCCCCTGCCTCCTCCGCGCTCACGAGGCTCCGCCGACGGGGAGCGAGGTCATCCCGCATCGGCGCTCCTGCAGTGGCGCCGTCATGGCCTCCCTCCGCGGCTTCTGCAGGGGGCGCCGCCATGGCCTCCCCCCACGGCTTCTGCAGGGGGCGCCAACACCGGCCTCGAGCTCTCCCGCCGCCGGCCTTGAGCTCTCCCCGCCGCCTGCCGCCGCTGCGCCGCCGTCTTGCCACGTCGACGTCCGGTGCTAGCCTGGAGTGGCCATGGCCTCCCGCATGCGGTGGTAGGTCTGGTCTGGCCCTTTGCTGCAAGACTTCACGCTTCTCTCCGGCGCGCCGCACCGCAGCTGCCGATCATCGGAGATGGGCATCGAGATTTGCGGTACTGATAGCGGGTGAGTTTTGCTACCGACGGCAGGCGCCATTGCTACTACGGGTCTACGATGTTGCTACCGACGACAGGTGCTTTTTTGCTACCATGGGTGTATGGCGTGCTACCTTGAGCGAAGCGCGGTACCGATTTGCCACATACTCGTTATTTTTTTTGCTACAATAGTTGTTATCGCAACACTATAATTATATATCTTTTTTGCTACAATGTCTCTGGTCAGGTTTTCCGGTGAAACTCTCCGGCGAGGTCTTATTTTTGCTACATTAGCTTATTTTTTCTGCTACCACCGTTTACATGTTTTGTTACAATAGGTTAAATTTTTTTGCTACAAGGTCTCCGGCGAGATTTTTTTTGCTACCGTAGCAAAATCGGGATTTTTGGCTTTTTTTGGACCGAAAAGTTTTTGCTACATGTAGCAAAAAATGAGACTTTTTTCTGCTACCGTAGCAAAAACGGGCTCTGGGGGACTATTTTTTGGACCGAAAAGTTTTTGCTACATGTAGCAAAAATCGGGATATTTTTTTGCTACCGTAGCAAAAGCGGGATTGTGGACAGAAAGAGGGGACACGTGGTTGGTGGGGACCCGGAGGATGGGAAGCTCGGATCCCCCGGGGACGCCTAGTACCTCCCGTCGAGAAGTCCACTCAGGTGATTGTATGGCGATTGGCGAGGCGCTAGCCGGCAGCCGGCGGCCGGCGTTTGAGGCATCATCTGGGATTCCGCCGCGGTGGCTCCGCCGCAGGACTAGTCGCCGACCTCCGACCCTGAGTACGAGAGAATCCCTTCGATATACCTTGGGCCGAGGCGCAAGCCTTATTCCCGCACTGAATCCTCCGAATGGCCCATCTTTGCCTCACTGCGTCATAGGCCCACTTTCCGTGACATCCTAAAGCCCATTTCCCCTGCCCCTTCAGCCCAACAAGCATCGAACGCGCCTTCCCGCTTCCTTTCCTCGACAATGAGTAATCGGAAACGGTCTCCATTTTTTTTTTAGACTAACAGGGCCTCGCCCCAGCTCCATTCTCTTTGAAAATGAAACCAACATTGTGCATACAGGAGAATAAAAAGGTCCAAACGTCGCCTATAAGAAGCGAACAGGAAAACTTAAAAGCTGCACGCAGGCAGTGAGCAAACTTCTTTTGGGTCTTTCTCATAAAACGAGAAACTGGAAACTGGAAAAACTACAAAGGAAAAACAGCCAAAGATAGCACCCTTAAGCTAAAAACTAGCTGATATGGTAAGCACATCTGCCAGAACCTAGCAAAAGCAGCAGGAGAGGGGCGCCCAAGGACCAGCACCGGCTTCAGTCCATGACGACATGGATGACATCATCCGGATGGCCATGTAAGTAAGCCATCGTCGCCCTGCCGCCATGCTTCCCTGCCAACGCGCTCCAAGAAGATGTCCAGCCCAAAGAGGGGCACTTCAGTCCAGCTCCAGTTCCAGCGGAGTTTGCAGCTTCCTTTTTAGCAGAGCCGCAAAACTGTCCACCAAATCCCAAGTGTTGTCCTTGTAAGGAACCTTCTAGTTCCTCAGGTAGGTCAGCGCCAGGTGCCACACCTGTTTCAAATTAACCCAGGTTTTTCTGTTAAAGACGATATTGTTCATGTTGTTCCATATAGTCCATAAAACTGCTGAGGAAACAACATTCAACTGCATATATCTCTTATTACAGAGCCACTTTGAAGCTAACGAAAAGAAATCAGTAATATCAACATCAAAAATTTCTTTAACATCAGCCCACAAGCAGGTAGCTATAATGCAATCAAAGAACAAATGTCTAACAGTCTCTATTTCTTTGCAAAGACTACACTCCAGAGGTTTAGGCATCCCCCTTTTCCCTGGTCATAACCTTGTTCTGGGAGAAAAGCCAGAGGAAATTCTTGATCCTCGGAGGGATTTTCAAATACCACACCGAAGATAGATAAACAAGTTTGACCCCCGAAAATTGACCACGGCATATAGCGACTTCGAGGAGTAAATACCATTGGACTCAAATTTCCAAATTAGTTGGTCATCTGAATCCGAAAAAACAATAGTCCTAGCTATCTCTAATAACTCATGCCATTGGATCACCAAGGCGTCATCAAAAGTCCTTCTAAACCGAAAACCACAATGGGAACGCCATTTCGGAGCTGCCTGTAGTCTGCAGTGGAACACTGTTGCTTTCTGCGTCAGACGTAGGCTTTTGAGCCAAAACGAAAACGACTAGGCGTCGGCGCTCCGTGACTGAGGATTGGCAGACAATAAATACGCGTTCAACCAGTCCCACGGCCCATCACATCAGATCTTTTCGAGTTCCCCGCAGTGGCCGATCCAGGGGGCTGCTCGCCCCCTCTCAACTATGTGCAGCAGGGACTAGTACTTGTATTCGCTGTATTAGTCTTAATACTCCGACAATTAGCGACGTGTAATTGTAATCCTGAAAAGACCAGCTCGTGCTGACTTGAATGGGCCAAGCCCAAAGCAATTGACCAAAGGCCGAAGACCACAATGGCACATACCTAAAACATGATCGATCCATTGATCGCATGTACTGGTTCCACTAGGTATCGCACGATCTCATCTATTCGATCATATACTTCTCTGCCCAGCCGCACAACGTTTCGCCGTTCCAAAATTGAGCCTCATCGCCGCCGCCACCGCCAGGACGCGGTTAGTGGTCACACTCACACGGACTCAAGTGTCAGCGACACTTTCCGCTTGCATCTCTGCCAATCGTCGACGACCCGCCGCAGTCCCGTGCGCCACGCCGCCACACACAATTTTTAGCCTGGTCGCTCCAAAGTATTAGTATTATATACTTCGTACATATTACATTGCTACGTTCTAGTTTGATTATCGAATCCAATAATTGCTAATGTTTTTTTTAGAAAAGGGAATTTTATTAATCCCAGCCTCTGCATCGAGTGATGCACACAGCCGCATTATTACAAAGTATATCGTATCTTAAAGTTTACATTCTCAATAAATCACTAAGATTAAGAAAGACTCCTCAGCCGACAGTGGCGTAAATAAGTAAACTATGAAAGTCGACTAATATGCTGCCACGAATGTCGGGAGAAAAAATCTTGTGACACTCGCAGGAGTCTCGTACATCCAGCCGCCATAAGATCCCACTGGTCCGAAGGCAGCAGGAAAGCCCATAACTGGATCCAATGTACCGCCGTATGGATAACCTGTAAAACATGAAATTTATCTTTCCTGTTAAAAACAATATCATTTCTACAATTCCCAAATAGCTGACACGCATATACGTATCCTATTTTTGGTCTTTTGATCCACTCCCCTCAACCAATTCCCAAACATATTTGTGACATTAGTAGGAGGTGGAATATTATAAGTACAGAAAACTACCCGCCAGACGAGTTTTGCAAAAGGGCAGCAAATAAAAAGGTGTTCTATATTCTCATCGTTCCCACAAAAAGAGCAATGTGAATTACCTTTCCAATTCCGCTTAGCCAAATTATCTTTTGTTAGCAAGACCTTTTTGTGAAGGAACCACATAAAAATCTTAATCTTCTGTAGAATTTTTAATTTCCAAAGATACTTCTGTAAATATCTAGTATGTCCATTCATAAAATCCTCATACATAGATTTTACTGTAAATTGACCGTTTTGGGTCAAATTCCACTTAAATACATCTGGAACATCTGTCAAAATGACCTCCATTAATCTGTGGCATAGATGAGACCACATGTCCCATTTATTCCCTACAAGCGCCCTTCTAAATCCGAGGTTTAGCGGCGGTGCATTGTGTAGCACATCATGAGTCGACACATGTTGTTGCCGCACAATGTTATAGAGTAATGGATATTGGTTCATCAATGGGGAATCACCCAACCAAGTATCTTCCCAGAATCTTGTTGTTTCCCCATTGCCAATTTTAAAAGACCCCCTAATGAAGAAATCGTCCTTTACTCTCATTAGGCCTTTCCAAAAAGGAGAGTCTGTAGGTTGGGCTTCCACTTGAGCTAATGTTTTACTATGAAGGTATTTGTAATGTAGCAATTCCTGCCACACCCCCTCCTCATTTAAAAGCTTGAAAAACCACTTGCTTAACAAACATTTATTTTTTAGCTCAAGTACCTCAACCCTTGATGTCTATGAATGCTTCTACTCTTGTAGACAGTGTTGGGGCTCCAAGTGCAGAGGTTTGTAGAACAGCAGCAAGTTTCCCTTAAGTGAGTATCCCAAGGTTTATCGAACTCAGGGAGGTAGAGGTCAAAGATATTCCTCTCAAGCAACCCTGCAATTAAGATACAAGAAGTCTCTTGTGTCCCCAACACACCTAATACACTTGTCAGGTGTATAGGTGCACTAGTTCGGCGAAGAGATAGTGAAATACAAGTGGTATGGATGGTAACAAGTAGTAGATGCAATCTGTAATAAAAATGGCAGCAAGCAAACATGTAGCGGAACTTGTAGTAAACGGTGTTTCAATGCTTGGAAACAAGGCCTAGGGATCATACTTTCACTAGTGGACACTCTCAACATATATAATCATGATTGAATACATAAATACTCCTCTTCACTATGCTACTCCGGATTATTCTCATGTTGGATAGAAATACTAGTCTTCTGCGTAGGGCTAATAACAGCACTCCTCAAAGTCTGAGTAAACGAACACCACATCATCATAGCATACACCAAGTCAAGTGCGTAGGGCTAATAACAGCACACCTCAAGGTCGGTGAAACTCACCTAGAACACCCCAATGTCACTGAAGGTAATCCTAGACAGAACACAACCTCCGCAAGTGAAATAGTGCTATCCAACAATCATAAAACATCCCTCTAATATATTAATGGAGTCATACACATCACCCACACTGTCACTGTGATAACGTGCTTAACATGACTCCACAGATTACAATGACAAAACACTTGAGTAGCATATCATAGTGAAGGGGAAATCATCCATAGATTCACTAGATTACAATGCTCATGATCACAATAAGATCACACCATGAGAGAGAGAGATAAACCACATAGCTACCGGTATGAGCCCTCAGCCCCGATGGAGAACTACTCCCTCCTCATCATGGGAGAGGGAGATGGCGATGAAGATGGCTCCGGTGTTGATGAAGATGGCTCCGGGGGCACTTCCCCGTCCCGGCAGGGTGCCGGAACAGAGACTTCTGTCCCCCGAAACGGAGTTTCGGATGGCGGCGGAGCACGGAGTTGTATTTGCGAATATGACGAATCGTACTAGGGTTTACGCGTCGGGGGCGATATATAGGCGAAGAGGCGGCGTCGGGGGCTGCACGAGGCAGCCACACCATAGCTCGGCGCGGGCCCCCCTTGGGCCGCGCCCAGCTATGGCGTGGTGGCCTCGGGGCCCCACTCCGTCTCCCGTTTGGACTTCGTGTTCTCCTCGTAATATCATTGACGGTGCAATTCGTTTCGTCCAATTCCGAGAATATTTCCTTAATAGATATTCTGAAACAAAAACAGCAGAAAACAGGGAACTGGCACTGTGGCATCTAGTTAATAGGTTAGTCCCAGAAAATGCATAAAAATGATATAAAGTGTAACTAAAACATGTAGCAACTTGATATAATTCAACATGGAACATCAAAAATTATAGATACGTTTGAGACGTATCAAGCATCCCCAAGCTTAGTTCCTACTTGTCCTCAAGTAGGTAAACGATAAAAACAGATAATTTTTGAAGTGACATGCTACCAACACAATCTTTGATCAAATAACAATGTAATGCACATGATCTGAATGAAGTGATCCAAGCCAATGGTCTATAGTTTGCAAGCAAGTAAATAAAGAGTAAACATAAGTGATCACACAAGTGCAAACTTTCATGAATAATACTATAAAACATTTAGAGATATAATAGTCTAACATAATAGTTAGCTCACAGCAGCAATAATTCTCAACATGAAAGTGTTTGTATCAACACAAAGGAAGATAATAGCTTCAGCATTTGCTTCAACTTTCAACATGTATATCATATAGATAATGTCAATGCAAAGAATATGATCAACCAAACACAAAGTTATGTAAAAACTGTTATACTGGAGTTGACAATGATGTTTGCTTAAGGAGACAGAAAGAAGTGGGAAAACTGACTCAACATAAAAGTAAAAGAAAGGCCCTTCGCAGAGGGAAGCAGGGATTAACATCATGTGCTAGAGCTGTAGTTCCCGAAGGCATATAGAGAGCATAAAATATTGTTTTGTAAGGTAATGGTGTATACAGGTGTCAACAAATCAAATAGCAGGTACTTGTCATCTTCCATGGCTAACTAACTTTTAGAGCGGTTCCGAGAGTTTTTAGGACTGCACTTGTAACAAGCACTTATTGGTGACACTCCTCCCAACCATTTACTTTCCACAAACCATGGCTAACCGAATCCTCGGGTGCCCACCAACATTCACCATGGAGGAGTGTCTATTTATTTATTTATAGGGTGGACTAACCAGCTCTTTAATGCAAAATAAAAGGTGGAGAAGCAGATGAAGCTGCCAATCCTTGTAAATTAATTAGCATGGAAGATGACAAATCTCACTACTACGTCCTTATGAGCTTTTCAAGTAGTGACACAAAAAGGGAAATGTAACAGTTTTGAGTAGTTAGTAGATAGCACATGAAGAAATTTACTTGGAATGGTGAAAACACCACATAATAGGTAGGTATGGTGGACACAGGTGGCATGGATTTGGCTCAAGGTTTTGGATGTACAAGAAGCATTCCCTCTTAGTACAGAGTTTAGGCTAGCAAGGTTATTATAAGCAAACATCATTATCAACTGGAATAGCAAGAGTGTACATAAAACACAAGGTTTGACGAACCATAGACTCCCACTGTCTTCCTTGTTAACACATAGCCTTCATCCAAAAATTATCTAGACTACTATGGACTTCCAATTATGCAACAGATTATTATAGCAGAAAATCCTTATAGTAGTTCTTCATTAACAGCCATTACTTACATGATGCACAAGCTTAAACATTAATTACTTGACAGCTCAAAACAATTGGCAAGCATCAAATTACTCAAGACAACGATCTAAAAAGATTCATGTAAGCATTTTATACCACTACCACATGCATAGCATTTTTCTGGTCCAACCAAACACCAATCAACTTATTTGACAACTCTCCAAACAGATATAAGTGAAGCAAGAGAGTACTTTCTTCAAAAGAAACTGATAGCTCTAACAAGAGATGTATGAAAAACTGAGAGCTAACAGCAATAACAGCAACTAGACAGGAATACTCAACAAGTATAAGTGAAGCACAAGAGTATTCTAATGAAAAAGTGGAGCGTGTCTCTCTCCCAAACATGAATACTAGGATCCAACAAGTATAGCACAACAAACAAAACAAAACAAACTGAAAACAAAAACACACTGACGCTCCAAGGAAGAGTACACTAGTATGAAGCAATAAAAATATAGCACCATTAGAGATGACCTGATAATTTGTAGATGAAGAAGGGGATGCCTTGGGCATCCCCAAGCTTAGATGCTTGAGTCTTCTTGAAATATGCTGGGGAGGTAAGCCTCCCCAAGCTTAAGCTCTTCACTCTTCTTGATCATGTAATATCATTCTCCTCTATCAACACTTGAAAACTTCCTTCACACCAAAACTTAACAGCTTTTCTCATTAGCAGGTTAGTGCACTAAAAGATAATACTTCAAAGTTCTAGCAAAGACAAACTCACAAGCCAACTATTTTAAACATTAGCCACTGTTACTAGGCTCAAGTGGGCACTTTTACACGAAAAGAAACCACTTAAAAACTTGTAAAAGAGAGAATGCAAAATAAAAGACAGAATCTGTCAAACCAGAACAGTCTGTAATGACGAATTTTTTCGAGGCACTTCCGATGCTCAGATGAAAAACTTTTGAAATAATGAAAGTTGCGTAACATCATCAGGAACATGCACAAAAAGTTTCAGCATTTTTCGATTTTTTTATGATTTTTAACTGCCAGAAACGGTGACGAACAGCAATCTGTCCCAATGCAGTCCCGAAAATTAATACCAACTTTGCATTAGTAACTCTCCTTGACACAACAAAACAGCAAAATAAAGATACAAAGGAGTTGCTACAGAGGTAAACAAAAGCTCCTTGACTCAAAAAAAAAAAAAAAGAAACAGCAAATAAAAACATGGGTTATCTCCCAGAAGTGCTTTTCTTTAATGCCTTTGAGCTAGGCATGTCAATTTTAATGGTGCTCTTATAAGTATAAGAATTGAATTTAAAAGAGCACCAAGAAGCAAATATCAAACACATTTAAGTCTAACCCACTTCCTATGCAAAGGAGCCTTGTAAGAAAACAAATCATTGAAGTTGAAAGCTGCTAGCATAGAAAGACAAAACAGGCACCACTTCAAAACCTTCAACAAAGAGAGAGGAGAAATAATATTATTGGAATAAATGAAACCATGTCTCCCTCTCTCATAGTAATTTCCAGTAACATCATAGATAAAATCCACAATATAACCATCACATGAAACATTTTTATCATGATCCTTATGCATAAAAGTATCAATATTTTCCACATAAGCAAAATCCTTCTTGTTAGTAACATTGGGAGCAGGATTATCATAAAGGACTTGAACATGATAGACAAGTTGTATATTAGAGAGATGGTTGTAATTATAATATGTGGCATATTTATCATCACAATAAGTGTCAAAGACTGGAGGCATAGTATCATCATAAACAAGGGGATAATTGTCTTTACAAGTATAAATACTTGTAAACATAGTATCATAATTTTTACTAGCAAAAGGAGTTTCAAACATATAATCATTAATACCAAAAGCATTTTCGAAAACCTCACTAGGAGGAGAGGTCTCAAATATGTAATCATTTGTAGCAAAAGGATTTTCAAAAACCTCAACATCCCCAAGCTTAGAGCTTTCCATATCATCATTGGAAGGAACATGGATAGTACTAATAGTATAACAATTGTTAATATCATCATCTTCAGAATTGGTACCCAAAAGATTTTCAATATCAAAAGTAGTGTGTTTTTCCCAATCATGATCACTACTATAAGTAAAAGGCATAGGAACATCATCAAGTTCAGACTCATCTGCAACAACTATAATAGGAGCAACATGTTTAGGGGAAGATACCGTTTCCTCTCTCCTTTTACTCCTCCTCTTCTTCTTCTTCTTTCCTTCTTTAGGAGGGAGAGGCTTGAAAGGAAGCTTCTCCATATAACCTGGTTTATTGTTAGGAACAACAGAAGAAACTTGGGAGGATTCCTCCCTTTCATTAATTAGAGTAAAACAAGTATCTGTCCTTTCATATTTTGGTAAAGCCACATCTTTTATAATTTTTTCTATATAAGCATTAGTGTGGCTCTTATCAACACAATAGCTGTGGCATTCCTGCAAAATGTTCATATCAAAGGCACTCATATCTAACATAGAAGTTTTGCTTGACAACTCTTCACACCCCAAAAATAATTCAAGTTCATCATAAAGATCGGGATCAATCATGCTATCATCAAACAAACTCGAAATTGTATTATCAAACTTTGAGCATTGGAATTCGAAATGACCTTCTTCATAGCAAAGTTCACAGATAAAAGGATATAGGACACAAATCTTTTCAGCAAGATCACTTAGAGCCCTACTCCATATTCTAGTTTTCTCATGCTTATGAACTTTACAATATTCTTCTTCATTATTAGTATTTTCACAAGGTCTAAGTGCTCCACAAAAATTAACATGCTTATAAGAAACAATATTTTCAGAAGTTTGGGCATGTTTATTGCAATCATTAGTAACAATTTCGGTTTCCAAGCAAGTGTCTTTAAAAGGTTCATGATACATGTCCCAATTCTCTTTAGGAATACTAATATGAGAAGCAAAGGTTCTACAGCAATCAACAATAATTTGAGAATCAAGACCATAATTAGCACTAAGCTCATGAAAACTAGCAGTTTCAGTGAAAGACTTAATGCAATCATACTCATAGTTTATACCTGATTCTTTACCTTTGTCATTCTCCCAATTTTCAGCATTGTAATGAATTGTTTCAAGAAGATCCCATTTAGCTTCAACCTTCTTACTTGTGAAAGAACCCTCTGAACATGCATCTAGATAATCCTTGCAATCACCTGAAAGTCTTGCATAAAAATTAGTAACAATTATCTCCTCAGGAAGCCCATGGTTAGGACATTTGAGTAATAATATTTTCAGTCTTTCCCAAGCTTGAGCAATGCTTTCTGTGTCACGAGGCAAAAAATTGTAAATGAAATTCCTATCTCTATGCACTTCATGAAGAGGATAAAATTTAGAGTAAAAGAGAGATTCAAGCTCCTTCCACTCCGAATGACGAGGATCATCTAGTAGCTCATACCACTCCCTTGCTTTGTCCTTAAGTGACAATGGAAATAATTTCTTCATGACATTTTCTCTTGATAAACCTGCAACCTTAAACAACTCACAAAGTTCTGTAAGTTTCAACAAGTGAGCACTTGGATGGACTGATCCATCCCCTGCATATTGATCATTCATAACTCTTTCAACAATTTTCATAGGTATTCTAAAAGGAATATTTTCAGAAGTTGGACTGAGAATATCACAAGCATCATTAGAATTATCACATATGGGAGACAAAGTATCATGAGAACGAATTTTCTCCTCAAAAGCTGGGGAACTAAAAAGATCATTGTGTTCAAAACCAGCTTCCCCAAGCTTAGACTTTTCCATAGCATTAGCAATAATAGTGTTCAAAGAATTTATACTAAAAACATTACCACTATCATGCAAGCAAATTTCCATAGGTTTTTTAATTTTCTCTTCAAACACATCATGTCCTAGCTCAAGATAAATTTCATAGAGATCTCTAATTTTTTTGTTGTTTTCCATTAAGCCTAACTAGTGAAATTAAAAACAAGAAACAAAAAGATATAACTGCAGAATCTAAAGGAGATACCTTACAACACTTACCTCCCCGGCAACGGCGCCAGAAAAGTGCTTGATGTCTATGAATGCTTCTACTCTTGTAGACAGTGTTGGGCCTCCAAGTGCAGAGGTTTGTAGAACAGCAGCAAGTTTCCCTTAAGTGAGTATCCCAAGGTTTATCGAACTCAGGGAGGTAGAGGTCAAAGATATTCCTCTCAAGCAACCCTGCAATTAAGATACAAGAAGTCTCTTGTGTCCCCAACACACCTAATACACTTGTCAGGTGTATAGGTGCACTAGTTCGGCGAAGAGATAGTGAAATACAAGTGGTATGGATGGTAACAAGTAGTAGATGCAATCTGTAATAAAAATGGCAGCAAGCAAACATGTAGCGGAACTTGTAGTAAACGGTGTTTCAATGCTTGGAAACAAGGCCTAGGGATCATACTTTCACTAGTGGACACTCTCAACATATATAATCATGATTGAATACATAAATACTCCTCTTCACTATGCTACTCCGGATTATTCTCATGTTGGATAGAAATACTAGTCTTCTGCGTAGGGCTAATAACAGCACTCCTCAAAGTCTGAGTAAACGAACACCACATCATCATAGCATACACCAAGTCAAGTGCGTAGGGCTAATAACAGCACACCTCAAGGTCGGTGAAACACACCTAGAACACCCCAATGTCACTGAAGGTAATCCTAGACAGAACACAACCTCCGCAAGTGAAATAGTGCTATCCAACAATCATAAAACATCCCTCTAATATATTAATGGAGTCATACACATCACCCACACTGTCACCGTGATAACGTGCTTAACATGACTCCACAGATTACAATGACAAAACACTTGAGTAGCATATCATAGTGAAGGGGAAATCATCCATAGATTCAACTAGATTACAATGCTCATGATCACAATAAGATCACACCATGAGAGAGAGAGATAAACCACATAGCTACCGGTATGAGCCCTCAGCCCCGATGGAGAACTACTCCCTCCTCATCATGGGAGAGGGAGATGGCGATGAAGATGGCTCCGGTGTTGATGAAGATGGCTCCGGGGGCACTTCCCCGTCCCGGCAGGGTGCCGGAACAGAGACTTCTGTCCCCCGAAACGGAGTTTCGGATGGCGGCGGAGCACGGAGTTGTATTTGCGAATATGACGAATCGTACTAGGGTTTACGCGTCGGGGGCGATATATAGGCGAAGAGGCGGCGTCGGGGGCTGCACGAGGCAGCCACACCATAGCTCGGCGCGGGCCCCCCTTGGGCCGCGCCCAGCTATGGCGTGGTGGCCTCGGGGCCCCACTCCGTCTCCCGTTTGGACTTCGTGTTCTCCTCGTAATATCATTGACGATGCTTTTGTTTCGTCCAATTCCGAGAATATTTCCTTAATAGATTTTCTGAAACCAAAAACAGCAGAAAACAGGGAACTGGCACTGTGGCATCTTGTTAATAGGTTAGTCCCAGAAAATGCATAAAAATGATATAAAGTGTAACTAAAACATGTAGCAACTTGATATAATTCAACATGGAACATCAAAAATTATAGATACGTTTGAGACGTATCACCCCTAAACCTTCCTGGTCTTTTGGTCGGCATATAATGTTCCATTTGGTTAATCTATACTTTCTTTTATTCTCATCGCTCTGCCAAAAAAACCGAGATCTATAGAAATCTAACCTCTTTCTTACCCCTTTAGGTAATTCGAAAAAGGATAGCATAAACATCGGAAGGCTTGTTAGTACCGAATTAACAAGAACCAGCCGGTCTCCATAAGACAACATTTTCCCTTTCCAACAACCGAGCTTGCCTTCGAAGCGGCATTCGACTGGTTGCCATTCATCATTTCGTAGTTTCCTATAATGAATTGGGACTCCTAGGTATTTGAATGGAAGAGAGCCAGACTCGCAGCCGAAGATCTGCTTGTATTGGTTCTCGACCTCCTTAGCCTTTCCAAAACAAAAAATTTCACTCTTGTGAAAATTTATTTTGAGGCCAGACAATTGTTCAAAAATGCAGAGGATGAGTTTCATATTAACTGCTTTCTCCAAATCGTGCTACATAAATAAAATCGTGTCGTCTGCATATTGCAGAATAGATAACCCTCCCTCCACTAAGTGAGGTATGAGACCACCTATCTGACCATCCTCCTTTGCTCGAGCAATAAGAATGGCCAACATGTCCGCCACAATATTAAACAATATAGGGGACAGCGGATCCCCTTGGCGAAGGCCCTTTTTAGTTTGGAAATAATGACCGATGTCATCATTTACTCTAATACCGACACTCCCCCCTGAACAAATTGCGTAATCCAATCACACCATTCTTATGTAAATCCTTTCATACGCAAAGCTTGTTGGAGGAATGGCCATTTTACTTTATCATATGCCTTTTCAAAGACAATTTTGAATATAACTCCATCCATCTTCTTCATTTGAAGCTCATGGATGGTTTCATGGAGGACGACCACACCTTCTAAAATGTGTCTCCCTGGCATGAACGCCGATTGCGTCGGTCTAATAATGTTTTGATCAATTTCAGTAATACGATTAGTACCTACTTTTGTAAAGATTTTAAAACTGACGTTGAGAAGACATATTGGTCTATATTGTTGAATCTGAACCGCATTTTCTTTTTTGGGAAGCAAAGTAATAACTCCAAAGTTTAGTTTAAACAAGGGCAAGTTTCCTTGTTTCAACTGAACGAAAAGAGCCATTAAATCATCCCTAATAACCTCCCAGAAGGTCTTGTAAAATTCCGCAGGAAAACCATCTGGCCCCGGAGCCTTATTGAGTTCCATTTGAGAGATGGCCTCATACACTTCTTTCACTAAGAAATCAGCTGTAAGAATGTCATTCTCTTGTTGCGTCAATTGCGGTATATCATGAGTCATGCTTTCATCGATTACTATATCATTCGGGGCTGCATCCCCAAACAATTTCTTATAATATTCTGTAATGTATGTCTTTAAATTCGACTCGCCTACAATGGTTCTTTCGTCTTGCTCTAATTGAAAAATCTTCTTTTTCCTATGTTTGCCATTTGCTATGAGGTGAAAATATTTTGTATTATTTCCCCCTCCTAGATATATTTTACTTTTGCTCGTTGAGCCCACTTGGTCTCCTCATCTCTACGAAGACAGCAAAGTCGATCATTTGCCGCCTTCAAAGCATCCCGCTCCGACGAACTAAGCGGTGTGCTCTCAGCTTTAATATCTAACAAATCGATGATTTTTAGCAATCTTTCTTTCTCCTGTTTATATTTCCCACTTTGGTTTTTAGCCTAGCCTTTAAGGTATCGCCTTAAGTGTCGTATTTTGTTTTGCCATATCTCTATAGGTGAGTTCCCGTTTACTACAGCCGCCCACTCGGCCGCCACCATTTCGTAGAAACCCTCGGTCCGAAGCCAAGATAATTCAAACGAAAAGCGGGCATTATTACCTAGGTGGGCTTGTACCCCTGAATCCACGAAGAGGGGTGTGTGATCCGACCCAGCTCTACTCAAGGCTTGGACCGAAACCAAAGGAAATTTTTGATGTGGGAGTTATAAAAGATTATTGATTATTTTGTACTTGTAAAACTACTTACATGAAGAGGAAGATACAATCGATTAATAATTATTTCAAACTGGTTGGTTTGGATTGATTGCCAGCTCTAAGGATAAAATACATATCCAGCCGAGGAGACAAAGATTATAGACCAATCTACCATACACCATGATTTCAATCCGAATCCGATTCAGATGCAAACTTCTAACAAAATATATAGTCATCAGTCGCAATCTAGAAGAAGGTTGAGTAAAAAACACAGTATATTTTTCTATTGTATCTCTTTTATGGTTAATGTCTCTTTTAGGCTTCGCCCCCTCCCCCCCCCTATGGTCAAATGCTGGATCCGCCCCTGGTTCTCGGCAACGGCAAGCGCATCCCTCTCTTCCTAGGCTCCTAGCGCTTGTGTTTCTTGGATCAACAAGATCACCCATGGCGTCGGTTGAACGAGCAATGGCCAAGGCTGCCGCCGCGCTCCTCCCGGGTCTGCTCCCGACCCTGCCGAGAAGCACGATCGCGCCGTGCGTCATCATCTTGCCGTCTTCCTTCGCCTCCAAGCCCAAGCCCGGCCCCGCCGACTCCGTCGATAGGTGGGATGCGCACAAGAAGGACAAGAAACCTGGCAGCCCAGCGTCGTCCTGTGGAAGCTCAAGTCCAGGGCGCGCCTCCTCCTGCGAGCGCTGGGACATGAACCAGAAGTGCGGGAGCAGCAGCAGCACGTCCTCGTCATCGTCGTCGAGCCGGGGAAGCAGCGGGATACCAGGCCGTGCTTCGTGGAGCGAGAGGTGGGACATCAACAAGCGTCCACCCAGCCGCGCGTCATCCGCTGATCACTGGGACACTCACAAGAAGCCTCGCCCGGAACAGGTTGATGACGCTGAGAGCCGGACGAACGAGCAGGAAGAGCGGGATATCAACGACGAGCAGCCGCAGGAGGACCAGATGATGGTTGATGTGTTCTCTGGATCGAGCTTCTTCGCCTCGCCAGAGCCGAGCACGCTTCCCATGACGACCTTCTTCTTTCCCTCGCGTGGCCCTGACATGATGCCTGTACCAGCAATCCTGCGGGCACACTAGTCTGCAACTAAGCGGAATAGCTAGTTTGCAGTACTAATTTAGTACTTTGTAGTAACTGAAAATTGGCAATGTCGTAGCATTCATAAATTTGTACGTCAACGAAGCTATCAGTATTCGGTCTTGTTTGTCTTCTGATTAGGGAATTGAAGTTCTGGATTCCTTTTTGTTAAAGTTGTGGTGTATATAAGTAATCTTGGTACATCTTAATTTTGTTCTTGTGGTTGATATTTCTGAATTTGCAAACTTGGAATTTGAGACAAGTTTTGCCATCCCATGTTATTTATCACACAAATGTACTCCCTCCGTATCAAAATATAAAACTTTCTATATTTCTGCATGTGACATGATTTGTACATATGTAGACATGTTTTAGTGTGTTGATTCACTTATTTTGAAATGAATCTGAACAAAATAAAAAATATTAGAAAGTTTTATATTCTGATATGGAGGGAGTACTAATTAAGGTTCACTTTGTTTTATTTTTCAGTATTGAATAACGTAAAGTTTTCTAGAGGCCAGGGAAAAGCTCTATATATGTACCAAAATTTGGAAGTTGGAGCAACCTATCAGTTTCCGGATTTTCTCTTTAACTTCTGCTGATGCCATCTTCGTTAATTGCTCCAACATGTATGTCTATGTGTTCAACTGTTGATATACTGAAGCGGCAGCAGAATGCTTTTTGTTGACCAGAATCCATATTTCGCCTGCAGTTTCTGGAGAAACAAATATTTCGTATGGTTTTGGGAGGCTTTCTCTAGGCCGTTGGTTGATCAGTTAGTACTTCGTGCCAGACTGCCATGTACATGATTATGATCTGTTCAGAAAGTTGAACTAGCTCGATCGTGTTTGGTTGTTGGTTTCCATATCACATTCAGCTCTTCTCTATCCTCTCTCAAACGAGATCTATGTTAGTACAATACGCCGATTTGGGTACTATGCCGAGTGCCCGCGACACCCAGCAAAGAGCCAAAAACACTCGGCGTACCTCTATGCCCGCGGCATCCAGCAAAGAGGATTTTTTTTAATGCCAGCAGGAGAGCTGCTATATTCAAAATTAAGGAGAAGTAAAAGGTATTACAAGATTACCCAAAGTGAAAAAGAGAGACAATGGGGATAGGGAGGGAACACACACAAAAAATCTAAGTAAAATCAGCCCGGATCAAAGGGATTCCCTCCATATTGCCGCACTAGAGGTATTGGAGCTCCAGCAAAGAGGATTTTGGGAGTAGCCAGCTTGTGATCTTGTTGTTTGCCTGCTTTTCTATTTTTTCGTCAATTTATTGGTCCAGTTCTCTTTCCCTTAATTAATGGATAAGATAAATTTGTTTGCCCCTGTTTCTAAAATCATTAGGAGACAGCAATTGACCGGATAATGCGAGCTCAGCGGCACCTCATGGATTTTCCGCTACTACTCCGGAGGCATGGATTGGCTATGGATAGTTCTAGCTGTTATCCATAAATGGAAAAGTAATAGTAATTTTGTTTGCAATCTTTACATTTGTTCTTTAGAGCTGTCACATGCATTTCTACGGAAAATTTCCAGTGTTTGAGAAAGCAGGTAAGCTCAATTCACCAAATATCCATGCAACATTAGAGTGCAGCAACAATGTAATTTATTTCCTGCCTACTGAAAAAACAGCTGAAACAATCTACTATAACAGTTTGCACCACACTGGACTATTTTGCACATCAGTCTTACGTATATTGACATATTTACTCGTTTTCTGGAATGATGTACTCCCTGCGTCCTAGTTCGCAGGGCATAATTCCAAAAACGATTTATCCCGTAACCCCCCACCTCTTACGCACAATTGTATTTAATTTCATCTCAATTAGTCTGATTACCTCTCTCACCAATGCATGCAAGTTCTTAGCTCCAATCAAATATCACATTGGGCCAAGATATTCGAAAATTATGCCATGTGTACTAGGACAGAGGGAGTATGTGCTGAACATTTAATCAGTGATTGGCTCTCATTGGCTTTTAGCCAGCCCGCTCTTCGGCTCTTGGCCAAAAAAATAGGTGCGTCATTATCAGAAGCAAAACAAGGTAGGCTACCAAACTGAATACTTATCAGAAGCAAAACAAGGTTGGCTGCCAAACAAGGTAGGCTGCCAAAAACACTCGGAGTACAGTAGGTTAGGTTCCTGCTTCAAGCAGAATGTAAATAGCTTTATTGATATGTCAGCTTAACTGATAATTTTGATAGCTGACAGTGCAGCAACCATAATGCGGTGTGGTTATCTAGTCAGACTCCAAAACAAAATTACTATTGAGCTACATTTCTGCTTACAATTTCCAGTGAGACATTCCTCTTCATTGCCCCTAATTTACAGTTGTCTCTTGAGGAGTAATTGACATTTGTAGTATCAACCAAGTGAATCAATTATACAACAACACACTAGTGTACATTAATTGTTAAGCCACCTTGATCACCAGTTCAATCTGACCGGCGGCACCGTGAAGCCTTGGGCCTCGTCCAGGAACGGCACCGTCTCCGGCCGCGCCTGGAGGTCGTCGTAGAAATCGTACTCCGCCGCGTAGTCGTGCAGGCTCAGCTCCTTCTTCTGGTTCGTGTGGTAATGGTGCTTGGCCCCCGCCGGTTTCCCGAACCCGAACAGGCTCACCTCCTCGCACACCCCCAGCGCCATTAACACCGCCTGCATGCCGGACGAGTAGTGGAAGTACCTCTCGTCGTGCTTCCTTGTCCAGTTGCTCGCTGGGCCGCCGGTGTCCGACAGGAAGCGCCGGAGCGAGTAGTACTTGGCGATGCGCGCAGCGAGCGCGTCGAGGCGAGCGTCGGTGATGAGGAGAGGGAACGGGGAGGCTGTGGTCGCGGTGGCGTTGCAGATGACGGCGTCGAGGAGGTGCGCGGGCTGGCAGACGTACATGGCCATGGGCACCGTGGCGCCGTACGGGTGGCAGCCGCAGCCGGCGGCGGTGACGGCGCTGCGGGCCGCGCAGAAGTGGAGGATGTTGGAGTTGACGAAGGAGAGGGAAGTCTTGGCGCCGACGTCGGCGGCGAAGCCGGCGACGCGGGCGTTGTTGAGGCGGATGACCAGCTCGTGCGCGTCGATCTGCGGGCCGCGGCCGGAGCCGAGGAGCGCGCCGCTGTTACCGACGACGGCGCAGGTCGGGAAGCGGCGGCCGAGGAGGCCGGCGAGCTCGCTCATGACGCTGGCCACGTTCCCGGTCCCGCCGTGGCGGCGGCGGTGGTGGGCGGCGAGGAAGGAGCGGAGTGACGCGCGGAAGGACGCAAGGAGGGAACCGTCGGAGGGGAGCGCGAGGACGGGGACGCGGAGGCGGGACACGGTCCTCGGCCGCGGCGGGCCGCCGGCAGGGCGGACGTAGGGGAGGCGGAGGTAGAGGAGGCGCTGGCGGTTGCCGTAGCTGGGGAGCGTGGATATCGAGCCATTGACGAGAAGCGCGGCCGCGTCGGCGAGGAGCTGCTCGGATCCCACGCCTTCCGCCGCGGCGAGGCGACGGAGGAGTGGGTCCCCGGCCGCGGGTCGAGACTCCTGGCGGAGGGGGAGGCGGCGGCGGAATGAGAGGGAGATGAGAGAGAGCAGCAGGAGTAGCAGGACTGGCGGGAGATGGCGGCGCTTCATCTCTGGCCGTGCGGGCGGCGAGATCCGGCGGCCATTATGAGCCGAGCGGGGTGGGGAGTCGCCGGCATGGGGAATGTGCCAGTGGCCAGTGGGGTGGGGGAGAAGTCAGAGCAGCTGGAGCCGAGTGGGGAGAAGCAGCTTGGGGTATTTCCAACCAGGCAACTGACTCGTGGGCCCTGGAGCACGGTAGGGTATACGTGTCGGTGGTGGGTTGGTTGGATAGTTAGGTTGGCAGTTTGGCTGCGGTGCACTCCAAACAACCCGAAAGTACACATGGTGCGAGTCGTGTAGCAAACTGCGCAATTGGCCAATCGTGAGGGGATCAAAGGGAAGCAACATCGTGATCGATCCACCTAGTTAGAAGGTTCTCAAAACAAACAAAAAGATCCACTTGGTTAGAAAGGTTCTTCTCGAGATCGTGAGGCTAAGCAAGTTCCATTATTATTTTTTAAATGGAAAGACGCTTCAAAAAAATAATGGAAAGAAGTGCTAGTTCCATACGAAAATGATGGTTTCCGACTCGTTCTGACAAACCACGTCGGAGCTCAACGTAGATTGAGTCAGGGTTTGCTTTTTTTCGATCCCCCGCTTGAGCGCTCGATCCGACAAGCAAAACGACAAAGATGAGGGAGATCCCTGCAGGCGTCGCCGGTCGAATTGTCGGCCACGCTGCCATTCAAGCACCCTCGGAGACATCGAGCAAAAAAGAAGATAATCGTGACGCTATTCCTAGAGAGTGAATTGACTCTCATGGTTCACAACTTTAATAAAATGTACAATACAAAGAAAGACAGCTACGAAACATGATACAAGGCCAACCAGTTTAGTTCACGCAGCAAGGTCAACCTCAAGGAACACCTTTGCTCTATTGTGGAGAATCCAAACAATTTGTCGCCAATTGTCCCGAGAAAAAGAAGGGAGGGAAGGAAAAGAATGAGAAGGGCAAGAGGGTCATGGATCGGAGGAGATATACTCCGATTTTGCAGTGTTTGTTATCACATTGGCCATCATACTAGTAGCCATGATTATTCCGTCGACATGTTCCTCTCCTGGATGTCTATCAATTGGCATTGCCTTTGGTACATCATTTTTTTTTGTAAATTTTAATTCCTACAACGTACATAGCGCATAAGAATTTTACAAGGACATCAACTTATTGATGTCGATTGACCCACTTTGGTTACTTTCATCTCCATTGCATTCATGCAACCATAGCGCATAAGGATTTTGTAAAACTTCTTTTAGATTAGCAACAGTCATAATTTTATTAGCAATACATGAAGGAAGCAATAAAAGAAAGTTTATCATGTCGCGGGCTTGTGCTTTTGGGGAAGCGTGATCTGCTAGTGCTAGCGTAAGACATCGATTTTGTATTTCTCTCACATAGGAGATAGAAATACGTTTGCAGAAAAAGGATTGAACGCACACAAGACTAGGAAGTATAAACATGCTTATACGCTAACACCCTCCCTCATTCCCTCAGTTTAAATGTGGGCAGCTTAAATGTTGAGACTATAGCTGACATAATATCTGTGGGAGAGAGAACATCGCACTAATTGAGTAACTAGGTACGGAGTACATTTTTCTTCTAATTCCTGCAAGCGTAACAAATTGGAGCATCGTGTGACTTCTAAAAAGAAGACAGAAAGTACTCCTCGTTCTTGGCCGCTCTCTCGTCCGGACGTGGACCCTAATAATTCCATCGAAACGCCGCCTTCCTCTGGCTCCAACGGATTCCCGCCGACACATCTGCTCCGCTCCCCTCGTCGGCACCGGACATCGTGCTCCATGATCCATGTTTTGCCCTGGTCATGCGGTCCCAAGAGCCAGTACCTCCTGCTCCGACGGTTGGAAGAAGGCGAGGTCTATCTGCTGACCCAGCCACCTCTGATCCACCGTGAAAGATACGCATACTATGTTAGGATCATCCTCAGGGTAATTCTCCCTTCTTGTACGGCTCGCCTGACAAGCTAACATATGAACGGTTTCTAGCATAGTACTGTATTCAGTTACCAGTTATCACTTCCTAATCAATTGTTTTCGCAGTGTCTTACACCTATCCTCAGCATGGCGTTGATAGCTCTCCTCCTTGTTTTGAATTACAAGTACCATGAACCCGAGTTGCAGGATCCTCTTCACATGGTATTCTGTGTTATTCTAGCAATTTGCTTTATTCCATCTGGGTAGCTGTGTACTCAAGATTAACCAACATGGAACATTTCTTTTGTGGGGAGCTCCTGCCTCCTTTTCAGCGCTCGTAGCGTCCGCTGCGGTGTGACGCTCGCGTGAAACCTGTAGTGGCCCGGCCCAGCTAATTCGTACGCGCTAGTTTCCTTTCCTCTGACTTTTTTCTGTCCGCTTGCTGCTAGATCACGGAAAAAACCGGCACGGTTTTTTTGCTAATTAAAAAATGGCGAGATCAACAAATGTTTCCAGATTTGTAAAAAATTGTCACAAATATAAAAAATGTTGGTGAATTTTAAAATGTGTTCATGAATTTGAAAAAGTGTTCAGGAATTTGAAAATTTGTTCAGGAGTTTGAAATATTGTTCATGAATTTTAAAAAGTGTTCAAGAATTTCAATGTCCCAAATTTTAAAAAATCATGAAATTTGAAAAATAATCATGAATTTCAAAATAGTTTCATGAATTTAAACTAGAAAAATTGACAGAAAAAACCATAGAGAAAAAAGAATAAAAAGAAAAACCGGCTGGAAGCTACTAGAAGCTTCCTCAAAGCGCAAAGAACCAGTGACAAGTCACATACCTGAGCGGCCTAGTTACTGTCGAACTCTTCGCTGAACGTCGACGCTAGAGGCGTCAAATAGGAAATGCCCCTTTTATGCCTTTATAGGAAAACTGAGAACTACATGCTCGGGCTTTTTCGCTCCAGATATTTCTCTCCATAATTGGTTGGGCTTTCTCTGAATTATAATTTGGTCCAATTCTTATTGTTTGCTCTTCCGTCAAAACAAAGAGGCCATTAGTGCACACCTTTGTTTTAAATTAAAATAATCGCTTTTGTCATACCTCATCATCACACGTCTACTTCTTTCTCTTCGTCCTCAACATCATGAACAATCCGATCTAATGAACAAAGGATTATCCTATACATGCCTATGACTGAAAGTCTGAACCACCTTCCAATGATCACCCAACTTTGTGTCATCCAAGTAGAAGCATGGTTTTGCTTGCCTATTCGGACCAATTTGAGAAGCAAGATGCGCGGCATGGTTGACCAAGATGGGATTCGCCCCTCCAACTTAGAGAGATGGTCTCTGGGCCCACTCGAATGGCTTGATTCGGAAACCATGGTCATGCGACTTGACTAAAGAGTTAGTCGAGACGTTGAGTCGAGGAAATAAGAGGAGTGGAGAGTCAAGCTATTACAAAGATGACAAGGTTTACTATAGCTCTTACAAGATACACCATGAGGCAAAGATAATGCACATATGAAAATTGGATAGGAAAATGAGTGAAAAAGGAGTGTTCCTTGACCGTGATCTGCCTCCGAGAGCCATTGGCAAAAAGGAGTGAAAAAGCCGTGGAGAAGTGTTGGGAGCAGATAATAGTTGGAGGATAAGAAAGGATGAAGATGACGATTGCAGGTTAAGGTCAGTCCCTACCACGGAGACATCCTCGTATGGTCAAACCGAAGGTTGCACGTACAGTCGCCGCGTGTACACCGCTTGCCACTTACGCTTGTTCCCGCCGCCGTCGTTTCCTGGCATCCCGGTTATCGCCCTCCGATGGGTCTACACGGAGTTAGGCGGGCATTAACGAAACCGGCTGGGCCAGCCCACCGTGTCCATCAAATTGTACATATGGCACGTCCGTATAAATTTATCCCATTTCAGGGGGAAAAGCATAGCTTAAATGGAACAAAAGTTAAACAAAATTTTGTGATCCATGGAACACATCGTGACTACAAGCGGACCAGTGATATAAATAAGCTGAAACGGAAAGTTAAACAATCGGAGGAAAACCCGAGAAATAATAATTTTGAACATACATGGAACAAAATTAAACACATGAGAAACGTATGACAAGGGCTACTGATGCAACAAGTTTTTTAGTTGCTTGGAACAAAATTTCAACATAGGTATAAAACAAACATTCTCACATGTCGGTTGTGTGTAATGTTAACCATTGCAGCTGACAGGACTCGTGCGCTAAGGACACCCTAAATCTGCTGTCAATAGACATCCGAGGTATCCGTATACACAACATAATAGAAAAAAACAGACCACAAAGCTTGAAGTTCACTGCATAAGTCAAATTGCCTAATTATGAACTATTATGAAGGCATACCCTTATATTTTCTCTATAACATGAAATTATCAATTTTGAGCAGCACACTTGTTTTTCCTTACATATTTCCAGTTCCTAGAAAAATCAAGTAAATTAATCTGTTTTTCATTAGCTATTACAAAGTATAACTATTTACAATAATACTAGTCTGGCCAAGGGTTGATGACTACCTATGATTAACCACGAACACTTCAGCAATAGCAATCCAACAATTCGCTTCTGCTGCCGCTTACTTGTTACAAGCCGGGTTTGACGCGAGGCTGGTGATCCACACGTGATCGGCCACCACAGGCTCGTCGTCGTCGTTCCGGTGCCACGTCCAGAGCGCGTGCGTCGCATTCACCACTTGCAGCCTTCCGTGCCCGAAACTGGCCTCCCGAAACACGGACGTCTCCGGCTGCGGGTCGACGTACTTGTCGGCGAGCCCTTCCCGGTTCCCGCCGTCGCCGATCGTCACATACACCGGCCCACACGGATCTTCCCTGTCCTCGTACACGCGTGCGAACCTCTCATACGCGTGGACATGGCCGGCGAACACCGCGTCCACACGCGCACCATAGAGCAGCGCCTCCATGGTGTCGCGCATGCCGTCGCCCTCCCCCTGGTGGGCCTTGTTACTGTTGTACCACGGCACGTGCACTAGCGCCACCACGAACGCCGTCTTACCACGGTCGATCCTGTTGAGGTCGCCCTGCAGCCAACTGTACTGCGCCGTGCCGGCCTGGTAGTCGGTGTAGCACCCCAGCATGACGACGTGCACGGCGCCGCCGGCCACGTCGAAGGAGTAGTAGAGGTTCGACCCCGACGGCGAGGCGCCGGCGTCGTACGGCATGCGCCACCGCGCGTTGTAGGTTTTGAAGGCGCGCGGCTCGAGGAAGGGTATCTTCTCGATCTCGTGGTTGCCCTGGGTGACCATCCACGGCCGCGCGCTCGCCAGCGGCTCCACGAGGCGGCCGTAGGAGTCCCAGCGTGGCTGGAAGAAGTCGGCGTACGACAGGTCGCCGGGGAGGAGGAGCATGTCGTAGTCGGTGGCCGCTATATGCTGCAGCGTCGTCTTGGTCCATCCGGTCTGGCCGAGGTCGCCTGTTCATGAATCGATCAAAGCGTGCCATGAAACGAGAGACCGGAATATGATCGATGTGATGCAGTACGTACCGACGATGACGAACTTGAAGGGGAGGCTGGACGGCGGCGTCCGGAAGGAGAACTCCCGCGATGGGTCGAAGCTGCACCGGTAGTAGTAGGTGGTGCTCGGTTTCAGCGGGCCGATGACGGCGTCGTGGATGTTGCCCGAGTAGTAGAGGGCGAGGTACGAGTAGCTCGTGGTCGTTCCAGTCTCTGAGAATGAGTACTGGCCTGAAGTAGTGCCGTACTCTACGACCGGCGGTGCATCGTCTTCTGTGATCCATGTCACCCTCATCCTGTCAGATCCTACGGTTGATACATGCACCTAAAAGGAAGCTGAATTAGCAATTTCTTCAGAGCAACCAAAGTGCAAACCACACTATACAGACAGTGATTTTTCTTCGGACCTCTCTGTGCTAGGAAACACGTTACCATATTTGAGGATTTCCGTGACATTTCTCATTACCATCTATTATATTATTAAAACAACAAACAATCAACGGTGAAGATTTACCACTGTAAAACTAAGATGTATAGACGGTGGAGATTTGTACGCACGTAGTAAAGTTTAGAACGTTCGGATCTTATAGTACGGAAGGAATCCAAAGAAACCCATATCCTATACGATAGGGTTTTCTTCCACGCAGTTTAGCCAGCGCCGGTTTCCGTTTGATATGCCCGCATGCCTGTGCATAAAATTCATCCGGCGGTCCCCTATGCGTTAGCTAGATCGGCACAATCACGTAACGTTTTCGTTTTGTACACGGCGACAAATCGAGATCTCGGCGAGAGATGGCAACACCGGTAGAAGCACGCAACGAGGATTCCCGGCGACCAATATGCAGCAGCAACCCACGATGTCTGTTAGTGAATCTGGAGATGCCAGTATCGTCCCCCAGCAACAGTCCCGTAAAAGGTTTCAATTCGAGGCGAGTACGACGAGACCTTGCTCCGACGAAGCGACGAAGGCCGAGCCTACCGTACGCGTGTCTCTGAAGATCTACATCGATGAAACTGACCGCCCACTGCATGAAGTCGATTCAACTAGGTTCAGCTCTCTCCTTGAGGCAACACCGCGTGGTGTACGAGTTGGTCATCGAGAGGAAGCCTAGGCTACGCAAATCCGGTAGTACCTTCGACAGAAGGAATTGTATTGTAGAGGCAGTACAGTAGCCAGATCGACGACAGCCGACAGCTCTAATGGCAGTCTCGGCGGGGAGGTTTTGGTGGAGCATGTGCGCTAATGAACAAGAAAATACATCGTTGTACAGCGAGCAGGCCGCCGTCCGCGACGAACTCCAGCACCTCTCCTAGCAAGAAAACGAGCTTGATGCCGTTCTGAACGATGTAGATGGAGTCATGCTTCGCAAGAATTTTTCCTCCTAGAGCATGGAGCTCACAGATCCAGCTTTTCAATTATAAAAATTTGGTTTACATGCGTGGCCATGGAGAACGTGATCGTAGTATGCTTGCTCACCGCCGCCTGGCAACCGTGAAGTAACTGCTGATGATGAAGTTGGAGCCTGAGGACTCCAATGCAAGTTCAGGCTAAACCGGTCAGTACCTAATCTCCATGCTCTCAAAGTTTCAACTACACACACCCACACGACACGATCGACTGATATGTAGTTCGTCATAGTTGAGATCTGCTTGCGTCAAACAGGTTACTATTTGGAGTTGAGATACTTACATGGATGAAGTCGGTGTAAAGGTTAAAAAAAAGAAGTCAATGTAGAGGGAACGTAGGTCTAAGTTGCTGGTGTGAGTTGTCGACAGTCTGAATAGGATGTAACTGTCGTCTCTGTCCTATACAAGCCAGTTTACACTACTGCAGATTGACCCACGAAGCTGTCAAGGATACATGCACGCCAATTTGGCTCTTTACGTCTCTTGCATACGATTTTTCGGAGATAAAGAGAAAGAATGGTTTTGTCGTTGGGGGATTACAGAGTACTAATTTAGCATTACGGAAAGGAGGATTCCAGCGGCCAGCGAAGCGTGAAGTGTACTGAAGAATCATCAGGCGTTGAGCAAGGGTTAGTGACGTACAGGTTGGTTTCCTTATATTTGTTCTCATTGTACGTACGTTTTTGGTAATCAACCACCTCTGACGTCCTCATAGTGATGTATATTCCTTGATATTAGTTTTCTAATGTATAGCTGAATAGCAGTGTGTACTTGCTGCAGTTGGTTAAACATGACTAAGGCAGAAGTAATGATAATGTTATTTATATTTTCTTGGAGGTACAGCAAGTGCCTGCAGATGACCCTCTTGATGTTTTCTCAGTCTCTCGATGTAATTTTTCTAGGCAGAGGATCCTTGGTGATGATTCCTTTGTTTGTCTGACTAATAGCTCAAAAATCAAAGGAAAGTGTTAAATCGAAGCCTGATATTTGCAGGTCATATTTACCGAAACATAAATATTTTCTATATTTTCTCTCTTACTGGAGATAAAGTGCATTCTTTCTCTTATTTTGCAGGCTATCGCTGTGTTCACATCTTGCCAGAGGATCATCGTACTGATTCATTTATCGCTCTGTGTAATATTGAGACATTTGAAACATGATGATTGCAGACCCTATTTACTCAAAAACTATTTCTGTATTTTCTCATTCTCTTTAAATATATTGAATGATTTAGTTATCATGTCCCAATTTTACTCACGCCATCCAGAGTTCTGAATTATATACTTTTAAATTTACATCACTGCCCTAGAGCAAACTCTTCCGTCTTAGACAAGTTTATTAAATGTCTAACCACATCCACCATGGATTCTCTGAAATGTTTCTAAATCTATCCTTCATATTCAAATAACTTGGACCAATCTGAATTATATACTTTTAAAAAAATTCAACTGTACCCTAGAGCTAACTCTTCCATCTTAGAGAAGCTTATGAAATATCTAACGACATCCACAATGGATTCTCTGAAATGTATTTAAATATATCCTTCATATTCATATAACTTGAACCTACTACCTCCTCTCTTTCATGCACTTTCTTTCTCAATTTCTATCTTCAACAATTCTGTAATGTTGTTGCCCAATCCGTATCATATACAAGTTTTGTTTTTCTTATTTTCTACTTTCCTAACAGCTATACAAATCTACTGCAGAATTTTTGCGAGCAAGAAAAAAAATCAGGTTATGGAAGCATATGATTCTAGCATCGGTTTTCCGGTTGTAGATTTCTTTATAATGCTGATACTTTGCTACTCAGGTTTGAAGAAAATGCCAATTGCAAAGATGTTCCTTTTAGATGAAGGTACAGGAGATGTTCCATGCCCATGGTTGCAGAGCAATAGTTGGTGAAGCAGAGGACTCAATGCATGATGCAATTCACCATCTCTTCAAAGGCCATAGTAGTTCATAAAGCAGACGTAGAGGTCGATTGACAGAAATTTTAGGCAGGTCGAGCAGCCATCATCCTTGATACAATCGGCCATTGGAGGCACTGCAGCTGACTGGTGATGCAGTAGGTCACCCTCGCGCACATGGTTCAGTTTGTCGGCCGTCGCTCATGCTCCAAATCAAAAGGCAAGTAATCCCAATTCAGTAGCTTAGAGGCTTAATTCTTTGAACCGTCCAGTTCTTCAGTATAAAATCGGTTGAAAATTGTTTTAATTTCGTATGTCGCGTGAATAGACGACAAGGTTTATATATGGCTTACTCTGTTTATTTTAGAAAGCATCTGAGGTCCTCAAATTGCTGAACTTGACACTGTGTATGGCCTAAACATGAAATTGATTAGATTTTTGTTGTTGTTTACAGGGGCAATATATTTACTTTTAATATCTTAAGCATCAGCATGTATCATTGTTTTTACTGTAATGTTCTTCTTCTTCTTTCTATTGCAATTTTGTATCAAACCATTGCTGACATGTTGCATTGAAGTTTCAAGTTGAGATGAGTTAACTTATATTCATTGATCAGTTAAATAAGTGTAAGGTAAGTCTACCTAAAAAGATTTACTAGAAACCAAGACGAATACTAATATATAGTTAATTTTATGTAACTAAGAAAAACTACTAAAGTGAAGTTATATAACTATGCATAAAAGAACAATGCAACACAAACGTCTAAGACCAATTCTAATGGAAAGTAGAAAAAACTTTAATAATTCAAAACATGTTGAAGTTATATGATATTAACAAAACGTAATACAGAGTGTCTAAATTCAAATAGGAAAAACTAAAAATACATATAATCCCTATAAGGTCTAGCCGCGCAAATGCGCGGGCCACCCTGCTAGTTTATGTCTGAATTAAGGAAGCAGCTGCAAGAAAGCCGACATCACGTAAGACTAATTAATATAGCCTGTGTTAGATATCTTGTCATATCTGAATGCTGCAACAAGCTAACTAACGTTCAACAAGAAGCTCAACGCCTCTCCTGTCGCCTTCTTGGGAGGGCAGTAAGCAAATGCAAACTAGTTATATAATGCTCTACGCGATCCTCGCTGGCCTCCTTCTGTGAATCCAGCCGCACTCTTGGTCCAAGATACCACTATGCAACAAAGAATATGCCTCTTGATTTCCCTAAAATAGAAAAGCATATACCTCTTGCTACCTTTCACTTTCCTAGTGTTACTATCCATGAATCCACTATGCATGATCACGATGAACGCCGCGCTGTGGCTCACTGGCACGTGAAGCATGTGAGGTTGTTATGTGATGCAATCTCCGGTAATTAAAACTCCCGCTTGCGAATTTTTTTTGTTCGCTTGCGTATATCTAGAGAGATAAAAATGAAGGCGGGGAGCAAGAGGAGCACGAGGCGCAGGAGAAGAGGGCCATACGGGCCTTTACGGGAGGAGAGTGACTATAGCTTCTCTCCAAGATTAGTCTGTTGGAACAAAATCATTTTACTTCAAGTAATAATTTACAACTTCAATTGATAAGAACTGGCAAAAATGGATAATTAGACAAAGGAAAACCGAAAATATGTTTTTCGACAAAGGGAAAACCGAAGCTTGTATTACACCACCGTGAGCTGAGTAGAGTTTGATTAAAAATATACGTTCACAATGCGAAAAAATCAAAAGGTTCTACCAAATCATTGGAGATTTATTTCCAGAAATCGAACTGCGGAGGAACATGACATCCAAGAGCATTCTCGTGACCCGTACCTGCTGTGGCGTCTGGCCGCGGGCGTCCTCGAGGACGGATTTGAGCTCGGAGAGCGTCGTCCTCGGCTTCGGCCGCACATAGGGCGATGTCACGGCGCGCGAGACGGACAAGGCGGAGGCGGCGAGCACAGCGAGAACCAGTACTTCTGCTGTGCTCCCTGTTGTCATGGTGATAAGAACGGATGCCGGAGAGAACGCAACGAGAAACGGACGAACGAGGGGCTATGTATAGACAAGGACCATGGACGTGGCGCGCCGCTGAACCATGTGACCTGTGCGCAGCCATGAATGAAACACATGCAGTTGAGCTACTGGATGTGTTTCAGCCTTCAAGTGGAAACGCTAACCAAGCGTCGGCCAGGGTGGCTTCAGCGTCGTCTAGTTTTGATTTCTTCTTAGCGTCAGCAGAGCGGCCTATGAGAGAGAGCTATGTTCCGCGGGTTCGGGGGCGGTTTGCGCGTTCGGCTGGAACTGGCAATTTTTGCGTGCGCGGTCACGAAGAAAGCCTGTATGTACATCAGCGGTGCCAGCCTCACAGGTCACAGCCGACGTTTGGCCTATCGGCGTGGTGAAGAGCTAGCCGCTAGTTCTCACTTTCATCACGATGCACATTGGTGATTTGGTTCTCCTGTTCTCTGGCATGAAGAAAACAATAAAGTCAACGTCCAGTCGAACTATTTTAGCAAGGAATTTCTTACCATATGCAAATTTGCAGGGATAGCAGAACAAACATGCCTCTGTCGTTCAGAATTCTTTGGTATGTTCAGAAATTAAGGATGCCTTTGGTAGAATGTATCAAGTCCAACCAGGTTTGTTTTAATTTGTTTGGTTGTGTAAGAGGGATCATATTGCAGGCTACACAAAAAAAATTGACGTATTCAGGAGTTGAAATTATGCAATGTTCACTACTTTCAAATGTCATAATTTTTAATTTCGCGCTGCCCAAATTCTAAGATATTTCTAGTTGAGATTTAAGACGTAGGTAGAATAAAACATTGTCTATATCCAGAATTTTTAAAATTTTCAAAATAAAGGATTCCCTGGAGCTCGGCCTCCATTTGTCCGCACTTAATCGGTCCATGCCTACACACTTGATCTATAACTAGCACGACCAGATTGCCGGGGTGTAAACATGGCAATAACTGGTGCTACCAGGTCACGCACGATGGGTGTAGAACACGTTTTACGCCCCGGCTACCCTAACTCCCGGTGCAACGGGAAGGGTTAATGATCCGGCAAAATGCCTCCCTTTAAAGAGTGAATCAACTTTCAGAAACGGCTCGAAAGCCAAGTCTCCACAGGCCCGCCTAACCTGGGCCACAGCCGCCTCCCGAGAGAGACGATGTAACTCGAGGGAACTTCGGGACACATGGATCGACTATGTCAAGGCCAAGATTCTGGATAAGAAGTACTCTTCCTAGGAACTAGCTAGGCCACGCCAGGGAACGTGCCCACCTGGCCCCGACATGGTGCGGGTCCAGGTCTGCGAGGCGTCCTTGCTCGGGTGTGTGGCGTCAGCAGTGACGCAGCTTCTCCACTTCGGAAGGCAACCGCTGGCGCCCTCGCGATGTCCCGAGGTGCCCTCGCATTGTCCTGAGGTGCCCTCGCACCACCCCGAGGCTCCCTCGCGCGGTCCCAAGGAGGAGAGGTCACTTCCGCGCCGCCACGTGTCGTAGCCCCCCGCAGCGCGTCATCGTATAGCACTTTAGCTCTTGGACCTGGACGATGCGGACAAGATGGAACTACTCAGCACTAGGCCGCTCGGGCCTGCAGAAGGACATGATGGCACTCTTGCCTCCGTTCTGTCCCAGAACGCATTGACCTGTCCAATCCGACGCGGCAGGACGCCATCATAGGAAGCAGCTCGCTGCACACCTTTTCACGAGTAGGCCAGTGCCAGGCACCGCCGACCACGGAGAATTGCATGTAAGGCAGCCACTGTGATGTCCTCTTGAGGCATAAAAGGAGGGCCAAGGCTGCGGGTAGAGAGCAGGAAGAACAAGCACATTAAGTCCCAACGCTAGGCCTCCGAAACAAAGTAGAGCTTCCTGGAGCCTCGACAACGAACTTAACCACATTCTGTTCCACCCATACATAAACAAGACGTAGGGTTTTACGCTTCCGAGCGGCCGAACCTAAAAAGGGGGTGTCAAGCACCCTGGTGTCCGCCTTCGAGAACACGACAATGGGTAAGTAACCGATAGACGGCATGGCATGTCATATGCAAACTGTGTTGACTCGGGGTCAAACAGAATCTCCGTGTCACTACATCGATGGTGCTACGCTCCTTACTCACCCTAATAGGTCTAGTCACTAGCCACTACATATCTCATCGCCTCCAAAGACTCACATTGCCAAACACACAAAGATTCTACCAAACCACTCTATCCCTCTCATACCCTCCTCCACCACTCACAGAGGAAGCCGTTCTTTGGCTGGAGGCACATGCGGGTGTTGGCCGTGGTCATGAGGCTAAGGGCATCTCCAGTCGGCCCCCTAGCGCCCCCCAGGAGGACTAAATAGTGTTGTTTGGCCTATTTAGCGCCGTTTTGCTCCCAGTCGGCCCCCCAGGAGCCCAAATAGCGCCGTTTCGGCCAAAATTAGCGCCGGCGCACTCAGGCCAAACCCAGCCCACTAGGTTCCGCCTGGGGAGGCGACGGAAGGGAAAACACGCGTGGGCCAGTGCTGTCGGCGAGACAGCGCATTTTCCCCACCCAGACGCGTCCCTCCTCTATCCATTCCCCTCGTCGACCTTTTCGCCGCCGGCACCACCTCTCCCCCATCCGCCGCGCACGAGCACCCAGGAAGGCTACCACCCCACCCCTCCACGCCGTCGGCGCCGCCCCCCTCCTCAGCCGTGATCTAGCCGCAAGGAACAGCCTCGGGAAGATTTGCGCCCACCTTGCCCGTGAGGTGTTTGGCGTTTTGTCTGCCCAGCCATGGACTCCGACGATGAGCAGCTGACCGCCGATCTGCTGGACGAGGAAGCCGAGGCCGCCGTCGATGATGAAGAGCACATGCTCATCCTCCGCTGTCTTGCCGGCCTACTCACAACCGAGGCGGCGCCGCGGCGTGGTGGCTCGGCACCCGGTCACCTCAAGAGCAAGCCGAGGCAGCGGATGGAAGGCTACTGCATCCTCTACTCCGACTACTTCGCCGATAATCCGGTTCAGGACAAGGCAGTGTTTCGGCGCCGTTTCATCCTGAAATGGAAGCTC
The DNA here is from genome assembly GCA_947311845.1 of Poa pratensis. Classification (NCBI taxonomy): domain Eukaryota; kingdom Viridiplantae; phylum Streptophyta; class Magnoliopsida; order Poales; family Poaceae; genus Poa; species Poa pratensis. The sequence continues at coordinate 39,379,875 of CAMZMU010000097.1, read as the reverse complement.
TTCCTCGACATTGCCATCCGGGAGTTTGACACCTACTTCAAATGCAAGAGGGATTGTGTCGGCACCGCGGGCTTCACCTCACTTCAAAAGTGCACGGTGGCGATGAGACTGCTTGCATACGATGCCCCCGCTGATTCGCAGGATGATTATCTACGCATGTCCGAGTCCACAGCTGGCTCGGCACTCGTGTGATTTGTGTGTGAATTTGGAGCGAAATTCGACGGCTGGAGGGCGGTGACCACAGGGCGAAAAATAGCGCCGATCCCCCCCCCCCCCCCCCCCCCCCCCGGGCAGCCCAAAATAGCGCCGCAATTCAACCTGGGGGGGCGGCACGACTGGAGATGCCTAAAGACAAGAGGAGGCCCACTCCAAGTCATACAAAGACTGACGCTGCTAAACACAGAAAGTTCACGCGACAACACAAAATTCAAAATTCAAAAGCGACAAACAAAAATCTATGGTAATGCAAGTGTTGCAAAACTTTATGGAACGTAAATAGTGAATACATAAATGAATACAGTACAATAGTAAAGGTAGATCACCCTTACGTAGCCCTTTCTTTAAGCAAGCTTATATACCTGCAAAACTGTGGTCAACTTTACTTTGTATAACCCCATTTTGATGGCATACGGTAATGGCTACATTGTCATCATCCAAAGAAGGTCAACTAAAAATACTACAATAGCCACAATCCACATGATATACTTTGCTCAACGGCAAACAGGTTTTACCATAATCGCAATTTCGAACGACAACGTGGCTGGACTTGCTTAAACTACTTTGACAATTCACAACTTGCACATTTGTGCACCCATTGCCTGGAGCAAACCCAAGCTCGTCAAATTCTGCTCAGCGTGTAGCCACACTTCATTGTTCATCTTGCTTGAGGTAAACATCGTGTCATACAGCCCTTATAATCTTTACATTCCACATGACATTGAGCAGCAGGAACAAGTGAAAAGCCAACAAAACCTTTGCTTCTAGAAGAAGAAAATGCACGCATAAGCTGTAATCACAGCTGTTAGTAGCACCGACACTGCATTAACAGCATCATTATCCAGGATAGTCATTCCAGAAATCTTGGTGACAGTAGGTCCCCGTTTACTGACCACCTACATGAAGAGGACAAGCAAACTATTGAATGTCGTGAACCCAAAATTCCTGGATCATATCTAGTTGAAAATTATAAACTGCGCTTGTCCGTGCTTCGCAAAAGCAGGCAAGCAAAGCTTCCAAAATGGAGAACCACGATTACTACATGTGTGTATATCTTGAAAGTAAAATATAAAATCATCACATTAGAATAGCCAATATGGATAAGATAATTTTGAGGCACATAGGGTTGGAAATCGTATAGAATTTCTTTAAGTAGCAGATTAGTCCCTCGATTGATAAAAATGTCAGTTTGGTCTACACCGTATCACAAGGGGCAAATAAGACCCTAACATTTACATTTTGGGCCAACAAACATTCCCCAGAAGACATGTCACGCCACATAAGTTGTAGACACATCACACAATCTCCGTCACATTTCTGCTCTACCAAACAGCACAGGAAAGGACAAATTACCCTCATGAACTTGCAGACTGCAAGGTCCAAAGCTCTGTTTTAAATAGCCGGCTATAGCCTCGCGAGAGGATCCGCACTATAGATAAGGCCTTCGTAGGCTAAAAGGTAATAGCCGCTAATAGCCCGGCTAAATGAATTTAGCCCCTTAACCGCTATATTTCCGCTCAGGAATTCAAAAAAATTGGATTAAATTTGTCCCGCTCGACCCAATTACGGGGCCCAAATGTCAACCATAGCCCTAAATTCTTCTCGTTCTCTCCTCTCTCTCCCGAAAATAGAACCAAGAGGGGCGGTGGCCATGGCATCTATGAATTATTGATATATACACAAATATATGCTGCCCAAATATTTTTTTTTCATTATTTAGCAAGACGGCTATAAGGCCTTAGCCGCGCTATAGCCCGGCCATAGCCTTTCGTAGCTTCTGAAATCACCGGCGCTAAACACAATAGACCGCTATTTTAAACAGAGGTCCAAAGGCAACAACCATGCTGCTTGTCTCGTACTAATAGAGCAGATCCATTTGCCGGAGTCAAGAACTAGAAAGTTCCCAACACACATAGGTTCTTCTAAGGGATAGCTAAACTGGTACGAGATAAGAATCCTCTGCATAGCATGTGCTGTCCCCACTTGCTCCAAGTGCAGATAAATTGGATAATTTCGAAGGCTTGCACAAAAACAAAGTGTAAATTCTCCTTGAATTTTGGCACAAAACAAGATCCTTCCTACGGACCAGCTTGGATGCATGGTCAAAGTGTTGAAGTGTATATGTGGATTGCCTAACCCTTTCCATAAGTTCAAACTTTTGATTAGAAGGCAGCAGCAGGAGGTGATGGACCTACGAAGAGAAGCTATTTGCCCAGCAGTTACGTCCAAGCTTGTGCCTTTCTGTTGGTAGCTATAGTAACTTTTCTAGGTCTTTGGCCCTTGCTTTGTCCTTCTAGAGTTGTAAAAATAAACCTTTTTCTCATATAATGCATGCCAGAGCTCCTACCCTTTTCAGCCAAGAAAATAAAAACAAAAACTATACGGTGGACTTGTGGGATCAAGCCACCAACTTAGTTTTAACAGATCTTCATTAGACCTCTCTTTTATGTTTCTTTCTCATCCGAAAGATCGTCTGAATTTGTGCCCAAAATATCTCCATGATTCAATTCTCATGAGTCATGACTTGGTTTTTTCACTTTAGTTGCATCAGTGTTTCTTTGGGTTGGTAAGATTTCTCACTCAACTCCATTCAAAATTCAGCCAATTCTACCATCCTATACACTAGTCCAATGCCAGATGAAGTATGCACTGGGACTTCATGTACCCCTAACCAAATCCATTCACCAGCCAGTTAACCCAAAAGCTCAAGCTGATGGAGAAACGTGGGCAATGCACTTACATTTCAACACAACCCCCCACCTCTACATGTGGCTTCCTCAGCTTAAACCTGGACCAAAAGTGGACTACCATTTTTTATTTAAATTATTTTTCCACCCGGATCGACTCAAGACCTCTTAGCTCTGGTGCCATGTAGAACTGCGTGCACCAGCCAGTTCACCCAAAGGCTCATGCTGATAGAGAAGGTGAGGAATGCACTTATTCTTCAACAATGGCGACCTAGGCTCTGAACCATACACTGTACCGAGGTAACCCTGCCACTAGAGAGCTCCTTTTCTCACCATGTTGTCTTTTCTTCATGGGATTGGTTGGTTTGGTTGTACTAGTCGATCTGACTATTTCTCATGAAATGGGTTGATCTAGCGAATTAATCGTGGTAACATGAATAGTCAGGGGGCACTTTAGTCTTTTCTTCACAGCCTAGTCAAAGTGGGGACAATGTTTGCTGACTCGCAATGCTTGTGGCATGACACGTCATCCAAAAGTTGTTACACATAAATTGCAAATTTGAGGGACCTATTTGACCCGTATGGGACCAACGAGGCCCATTTATTAAACTTGAGGGGCAAATTTGGTCACTAGCACCAATGAAAACATTGAACTAGCATTAACATCTTTTCTTTTAACACCACTGGCTAAATGTACAAAGTGTGCCAAAAAGACATGAAAGCCCCACAAGCTCACCAGTATTATATATTATCTCATGGTTTCTCGAGATGCAATCTTACTCAAAAGATGGATCACGGCTCTTATATATTGAAAGCATGAATCCAACCTAAATGTCACAAAGTTTACCTTCTTCCGAACACTGCAGTATCCGCTGAACTGAAGTGTAGCACCAAGGAACGAATCAATTAGACTCCCAAGCAAACCAGCAGCAGCAGATATAGGTATAGTTAGGAGTTGTCGAAGTGCCATCTCAAAAGAGCATTCAACTGTCATAAGTCCAACAGCAACAAAAGTCAGGCCAATGATTAGACCACCCGCTGTGGCAGCAAGAAGTCCTTGTAAGGTCACTCCACCATTTGTACCTTTCCTGACAGGCTTATACATGATACAATGAATTGTCAGCTCACGCATAAAAATAACAAAAGATTAACATAAAATTTCACTGTAAATATTTAAATGAGACAAAAATGGAATAATATATACTCTGGGATCTAGCGCGTATGAGACGCAAAAGATGATAGGTTGACCAACTATATGAACCATGATATTCAGCAAAAAACGTACGATTCTTTACATGCGGGGAGGCTATCCTCTTAATGAATAAAGCCCATATGGGGTACATTCTCTTATTACAAGGTAGTAACCAGTTGTATTTCATGATGTTGACTACCACACTTGTGGAGCTTCCATTCACTGTCAGTAAGCAACAACGATTGATTAAGTGCATTGGTATAATTGTTCGACCCTGCAACACCAAAGAAGGCATGTGATACAGCAGATCTTGCAAAGCTTTACTGCCTCTAGAATCAATGTAAGCACATGTTGATCACTGTGAGTGAAGCACATTCTCTCCAATCATAATGCATGCAGTCAAGGCTTCGTAACATCTTCATAGATGGTAGCAATGATTCAAACAACGTGTATGCAGCTAACTTGTACACATTGATGAACTGCTTGCTGAGGACATGGTAGACTCCTTTCCAGGAAGATTGTGGCGAATTTGAAGGCGAGCCTTGAAGCTCTTCAAGCAACATCTCTTCAAGAGTATGGGCGGATCCAAGAAAAATAGTTGTTGGGGTTAATTGACAAACAGAGCGGAGGTTTCCTAGGTTACAGAAGATTATGAACTTCGCGAACTACAGGGATATACTCAGACTGCGTGGAAGGGCGTCGGTGCCTCTTACCAATGATATGCTCTAGATCCGCACTGCAGCAGTGGTTCCAAGGGATACACGGACATGCCTTGTGAAAAATGCTATTAACATCAATTAGATAATTACTACCCTAAGAACCTTATATACTGCGATATGGCATTCCATGGAAGATTTCGAAGGACAAAACCAATGTTTCTACATATCGTTAGTGCACTAGGGGAGTGGTGCATGCACTGGCACTGAAAAACGTCTCATCGCATGGAAGGAGCAACTCACTAGAGGCAACGGACTTGTGTGCCTACATTGATTCTAGAGTAAGTAGCTTCATAAGATCTTCGGCAAACCTTCTTTGGTTTTGACAGATTTTGGTCAATTCGATTATTTTTCTTGTTTCTTGGTTTGATGCCCAAAACAATGGTGATGAACATGGCAGTGCCAAGAAATACAATTTGATATTGTTTCATGGAAACCCAAAGGCGTTGTGTTTGTACAGTCAAATTGATATGAAGAAATGCATGGCGGGTTCGACAAAGAACAATTAAGATGGGATGCTACAGGTAGCCATGTCTATTAGGCAGCTAAATCTACCCACAACATATCGACGGAGAGATGGAAGAAACTTTTCTGCTTCCTAGATTTCAGTTTCTAGGTATTTAATCCCAGTAAACTACATGTGATAATATCCTCTGATTCCTTAAATTCAGGTGGCGAAACAAGCCCGCACCACCCTGGTGATTGTTTCAAGAAGATGGAAGAAACTAGAAATACACCTCAACCATGAAAGGGACACATACCTTCAATGTGGTGATAAGTCGTGGTTGTTCATCACTAAGCACACCAATTTCAGATGACCAAGTGTCTCCATTGCAGCAGCAATAGTGTCCAATAATAGCACCTATTAAACCAGTTATCAACTTTGCATCATTCGAATCCAAGCATTGGTCTTTTCCCCCAGTCATTATCGCCAATAGGATGACCAATACAGTTGCTATTGCACTATTGGCTAGAACTTGGATCCTTCAAGAATAAAAACATAAAATGGAATAATAAGATGTAGGAGCAATATCAAGTTGTCAAATCCGCAGCTATTGTGTGAATATCCTACACAATTGTGATGCTATTGGCAGAGTAATGTCACCTATTTTATAAAAGAAAACAGCAAATTACAAAAGAGAGAATTCCACAAGATTCATCAACTTCTGCTTCATATTATGTGACAAACTGATTTGTACGATAAGTTAGGGTTTTTCCATCAAGCACATCTGATTCTCAAAAAGAAGATTACAAAACAAGATAACTAATTCATAATGTAATAACGTATTTTCATCCAAGCAATGAAAATTCTAACATTTCTAAAGAATCATTATAGAATATATGTTTCTGTACTTCTGTAGAACTATATTTGTGCTTCTACTGGTTTTTTTTTTGTTGAACATTTGCTTCTACTGGGGTTGTGCATGATGCTGACATAGATTTAAGAGTGATTCTGAGCATAATATTTACACGATGGCATCTTAGGCGTTTTCAAGTCACGTGGAGATGGTCCTTTCCAAGTCATATACCACATCGACGACAACACATGCAAGGTTGACCTTCCGACAAGCAAGTCGTCGGTGAGCGACACAGTCAATGCCAATCTCTCCCCTTATCACAATGATGAATACTTAGTGTACGATGAGTCGACGACTCCTTCCCTCCAAGTTCACCAGATCCGGTTGATCCAATGACAAGGGAACGTGCTAAGACCCTCCCAGATGAGTTTAATCTATTCCTTTACGTGCGCGTCAGATGCTAAGAATTGGCTACCACCTAATGCTTGGACCCTATGTGCACTTAGTTGGAATGCAAAAGCACAAGGGAGAACTGGACTGCAAAAGCACAAGGGAGAAGCAAGGACTGCTGGAGAAGAGGGGGGGGGGGGGGTGGTGGGGAGCACGAAGGCAAGAAAGCAAAGCAGAGCTCCAAGGCAAGGTTAGACGACCCGGATTCGGGGTCAGCACCTACATTATACCCCAGATGGACCTCCAAACAGTTCGAGAGACAGAAGCACCCAAACACTATGGCTAGGACCGGAGCCGACCCAGACCAAGTCCCGAACAGACCGGCCATCCAGATCATCCAAACGCAAAACCAGGACACTCGCTGCTGCCTGCGTGCAAAAAAAAAGGCATGAAGCCCATCAAAGCTGCTTTCCAGACCAAAATTTGAGGGTTTCGGAATGGGGTATAAATACCCATCCCTCGTCTCCTTCTAGGGTTAGACTTGATGATATGACTAGTCGATCTTAGATCCTCTTACAAGACCAAGACAACCTCCCTTGTGGAGCCTAAGAACCTCCATCTCTTTGTTGAGCTCAAGACGTCACCTTGTCTATTCTTTTCTCTTGAATTTTATTGGATCGGCAAACCGGTCGAATGAGGAACAGTTTCAGTGAGAATATAGTGCGCATGAGTTCGATCGAAAAGCTTGCATAATTGTTGTTTTTCACTTGGGTGTTTTCTCTTGCCTACTTGCTAGTTAACGTTCAATATGTGAAGACCAGGCCATCATGCCGTATTAATGTGGCATACCAGCAACGAAAAGATATCAATCCAAAAGCACAATACGAGTTTAGAACTAGGGGCAGTATAGCCACAGGAGGTGGCAAGATATATCTCTATAACCAAATAAGTAAATTCAAAAGTCAACTATTCTGCTAGAATAAACAATTACGAGTAAATGCAAAATCGATTAACAGAAAAGATTATTTACAACTTACAAGCCTACGAGTCTGACGTTAGATCACTGAAAGGACATTCCTAAGTACCATCGTCAATATTCATAGTTTGTAGAAAGCTATGGAATTACACCTAAGATATAAAACCAAATAAACAACACATGGCATCTCATAGTTCTCCCACTACTTTGGTTACTTCAAATTATCTCTAAATGACTGTCCATTCAACAACAGCTCGCTTCAGTGATGCGAACTCCAAAGAGAGATGGAACAACTAACCTCATGTGAGTACGAGAAAGAGTAGTACTTGTGAACTCAGATACAAAGGTTGTGTCAACAGTTCAGACAACTCATTACTTATTTCAACATATCAATACTTTGCTGTGTTCAAACAGGCCACTGTGCGTTAAACTGGCAGGTTTGCAGACAGGAAACATCGAATGTCTGACTCTACCTAGAATACTTCTTTTTCGAAAAGGGGAATACTAAATACAAGCTTCTTCTATCTATATGACTCACAAGAAACTAGTAGTAGTTTGCATAAAAATTGTTCAGCATAAAGAGAGCACCCATTCGACAGAAAGCAAAGATAAGTGGAAAAAAAAAAGGAGGAATATGGCCAATCAGGGAGATGCCCATTACCAGTTGCGCTGGCCACCCTCCTTGAAGTCCTCCTCGATGCGGCGCTTGCGGTCCTCGCCGATCTTGGTCACCTTGGAGGAGGAGAAGAAGAAGGCCAGCAGCACCGCTCCGTATCTGTAGCCGCAGGCAAGGTGGATAGCCATCACGGCGAACCCGGCGACGCCACCCGAGACGTCCAGCGAGCGGCGCCGGACAGCGCGCGCGGCGATCACCGCGGACAGGGCGGCACCGACGGCCGAGCGGACGGCGATGGAGGAGAGGTCCATGGCGGACAGGCTGCAATGGAGCCGAGGGGATTTGGTGGGGATTGAGGTTACGACTTACGAATTGGACCTTTGTACTGTCCAGTGGCCAGTGCCCACCCACCCATGGTCTGTACTCTGCAGAATTATATTCCTGATCCCGTGGTTAGCATAGTTTAATAATCTGGACAGGTGAAGTTTGAACTAAATTGATGTGTAACTGTATTCATTGATCCACTACGGAAGCGCAATTCCATCTCCACGCTTGGCACGGCGGTCAGTCCTTCTCATAGATGCAGCCGGGCTTCTTTGACTCGAATTTTTTTCAAGTCTTCGACTCAACACATCCATTTTTCGATTCAACACATGCATCCGATTTCTTCCAAGCATTATTTGACTTATGTACGTGAGAGTTGAAACGTCACCTGAGAGGGCAGAAAAGATAACTTCACTAGGATGATTTACGAATTTGAACATATCATCTTTTCTCATTTTTATCTTTCGAAAACGGAAACAAAGCCTCGTCTTCTGCATGACACAGCCAGTTCTGTTTTGCAAAGTTTTGAAGTTCAGCGTTTACAACTCATGGATCACATATAGTGCTCATAAAAATCAACCAGCCTAAGAAGAAAAACATGGAGCACCTACCCATCATATATCGTTCTAGTAAGCCGCTTGCCTCTCAAGTGGCCGTTTGGAGATGACTGGATCCAAAATCCAGGTGTCTGCTGCTCCTCGGGCATAATACTTTTTTTTTTTTGCGGGAAACCGCAGATGATTACAGCATAGAAAATACAGAAAGGAACCCAACAAAGATCGAAATTACAACCCAGTCCTTCTGCAACCCGATGTCACCGTCGACGAGCAAGACGTGCCGATGGCGCGCCGCCGCATCTTCTTCTCTCTGTCCCTGGAATGGAAGAAGTCCCCATGCGCGCGGGAAGTCGTCGATCCTCGAACTCCGGAGAGCCTCCATCTAGCTCCGCCGGCAACACCTCCATGCTCCATCTCCTGCAGCTTCAACAACAACAAATTCCGGATCCGCCGCACCAGACTCCGGAAAGGGGAGAGACACGCACACCGGCCACTTAGGACCGCGAGCACGAGCACAGGGATGCTCCGCCGTGAAGCTCCGCCGAGCATCACCGCCGGAGAAGACGAGCACCGCCTGCAGAAACTTCACCGACCACGCCTTCATCTCCACGGCGCCGTCAGCAGGGTCCCTACCAGAAGCTACACTATGTACACGCCGGGAATCGAGGTTTCCCCAACCTCCCGCCGAGCGGCCGACGGAGGCGGAGGAAACCGGCGATTCGCCGGCGGCGAGGTGGATCTGACGGGGGAGACCAAAAATCGCCTTTCTACTGTGCGGGAGAAAGAGAGACGTCCGGGACTCGTCTGCTATTGTGGGCATAATACATGACCAAGTTTGAATCCGGTGTGTAGCCACATGAATAACTTGTAAAATTGAGCATTTACAATCTTGTTATTGACAATGTTGTTTCGACAGTCCATAACGTCCACACCAAAGCACAAAGCACAAAGCCCAATATGAATCTGTGTCTTAGTTTCTCCATCCATCCCGTTTATACAAAATCCGTGTCTTAGTTTCTTTATCAATCCCATTTAACCACAAACACATTTGTTACGCTGGTGGAGTAATGTTAAAAGTACATTGTACAACTTTCCAAATCATCCTAGCAGAAGGGAAAGTAATAAAACGATGGTGAATCGGCGATTCGGGTGGTACGTCCAGATGGTCCTACTATCTGGACCATTCGATCGTCCCTAAGGATTCGCGTCTGTCAGGTTTGGCCAGGCCGGTCAGAATTTTAGAAATGCATGTATACGTTTGACTGGTAAACGATTTGGCGCATACAGTACGCAATTAATGATGTGCTGCCCAACTGTGATCCGCTCTCCGTCCTCGTTTTTCTGTTCCGGTCGTCCAACGTCGGTGCTAAAATTATGTACTGATGGTACAGAATTTTCCTTCCGTCGACGGTAAAATTAAGAAGTGCCCCCCAGAAACGTTGTTTGGCGTATCTCCGAAGGAGGGATAGAGAGCTGCGACGCCGGAGTCTGGGTGGCGGCGGAGAGGCAGCGGTCGTTCGCCGTGCACTGCCGTCGGGGTGGGCTGAGGCGCACGCGGGCGGAGGTGGTCGTCGCCTCCGACGGCCTATGGCGTTCCCGCTGGAGAGGTACCAAACATTCCGCACCCCCTCCCCCCAATTTTTGATTTGGCTTTGTGCATGATTTGATCTGATTTTCAAAATCCCGTGTTTCTGGTGGGTAGGCTGGAGATTGGGGATTCCGCAGACATGTTTGTTGTCAAATTGTAGTTGTCTTCTCTTAAGTGGTACTAACTACCCATGTTTTATCTAAGTTGGGACGTTATTTTTCCCCTCTCCTTATCCCTTCGCTCCCAAACAGTACCTTGAGGGTCGACCCCCGTCCTTCGTCGCCGCCCCTCTCCTTCCTTCCCTCCGGTGGGTTCTCCGGCCGGCGTGGAGATGAGTAGGAGGTTGTGCATCCTCTGTACATAGTAGATCTAGGGTAGATAGGTTGCTGCTTGGGCTCGATGCCTGGTTTTGGCTATATGCCGTAAGAGTTGAGGGTAGGTCAACGGATCTCGGCGGCCAGATCCGTTGCGCCGTGATCTTCCTCCTCCGAGCTGCATCTCGCTGGTGGCAGGTGGCGATGCATGTGAAGCTGAAGAAGATGCGCATCCCTCCTAATAAGGTACGCACAGGAAACTTCGGATTAGAGCTTTCCGGCCAGCTCTGGTCTCGGGCTGTTCTTCTTCTTCGTGATGCGAAGCCCCAGAGGTTGGTGCTCCTGATGAAGAGAAGATCTGGCGGTTTCCAAAAGGTCGAATCCCCAGTTTTTTGTTGCAATTTCTTTGATCTATCTCCTTGGGATTGTGGCAAGAATCCTGAGTTCGATGGTGGATTGCTTTCTTCTGTTTGGCGATGGAAAACTGGGTTTGCTGGAGATGCTGGAGAAGATGCTCTGCTCTTTCTATGCTGCAGTGGATGCGGAGAGAAGGATTGGTGGCCTCTTTCTGGATTTCCAGCGGGAGATCAGACTGCGCTTCAAGGAGATCCTCAATGGCGGCATGTCAATGCTGCTGTTACTTCTAGCAGATGGTGCTACTCAGTGCTGTGGCGAATTTCTCGTCGCTGCATCTTCAACCTCCAGGCCTATGTGCCAATGCGGAGGCCCTCTTTCAACTCCACTACGGCTTCCTTCGTCGCACCGCCTCCAAGTGGCTTCGTCCCCGGCGACGGCGCTGACGGCCGATGTGTCGAGTTGCTCATTCCTGATGGCGAGGGACCTGATTGTAATTCCTTTCCTTTTGGCAAGGTCCTTTTTGTAAAGTTCAGGGACTTGTTTGTAATCTTCCATTTCTTTGGGGTCCTTGTTGTAATTTGTACCGCCACCGAGTAATGCAGTCTGGACCCTTCGGGGTCCTTCTCCTTGTTCAAAAAAAAAAAAAAAAAAAAAAAATGTTTTATCTAAGTCAAGTACTACGCGTAGGCATCCAAAGTTCTGATCTTTCTCTCACATGTCGTACGGCCCAACGCCAAACTCCGTGTGCAGCGCCACCGCCACGTCCGCAAGATCCAGCTCCGGCCTAGTTCCAGTGACAGTGACGACCACCGCCCTCCGCATCTCCTCCTCAAGCACGGCCATCTCCTCGGAGTACTCAAGAAAACACGGAGCCCCAACTGGCTCCTCTTCCTCCGGCTGCCGCTGCACCACCCGCCACTGCCAGACAGGCCCCGGCGCAGGGACGAGCGGAGCATTCCATGCCGGGCCGCGCGCCGAGCTTTCCGCGGAACCCTCGCGCGCACCCCGGCTCCACGAACGCTCCACACGACCCCCACCAGCCGGCGGCGGTCCCGCAGGCGGCGGCGACCCCGAGGCAGACAACCGCGGCTCCCTGCCCAGCAGCCGCACCGCACCCCGCGGCGGCGGCCCAGGCGGCGGAGGCGGCAGAACCGGTGCCTCCACGCGTGTCCCCATCCCGCCGAGGCGCACCGCGCCCGGCGGCGGAGGCCCGGCCGGCGGTGGCGGCAGCCAGACCGGCGACCGCGATCTCCCGGGCGCACCTCGACGAGCAACACCCTCGTCCCCCGAGGCCGGGCTCGACGGTCGGGGACGGTTGCTCGTGCAAGCCCTGGCCTTGTGACCTTCTTCCCTGCAGAGCATACACCTCACCTTGTTCGTGCATCCCTTCGCGATGTGCTCCTCGCTCATGCAGTTGTAGCAGAGCCCGACCAAGGCCGGCGGGATGTGCTTGTGCGGCGGCGGGTACCAGGTTGGGAGCTCCGGAACCGCACGCCTCTCCCGCAGCATCTCCCGCCGCCTGCTCCTCTTGCCTCCCGGCAGCCACGGCCTATCCACCTCGCCCCCCGCCGCCGGCTCCACCAGCGGCAACGAGCGAGCACCCACCGACAGGGAAGAGAGGTCCGAGTCCGAGAGCTGGACCCTGCTGCAGGACGCCATGGCCGGCACGCGGCGGCGCCGGCGCCGACGCACTCTCACGCACTCTCCTCTCTAGCCGCTCTACTGCCGTTCGCCTCACTATAGTAGAGCATAGTTATGGACCAAGTTTCAACACTAGTACAGAACAGGGCATTAGTACCGGTTGTATTGGGCCTTTAGTACCGGTTGTGCAACCGGTACTAAAAGGTCGGGACTAAAGGGGTAACCCTTTAGTACCGGTACCAAAATACAACCGGTACTAAAGGGTCTCCACGTGGGCGCACAGACGCGCGCGACCCTGAGGGCCTTTAGTACCGGTTTTTCATAAAAACCGGTACTAAAGGTTCCTGCTATTTTTGCCCTCCCGCCTATTTTTTCAGGGGGGTTTAGGGTTTCGTTTTTTTCTTTTCGGTGGTTTAGGGTTTCTGTTTTTCCTTGTCGCTCATTTTTTCAGGGTTTCGGAGGAGATCACGTATAAAGTACTCACTACACATATGAAGTACTCATTACACACATAAGGTACTCTCGTTACATATAAAGTACTCATAATTACAATGGAGATCACCGCTAATAACTAGTACATGCATGGAGGGAGTCTATTGTTCGACATAGTGGAATTCACCGAAATCATCTAGGACATGCGTCAGAATGAATCCCGCCAATTCCTCCGCAATAGCTTTCACGCGGTTTTCTGGTAGGAGCTGGCTCCGCTTCCTTTCCAACTTTAAAAGAAGGAGATCAAATCAGTTATGATCGGAACTAAACACAATTGATGGTAGCAAAATAAAAGTTGTGTATGATGTTTACGTACCTCTCGATTTCTTCGACTATTGACTCTCTCATTGACCAAAGTGTGAATATACTCGCAAACGTAGTATCCACATAGTTCCGTCCCCTGTGGTTGTCGCAGACACCACTATACAAGAATATAATTTAATCAAATAATAATCAAGAGAACGATAATGGTATTAGAAAGATACGCAGACCTAGATACGTAGTAGTACTTACAGTGTTAGCCTTGAACTCCAGCTTCTGTGGCCATTCACCGCGTTCTTCCGCGATGAACCTTTTCCAAACCCTGCCCGGAAAAGAAAATGAATTGAGGAGTTATTACTTATACTTTTGATATCCGAAAATGAACGAAAGAGGACGATATAGTGCGATTGAAATTACCTCCTAAGCATTAGACGCACGCTTTTGTAATCATCTTGATTTTTCCTCAATGAATCCCAGACTTCAACTAGTCCTTCCTCGAGTCTAATGATTAGCAGAATGAAGTGGTACCTGCGCACATTTATATACGCAGGTATTCAGAACTCATCAATTACACTTAATATCGGGAAAGCAAAATAGAATGTGTACAAGACAGTAACACTCACCCGAAGTTGTAAGGAAGAAGTATTTCCTTTCTGGTACTTTGTCGCTTAAAACAAGTTAGCACAAGTTCCTCTGTGTCCTTGACATACCAAGGTTTTTCTACGCTCTCCACATTAACTTTATCCGGGTCAATGAACCCAATGTCCCAGATTCCTCCCATTCGGCATTCACGAATCTTCATTCTGCATAATAGCGTACAAAAGAATGTTGTGAGGATAATTACAAGCAATGAACGAGCTGAACTATAAATAATTAAATTACACGAATAAATAACTTACAGACAATAGAGGCTGAGGATAGATTTGTCGAGGGCAAGTTGATTGTACATCTGAAAAAGTTCGGAGAACGCAACCTCCACACCATATTCTCGGAACAAGTGTTGTTCCTTAACTCCCGCCATGAGATATGTCTTCCCTTCTTTTGCGGCGGTCATGTACCAGGTATGCAATTTATATAACTGTGTTGTTAGAGCACTCGGATTTTCGACCAGAGGCATCCCGAGTTCAAATTTATATTTAATTACCATCTCCGCTATGGGGACACCTGTGTCGCCAATGACAACTTCTCCATGCTCGATTTCCCGAGCTTCAGAAGGCACAATGAGCGGGGCGATCGATTGTGCTTCTTGTTCTCCGAGCTGGGCAACTCCTTTCCCGCACGCTTTTTCTTCCTCCTTCTTCTGTGAGGAAAGTACCTTGTCAATACCTCGCTCATAGTCTGAACGGGACGACGGTGGAGGGCAATACAGGTTGTCAACTGTGCGATCTTTTACCTCAGTTGCTATAGTCTTCAGGAGTTCCTTCATGGGGTCAAGTCTTGCCTCCAGTCTTTCCTTTTTTTTCTGTTCAAAAAAGGCTGCAGCCTGGCCTTGTGTCCTCACTTGTAATTCCTCCAAAGTCATCTCGCCTGCTAACTTCTCAGGAGCCTTGACTTCCTTGGTTTTTTTTGCACGTTTCTTGACAGGGGACGACGCCGTGAACAGCTTCCGCTTTGAAAAACTACTAGTGGCCGCAGCAGTCGGCTGACGGGAGGGCGCGGGCGATGGACTCGCGGTGGGGTCCCAATCGTGGGGGGAGGAGGGTGGACAATTCTGTGGTGAATTTCTAACCGGAGGAGTCGGTGGCCTTGGCGCCGAGTCTGGAAACTTGATTAAATTCTTCTTCCATAGAACGATACCAAGTTCGACATCTCCTAGTGTCTTCTCTCCTTCAGGTCCAGGAATTTCAAGCTCTATTGAGTTCATTCCCGGCATAATTTTCTTGACGCTGACACGAGCAAATCCAGCTGGAATCACACCAAAATGGAAGGTTGCTCCAGGTCGATGTGGTAAAGCATAGCCAATCGCCACCGGACAAGTAATGTTCAACATTGGCGCATGTAACTCACAATTTGTCTTCTCCGTGATATCATCCACGGGGTAGTGAGCCGCCGACGGTTCAGCAACTGGAGGAGTCGGTGGCCTTGGCGCAGGATCATCCTGTAGCTGCGTGGAACCCACGCTGCTTTTCCGCTGAGATGGGCAGGCATCGCCGGCAGGATCTTCTACTCGCAGCTGAGATTCCCTTGACTTGGTAATTGAGGCCAGTTGCTCCTGCACAACCTTCAACGAGCGTTCTAACGCAGTAACCCTGTCCGCCTCCTTCTTCTTACTTCTGCAATGTTTTCTGTAAGTTGCAGTGTCCTCCGGAAACCCTTCAAGAAAACCAACCCCGCCTCCTCTACCTCGACATCGTCCCCAGTGTTCTTTATTCCCGAGGGCGAGTGTCAGCTCGTCGTCCTCTCTATCGGGAACATATTGTCCCAACTTGACTAGTTCTATTGCGTCTTTTATCTTTTTTACGACCCTTGTAATTCTTTTCCTCCATTTTCCCTTTGCAACAATCTTCCCTGTTTCCATGTCCAACACTGCCCCATGCGCGAACAACCATAACTTGGACCTGTCGGGCCAGTCATCTGTCTCTGGAGGGATCCCTTCTTGACGCAGCTCGTTTTCATAGGATTCCCACTTAGGCACGGCAGTCTTGTAGCCACCTGAGCCCAAACGATGGAAATATTTCTTCTTCTTAGCATTCAACTTATTTTGGGTCGATCGGGCCACAGCGACGCCCGATTTCCTATACGCCACAAATTCAGGCCAGTCATTTTTTATCTTCTCTAGACGTCCAGTGAATGCTGGAGTTTCGTTCGCATATTTTCTCCACAAAGTGTTCTTCCACTTGTTGAATTGCTGGGCCATCTTGCTAAGAGTCCACTGCTTGACTTTATTCTGCCTACTCGGTGGGAGATCTGCCGGTAGGCTGAAAGAATTCAATATGGACTCCCAAAGGGTATCTTTAATTCTTTGTTCGAGAAATTTTGCGCCAATGTTCTTTTTCTTCGGCTCATTCCATTCTGCAACGGTGATCGGGACCATGTCCCTTACAAGAACTCCGCATTGAGCTACATATTTAGTGCAGATTCCATCGGGTTTCTCCGGTTTGCCTTTTATGCTAACTTCGTCGATCGACAACTTTGCACCATCCGGCAGCTTTAACCCTTTGGTCGGGCCTCGTTTAGGGATTGAGCTAGATGATCCAGACGGCTGAAAGAAAAATGTTTCGTTAATAAGTGCGCATATAAATCAATTAATGCATCTAGCTAGTGATCAACAAGACTTAATATATACCTTGCCGGAGTCGTTTTTAGCTAGTGATCCGGGGTTCTCTTCGTCGTCGTCGTCTCTGAAGTTTTGTAACTCAAGTCCCTCACCGGAGTCGTTCAAACATTTCGCGCTGAAATGTTCGGCGTCTTCTTCGTCGGAATCTTCTCCATCAGAATCTTCTCCGTCGGTATTGGGTCCGGCAGCGTTGTCAAATATTACTTGTTGCATTCGCTCTTCCTTCTCCATATCTCGGATGAAGGGGGGGACATCGGCGATGATGGGGGCGTCGTCCTCCATAGCTCAATGTCACTGCAAAATTTTCAAACTTAGCTAAAATTTCTAACTTAGCTGAAATTTCTAACTTAGCTAAAATTTCTTATACACTAATAAAATAACTTTTCAATATTTCTAACTTAGCAATATTTTAAAAATTTGGCACAAATTGCTAACACATTGCTAACACATTTTAAAAATGGGCAACAACACAATTGCTAACACATTGCTAACACATTGCTAACACATTTTAAAATTGCTAACTTTGCTAACTCAAATTTTACAATATTTGAAACTTTACAATATTTCAAATTTTCGAACTTAGCTAAAATTTTGAAACTTTGCTACTACAATTTCAAACTTAGCAAAATACACATATTTACATATTTACTAGAATAAATTTTCACATATTTACTAGAATTCAAACTTAGCAAAATTTACTCAAACTAAACATATTTACTCATCCTAAATATAAAATTTACTCAACCTAAAATTAATTTACTCACCCTAAAAACAAAAAAAATGAACACTTAATTTACTCAACCTAAAATGCTAATTGAAACAAGAATTTTCATACAAAAATGCTATCTATATTTCTGTTATTTTGCTAAAAACAGTAATAAAAAAAGTAATAACAGTAATAAAAATTGCTACTAAAAAAAAAGTAATTTAAAACTTAACTAAAAACAGTAATAAAAAAAGTAATAACACAAAAATTGCTACTAAAAAAAAATACTTAGCTAAACTAAACTTTTCTACATGGTGCTACTAAACTTTTCTACTACATGGTGCTACAAAAATTGCTACTAAAAAAAAATACTTAACTAATCCGCTGACGTCATGCTGACGTCAGCAATGGTGCGGGCGCGGCAGAGGCCGGCCGGCCAGGAGAGGGAGGGCGTTCGGTGCGGGCGCGGGCTCACCTGGCCGTGGAGAGGGAGGGCGCGGGCGCGGCAGAGGCCAGGAGCGGCGCGGGGGCCGGCGACGGGAGAGGCCAGGAGCGGCGCGGGCGCCGGCGACGGGAGAGAGGCGCGACCGCGCGGGGCCGGGGGCGCGCAACGGGCCGGGAGGGCCGTAGCAGGGGCGCGCGACGGCGGGGGACGCGGCGGAGGCCGGAGCACGGTGGCGGCGGAGGCCGGAGCACGGGGGCAGCGCTTCGCCGGAGCAGGGCCGTAGTGGAGAGAGGAGAGCGCTCGATCGATTTCTGCTAAGTGAGGAAGAAGAAGAAACGGCCGTGCGTTTAAGTACTAAAGGGCTTTAGTACCGGTTGTATATTACAACCGGTACAAAAGACCCCCCCTTTAGTACCGGTTGTAATTTACAACCGGTACTAAAGGCCTTTTTTCGGCGGTTCATTTTTCCCGCGGGAGAACCCCCTTTAGTACCGGTTTCTGTTTACAACCGGTGCTAAAGGTATTTGAAACAAAAATGCAACCGCTTGTTTTCTTTAATTTTTGGTACTGTTTGAAATAATTGAAACAAAATGCAACCGCTTGTTTTCTTTAATCTTTTGCTACTGTTTGAAATAATTGAAACAAAATGCTAAGTTTCAAATTTACTAACTTTCAAATTTACTAAAAATTGCATCGTGTTTAAAATTTTCAACTTAAAAGTTCTAACTTTGCTAACTTAATTGTCTATATTTGATCCAAATTTGACAAACTTTATATCAAATTTAAGTTGAATGTATTCAAATTTCAAATGGATGATTTGAGTAAATTTAAGTTGAATGTATTCAAATTTCAAATGGATGATTTAATTGTCCAAATCTTTTCCTACTGGTTATTTTCAAATTTGACTAAGTTGAATGTATTCAAATTTCAAATGGTTGATTTGAGTAAATTTGACATAGATTTAAATCCATATCATCAAAAAATTGAAACAAAATTGAAAGAAAATGCATGTTACCAACCGGGACTAAAGAATCACACGGATCGTGTGTTTCTTTCGAACGCTTGTGAGCCGTTGGATCAGGGGTGTGTTTCTTTTGAGAGCTTGTGAGCCGTTGGATTTTTAGAACTAGTCCCGGTTGGTAACACCAACCGGGACTAATGTAGTATGCCCAATCAGGAAGAAGCACACGGATCGTGTGCTTCCTTCCAGCGCTTGTGAGCCGTTGGATCAGCGGTGTGTTTCTTTCGAACGCTTCTGAGCCGTCGGATCAGCACTATCACGACCACTTCATAACCCATCCGACCCTATATATAGCCCACCTCAGACAGGTTACTCACTCACGCAAATCATTCCAGCGTCACTCGGAGAGGCATCTTTGGGCAATCAGCGGCAAGACGTCTCTGATGACCTGCGACCGTTCCAAACGGTTGCAGATCATCAGGGACGTCTTGCCGGACGGTTGTAGAACATCAGAGACGTCTTGCCGAACGGCACACAACTAGCGTCTACCCTTGCCACCGAATCCAATGGTTGGATTTAGCCTACCTGATGGCATGTTCCCTGGCATTATTGTGTTCGTCATTGTTCACCGGCCACCTCCTATAGGTCGGTGAACAATGACAACACAACGACGCTGTTGGAAACACAAGCCCTCAGGTAGGTTGAATCCAACCACTGGATTAGGGTGACACAATGATGAATTGCCGAGGAGGTGGGAGTGGTGGTGGTGGAAGTGGTAGCCATGCTCACGACCACGCGATGATCATGCAGCCCTACAGGCCCTACGGTGCATTTGATATGCAGTCACTCACGAGGCACTGTAGGGCTGTATGACGGGGAAACCTTGTGTTTTGGTCTCATTTTTTCAGATCGCTATGTGTCTATGTTGGATACGCCAGCGGTGTATAACAGTAGATGGATGGTTAAATAAGAATGGACCCGAGCAATGTATTATGTTCACCACATAAAGGTTTAATACATTATTACACATCACCAACAACATCCCTAACTAGTGTTCACTTTTTTCTTCGTGTGTGTCCCTTTCTTCTTCTTGCGCCGTAGCCATGGACAATCTTCATCATTTAACACGATGCTTGGGTCAGTTTTCACTTTGAAGGGCGGAATTTCATGAAACTTATTGTAATCTTCTGACATGTCTGTCTTGTCCTCCACTCCCACGATGTTTCTTTTCCCTGAAAGAACTATGTGGCGCTTTGGCTGATCGTATGATGTATCCGCTTGCTTATCTTTTCTTTTTTTCGGTCTGGAAGACATGTCCTTTACATAGAAAACCTGAGCCGCATCATTGGCTAGGACGAATGGCTCGGTGTGGTACCCAAGATTGTTGAGATCCACTGTAGTCATTCCGTACCGCCGGTCTATCTCTACCCCGCCTGACAGGTTGACCCATTTGCACTGAAACAAAGGGATCTTAAAAGAAGGTCCGTAGTCAAGTTCCCATATCTGCTGTATGCAACCATAATATGTGTCCTTTGTCCCATCGTCGTTTGTTGCATCAAAGCGGACACCACTGTTTTGGTTACTGCTCTTTTTGTCTTGGGTTTCCGTGTAAAATGTATTCCCATTTATCTCGTACCCTTGGAAAGTCAATATGGTCGAAGATGGTGACTTGGCCAACAAGTATAGCTCATCTTCAACAGTGCTGTTATTAATGAGATGTGTACGCAACCAACTGCCGAAAGTTTCCATGTGCTTTCCTTTAATCCAGAAGTTAGTCTCCTCCGGGTATTCGGAGCGTAAAATATCCATGTGTTTCACGATATACGGAGCCACCAATCTGGAATTTTGTAGAACTGTGTAGTGTGCTCGAGTGAAAGAATGCCCGTCCATACATGTTGTTGCTTTCTTTCCTAGCGTGCCTTTTCCACGCAGTCTCCCCTCATGGCGCGATTGAGGAACACCGATCGGCTTAAGATCATGAATAAAGTCAACACAAAACTCAATGACCTCCTCTGTTCCATAGCCCTTGGACATGCTTCCTTCTGGCCTAGCACGGTTATGAACGTATTTCTTTAAGACTCCCATGAACCTCTCAAAGGGGAACATGTTGTGTAGAAATACAGGACCGAGAATGGAAATCTCTTCGACGAGGTGAACTATGAGGTGCGTCATAATATTGAAGAAGGACGGTGGAAACACCAACTCGAAGCTGACAAGACATTGGACCACACCCGTACCTAAACTTGGTAGAGTTGCTGGATCGATTACCTTCTGAGAAATTGCATTGAGGAATGCACATAGCTTCACAATGGGTACTCGAACGTTTTCCGGTAGAAGCCCCCTCAATGCAACCGGAAGTAATTGTGTCATAATCACGTGGCAGTCATGAGACTTCAGGTTTTGGAACTTTTTCTCTGCCATGTTTATTATTCCCTTTATATTCGACGAGTAGCCAGACGGGACCTTGATACTGCTCAGGACTTGAAAAAAGATCACCTTCTCTTCTTTGGTAAGAGCGTAGCTGGCAGTACCTTGGTACTTCTCTGGATTCAGGTTGTCTCGTTCGTGCGTACTTTGATGGTCCTTCCGTGCATCCGATGTATCTAATTTCTTCTTCCCATACACGCCTAAGAATTTTAGCAGGTTCACGCAAAGATTTTTCGTCACGTGCATCACGTCGATGGCAGAGCGAACCTCTAGGATTTTCCAATAGGGTAAATCCCAAAATATCGAGCACTTCTTCCACATGGGTACGTGTCCATCAGCGTCTTTCGGAACATTTAGACTGCCAGGACCCTTTCCAAATATTACTTCCAAATCCTTGACCATGCCATATATAACATCACCATCAGGGCGTCTAGGCTTCGTTCGGTTATCTTCCTCACCTTTGAAATGTTTGCCTGCCTTTCTTACGTGATGCTTGTTTGGAAGAAATCGACGATGACCAAGGTACACATTCTTGTTACCTAAATATACACTGTCAGTCTTATCTAAACAGTGCGTGCATGCATTGTATCCCTTGTTTGACTGTCCTGAAATGTTACTAAGAGCAGGCCAATCATTGATGGTTACAAACAGCAACGCTCGTAGGCCAAATTCCTCCTGTTTGTACTCATCCCACACACGTACGCCCTCGTCAGACCACAACTGTAAAAGTTCATCAACTAATGGCCTCAGATACACATCAATGTCGTTGCCGGGTTGCCTCGGGCCTTGGATAAGCAATGGCATCATAATATACTTTTGCTTCATGCACAACCAAGGAGGAAGGTTATAGATACATAGAGTCACGGGCCAGGTGCTATGACTGCTGCTCTGCTCCCCAAACGGATTCAAGCCATCTGTACTTAGACCAAACCTTAAGTTCCTTGCGTCAGCTGCAAAATCCTTGAACTCACTGTCGATGTTTCTCCACTGCGACCCATCTGCGGGGTGTCTCAGCATCTCGTCTTCCTTACGGTCTTCTTTGTGCCATCGCAACAACTTGGCATGCTCTTTGTTTCGGAACAAACGTTTCAACCGTGGTATTATAGGAGCATACCACATCACCTTCGCGGGAACCCTCTTCCTGGGGCTCGGCTCACCCTCAACATCACCTGGGTCATCTCGCCCGATCTTATACCGCAATGCACCGCATATCGGGCATGCATCCAAATTCTCGTACTTCGCACCGCGGTAGAGGATGCAGTCATTGATGCATGCATGTATTTTCTCCACCTCTAATCCTAGAGGGCAGACAATCTTCTTTGCTTCGTATGTATTGTGCGGCAATTCATTATTCCTTGGAAGACTCTTCTTAAATATTTGTAGCAACTCCTGAAATGCCTTGTCAGATATTCCATTCTTTGCCTTCCACTGCAGCAATTCCAGGGTGGTACCCAGCTTTTTCTGGCCATCTTCACAATTTGGGTACAACAATTTTTTGTGATCCTCTAACATGCGCTCCAACTTTGACCACTCGTTTTCACTTCCGCACTTCATCTGTTCATCAAGAATGACCCGACGAAGATCATCATCATCGGACTCATCAACAATGACCTCGAGCTCAACTTCGTCTTCCCCCATTGTAGTATCGCCGTGTTCAGAGAACACAGGATAGTTGTCATCATCCTCTTCTTCAGGGTCTTCCATTATAACCCCTCTTTCTCCATGCTTGGTCCAACAAAAATAATTGGGCATGAAGCCTTCTCGCAACAAGTGGGAGTGTATGGTTCTTACGCTCGGGTAATTCCTCGTATTCCGACATTTATCACATGGACAAATCATAAAACCATTCTTCAGCTTGTTTAACTTAACCACATCGAGAAAACGATGCATGCCATCAATGAACTCGGGACAGCGTCGATCACCGTACATCCATTCTCGGCTCATCTGCATTACATAAATACATTAAAAACCATTACACCAGCTAAATAATGAATAGAGATACGTGACCAAATTAATTAATACAAGTTCATCACATTAAAACCAAAGTAGAGAAGTGCCCAAATGTGATACATAGTTCTCACGAAACATACATCAAACGAAACTAACATACAACTATCTAAAGAATTTAAATCCAACAACAAATGCGATCAGAATCGCAACCAAGGTAACTATTGAACCAACAGCATAATGATACCAAGCCTCTTGACTAATGACATATTTTCTAATCTTTTTAAGCTTGACGCGCATTGCATCCATCTTCATCTCGTTAGCAGCGATGACGTCGGCAAGCTTGACCCCGTGAGCATCGACGATGTCGGCAATCTTCAATTCCAATATCATCTTCTCTTCCAGGCATTGGAGACGAAGATCTTCACTTATCTTCAATTTTGCTTTTAAATCGTTGTTTTCTTTTTCTAAAAACTCGACAATAGGGTCGGCTGGAATTTCCGGTTCAACTACCTCCTAAATAAAAATATATCTATGTCAAGTTGGTCGACATGATTGTTATAACCATGAAACAAAATAAATAGTTATAAAAATATACCACATCGGAATCATAGACCGGACGAGGGCCGACGGGGACGGATATCAAAACCATGACACTATACATATAATAAAACATAAGAAAATTATACAAGAAATAATTATGCATTTAAATCATATAACTAACATTTTTTAAAATAAAAGATAAAAAAAGAGGCTCACCGAGGTGGTGTCGGTGACGGAGCGGCGCGGGCGATCGACGGCGGTCAGGAAGGGGACGGGACGACACTATATAAAACCACAAATTATACTTTAATTTGAGCTCAAAATGCATATAAAACAAATGAAATCCCTAACTTAGGAATTTCATCAAACACCTTGCAAGCACCACCAAAATCAAACTTGCTAAACTTGCACGAAAATGAGCTAAACTTGAAATGCCGGAAGAGAAGATGAAGTTGCTAACCCTTATATATGTAGGTGCCACCAATCTTGGAAGTTGTTGGAGAAAATGGTGGTGAATTTGGAGCTTGGGAGAGCAAAAGAGAGGAAAAATGGAGTGAGTTCGAGCTCAAAATGGTACTGGCTCGGGGTGGAAGAAGGTTATAGTGGCCGGGACCTTTAGTACCGGTTTTTAATACAAACCGGTACTAAAGGTCTGAGCGTGGGGCCACGGACCGCGGCCGCTTGTGCCGGCGGGGGCTCCACCCCTTTAGTACCGGTTTTTAATAGAAACCGGTACTAAAGGTCTGTCTTTAGTAGCGGTTTCTATCAAAAACCGGTACTAAAGGTCCTCGCCGCTGTGCCACAAACACAACCGGTGCTAGTGCCCTCCTTTAGTACCGGTTTTAGTACAACCGGTACTAAATGTGGCGTACCAAAGCCTCCTTTTCTACTAGTGCAAGCGCCAAATGCTACCATTAGTCGCGTAATCTGTTCCCTTTGGGCGAAAGTGTGAGAGAAAGATCAGAACTTTGGAGGCAGCGGCCGCCGGGTAGGCATCGTGGGCCGGTGGTGCGCCGGCGTGCGAAGACCCTACGCTACCTCATCCGCATCAGGGGGTGCGGGAACCCGTGGTGGCGGAAGTCTCGGACCCACCGCCGCGCCGCCGTCTCCACCGCCGTCGTCTTCCTCGTCTCCGTCCGATGGGTGGGCTAACCCAGGGCGGGGGAGCGGCGGGATTGGCGGTGCGAGTTCTTCAGCTGGGCCAGGCTCGGGGTCTGGCAGCGGAAACGCTGCGGGCGCTGTTGGCTCGTCGAGGAATGTGTGCCAGCTCGAGGCGGCCCCGGTCGCTGCTGGAGCGACTGTGCCGGCGGGTGGCCAGGGCGAGGGCGGCGCCGCCGGCGGCGCTGTTGCCGGTGCGCCGGACATGGTGGTGGTGGCCGGAGTGCAGTACGTGAGAGTTCAAATTTCGAACTCGGTCGCGCCGGTGGATCGTGACGTGGAAAGTGCTGCGGTCAAGGCTGCGCAAAGCAACCCTGTGGGCGTAACAGGCATGTGCCCGTTGGGGCAACGACAAAACTCAGCAGCCGTTCTGCAGGCAGTAGGCCAGCCTTAGAGACAGGCAGCGTGGTGGGCCTACGATCGGTTCCGGCGCCAGCTGGTGAGGTCGGTACGGCCTCCTCGTGCGCCTCGGCCCCTAGTGGACCGTTGGATGCCCGCGCGGGTGGCCATGATGCCGCTCCAGAGAGTTCCCCTCTGTCAGTGATGGGGCCACGCAGGCAGGACGCGGGAGCGAGACGGACTCGAGCAGGGCCGGTCTCGAAGGAGGATGTGGTCGGGATCTGATCCGTGAACAGGAGTGGAACTGCGACACTTTGGTGGGGATGACAACGACAAACGTGGACACAGTGCTGCGCACAGACCGCGAGCCACTCCCAGGGGAGATGCTGCATGTGGACCCTGTGGGGGATTTGGCAGTGGATGGCGGGGCCCGATCGACTGGGAGAGCGCAGACACCTCCGCCTGCGCGGCACTCGGTCTCGGCGCCGGCGTCCCCATCGCCTGGGTTTGTCACGCCAAGGCACCAAGTGGCGGATGGGGCCAATCTGCGAGCTGTTGTCTCTCAGCTCCGGCAGCATATCATTGCGCCAGTGCTGCCGTTGCCGGACGTGCAGCGAGGCAGGAGGCGTAAACTCTTCGTGGCGGAGGAAGACAGGCGCAGGAGTGCGCGCATCGCATCGCTTGCCCCTACCAACACGACCACGTATGTTAAGAGAGCGCAGAAGGTGCTAATGACACGGTTGGGCATCTGCGATGTTGAAGGGGAGGCCCCGGTTGACTGCCTCGCGAAGTACGGTGACTACTTCAAGGATCCGATGCCGGATGTGCGGCTTGAGGCGCTAGCGAATCTGTTTTTCCTAGACGCCAGGACGGGATCACTCGATCTCGGTGTTTGAGTGTTGGTGTGCGGTGTTGTGGAGTGGTTTTCAGCAGTTTCCATGATAAGTACAAATAATAACATAGTGGTGTGGAACCCGAGAGGGTTGAATGGGCCAAATAGAGGTACGGTGGTACGTGCCGTAGTGGAGGATGCAGGGGCATCCATCGTGTGCATGGTGGAGTCAAAATTGGCAAATGTGGACCGATTCACAATCTCAGGGTTGTTGGGATCGAGTTTTGACGGGTTCGTTGCGTTACCTGCTATTAACACGGCAGGAGGCATTATTGTGGCATGGCAGTCAAGCCGCGTCCTTGTGACGCGAACGCAAGTAGACGCGTTTTTCGGTCACAATCACCTGCAGCTTAGATGGCGAGGAGCCATGGTCGCTGACAACCGTTTACGGGCCGACGCAGGAGCAATTGAAGCCCCAATTTCTGGACGAACTGCGGGCGGTGAGGACCTCGTTCCCGGGTTGTTGGGCAGTCACAGGAGATTTTAACCTGATCCTAGAAGCTGCAGATAAAAATAATGGCAGGCTGCATCGCCGTATGATGGGCAGGTTCCGGCGTTGTCTGAATGACCTGGAACTTAAGGAGCAGGGATTGATTGGCAGGAGGTATACATGGAGCAATGAGAGGAGATCACCGACTCTGGAGAAGCTTGATCGCTGGTTTTGTACCGTGGACTGGGAAGGGCTGTACCCCAACTGCCTGCTCCAAGCCCTCTCTTCTGCCATGTCGGATCATTGCGCAATTATGTTGTCAACAAACGTCTCTTATCAGCGCAAGTCCAGGTTCCACTTCCAGGCTTTTTGGCCCAAGCTAGACGGGTTTCAGGAAGCAGTGGCGGCGGGTTGGTTCGATGTGGAACAGCACCATGACCCCTTCGTGGACTTGAGTAACAGGTTGCGATCTACTGCCAGAGTGCTCACTAGGTGGAGTCAGAGGAGGGTTGGCAACATCAAAGAACAACTCTTAATGGCTAACGAGGTGATCCTGCAATTGGATAAGGTGATGGATCAGAGACAACTAATCAGGGGGAGTTCTGGTTGCGTGGGCAGCTTAAAAAGAAAGTGCTTGGGTTGGCATCTTTGGAAAGGACAATCGCACGGCAAAGATCGAGAATTGGGTGGCTGCAGGAGGGGGATGCCAACACGGCATTCTTCCATATCCATGCTAGCATCAGACGTAGGAGGAACCACATATTCAGGTTGAAGAGAGGAGATGTGATTGCCACAGGTGCTGGGGAGATGTGTAGTTTGGCAACCGAGCACTTTGAAGGACTTTTGGGGGCACCGGCAGTTAGAGATCACGCAATTAACTTGCAAGCCCTGAACTTACCGCGGATGGATCTCTCGGACCTCGAAATTCCTTTTACAGAAGCTGAAATCTGGGAAGTCATTAAGTCATTGCCAAAGGACAAGGCGCCCGGACCAGATGGGTTTACTGCCAGATTTTACCAATCGGCTTGGCCGTTGATCAAGGAGACAATAATGCGAGCGGTTAATTGGTTTGACTCGGTGGACAGCAGGGGTTTGCCAAAGTAAATGATGCGCTGATCACGTTGCTGCCGAAAAAGGAGGCAGCTGTTGAAGTAGGGGATTTTCGTCCGATAAGTCTTGTCCATAGTTTTGCCAAAATAATATCGAAAGCCATGGCGGCTAGATTGGCAAAACCCCTGCCAGACCTAGTGGATGCAAATCAGAGCGCCTTCGTGCAGGGCAGGGCAATTCACGATAACTTCTTCATGGTTAAGAACTCTGTCAGAAGCTTGCACCGTCGTCGCTGCCCCGCCCTGATGCTGAAAGTGGACGTGGCCAAGGCGTTTGACTCAGTAGCATGGCCGTTCCTTCTGGAGGTTCTGCAACAGAGGGGTTTTGGACCGCGGTGGATTGCAAGGCTGACCACAATGCTATCCACGCAGTCAACTCGAGTCCTGGTGAATGGCAATGCCGGGGATCAGTTTTGGCATGCTAAGGGGCTCAGGCAGGAGATCCCAGCTCCCCAATGTTCTTTATCCTTGTGATAGATGTGCTCAATGCAGTTTTAAACTGGCAGAGAGGCTGGCCTGTTTGCACCGATGGTGGACTGTGGAATTCGACACCGCCTATCTTTGTTTGCTGACGATGTCGTGCTCTTCATTAGGCCAACAGTGGAGGAAGCGACAGCAGCAATTCAGCTCCTCGAGCTGTTTGGGGGTGCATCGGGCCTTCGTTGCAACTTGGCGAAAAGTTCCGCTTCCCCGATCCGATGCGATGGAATCGATTTGCAACCGGTCATAGATGTGCTGGGGTGTCCAGCGAAGAATTTCCCGATTCAATACCTCGGCTTCCGCTGTCTGTGGGTCACTTGTCGAAGGAGGAAGTGCAGCCGCTCGTGGATAAGATTGCTGGACATTTTCCTACTTGGAAAGCTTCTCTGCTGCAAAAGAGTGGGCGCTTAACTCTCATAGACTCTACACTATCAGCGTCAGCAATCTACCCTATGCTGTCGCTCGACCTACCCCCCTGGTTCTTCACGTGTGCGGAGAAACTTATGAGGGGTTTCTTCTGGTCAGCCTCCACGGAGGCGAGGCGAGGCCACTGTGTTGTGGCATGGCGCACGATCTGCTTGCCAAAAGAGCTTGGTGGATTGGGGGTAAAAGATCTGCGGCTGATGAACCATGCCTTGCGTGCCCGGTGGCGATGGATGCAGTTGACAGGAGCCGAGAAACCATGGCAAGGGCTTGACTTCACGCTCGCACCGGATGCGGAGGCGCTTTGTCTAACTGCTACTAAGTGCGAGCTGGGAGATGGGCAAATCTTAAGATTTTGGACTGGTAGATGGTTGGATGGTCAGAGTATTGCTCAGCTAGCACCTAATCTGTTGGAGTTTGTGAGCACGGCGGAGTTGCAGATCACGGTTGCGGAGGCGCTCCCAAATCACAGATGGGTCGCGGGCATAAGAGGCGCCCCATCTATCCCGGCCATTGCGGAGTATCTCGACATTTGGGAACGGCTGTCAGGTCGCAACTTGGAGACGGAGGCTGACAAGTTCTCTTGGAAGCTCACGTCGAATGGAGTTTACTCCTCCCAGTCTGCCTACGGCGCGTTCTTCCTAGGCAGGGAGGGATTCCCGGCTGCCGTGGAGCTCTGGTCGGCTGGAGCTCCCGTACTGCACAAGCTGCATGCGTGGTTTGCGCTGAGAGGGAGATTGTGGACAGCGGATAGACTGGCTCGCCGGGGTATGGAGCACCCTGCTGCCTGCCCGCTGTGCTGTCAGGAGCAGGAGAATGCGGAACATCTGACTATGCAGTGCTCCTTCTCGCGAGAAGTTTGGTACTCGATGTTGCTTCCACTTAGGCTGCATCGGTACACACCTACAGCACAGTCGACGTTGGCGGATTGGTGGTGCTCGCTAGCTGCGGTGGTGCCGACCAAGAAGAGAAAAGACCTAATTCTTTGGTAATCCTGGTGGCGAGGTGCCTCTGGCTAGAGAGGAATAGTAGGGTTTTTGATAAGGTTGCCTCTTTGCCATGGACGGTGTGTCGCAAGATCAGAGAGGAGTGGGAGCTTTGGGTTAAGGCTAAACTGTGTGGAGTGGATGTAACTGATCGCGAGTAGTTGCGTATTGGGTTGAGCTGGGATCGCCTGTGATCGCCATGCTCGGGAAATATGTGTAAAAAACTCTCTCTCTACCTTAATAAAGAAGACACGCAATTCTCTTGCGTGTTCTTGAAAAAAAACTATAGGGCAGCATGATAAATTGCACCAGAAGCAGGAAGATACACTCCTGCTTTCCTCCATGGACCATGATTAACTAGTACAGTACCAAAAGATATGCTACTGGGACAAAGTTCGGCACCTAGGCCGAACCACGTACCGACATCGTCAGAAACGATAACTAATGATGGGATGAATCAATCAGGAATAGGGAAGCAAGAAGCAATAGACAAGTTCAACCTAGTTTCTTCTTCCAATCTTCCTTGCCGGACTAAAGTTTGGCATGTTCTGGGCAGATAATTAAACACTATACTCGAATCTAGTTTTGGTTCTTTAAAAGGCATGTTTGCGAGGAAAAGGCAAGGCATGGCTCAAGACTGTCATCATTAATCGCAGCAATAACTCTGGTGATCAATTGCACCACAAGCAACACTAATAACCGAAAGATCTTCCTCCTGCTTTCCTTCATGGACCATGATTAAGGAGAGTATACTATACTACTGGGACCAAGTTCGGCACCTAGGCCAAACCACATGCCGACATCGTCAGAAACGATACCCAAGGGCGGGATGAATCAATCATCCGTAGGGAAGCAAGGAGAAATCAAGAAGTTCAGCTTTGTTTTCTTCTTCCTTGTCGCGTTCTCGCCGTTGCGGTCACAGTAAACAAATGCAGATCCGCGGCAGGCCGGCAGTACTGATGTTCTAACCAGAGCACTTTGGATCATAGTTAATTCCTTCCTAACATGCACTTTTCCTAGTATCCGCCGACACTAGACGAGGTTGCTGAGGGGT
This sequence comes from Poa pratensis, assembly GCA_947311845.1. Taxonomy (NCBI): domain Eukaryota; kingdom Viridiplantae; phylum Streptophyta; class Magnoliopsida; order Poales; family Poaceae; genus Poa; species Poa pratensis. Next base: position 39,349,073 of record CAMZMU010000097.1, on the reverse strand, counting down.
TGGGACTCTTGCGGTCGAACAGAACATTTTCTTCCACCCACACTCAGTAGTACAACAACAAACAAACAGAAAGAAATGGTCTCGACGCACGACAGATATTCCAAGAATTCAGGTCGCGAAATGGCTTGATCTAAGATGTGGCGAAGAAACCAAGGAAAAAATGGAAACAAAATCGGTACGCACGTACGAGGAGCATCTGAGCAAAATGTGTGGTACCTGCTGCGGCGTCTGACCGTCGGCGTCGGCGTGGGCGGGCAGGGAGAGCGTCGCCCTGGGCCTCGGCCGCACGTATGGCGAAGTCACGGCGAGGAACGCCGGGGGCAGCGCGGAGGCGGCGAGGACGAGGAGGGCCAGCGCCGCCATGCTCTTCTCCTTCCCCATCGCCGTGGCCGTCTGTCGAAAGCAGGCGAGGGCAGAGTGGAGATGGATGGATCGATGGATGGATGGGAGCACCGGAGCACGAGGATATATAGGAGCTCTGCAACGCAGGGGACGAGACGCAACGCTGTTTCTGGAGTACACAATAATGGCGGGCGGGCTGCCGCGGATATACGACGATTAAATTGTTTTGTTTTCAGTTGGGAATCTGTGGACCCCTGGATCCCTTCTCGCGTCAACCTTGGGGGACTTCTGTCAAGCGGTGGGGAAGCGCGGAGGTGGGGTGCGATTTGCGAACTGCGCGGCCGTGTTCTTCGGTGGGCGGTTCTCTGCGCGTCTTGGGCTGGGTCCCGTTCGCCCGGCGGCGTGATGTCACTGGCGTTAATGCTCGGTGGAGTTTTTTTTTCAAAAATATGGAGCCTTCAGTGGAGAGGCAATTCCTAACCGACGCTGGTTGCCAAAACGCGCACCTATCGATACTATTGGGCCGGCCAATTTTTCGTTCAGCTCGTTTTATTCTGGTTTTGGGAAGAAAATTAAAGGTTCAGTTTATTTTTCGGATCTACTGGATTTTTGGTTTTTAAATTCATGAATATTTTCAAATTTAGGAAAAATTTCATTTTCGAAAATGGTTCATTTCCGGAAAAAAATCATTTTCTATTAAATGGTTCGTTTTTTTAAAATAGTTCATTTTTTGAAAAATGGTTCATTTTTCGGAAAGATCATTTTTTTTGAAAAATATCTGTTTCTTAAAATGGTTCATTTTTTGAAAAATGTTTGTTTTCGAAAATGGTTTATTTTGCGAAAAATGTTCGTTTTCAAAAAAATGTTCGTTTTTGAAAATGGTTCATTTTTTAAAAAAAGTTCATTTTTCAAAAATGTTCATTTTTAAAAAAATGTTTCATTTTTCAAAAATTCTTCTTTTTTGAAAATGGTTCATTTTTAAAATAGTTCATTTTTTGAAAATATTCATTTTTCAAAAAATGGTTCATTTTTTCGAAAAATGTTTATTTTTTAAAATGGTTCATTTTTTGAAAAATGTTAATTTTGAAAAATGGTTTAGATTTTAAAAATGCTCACTTTTAAAATGGTTCATTTTTTAAATGATTTAGATTTCAAAATTGTTCATTATTTAAATTCATGAACCACAAATTTATATACATTTTTTCTGGACTTTTTGAAATTCAGGATGAGAACAGAAAAAGAAAAGAAGAGAGAAAGCGAACTTCCTGGGCCGGCCCACGCGGGGCAACGCTTCAGGCGTTGTGCGCGTGAACCGACGCTAGCGTCGTATAGAGGCTTCCCAGTGGAGACTAGTTAGCTGCAACATTGTGACCAGGTAAATGTGCCTATTCTGCGTACTTAGATTTACAAATAAGTGTAATCTCTGTTCAATTTACGCAAAAGATTAACGTAAGATCTTGAAAAAACCATATGCATCTATTCATGCTTTACCTCTTAATTTTCACATTTTCTTAACTATAGCTAGCGGTAATTCACTATTCACCCGGAAAAACCTTCCACCCGATATCTTGGACCGCTCAATGTCTCCGTGCCAAGCCTCCCAAACGCGACACGGGAGTTGCCTTTGCCGAAGCGCCATGTAACGCCCCGGCCCAACCCCAGGCCAGGTCTGCCACCCCTGATAGATCTCTAAAATCTCTAGACTGTACCCACAGATCAACAAGTACTGTCTTTTCTGCGCACTTTGTGGGTTGCCCCTAGCTATCTCGGCTCATACACTACTAGGAAATTGTCTTTCTATGGACAGGCTTTTTGTGGCGCGCCAAAAAGGCCATGCGCCACTAAAAAGATTCTGTGGCGCACACCAGCTGGTGCGCCACAGAAAGTGTGACGCTTTTGTGGCGCATCCAGGGGCCATGCGCCACAGAAAGCATGCATTCTGTGGCGCACTAGAAGGGGTGCGCCACAGAAAGCCTGTGGGCCCCACCTCCAATCTTTGGATTTCGAATTCTGGGGTCCTTTCTGTGGCGCATGAGCACAGATGCGCCACAGATCTGTGGCGCATCTGTGCTCATGCGCCACAGAAAGCTTGACGGGGCCCACACCAATGATTGGTGGGACAGTAATTCTGTGGCGCATGGACCCACATGCGCCACAGAATGTCAACTTTCTGTGGCGCATGTGGGCCCATGCGCCACAGAATTGCTGTCCCAGATGTACAAAAGGGGAAAAGCCCCCCTTTCCCTACCCATTTGCTCTTCTTCCTCCTCCACCTAGCTCGTGTTCCTCCTCCCTCCCATCCCATTTTGCTCACTCTTTTCTCCATTTTTTGTAGTTAATCCTATTTTGGTTGATAGATAATTGTTGAGAACCGGGAGGCTCCCCATATATACTCTCCTCCTCTCTCCCCCATCTCTTTTCCTCCCACACACTCTCTCGTCCATCGCGGTCACGTCTCGGCAACGAATCTACTAGGTGAGGAAAGTTGGATGGACATGCATATGCATGTTTGTATGTTGTGTATGTGAAGCTTGTGTGTTGTGCATGAATTGGTCCGGAAGAAACTTTTTGTTGTTGCTTGCGCCGGCGTGGTGCATGGATGTTTGCCGAAATGTTGATTAATTTCCATTTCGGCAAATTTTTGCACCACCCATATGTCATACTTTTAAGAGAGGTCATGCCGAATTTTTTCGACGACCTTGCATGCATGTGTGTTTCTGTTTGTGCATGTTGCGGTTCTAATTATCATATATACTCTCGTCTCTGCTCTATGTATACCGCGTAATCAACCATGGTCATCATGATGAGCTCCGGTCGAATCAGAAGATACAAGGAAGAAGCGAAGGCGGACATGATTCGGTTCAACAGAAGCCAGATAAGATGTCCATGTCGAAGATGCAAACTTGTGAGGTGGATCGACCCTGATTCTGGACAATTGGAGGATCACCTGCTCAGGCGCGGTTTCATGCTGGAACAAGACGGACAAGATCATCATCATGACGAAGGAGATGCCGGCGGACAAGATCATCATGACGAAGAAGATGCCGGCGGACAAGATCATCATCATGACGAAGGAGATGCCGGCGGACAAGATCATCATCATGACGAAGGAGATGCCGGTGGTGGCGCGAACACGCAGACCCCGCTAACTTCAGCCTTGCAGGACGCTCATGTTCAAGAACTGCTCCTCAAGGAGACAAGCAACGCCAGAGCTGCAGCCAGAGAGAAAGCCAAGCTGGCGCAAATGGAGATAGACGGGAAGACTCCGTTGTATCCTGGGTGCCGGCCCCAGGATACGCGTTTGCAAGTAACGCTTGATGCTCTGGAGATGAAGGCGGGAAACAGATGGACCGACGTGAGCTTCGACAAGAACATGAAATTCATGCACGATATTCTCCCGAGGGGAACACATTGCCAATTAGTATCGAGGAGGCCAAGAAAGTCGTGTGCCCTCTTGACCTACCGCACGTCAAATACCACGCCTGCATCAATGATTGCGCCATTTATCGGGGCGATTACAAGGACATGACCACATGTCCGGTGTGCGGCCACGGACGGTACAAGAGTGGGAACAAGAAAAATCCTCGAAAAGTGGTATGGTACTTTCCTATCACTCCCCGTCTGCAGCGGTGGTTCGTGGACCCTAAGGAAGCAAAGCTCATGCAATGGCACGCGGAAAGGAAGAAGCCCGAAGAAGATCCGGAGAAGGGCACCATCCTGACACACCCTGCAGACGCTAGCAATTGGGAAGCATTGGACATCGCCTTCGAAGATTTCGGGGGCGACACAAGGAACGTCAGGCTGGGTATGAGCACCGATGGACTCAATCCGTTCGGCAACCAGAGTAGCACACATAGCACCTGGCCCGTGTTTGTATGGCCTTACAACCTTCCCCCGTGGCTGTGCACGAAGCAAAAGTACATACACATGAGTATTCTCATTCAGGGGCCGAAACAACCTAGTATCGACATACATCTGTATCTCGAGCTGTTGAAAGAGGAGTTAGAAACGCTATGGAAGACGCCAGCCCGTACGTGGGACGCCTACACTAAAGATTATTTCGATATGAGAGCCGCGTTGCTCACGACGGTGCAGGACTATCCTGGATGCTCATATGTATCGGCCCAGGTGGGCCACGGATTCTGCGCATGTGTCAGGTGCATGGATGAGACCCCGCATATCCAGCTACCAAGGGATCTCGGGTCTTCGAAAACCGTGTACCCAGGGGCTCGAAGGTGGCTTCGCATGGAGCACCCGTGGAGAAAACGCGGTGATTTGTTCGATGGTCAAGACGAGCTCGAAACAGAACCGCGCCCGAGGAGCGGCACAGAAATCGACGAGCTTTTGAAAAATTGGGAGGAGTGCCCTGCACCGGGAAAGAAGCGACCGAGGGTAGATCCGCTGCTGGGTGTATGGAAAGCGAGGTCTGTTTTCCACGACTTGGAGTACTGGAAGGTCCTCCACACGCCCCATAGCCTCGATCTAATGCACATTACGAAGAATGTTACCGAGAGTCTTCTTGGCACTCTTTCGAACATGCCGGAAAAGACCAAGGATGGGACGAAAGCAAGATACGATCTGAAATGGCTTGGCATCAAGAAAGATCTTCAGGCCCCCGATAGTGATGATGATGATGATGACCAGACGGAAGGGACTCAAGGTCGCCGCAAAAGGGTAAAGAAGAACGCGGTGGTGCTTCCCGCTGCCTGCTTCACTATGAGTCCGGAGGAGCTCGAGCAGTTTTACAGGTGCCTCCTAGGAGTCAAATTTCCTTACGGTTACGCGGGGAAGATAAGCAGATATCTGGACGGAACGAAGAAGAGGTTCAGCGGGATGAAGTCTCACGATTGTCACGTGCTGATGACGCATATACTTCCCATTGCGATCAGAGGGATAATGGACGAGCACGTCCGTGATACGCTGTTTGGCCTTTGCAACTTTTTCGACGTCATCAACAGGAAGTCGATCGGCGTGAGGCAGCTCCACAGGCTACAAGAAGAGATCGTGGTGATACTATGCGAGCTCGAGATTTACTTCCCGCCCGCATTCTTTGACATCTGCGTGCATCTCCTTCTCCATGTCGTTGATGACATCCTGCAGCTCGGGCCGACGTTCCTGCACTACATGATGCCGTTCGAAAGGCTGAACGGTGTCATGAAAGGATACGTTCGCAACAGGGTCCGTCCAGATGCAAGCATGGCCAAGGGCTTTCTAACCTACGAGTGCATCTCCTTCTGTCAGAGTTATCTAAGCACCGAGAACCAGGATGTTGGTCTGCCCACCAGGACGCACCTCGGCAGGCTCGATGGATTTGGTCACCGCGAGGGCTACCGCTCACTCCCTGTCGACATTGTTGGTCGACGTGATGACTTTGACAGGGCTCACCGGGTCGCGCTACAACACTTACAATTGATCGAACCTTGGGTGAAAGAGCACAAAAGCTTAATCGAGAAGAATTACATCGACCTGGGCCGGCCGAGGAAGAAGGGAGACGTAACCAGAGAGCACAACTCCAGCTTCATGAGTTGGTTCAAGAAAAGGCAACTGTTTGAAGCACAGCGCAAAAAGCCATCTACGGAAGATGAAAAAGTCATATTCTCCTTATCACAGGGCCCCGGGCACAACATAAGGACCTATCAGTCGTACGACATCAGCGGTTTCAGATTCTGCACCGAGGAAAAGGATAGGAATAGCGAATATCAAAACTCAGGAGTAACTATGCTATCCTACGGTGATGACGAGGCTACTGTCAAGCAAAGATACTTCGAAAGGATCGAGGAGATATGGGACCTCAACCACTGTGGAGAGTCGGTGCCAATGTTCCATGTGAGATGGGCCAAGGATGTCGTCAAAGAAGGCCGGTATTTCACCACCATGGTAATACCCGATGCCAAATCGAAGAACGCCTCCGCGAAAAATGAGCCATGGGTACTCGCTAGCCAAGTTGAGCAATGTTTCTTCATTACCGACCCGTCAAAGCCTAGCCGTGTTGTCGTGAGGAGGGGCAAGAGGAGCATCATCGGAATGGAAGGAGATGCCAACGAGGAAGACTTGGACAAGAACGACGATCCGAAGATCGAGGAGGAATTCGACAAGTACTTCGACATGCCTACTACTAGTAGAGAAAGAAGGAAGACCTCCCTACCTACTAAAGGTTGTCCGTTCACGCGAAGAAATCTCAAGGTGTCCGGCCTAAAGTACTCAACCGCCAAGAAGGGAAAGAAGAGATGCTAGCTAGCTCGGAACCGGCCGGGATGAAGATCGAAGACTTTTTTGTGTATTATATATAATTTGTTTTTTGTGTGAGATCGACAAGCATATCTATGTATTTTGATATGGCACAAGTTAAATATTTTGATATGGCACAAGTCTACTAAATATTTGTATTAATTTGTGTGTAACAAAATTTAATTTGTATTAATTTGTGTGTAACAAAATTTAACTAACCAGTGCAGCGCCTGGGAGAAGCGCCTGGGAACGTTTCTAGCCGATGCATTCTGTGGCGCACCCCCTAGTGGATGCGCCACAGAATTACAGAATTCTGTGGCGCACCCCTTAGAGGATGCACCACAGAATTCCCACACTTAGCCATATTTCTCTGGCCGTTTTCTTTCTTCTCCGGCTCTCTGCTCTCTGCTCTGTGTTCTTCTCTCTGTCACGCGCGCGCGACCACACGATCGAGCGACACCACACGCCGGCGACCACGGCCGCGACCACGCCGGCGACCAACGCCACCAACCCGCACCCCAACCCTAGCGCCGCCGCCTCTCTTCTTCCTCCCCCACACCGGACGGCCACCTCGACGCCGCCGCCCCCACACGCTCGGCGCCCACTCGTGGCCGTGCACCGGCCGAAGCCGCCTCTTCTTCCTCCCCTGCGCGCAACCCCCACACCGGACGGCCACCTCGACGTCGCCGCCCTCGGACTCCATCTCCCCTCCCCGGTGTGTGCTGCTCATCTTCTTCCTCCTCCCTCCCCTCCACACCTACATGCACACAAGGTGTTTGGTAAATTGCCAAACCTAAATTTTTTCAGAAATTTGTTGATTTTACTTGTTGATTGCTTGCTGCTAGTTGTGGTAGTGCTGCTGTTAGGTTAAAATTTTCAGAAATAAGCAAGGAAGCAATTAGCTTGTGTGCTATTATGTTAGTGCTATTAGCTTAGGTTAGTGCTATTTTCAGAAAATTTGCTAAGTGTTAAATTTGGAGATGCAATTTTGAGGTTAGTGCTATTAGCTTAGGTGCTGTTGCTAGCTAGGTGTTAAATTATGTTAGTTTATAGTGCTATTAGCTTGTGTGCAGTAGGTTAGTTGCTTGCTAAATTAGGTGCTGCTAGGTAGTTGTTGCTGTTAGGTTAGTATTTTTGACAGTAGCTAGGTTAGTGGCAGTTGCTAGGTTAGTGGCAGTGCTGGTACTGCCGCTTAGGGTAGAAGCCGCCCCAGCCAGGACGACGAGCCCTGAGTCAGGCCACGTCTCCTGCCATTATCCTCGCCAAACCCGGGCAGCCTTGACAAAATGGTTAAAAAACCATCTAAGACATGGTTTTGAAATACAATGACCTTTCTAATTAACCTAGCTAGCTCCATTATGCAGCCATATATTCATGGACAAGGATATCACACATGTTTTAAACCAACTAATGCATTATTTTGCCATTTTGATAGGTCAAAATTTTCTAGGTTTCGTGAGCATTTTGATAGTTCATTTTTAAACCAACTAATGCATTATTTTGCCATATGCAGGAAATTTAGAAGACGAACCTTCACATTCTTTCAGGTGAGATGTGGATGTGGTGATGCCGTGTATATGTGTGTGATCGAGACGTGGATGTGGTGAAATGTGAGATGTGGATGTGGTGATATTGTGTTTGTCGTGTATGTGAGATGTGGATGTGTGATATTGTGTTTGTTGCCGGCCGGAGATGCCGGCCGGAGATGTGGATGTGTTGGTGTGATGTTGTTGGCCGGGATGCCGGCCAACATGATTTGTGAAATGTTTGCAGGTACCCCGAGACCCTTGAGATTGCCGGAACGTCGATTAACTTCCGTTCCGGCAAATTCGGGTACTCCATATGTCCCTTTTTTAGCAAAGGTCATGCCGAATTTTTTCGTGAAATTTAGCATGACTTTGCTAAAAAAAGGACATATGGGGTATTGCGACTAATGCATGGGCCGGGGTATCTAATTAGTACTAATTAAGTGATTAATTTTTGTTGTACTAACTGTTTGCCTCTTTTTAATGCAGTGCAAACATGTCGGCCGACGCTTCTAAGCACATGAGCGTCGAACAAGAAGCTAGAGAAAAGAACAAGTCATTCTGGGAGGTGGAGGATGCCGCCGCCACTAGTGGCGCCGAGCGTCCCGACGATGAGCAAGAGGGACAGGAGGACGACCCCGAATACAACGTAGAAGGTGGTGAGGATGACACCACCACCTCCGATGGCGGCAACCACACGGATAGTGACCTTGGCGGCAGCAACCCGACCAACCCGGCCGCTCCGAAGAAGAAGAAGCAAAGGAAGGATAGGACACCGCAATCGGTTGACAATGCCACGGACGTGTTCACTGAGGTCACGGCAAGTGGCCAACCAGTGGCGCCTGAGAAACTTGCCGCAGGGTATGGCATGCAACTAGGGTGCATCCTTCGGGAAAGTGTGTCGATCAACACAAAGGACCTCAGAAGCAAAGCTAATGAGGCTTTGGTCGAGCACCTCCTCAAGAGGGTTCACCAACGATACACGTTCCCGCAGCCGCTAAACAAAAAGGTGGATAGTTGAGCCATCACGAAGATGAGCACCGCCTTGAGCAGCTGGAAAAGCCGGGTGAAGAACAAGATTGGGAGCGGTGCCAGCTGGGAGGATATTAGTAAAAAAGAGCCGCACATCACCGAGGAAGAGTTCGAGGAATTCAAGTTGTCCTTAAAATCCGAGGAGGCTGAAAAATGGACCCAGTGGGGAAAGGACATGCGGGAGCTGAACTTAGGTAACCACCATTTGGGAAGCGGCGGTTACCGAGGGAAAAAGCCCATTTGGGAGAAGGAGGATAGAGAGATTGCACGTCTTGGAAAAGAAAACCATTGGGAAAAAATCTTAGACGCGCAGACCAGGAATTTTGTCCGGTCCCGCTACTATCTCGACTGGGAGACTGGGGAATTCATTACCGATTATGAGGATGTGAGGGAATTCCAGAAAAAGCTGGTAAGGGAATTTAATTACCACATATATATATCTCAAAGTCCATTGCGTTGATGTAATTAGATAACAAAGCCAAATTTCTAAGTGGGTTCACCTTTGTATGCAGGAGGAAGAGTTGGAAGCCGGCCCATCGTCCCAGGGGTCGACGGAACCGTGGGACACGATTTTCAACAGGGCGATGAACGTTTACAGGGAAAGGGACAAGTCGGCGCCGCCGAGATCAGCTGGCCGTGTGACCGGCTTTGGTACGAGCATGAAGTTCACAGAGTACTATAGCTCGGACGGCGGCGCGATGAAAAAGGAGAGGAAGAAGACGACCAAGGATAGAGCCGAGGTTGTGGAGCTAAAGAAGAAGGTGGAGTCACTGGAGAAGGAAAAAGTGGACTCCACCACGGTTGACAAGTTAGTGACCGACAGGATCCGGGAGATGTTTCCCCCTGCGTTATTGGAGGGGATAGCTGCCTGGAATGCGGGAGGTCAACAAGGGCCGATCTACGTGCCCAGCTTCTCAGGCAGCAACTCCACCATGAACCCGCAGAACCTATCGCCGGACATGGTGACCCCGCCGCCGCCCAACGCCGCGGCGCAGCCGCCGCTCCCTTTGGTCGCACCGACGCCCCCTACGGCACCGGCACCCGAGAATAAGAGTCCGGCCGCCGGCACCGGCGCTCGGGTCTCGACATTAGCCGAGCTGGATGCCATCACCAAGGTAACTAATTAGTTAGTCCACGTCATATTCTATAACTATGCCTGATTTGATGACTGCCATCTCATGATGATGCCCAACATGTGTTGTTTTGACTCAGGACTCCCCTTGCATACTCCTGCATAGGGTAGAGGCCGGCGGCGAGTTGAAGGAAGTTGGTGCGGGCATTATCATACAACCAAAGAGCCGTGAAATCCACCACGCTAGAATGGACGAGGCTTATATGAAGGTCAAGGTAGTTACGGTACTGTCTGCGTTTTTCGACATGGACCCCCCCGTTCAACCTCCGGGAGCCGATGAGCACTTGGTCTTTGGAAAGTGCCCCGGCTGGCCCACGCCATGGCCGAAGAACCAGATTCGTCTAGGGGGGGTCTTGTTGATGAGGGCCCAAGACGCAACACCGGCGCCACCTCGAAGTTCCGGGTCAACCCGATCCGTCCCCCGAAGCCCTCGAAGACTGCAGCCGTCGCCACCGCCCGGAAGGAACCGGCGGTCGTCGCCACCACCAACCGCCACTTAAAACTGTTGGGAGCGTCTGAACCACAACCGTCCCAATTAGGCAACGCCTCTGCACCTCAAGTTGTTGATGGCAACGACGACGGTGATGATGAGCATGTCGACATCGACGCCTTCCTAAACACTGGCGCCAGAGAAGACATATACATGCCTCCTGTGGATGACGAACCACCCTTTCGTGATCACGCCGATCAACCTGCTCGTCCCACTACAGTCACGCAGCGCCTGACCTTCCAGGGTTTATCTCAAGAGACGCCTCCAGCGACCGGCGATGAAGCTCTAGACAAACCGACTACCGTTTTCACCCCTGGCACACTACGGAATACGGTTCGCGCGGGGCTTCCATGGCAGGTGAAGAACCAGAAGCACAGGAAGAGGAAGGGAGGCGCCTCTTCGAGCCAGCCTCCTATGATTGTCCGGGGTCGTGAAGACTTGGTACCACCCCGTCCGGATGGCATTGCGCACCGACTTCATGAAGCTGGTAAACCGATACTGCCTCCGGAGATGCTCTGCATGGCATATGGACACATGCACGTTTTGCATCAATCTATCCTGCATCTAGAGGGCCTCCTTCTTAAAGACAAGCATCCAAATTACCCGGTGTTCATTGTCCAAGTGCCAATGGATGATGAGTTCGACTTCGTCCGTGAAGCCCCCGCGGATGTGTTCTTCATAGCGTACGAGGACGTCTTCCATCTATTTCACCAAAACCGGCTGAACTATAACTTGGTCCGCCTATACGCGCTCAATGAGGCGAGGAGGATCTATAGAGATAATCTCCAGCTCGTCGCGGTAGCGGATCCCTACTACATGCGTGACAGCCAGCTAGTGGAAGGATCAAGGACACGGACCATGGCGACGGAGCACCTCGAGAGGTTCATGCTGGAAAACAAGAGGAAGAACAGCCTTCTTCTGCCTTTCTTTCCCGAGTAAGTACACACATCCGCTCGCCGCCGTCGTAACTTATGATTTCTTATCGATTTCTTCCATTATTGCTGATCCTTTCCAACATTCCGTTTCAATTGTGTTGAGCAGGGACACGTTCTGCGTCCTCATCGTCCTAAACCCGAGGTGGTCCGTTGCCACTTATTTCGACTCGGATAGTAGGAGGAAGAAAGACTACACCAGAATAAAGGGTGTTCTCGATGATACTATCGAGGGCTACTATCAAAAGGGAGGCGCCTTCGAAAATAAGGCCGAAGTTTTTACGAATGACAACAAGCACCGGTTCAAGCATGTGACCGAGTTTCCTTGCCTCAAGCAGCAGCCTGGTAGCAAGAAGGATGCCTTGTACGCCCTCCGGTTCCTTAAAGGGTATGTCCGAGATGCTGAGCAATTGAGGATGCCATCTTGTATGCGAAAATGGGTCAAACATGACGATAGGCTCACCGATGCTGATCTTAGAGAAGACTTCCATCGCATCGTGACAAAGTTATCGGAAATCATCGTCGATGATGTCAACACAGCAGGGGGGGCCTTCAACTACCGCGGCCGAGGTAGGATGTATCCACTTAGATGAATTAATCATGCATACTCTATTTATATTACTAACCAATATATATCCCAATCCATCTCCAGGGTTGCATCAGAGGGACATCGAAAAACGCCTAGAGTTGCAGAGTGACAACAGGACGTGGATGACGAAAGAGATGTATAAACCGTTCCCGGCGCCGCTCCCCAAGAAGAAGGCTCCATGATCGTCGTGCTCCTGCTCTTGCTCACCATCATCGCTGATGTAATCTATTCGATCCTAGTGTAGGCGGTGAACACTTCATCTGTAATATGTGAAACTTTTGTATCAACATTTGTGTAAAAATTCCGCACTTGTCACTCGATCTATATGTATGTTATCTCGGGATATAAGTAATGCGATGACATAGTACTGTGTTTGTTTTAATATACCTGTCAAAATATATTGTTGTTTCTGTTATATCTGCATAAATACTGTAATATACATGTATTCCTGTAATATATCTGTATTTGTACAGCGGGCAGCAGTAAATTGCCAAATCCTGTACAGACATTCTGTGGCGCACCAAGTTTGTTTCTGTGGCGCACCCTATTCTGTGGCGCACCCCTCTCTGGTGCGCCACTAAATAAAATTTCTGTGGCGCATGGTCGATGGTGCGCCACAGAATGTGGGATTTCTGTGGCGCATCCCAGGTGCGCCACAGAATGTGGATTTTTGTGGCGCGATGTCTGTGGCGCATGCCCCATGCGCCACAGAATCACCAAAATGGTGCGCCACTAAAAGGCTTATCCCTAGTAGTGATAATATTCCTGCTATAGACCGATCGTACCACAGAAAGTGTTCTCACTCGTGGGCACCCGATAACGAGTTCTCAGTCGGTTACCCATTCTTGGATTGCTCCGGGCCAAGCTTGGGGAGATAAATTTTGCATGACCAATACTCTTTCACCATAGTGGCAGAGAATTACAAATTGTGTCTTATAAAGTGAGATGGAGGGAGTAATGGAAGGCATCACATGATTTTTTTTCCAAGATACCGGATGGTTAGTCGTTCTTTCATTCAGGGTTCACCGATGTCCAAATTCTGGATGTGGGGTCGCATCACTGACTAAGGCATAGTTGAGCGTGCGTTGATCGGATATACCGGGTGACAAATCAGAACAGACTTTATGATACCATATATTTATCATGAAGTTAGATTTGGACAAATAACGGAATAGCTAGTTTACGTGAGAATTTACTAAATCTCACTAACCTCGCTAACCAATAATTTTGCATTGTAATTTATGTGATATGTGATTTCCAACTGAGTTGCAACTGAGATTTTAGTTTCACATGGGTTGTAACTATCCAACCTTTAGATTTACATTAGATTCGTGTAATTTGTGAGTTGTAAGTGGATTGCAACTATTTTTTTATAACTACACATGGGTTGCAACCAGTGGCGGAGCTTCAAACAAAAACCTGGGAGGGCCACATAAAAGAGACTAATTTTTTTTACTGATTAAACACGAATTTAGGAGGAAAATTGAGTAAAAACATGCTATCGAGTCGCCAGTTAAGAAAATGGATAAAGAAAAAAATCATACATGCTAGCCTAGCGAAGATAGATGATCATGTAAATTGACCAAACAAAGCTAAGATAACTGCGGACACTTCTATTTCTCTGTCGTCAAGAAAAAACAATGAAGCGGTCAGCTGTTTTTTTAGGGGACGAAGCGGTCAGCTGATTGTGTCTTCTCGGTAATTTTCTGATCAGGATTCGCTGGTTTTGCCTAGCTTGCGAGGCTGCCAGCCCGCTTACTCGTTGTCTGCTCTTGGTGTACAGTGCTGGGCCATCGCGCATGCATAGGCATAGACTCATCTTTCGTCAAAATCCTGGGCGGGCCACGGCCCAGGTAGGCCCTAACGTAGCTCCGCCAGTGGTTGCAACTCACTCATCATTAGATTAGATTTGGATCATGGTTCGTGTGTGACCCGTGAATTGTAAGTGCGTTGCAACAATAATATAAAAAATCGGACCGGATAGAGGGTTGACCTTGCCGGTCTGTTAAGCACTTTGGTCTATCCTGTCATTGAACCGGAAAAGACCAGCTTTTTGTTGAACCGGCAATCCAGGTGGTTTACACGGTTTAGTGTCCATTCTGGAAAGACACACTCGTTTGATTTATTTTGGTGCAGATAATGTGATACGGATCAACGTGATCCAAAAGGGTTTTGGCCCAGTCTTTCACGGCGAACCAAGAACAGCAGTAGATAACTTCGGTCGGTGAGCAGAATAAATCTACTCCACGACACGCAAACACAGACTCAAAAGAATCAGCAATCAAAACCAGCGGATACTCGCAAGGCGACCATCTTGGGACGAACCTCACAATACTCTTAATCTCGAAAATCTTGTCTAACGATACATGGCGGCTGCCGAACCCATTATATGGGTGACTCAAAACCTAACTCGATTGGACAGGCCCAAACCGAACCTAACACAAACCCAAACCAGCTGAACCCAAACATGGTTCGAACCAACTAAAATAAAACACACGGAATAAAAATAACAGGACTATGTGGAGCGCCTCAATCTCCACGTCACGCCTCTAGCTCGGTGGAGTCCTAAAGTTGGGCTTCACCTCATCCTCGAGAGGAACCTCAAAGCAAAATTGTCCAATCTTCAAAATATATGGAGGTGGTGCGATGGCAGGAATAATAGGCATCCTCCCCTCATCATCCCCCCCAACTTGAATGGAAACCGTCCTCGGTTTCGCCTTAATGATTTGGACCTTCTTCTTCACAGCAACGACATCCACTTTGATATCCTTGTCAAGCATTGGCTGCAGCACATGACGCTTCCCCAAATGCCACAAGGAATAAACATTGGTACGCCCCTCATGAGTGGAATGCTTATCAAACTGCCACGGTCGGCCTAGCAGCAAATGACATGCATCCATAGGCAAAACATCGCATACCACTGTGTCCTCATAATTACCTACAGAAAATTTCAGGCGCACCTTATGTGTAACTTTCAGTTTCCCAGAGTTGTATAACCACTCAACACAATGTGGCTGCGGGTGCTTCCATGTAGGCAATGCAAGAGAATCCACCAAACTCTTGCTAACAATATTGGTGTAACTGCCATTATCAATAATCAGCTTGCAAGTGGTGTTCTTGACTGTGCATTGGGTCTGAAATATATTCCAGCGCTGCCCTTGTCCCTCTATGCGGTCTTGTGGCACACGTTGCACCATCAAACTTTTGCAATTAGGAGCAGCGTCCTTTGGATACACCTCGCATATGTCCGCATCATCAGATTTTTCACTAGATGACTCATTAAGATTCTCCTCATCCGTCACATAACCATCTGTCGTGAGCATAACCCTCTTCTTATTAGGACATTCACGCCTCATATGTCCTCGTCCTCCACAAGTGAAACACTCAATACCGGCTGTGGTATGAGTAGATGCAGCTTTGGAAACGCTTGACTTCGGCGCTTCAGTAGTGGAATTATAAGTAGAACGAGTAGGAGGTGTCGACTTGGAACTAGGACCAGCAGCCTCATTATATGAACGACGCCATGGACTAGTAGGGGGTGTCACATTGCGACGTTGCAGCTGTTGTTCCGCACGCTCAGCCTGGTGCAAAAGCTCCTCTAGATCATAATATTGAGTCAGCTCGACACGGTCTTGTATCTCCAAATTCAGTCCATGAAAGAAGCGAGACATCTTAGCCTCCGGATCCTCTCTTGTCCCTGTACGTACAGATAGCAGCTCCATCTCCTTATAGTACTCAGCAACAGGTTTAACACCTTGAGTGAGACGCTGTAACTTATGATGCATATCTCGCTTGTAGGTTTGAGGGACAAAACGACCTTGCATGAGGGTTTTCATATCAGCCCATGTCGTTGGACGATTACGAAACTGCAGAATTTGACTCCACCAAACCAGCACATAACCGGTGAACTCAACGGCAGCAAGTTGGAGCTTCCTCTCCTCAGAGTAATGGTGGGTAGAAAAAATTTGCTCCATGCGCATCTCCCACTCCAAATACTCCTCAGGTCCACGGTCACCAGAAAACGACGGTATGGTCAATTTAACACGCCCAATACCTCCATCATCCAGTGGTAGACGAACAGCATGACCAACCCGATCATGTGGCTGCACACGATGGGCACCAACAGGGTGACCAGCAAACTGTCGTTGTCGTGGTAAGTAAGCAGCATCATCTCGAAGATCCTCATGTACCAATGGCTCACGAACAGCAAGATGTTGTTGGACAGCAGGTGGCGGTTGTCCAATCGGTAGAGGTGGAGCAGCAGGTTGGCGTTGTGCAGCCAAAAGACCAACCTGATCAACTAGCGCATCCATCCGTGTGCCGAGATCTGTCATGTGCGCAGCTAGCACATCAAACCCTGCACGAACATTAGGATCTAACTCCTCAGCAAATTCAAGCTTAGGCAGCTCCTTCGGTTGACCTCCTCTAGCAGCAGCAACAGCGGCGGATTCCGCATCGTCCGACATCACGACTCAGTTCAGCAGGAGCAAACGAGAGAAACAGCAGTATGTCGAAAAGAACAGAAACGAAAAGTTCTAGCTCGAGCGTGGCTTCCGATCTGTACTACTAGATGAATATAATGTAAGGTAGCAAAAATCTGAATCGGACACACCTTGCCTTGTATACGTACGTAACCAGGTAAGTATCCAATCCAATCTCTACTTTCTTTTCTTTTTCACGTCGCGCGGCCGGAAACACGAGATACGATCAGCTTTGCAATCCGATCTTCTCTCTCCAGATACGATCAGCTTTGTATACGACGACCTACAACTCCTTGCGAGACCAGGACTCCTCCGCCGAGCGAAATCGAGCGATCAACAATCACGACTCGAACAGATCCATAGCGACGGCAGCAAAACTTCACCAGCAGAACAAACTCAGCAGATAATTCTCGAAACGAAATCGCCGTGAGAAACCCGACGAATCTGATACCAAGATGATACGGATCAACGTGATCCAAAAAGGGTTTGGCCCAATCTTTCACGGCGAACCAAGAACAGCAGTAGATAACTTCGGTCGGTGAGCAGAATAAATCTACTCCACGACACGCAAACACAGACTCAAAAGAATCAGCAATCAAAACCAGCGGATACTCGCAAGGCGACCCATCTTGGGACGAACCTCACAATACTCTTAATCTCGAAAATCTTGTCTAACGATACATGGCGGCTGCCGAACCCATTATATGGGAGACTCAAAACCTAACTCGGTTGGACAGGCCCAAACCGAACCTAACACAAACCAAAACCGGCTGAACCCAAACATGGTTCGAACCAACTAAAATAAAACACACGGAATAAAAATAACAGGACTATGTGGAGCGCCTCAATCTCCACGTCACGCCTCTAGCTCGGTGGAGTCCTAAAGTTGGGCTTCACCTCATCCTCGAGAGGAACCTCAAAGCAGAATTGTCCAATCTTCAAAATATATGGAGGTGGTGCGATGGCAGGAATAATAGGCATCCTCCCCTCATCATAATGCGTTTGTATTTCGGAAACTAGAGAAGTCAACGCATAGACTACATAGTAAAAAAGTACACGTCGGGAAATGGATGCAACTAGGTAAAAGCTAAAGTTATCAAAGTGTTTATTACCAAACACTTCTCCGTTTTTTATTTATTTCGCGTTCTAGGTTTTTCAAAGTCAAACTTTTCAAAGTGTGACCAAAAATATATGAAAAAATATCAACATTTGGTACCTTCACAAACACCAGTAGATATCAGTAGATATTTGATGCTCTTGGTGGATGGAGGACTAAATCTACTGCAAGGCAGCGTGATTTGCTTGATTAGAACCGTGGGACATAGGACATTTCCAACTGCTGAATGAGAAGTCATATAAAACATGACACAAAAGTCAGAAGTATCAGGTTGCTGAAACAAAATCGGGTGGTATTTTAGCGTGACCCTCGGAGATCCACAAAATCCCGCAACATGTGGATTGGAGATTTCTCGCTCACGAGCTCCGCGATCCTTTTATTTGAGAATATAAAAAAGAATTGGAATTTAAAAAAATAAAAAACCTACAAGTTGTATAATATATCCCACAAACATGCAAAATCTTAATTTGAAAAACTTTATATTCAAGGGTACACATAAAAAACGAATGTGTGTGTGGATATGACTATGCCTATTTTTCATATCTTAATCGGAATATAGTTTCACACTGCGGTTTTGTGTGCCTGTAGGATACACCATTAACTTCATACAGAAAAAATCAATTCTTCAAAAAACTTGTAGGTAGCGTTTAAAAACTGAAAATAACACTGGATTTCCACAACTAAAAAGATTTTTCGACACCGTGTGCTGATGCGCTGTGGATGCTCTAAGTGGACAAGATGCAGTTTCACGTCCCGTTTATTTTGAAGAACGTGTAGCTGGCAGCGCAATTAATTACCGATGGATTGGTGCACACACGTCTTTGCCCATTATTATTGTTACCCCGCCGATGTCGCGAAAAGAAACCCAAACGAGCAAGAATCCCGTCCGGAGTCGAAACGGATCAATCGGGGAGATAACCTTCCGTTTCCCCACGACTTCCCGTTCGGCTCTTGGACTCCGGTCGCCCCACGACCTCCCTATAAATAAAGCACCGACGCCTCTAGGGTTTTTTTTTTTTGCATTTTTCCCACATATATTCAACACAGAACGAAATACAGAGTACGATTACAATATGAAAGGGAAACAGAGCAAGCAAGAACCGCTGCTTCGCCGGCGACGAAGACGAAGGAGGCCATCCACCACCTTGCCACTTCCAGGGAATTTGCCCTATGAGAGACGCCACCCAGCCGTTCCGCCGCGCCGCGACGGAGTTGACGATGAACGCACACGGCAGACGTCCCCCGCCCCACCAACACCGCTTTGCCCCGGCCGCCGTCGAAGCCATCGCAGGAAGAAGAAGCCGAACTCGAGCAGCTCCGGGAACCGGCCGCCAGATCCGCCGCCACCACAGATCTGACGGGGGGAGAGGGGCTCGAGCACCACGCCGGGCCTCAAGCCCCTCCAAGCCGAGCGCGACGGCGACAGGTCCCAGGGGGCACCACCGCCGGAGAAGAAGCCGAGCTCGACACCAAAACCACCGCCGTCAGCGCCATCTCCTCCAAGACGCCGCCGGCGAGCACTCCACCCCAACCTCCCGTATGTACAGGCCGGAGGCGGGGATCCCTCACCCTCCCGCCGCCGAAGCGGCCGGCGGAGGAGAGGAATCCCCCGCCTCAGCGGCGCGGACGCGGTGGCTCGGCGAGTATCGTCCAAAAATCGCCTTCTTCTTCGCCTCTACAGTGACGGGAGGGAAGGGATAAGGTTAATTCTCCTCCGCCTCTAGGGTTTCGATCTTGTCCCGCGCCGCCGCGGTTTTGTCTTTGACCGGCGGCCGTAAAGTGTCGCTGGGCTGTGCTTGACGCGATACGACGCTCCGCTTCTTCTTTCTGACGGCAGTAATCTAGGTATGCAGATTTCCTCTTGTGATAATTTTTCGCTTGGTTGGTTCTACGTGCTCTAATTTCTTCCTGCTGATACGCGCTTGCTAGCTTGTGATCTATCGTTATCTGTGTTTGTATCTACGTTTTATTTAGGATCTGCTAGTGCTAGTCGACCTAGGCATGCATCGTTTTCCTCTCCGTATGTGATTGTTGCTCGTGTTTAAGGATTTCTAGGCTTAGTTTAATGGCAATTTCTCGGTGAGATTTAATCGGGTTGGCCACATAGCTGACCCAGTACTATCATGCACGTACTGTGGCAGTGGAGGGTTCCGATCTACGGGCATGCAACATGTATATGATGTAGTATCATAGTATTAGTTTTGGATTCATTGCATGATACTGTAGATCAGTAGATGGGATTTGATGTGTCGCCGAGGTGACGTATGGGCGTGCATGGAATCGCTCGTCAGATGGATGTCGTGCTGCATCCAGCGATTGGCCTCTCAGGATTGCTTCCGGGAGCAAGGCGTTGCAATATATAGTCACGTGTGTTTGTGGTGGCATCCGTTGATCGGTGCATTGAGTTAAAAATGATGATACGTTTGACTGTTGTTGGGTCTCATAGATTAATGAGAGTGAGGGATTAAATATCCTAGGGCATTTAACGACTCATGTGTATACTTCATATCTGAACACCTAACATATGATTTTAGGCCTCGTTTGGCACTATTTGGACTAGCGTATCTTTTGTCCTATTTATACGAAATCCGCCTATTTTTTTTTGCTCCCTCCGTTCCCATTAATAAAACCAAATTTATATACAAAAACATGATTTTTTATCAATAGATGCATAATAGTGCTCCCTCTTTCCCACCTAATATATTTAGCTAGTAATGTAGATGTTGATATTTTGTTTTATATATTTGGTGAAACATAATAATATTTGACTTTTGACTAAATTTATATCTATTATTTTATAGAACGGAGGTAATAATTTTTTATTCATAGAAAGTTTTTGAGTTCATTAATACTCCCTCTTTGCCAAAATATAGTGCATATAAGATGTTTTTTAAGTCAAAACATGCAAACTTTGACCAAGTTTTTAGAAAAATATCAACATCTAGAAATACCGGATCAATACCATTGGATTCATCATGAAGTATATTTTCATATGGTATATATTTGGTAGGGAAATAGTGGGATGACTAGGGTGGTAGCTACGCACCTCAATCCAACCGTTGGATCAGCCCTATAGGACATTTTGGCACCGTTTCTAATTAACGTCGTTACGGTGATCTTTTGCTTCCATTCCGCCCGAAACTGCGCTCGCATGACCCCACCCGTCCTTTCCTACTGCCCCACACCCGTTCGATCCCCACCGTGGCTGCCGCATCAATTTCCGCAGCTGCCCGACCACCACCTCACATCGAGCGCGCCGGCCGCCGGAACCTCTCGACCACGCGCGGAACCGCTGGCACCGTCGACTCTAGCGCCGGCCCGGTCCACTCTTGGAGCACGTCGAAAGCAGTGGGTTCAAGAGGAAGCAGATGCGGCCATGGCGGTTGGAATCCCGGATCCGGCGTCTGTGCTTCGATGCGGGTGACAGCAGTACGGGAAATCAATCTACACCCTGCTTCGGCCATCTCCCTCGCCGCCGGCCGATCCAGTCCGCGCCCCCAAACTATCCCGTCCAGCAGGAGCATGCGTCGGCAGGCACTCCGGTGAGGAGCTCGCGTTGGCAGGAAGGAGAAGTCGGGCGTGCAGGTAGGGCTGTCAAAAATATTCGGGCTCGACAAACAGTTTGAGCTTGATTCGTTATATGCTCGGCTCGAATTCGGCTCGAGACCTAATCAAGCCGAGCTCAAGCCTGTCCGAGAGTTCGCGAGCTTAAAAGCTCAAGCTCGAAAAAGTTTGGTAAAGCTCGTTAGGGACGGTGTTGTGCTATCGAGAAAAATACTAAAGAAACCGAGCAGTCAAAACAACATGGCCGTAAGTCTTCCTCCTGTCTCAGCCCAAGTGGACATCAACTCATGAGACAACAAAAGAATGCAAGTAGCCCATCATAGCTGGTTCGGTGCATCTCCATGGTAGTAAGCCCAGGACAGCCTTTTGAGGGCATGCACGACCTTTCTTCGTGATCGGCACAACACATGATGGGATTAGTACCACCTCGCCTACGGGAGCAAACCGAGGGTGCAGCACTGTCTATAAATCCAGGGCTTCGGAACCGTTGGCTGTAGCCGCTGTCGTCGCAAGGCGTTAAATTTTTGGTGCCTTTGCTGAGGAACCAGGTAATGAAAAAATTTAAATTAAAACTTTCGAGCCTTTTGAGCTCGTAGAGCATTCGGCGAGCCGAGCTCAAGCTTGTCTATAGGCTCGCGAGCCGAACTCGAGCCAAACCATGGGCTCGAAATGTATATCGAGCTCGAGCCGAGCCAGGGGTAGTTCACTCGAGCTCGGCTCGTTGACACCCCTACGTGCAGGCAAGCACGAGGTCGGCAGCAGTTTTTTCTTTGATCTGGATTTAGTTCTATCCTTTTTTTTCTTTCTCCGATCCACTATTTGCTTCACCTTTTTTTTCTCCGATCTAGTATTCGCTTCACCTTTTTTTTCCCTCCGGTCTAGCATTTGCTTCTCCGTGGTTGACGTTGATTTTTTTTTGAGTAAAACGCACCTGGAGTCTATCAAGTTGCATGGTTGGAGCGGATTGGTCACCTACTGGGAAAATGGTTGGAGCTCGAAATGGTTGGTCGCGAGCCGAACTCGAGCCAAACCATGGGCTCGAAATGTATATCGAGCTCGAGCCGAGCCAGGGGTCAGGCGCATACGATGTCATTTTGACGCGAAAAAATACACGGTGGTGCGTACCATGGTCAGGTACGTGCATGATTTTTTTCGGAATGTTTTGATAAGTTTTCAAATTGTTCAATTTTTTCGAAAATACCGGGAGCATATGCTCCCGGGAGCCAAAACGCCGCTGCCGTCATATTTGACCTTTCTTGTTCTTAAACCCATGATTTTGACTTGTGGTTTTCACTCAAAATTAGGACTCCCTCTTTCTATATGTAGAGTGTATAGTTTTTCGTTATCTCTGGCAAATTGATGTGGAAAATAGAGGACTTTCCTTGAGGTAAGTGAACGTAATCAAATCCTTAAAAAAGTTTTTTAGATGAGTGGTGGAACGCAATACACCTTATATTTTGGAATTTCTCTGAAAAACAAATACACCTAATATATAGGAACAAAGGTAGTAACTATAAGGGGTGCTTGCCTTTTTTTTCGTTCATAAATGCACAATTTTTACTATTGTTTTTACATATAAACATTTTACAAAATTAGTACAAAGACATGAAAAATTGTTTTTCAAAGACATACAACACCGCCATTCAATGAAAAATCCCTTCATTAAGGGTTTCCAAGAGTTTCTAGATTAGTTCAGTGACATCTATATGCGCCTAAGCATGGTTCTATTGGTGGTAGAAGTGTCTCCTACTTGTTAAAACAAAATGAGTAATAAAACTATAGATGATGTAAAATTTTGTTCTTTTGTGATTTCTTGCTCAATGTCATTGGTTTTCCTATCCTATATAAATAAAGTTGTTATATTTACTTTGTAGGCATTTCGGTATATTTTTATTGTTTCATTCCAAATATGAATTTTCAAAGGAAGCCTACCTCTTTTGGCCCAAAGCAATACCTATCTTCAACGAAAAAACCACCCGGTACGCGCATGATGAAAATCCACAAAGAAGTTCAGCGTAGCATGGATTTTATGTCAGTAAGGGTGCATCGAGCTAATAGAAGAGACGATGTTGAAAATATTGGTTATGCACATAATGGCAAGACCTATGGTTCTTCAAAGTTTGTCCATGCGAGTCAAGGAGATGGTAATGGCGTGGTTGCAAAACAACGGAAATACCCGTTGGGAGATAATGTGGCGATGGCAAATGGAAATACTGGCCCACTTGGCAAGATTAAAGAATTGGCAGCTTCACCCTCAGCGATGGATTTAGGAAAGTCGTCTATGCCCTCTAGTTTCAGAGATAGCTCAAGTGGCGCAAATAGAATTGCAAAGAAACCTCTCAACTCCAGCAGTATCTTATGTGGCCAGAGGAAAGTGGTTTCATCTTCAAGAGGTTTAACTTCTTTGGTTGAAGTACAATTGGTTCCAAATAAAGCAAAGGTTGTAGCACCAATCCAACAAAATGTTGTTGGTCGTAGAGTTATGATGGATAAACAACATAAGGAACAATCCTTTATTAAGGTGAAGGAACACAAAACCCTTTGTTCTACGAGGAAGCCTAGCCTAGGAACAAAACATCTTCGAGGCAACGTAGATGTCCAACGAAGGATATAGGCATCATATGTGGGCAATAATATGAAGCGGAAAGGAGGCTTGCCAGGTGAGGATAGTAGGACCGACAATGATAAGGTTAAGAGTAAGGGGAAAGCATTATTGGAAAAAAAGGCCTGGGAGACATACTAGTGGTATTGAAGACACTAAGACCGTCAGAGTGGCGAAGAGAAGAAAATATATAGGTAATGATGAAGATGATATGAGTGGTGATGATCAAAATCTTATCAGTGGTGATGAACGGAATATTGCGGGCGTTGATGATAGTACTGATGGGTTGACAATGCAAACTGCTATTGTGGAGCAATATGGTTCGCTTCCTATTGATGAACCCATTTGGAGGTACAGTAGATATCCTCATCAATTTCAAAGTTATCATAATTGAACACCACTTTCTAATATTGTTTTGTTTGTTTGTTCAGTGGAATGTTGAAGACGGGAAGTGAGGATTATGTCTCATTAGAAGCACATTTGTTGGCTAAATCATGTGAAAAGGCATGGGAATGCTCGAGATCTTTGCGGCCAATGGTTCAAGTAACAAAGCTTTCTAGGTTTGAGGCCGAGCCCAAGAGCTTTAGGGCATCAAGCCCAACTGAGGACAACATTGGCTTGTATTTCTTTTCGCGAGGAATGAGGTAATTGTTTAACCTCTAAGATTGCATTATCACCTCTATCTTTCACTCCTTGGGAATCTAATAATCCTCTAACGTATATCTCCAGGCCAAATGAAGATTATGATAAACTAGTCAAGGAAGTCATAGACAACGATTTGATCTTACGGGCTATCGTCGATGAAGCTGAGATGTTGATATTTCCTTCTATTTTGCTGCCCGAGCGTCATCAAAGTAGGTTTCTGAAGATATTTCCCTAAGCCTTCGTTTGCATTGTACAATGTGCTCATGGATTCAGTCACTTATCATGTTCTCCTCGTTTTTTGCAGCCTTTCAAGGGAAACACTACCTGTGGGGGTTGTTCAAGCGTAGAGAGGATAGAGAAGAGCAGGTGCCTGGTAGTACATCCGTTTCTAGTCATGAGAAAGAGAATGGGAACCAGGGTTGCTCACGTCCTTTTGTGGGCCAAAAGGGCATCGACAAGGAACGGAAGACTGCCTCCTTGGCCAGATCAAATACGTCGACGCGTCCGGCTGCTGATGAAATTGCCACTCTGGCTCTTGCCGCCACTGCTACCGCGTCTGACGCACCAAGGTCGACGCGTCCGGATGAAGGCGCTGCCGCCGAAGCTGCCACTCCGGCTCCTGCCGTCATGTCTCATGCACCAAGCTCGACGCGTCCGGCCAAAGCCGAAGCTGCTACTGCGGCTCCTGCCGCCGCCGCTGCTGCAACGTCCGGTTCAAGCTCCGCAGTTCCACATGCCGGCGTCTACGGTTTCCTCTGCCAGCCAACATCCGATTCGCAGTTTGCGCGGATGCAGCAGCTTCTTGAAGATATGGTACGCGCAGGCGCTCAGGTATTCGCTATGCGCGGGGATACGATAGGATTCGGTACGGGTGGGCAATAGCGCAGCAGCGAAGTTGGAGGGAGGGGCGCATGCGCATGGTGCCGTCGAGCTCAGCGCCATGGATCATGGTCTGGGCTGTTTTCGATGGAGCGGCAGCATACCTACGGTTGGAGTGTGACTTGTGTTGCCTTTGCATCCACCGACCGAGCGTTGTACACGTTAGTGGAACTTTCATTGTGATGGAGAAAAAACAATTTGTTTGTGACTGTTCGGACAATTTAAGACACCAATGTTATATTTGTATGGTCTTTGTGCGCTTACGGTGCAATTTTACGCCGTCGGCGTTTTCTAGCTATGTGCTATGTCGTGTACATCATGACGAAGGAATACCCAACCGAGTAGGTCTAGAACCTCGAGTTAGACCACAACCGGGTGGCCCAGAGGCCACTTGGAGGATGTCTTCCAAAACACCAGGTCCATCACGGGACTCGGTGGGCCAGCTCGCTGGATCACCGAGATAAACAAGAACTTGGATATGGAGATATGCAGTACGAGGATTACGCTCCAACTAGCCGTGTTTATAGAGTAGGTTACTGCCATTGACATACCATGTACACCGCTCAAAGTAGCTGCACCCTACGCTGTAGCGGCTCAAGGCACTCGTGCACTCGCCTTTGGCATACCTTGTACACCTCTCTCTTGTTATCTCCAAGAGAGGGGCCGAACCTGGTAACCCGTCTGTGCGAACCCCTTCGTGATTCCCAAGTCACTTTGCTCCACACCAATCGTAAGCCACCCCCTTCGTGATTCCCAAGTCACTTTGCTCCACACCAATCGTAAGCCACCCCATGGCATTGTCGTGACAATACCACGACTCATCAATGTTAATCCAATCGTGTGTATAATGCTAGATACAATTTCCCCATAGTGATTATGTGCGATTTTACAAATCTTTATAACGATAGTTTCAATCAGCGCGCGTTTCTTTCGCGAAATGCGAATTTTCTTATATAACGGTTATTTATCGTTTCGTCCTCCGACTCCTTTTCCCGCCGTTTTGTCCCCTTCCCGAATCCTTGTGCTCGTGCTCGTCTTCAAATATGAGAAGCACCGGAGGCTGCCACAATGACTCTCTACAAGTCCAAAATCTCTAACGAGGTGCAATACACCGTGGCGAACATCAAGCGCCTATGGTGGGTACCCACGGTTGCCCCCGAGGCAGAGGAGGATCAATTCCCACAACATCGTGGTGAAGTACAGGTCCTGGGATTCCCATCCACGCGTCGTAGGGTCATGATGTGCGCACCGTCGTTCTTAAAGTCTATCCCTGCGCAGAGACGCTGGTCGATGTCACTGATTCGGTGACACTGATTTCGCCGTCTTTGGGCGATCTGAGTTATTTTGAGGAACTCTATCAGAGACAGGAGCTATAGGAGCACAACGGTGCATCTCGTGGTGGAGTAATCCATTTAGATTCTGAGCGAAGACCATGTGCTAAGGTGGTTGTTGCGCCGCATGCAGGAGCTCGAGGGTGCAGGTGTCCCACCCTCCTAGCATTGTGGGACATGCACCAAAAAGTGCAGTCTTTTATCAGGTTGGAACCTGTTTGTTTTTATGAGTGTCCGTATATTTATGAAAAGGAGTATGTGATAATGACTTATACCGAGGATCTATCCAATGTAGTGGTCATGTTGAACGGATGTATTGACAACAATATGAGCTGCAGCGAGACTCAACAAAAACCATTATAAGTCTCTTTATTGGACTACTCACGATGGGAAGTATGATATAGTGGTATCATGCACATGATACTACTTTATGTTACTAACCCCATAGTGGATAATAACATAAGTGTAGTATCATGTAATAGTGCATTTACTAGGTTTGTAGACTCATTTTGTATTGGAATGTGTTATGTTACGGTATCTACATACCTATGATATCATTACCTCCTCTCTCATCATTAATTACAGTGTCGCATCAGATTTTTGCATGCATCGAATGCATGATACGACTTATGATACCCCTAGGTAGTCTTAGTGTCATGTGCTTATTTTTTCTGAGACACTATATGAGTTTGCTGATGTTTAGATCACAATGACACATCATGCTATGAGATCCAATATAATTGCATAAACAAAAATTATAAGGAACTTTTTGCACTTACTTTGTATTTGCTGGTTATCTTAACTATTTAAACTCATACCCTTCTCATTCACATGTAGGATAACTTTTTGAAAGGATCTAACAGTTTATGTAATGTCCTTCACACTTGTCATAACTCTAATTTGTATGTAGCACTCCGGTTAATTGCTTACTTTATTGTATCAGGCCAACGACTCTTTCTGAATTTTTTAACAACAACATGGTGTTTCCTTTCCCTGGTATGTTCTTGTAACTTGTTTTGTCTTAGTTTGAGCCAGCAAATAAAAGTAAGAAGGTAAAAAAGGCCCCTACATCAAGTACAAAGGTCGATTCCCAGAGTAGCACTGAGAAACACTATTGCTCGCATAGTTCCATGACATCAACTTTTACAGTTATTCCAAAAGAAAAATATGTTGCCTCAGCACCAAGATCGAGTTGATATCATTGGACATGATAAAGATGCAATAATCACTCAAACAATTCAAAATATACATATGCGCTGAAAAATCGGCAAGTTTTGACCGACCATCTACTTTAGAATATCATCAACATCTGTCATGATAAGCCAGACATGATACATGTTTGGCCAGACAAGCTCCATAAGACAAAGAATGTTTAAACACCAATTGTTTTATATATCATTCGAGCGAAACACCCGGATGCAACTGTGAAAATTGATTTAATTACGTATGACATGGTTATACATCTCGGGTACCCCATCATGAGGGTACCTGGTGCACGTAATGACTGAGGCCCAATAGCGAAGAGCCCACTCGAAGCCCGAGACAAGAGGCCCAAGAAGATGGAGTACCTTCCAAGATTAGACATAGCCATAGTCGGTTTAGAACTTTCCATATGTATAAACTAGGTCGGTTAAGAACTCCCGAGACCCAGCCTATTTAAAGGCTGGGAGGGGCGCCGATCTAAGCGCCAAGCCATACTCGAACCACCAAACCTCTTGCGAGATCGTCATCTCGCCGGAGCCACCCTGTAACCACATAATCTCCAGCGATCAATAACAGACAAGCAGGAAGTAGGGTCTTTATCTCCACCCGAGGGCCTGAACCTGGGTAAATCTTTGCCTCTGCTTGTCAGCCGACGAAACTACCAGTACTACCACGTTCTCTCCCCATAATCTCAACCCTAGGTCCTTACACTAGTACAGAAAAGCTTTTCTGTGGCGCACCATTTTGCTATTCTGTGGCGCATGGGTGGTGCGCCACAGAATAGTCGCCACTAAATAAGCTATTCTGTGGCGCACCACCCATGCGCCACAGAATAGTGGCTATTCTGTGGCGCACCGCGACTGGTGCGCCACAGAATAACTATTCTGTGGCGCACTCGTGTAACCATGCGCCACAGAATAGGGTGCGCCACAGAATAGTAATGGGTGCGCCACAGAATTACTGCGCAGTACTGTACCCGTATATTCATACAAATACCAGTATAATACCAGAATACATGTATATTTCATATTTACACAGATATAACAGAAACAGAGATATATTTTCACAGATATATCAAAACAAACACATTACTAATATATGTCATCACAAGTTGATACAAAAGTGCGGAAGTTTTACACAATTGTTGAGATATACAAAAGTTCATCGAATCGTTGCCCACGTTACAAAATGAAGTGTTCACCGCCTACACTAGGATCGAATAGATTACATCTCGGCGTTGACGGTGAGCAATAGCGGGAACACGACGATCTCATGTAGCCTTCTTCGCGAGCGCTACGAGCGGAGCGGCGCCGGGAACGGTTTGCCGAGAGGCCCTTGAGTTTGTATTCCTGCATATCACAAGTTTCACTGACGCCATCTCTGCGTCACATAGTGTCACAACATTTTAATCATCGGCATTCTAGAAATGAATTAGCTAAGGTCAACTAACAATCATGCCTCATACTTAACTGGTATCAACTTACAAAAATCATGCCTCATATTTTATATCAACTTACCACAAAAAGATCAAATAGAGAAAAACCCGTATGATGGATCCTTCTTCCTGATCCGCTCCGGAAACGGATAAATGCCGTCTTTCGTCATCCACGTCCTCCTGTCATTCTGCTTATCTAGGCGTTCTTCGATCTCCCACTTAGACAACGCTGAAAATCGGTTGGGATATATATTTGATTAATGCATGATATAACTAGAGTATGATTTATTCATCTAATATAGAAAAGAAAGAAGCAAGGTTTCTACCTCTGGCGTTGTGTAAGGACCCCCCTGCTGTCTTGACATCTTCCAGCATGATTTTCGATAACTGTAACTGGATGCGATGGAAGTCTGCTCTAAGGTCATCATCAGTGAGATCCTCATCATATTTGGCCCATTCTTGGAGACGATATGGCAAATTCGTTATCACTGCATCCCGGACATACGATTTCATGTGTAAGAGGACGTAGAAGGCATCCATGTTGCCAGACTTTTGCTTGATGCAATGAAACCCCGTCCCATGGTAAAACTTGTGTGTGTTGTCAATTATACGTTTCGCTTTCTTCTCGAAGGAACCTCCGTTTTTGGCGTAGCCCTCGAGAGCCTCATCGAGAACACCCTTAATTCTAGTGTAGTCTTTCGGCGTAGTCCCTGAGTCTAAATATGTGGCAATTGACCACTTCGGGTGCACGGCGATGAGTACTGAGTACTTGTCACTGCTCAACACAATTGAAACGGAATATTGGAAAGGATCAACACAACAGAAGAAATCTATAAGAAAGCATAAGATACGACAGCGGCGACTAGATGCGGACTTACTTGAAAAAGAAAGGCAGAAGAAGGCTGGTCTTCGTGCTCATGTTCAGCATGATTCTCTGGAGGTACTCCGTGGCCTTAGCCCGTGTCGGTGATCCTTCCTCCAGCTGGCTGTCCCGCATGTAGTAGGGATCCACTACCTTGACGTACGGGGTTTGTTCTCTCCTGATCATCATCGCCTGGCTGAGCGCGTATAGGCGGACCAAGTTATAGTCCAGCCGTTTAAAGTGAAACAAGTTGAAGACGTCCTCGCACGATATGAAGAACAGATCCGCTGGAGATTCATCAACGAAGTCAACCAAGTCCCTTGGCACCTTGACAGTGAACACCGGGTAGTTCGGATTCTCGTCTTTAAGAAGGTTGTCCTCTAGCTTCAAGATAGCAAGTTGCAAAGGGGCCATGCATCCATCTGCGAGGTGGAGCAGCTCCGAAGGCAGTATCGGTTGACCAGCTTCATGCAACCGGGACGACAAGTCACCCGCACGGGGTGGTATCATGGGGTCACTCCGGACATACCCCGGTGTGCTAAGTTTCGTCTTCGGAGCTGGCTTACTCCTCTTCCTGTGCTTCTTCTTCTTCTCTGCTGTATCTGGTGTATCTTCCGGAGGCAGTATTGGGTACTGTCTGGAGCCGAAGCTGATCACTGGGGCAGGCCCTTTTTTCCCTCCTTCAGTCCAATCCCTGACAGACTCACATATGGTTGTAAAGAGCGACGTGAGCGTATTTGTCACCGCCGCTGAGATGAAACTCGGAATCATAATATTTTGCTCCATCGGTTCCTCGCCCCTTGTTCCAGAAACCCCAGCCTCGTCATTGTCGGCCATGTTTGCACTGCATTAAAAAGAGGCAAAAAGTTAGTATGACAAATATAAGAGAAAAAAAAATCACCTAACTAAGTACTAAGATACCCCGGCCCATGCACTAGTCGCAATACCCCATATGTCCTATTTTTAGCAAAGTCATGCCAAATTTCACGAAAAAATCCGGCATGACCTTTGCTAAAAAAGGGACATATGGAGTACCCGAAATTGCCGGAACGGAAGTTAATCGACGTTCCGGCAATCTCAAGGGCCTCTCGGGGTACCTGCAAGCATTTCCAACAAAAAAAAAACACATCTACGGCCGGCACCTCCGGCCGGCATCTCAATGACACGATGGTCGGAGCACAAGCACAATACCCCATATGTCCTATTTTTAGCAAAGTCATGCCAAATTTCACGAAAAAATCCGGCTTGACCTTTGCTAAAAAAGGGACATATGGAGTACCCGAAATTGCCGAACGGAAGTTAATCGACGTTCCGGCAATCTCAAGGGCCTCTCGGGGTACCTGCAAACATTTCATCCACAAGAATGTGGTGGCCAGAAGACCACCACCACCACCATCTCACAACCACCACAGAACCACCACAACCACAAAACAACCACCAAAAACCACCACAAGAATTAATGTGGTGGCCAGAAGACCACCACCACAGAACCATCTCAGCTACCTTTTCTGGAAAAGGTGGCCACCACTGGCACGGTTGCACAATGGCTGTGTATCTCTCTTCGCTTTCCTGCAATCAAAGAGTAGCATGTGAGCTGTTAACAGATAGCATTTCTAACTCCAAAACTGTCAAGTAAAAATTCTCTAACTCCACCACCTATCTTCACTCATGTTAACAGATAGCATTTCTAGGCCTTTCCCATTTGATTAAATCTTGAAAATTTGGGAAATGCACCTTTATAGATCTCATCTACTCCATCTCATCTTCCTTATCAAATCAAGTTTGAAAGGATTTGAAATAGTTTGCTCAATTATCCATGATGGTTTTGGGAGCTAATCAAACCAGTGACCATTAGTGAAATAATCAAAATGCAGCATCAACCCTAACCCAAAATGCTATCCAATGAAGGATGGTCGACTTAAGCAAGGTTGCTACAGGGTTTCATCCGACTCGTTAAAGCAAGGTTGCAATAAATTAACACCAAGCAACACAAATACTTAGCAGCAACTAACACAAAGTGGGCAGCAACACAAATACTTAGCAGCAACTAACACAAAGTGGGCAGCAACTAATTAACTTAATCCTAACTTAATCCTAAAAGTGGCAGAAACACTAGTTTCACTAACAATTCTATCCAGAGAGTTCCCTTAAGCAAAACATCAAACAAACAAGGATCTGAGCTCCCTGTCACAACAAGCAACTAACCTAACAGCAACTAAACTAACCTAGCTAGCACTAACCTATTTAACACTTAGCAAATTTGCTACTGCATATGCACTAACAATTTTTTCATCTCAATTTTTTCATCTCAACTAACATCAACCAGCACTAAAAGCAATTCGCAGCAAGGCTACTAGCAATCAACAACAGAATCAAAAACAGGAACTAAAATTTCTCTTTGGAATTTTTACAAACACCTTGGCTGCAGGAGTTCGGTAGGGGAGGGAGGAGGGGGAAAGGGGAAGCACCTCGGGGAGGGGAGGGAGGGGAGAGGGCGGCGATGTCGTGGAGGGGCAGCCGGCGTCGAGGTCCTGCAGCCAACGTGTCGTGGAGGTCCTGCAGCCGGCGGCGTCGAGGTCCTGCACGGCGGCGTCCTGCGGCCGGCACCGCGCGACGGAGAGACGGCGAGGGGGGAGGGAGGCGGCGAGGACGTCGAGGGTGACGTCGACGGCGAGGACGGCGAGGGCGGCCGGAGCGCGCGTCGACGGCGACGGCGAGGACGGCGAGAACGGCCGGCCGGAGCGCGCGCGAGTGTGTGGGGAGTTGTTTTCGAACGCGAGTGTGGAGGCCGCGGCGCACCCTGGCCCACATGTAAGTGTGGGCGACAAATTTCTGTGGCGCACCCTCTCTGCGGTGCGCCACAGAATTCTCACCTTTCTGTGGCGCACCCGATAAGGGGTGCGCCACAGAATAGTTGGTTTTTTTATTTAAATTTTCTGTTTTTACACACATGTTAATAAAAAAAACAGTTAATAGTTGGTTTTTTATTTAAATTTTCTGTTTTTACACACATGTTAATAAAAAAACAGTTAATACAAATATTGAAACTGTGCCATATATATCAAATTACATAGACCATATGCTTGTCTCTCATACAAAACAAATTATATATAATACACAAAAAAGTTTTCGATCTTCGTCCCGGCCGGCCCCAAACTAGCATTTCTTCTTTCCCTTCTTGGCGGTTGAATAGCTTAGGCCGGTCACCTTGAGACTTCTTCGCGTGAACGGACAACCTTTGGTAGGTAGGGAGGTCTTCCTTTTTTCTTTAGAATTAGTAGTAGGCATGTCGAAGTAGTTGTCGAATTCCTCCTCGATCTTCGGATCGCCGTCCAGGTCCTCCTCATTGGCGTCTCCTTCCATTCCGATGATGCTCCTCTTGCCCCTCCTCACGACAACACGGTTAGGCTTTGACGGGTCGGTAATGAAGAAGCATTGATCGACTTGGCTAGCGAGTACCCATGGCTCATTTTTCGCGGAGGCTTTCTTCGAGTTGGCTTCGGGTATAACCATGGTGGTGAAATACCGGCCTTCTTTTTCGACGTTCTTGGCCCATCTCACACGGAACATTGGCACCGACTCTCCACAGTAGTTGAGATCCCATATCTCCTCTATCCTTCCGAAGTATCTTTGTTTGACGGTAGCCTCGTCATCGGCGTAGGATAGCATAGTTACTCCTGAGTTTTGATATTCGCTACTCCTGTCCTTTTCCTCGGTGCAGAATCTGTAAGCATTGATGTCGTACGTCTGATAGGTCTTCACGTTCTGCGCGGGGCCCTGTGATATGGAGAATATGAGTTTTTCATCTTCCGTACTTGGCTTTCTGACCCGTGATTCGGACAGTTGTTTTTCCCTGAACCAACGCGTGAAGCTGGAGTTGTGCTCTCTGGTTACGTCTCCGTTCTTCCTCGGCCGGCCCAGGTCGATGTAGTTCTTCTCGATTATGCTTCTGTGCTCTTCCACCCAAGGTTCGATCAATTCTAAGTGTTGTAGCGCGACCCGGTGAGCCCTATCGAAGTCGACGTGTCGACCATCAATCAAGACAGGGAGTGAGCGGTAGCCCTCACGGTGACCAAAACCAGCGAGCCTGCCGACGTGCGGCCTGGTGGCCAGACCAACATCCTCGTTCTCGGTGCTTAGATAACTCTGGCAGAAGGTGATGCACTCTTTGGTCAGAAAGCCCTTGGCCATGCTTGCGTCTGGACGGGCCCTGTTGCGAACGAATCCTTTGATGACACCGTTCTGCCTTTCGAACGGCATCATGTAGTGCAGGAACGTCGGACCGAGCTTCAGTATGTCATCAACGACGTGGAGAAGGAGATGCACGCAGATGTCAAAGAACGCGGGCGGGAAGTAAATCTCGAGCTCGCATAGTATCCCCACGATCTCATCCTGTATCTTCTGGAGCTGCCTCACGCCGATCGACTTACGGTTGATGACATCAAAAAAGTTGCAAAGTGCAGACAGCGTATCACGGACGTGCTCGTCCATTATCCCTCGGATCGCAACGGGAATTATCTGCGTCATAAGCACATGACAATCGTGAGACTTCATCCCGCTGAACCTCTTCTTTGTTTCGTCCAGATATCTGCTTGTCTTCCCCGCGTAACCGTAAGGAAATTTGACTCCTAAGAGGCACTTGTAGAACTGCTTGAGCTCCTCCGGACTCATAGTGAAGCAGGTAGGTGGAAGCACAACCGCGCTCTTCTTCCTCCTTTTGCGGCGACCTTGAGTCCCTTCCGTCTGGTCATCATTATCATCATCATCATCACTATCGGGGCCGTGAATATCTTTCTTGATGCCAAGCCATTTCAGATCGTATCGTGCTTTCTTCCCATCCTTGGTCTTTTCCGGCATGTTTGAAAGAGTGCCAAGAACAGCCTCGGTAACATTCTTCGTAATGTGCATTACATCGAGGCTATGGGGCGTGTGGAGGACCTTCCAGTACTCCAAGTCATGGAAAGCACACCTCGCTTTCCATACACCCAGCAGCGGTTTTACCCTCGGTCGCTTCTTTCCCGGCGCAGGGCACTCCTCCCAATTTGTCAAAAGCTCATCAATTTCTATGCCGGTCCTCGGGATCGGTTTTGTTTCTCTTTCTTCTTGACCATCGAACAAATCCCCGCGTTTTCTCCACGGGTGGTCCATGCGAAGCCACCTTCGAGCCCCTGGGTACACGGTTTTCGAAGACCCTTGTATTCTTGGTAGCTGGATATGCGGGGTCTCATCCATGCACCTGATACATCCACAGAATCCGTGGCCCACCTGGGCCGATACAGACGACATTCCAGGATAGTCCTGCACCGTCGTGAGCAACGCGGCGCTCATATTGAAATATTCTTTAGTGTAGGCGTCCCACGTACGGACAGGCGTCTTCCATAACGTTTCTAACTCCTCTTTCAACAGCTCGAAATACAGATGTATGTCGACACCTGGTTGTTTCGGACCCTGAATAAGCATACTCATGTGTATGTACTTTGACTTCGTGCACAGCCACGGGGGAAGGTTGTAAGGCCATACAAACACGGGCCAGGTGCTATGTGTGCCATTGAAGAACGGATTCATTCCATCTGTGCACATACCCAGCCTGACGTTCCTTGCGTCGCGCCCAAAATCTTCGAAGGCGATGTCCAATGCTTGCCAATTGATAGCGTCTGCAGGGTGTGTCAGGATGGTGCCCTTCTCCGGATCTTCTGCGGGCTTCTCCCTTTCCGCGTGCCATTGCATGAGCTTTGCTTCCTTAGGATCCACGAACCACCGCTGAAGACGGGGAGTGATAGGAAAGTACCATACCACTTTTCGAGGATTTTTCTTCTTTCCACTCTTGTACCGTCCGTGACCGCACACCGGACATTTGGTCAAGTCCTCGTAATCGCCCCGATAAATTACGCAATCATTGATGCAGGCGTGGTATCTCTCGTGCGGTAGGTCAAGAGGGCACAGGACTTTCTTGGCCTCCTCGATAGTAGTTGGTAATGTGTTACCCTCGGGGAGAATATCGTGCCAGAATTTCAGGTTCTGGTTGAAGCTCTTGTCGGTCCAACTGTTTCCCGACTTCATCTCCATAGCATTAAGCGTTACTTGCAAGCGCGTATCCTGAGGCCGGCACCCAGGATACAACGGAGTGATCCCGTCTATCCCCATTTGCGCTAGCTTGGCTTTCTCTCTGTCGTTGCTCGTCTGACTGAGAAGCAGTTCTTGAAAATGAGCATCATGCAAGCCCAAACTTAGCGGGGTCTGCTCGTCTCCTTCGTCATGATGATCATGTCCGCCGGCATCTCCTTCGTCATCATGATGATCTTGTCCGTCACCGGCATCTCCTTCGTCATCATCTTGTCCGCCGCGGGCATCTCCTTCGTCATGATCATCTTGTCCGCCGCGGGCATCTCCTTCGTCATGACGATGATCTTGTTTGGCTTGTTCCGGCATGAAACCGTGCCTGAGCAGGTGCTCCTCCAATAATCCAGAATCAGGGTGTATCCACCTCTCATGTTTGCATTTTCGACACGGACATCTTATCTGCCTCCCGTTGGACCGAATCATGTCCGCCTTCGCTTGGTCCTTGTATGTTCTGATTTGACTGGAGCTCATCATTATGACCATGGTTGACTACGCGCTATACATAGAGAAGAAACGAGAGTACATAACTTAATTAGAGCCGCAACATGCATGCACACACAAACACACACAACACATCTAAGTCCGGCATCTCAACGACACGATGGTCGGAAGCACAAGCACAATTAATACCCACATGTCCTATTTTTAACAAAGTCATGCCAAATTTCACGAAAAAATCCGGCATGACCTTTGCTAAAAAAGGGACATATGGAGTACCCGAAGTTGCCGGAACGGAAGTTAATCGACGTTCCGGCAATCTCAAGGGTCTCTCAAGGTACCTCCAAACATTTCCAACAAGATGGTCAAAGCACAATAACCTTTCTCACCTTGTAGATTTGATCCAAAATAGAAGATGGGAGAAAGGAGACTATGTATGGAGGAGTCTATCAACCAAAATAAGTTTAACTAAAAAAAAAGGAGAAATATATGGTCAAAAATGGATGGGAAGGAGGAGCACCACGAGTTGGGAGGAGAGGAGGAAGAAGAGGAAATGAGAAATGGGTAGGGGAAAGTGGGTGGAGATGGCCTTATAAAATATCTGGTACATTTATTCTGTGGCGCACCCCTAACTGGTGCGCCACAGAATACTCTAATTCTGTGGCGCACTGGGTCAGGTGCGCCACAGAATAGTTCCCCCCAATTATTTGTGGGGCCAGAGCACCTTATTCTGTGGCGCATGCATGCAGGTGCGCCACAGAATAAACCTATTCTGTGGCGCACCTGACCCAGTGCGCCACAGAATAAGGTCAAAAGTGGCAGACCCGTTCGTTGGTGTGGGGCCCGCGCTTATTCTGTGGCGCACCTTATAGCCGTGCGCCACAGAATAAGGCTATTCTGTGGCGCACCATTTCTGGTGCGCCACAGAATCTTATTCTGTGGCGCACGGCTATAAGGTGCGCCACAGAATAAGCTTTCATAGAATTGGGTTTTCCTACTAGTGTTAACCATGGGATTTGATGAGGGTACACCTCGTCAATTGGCGCCGTCTGTGGGAAAGAATAGTGCTGGACTCGCGGTTTCTTCGGTTCCATC
Source organism: Poa pratensis (assembly GCA_947311845.1). Lineage (NCBI taxonomy): Eukaryota > Viridiplantae > Streptophyta > Magnoliopsida > Poales > Poaceae > Poa > Poa pratensis. The sequence continues at coordinate 39,311,030 of CAMZMU010000097.1, read as the reverse complement.
GGAAAACGGCGACTCGCCGATCGGATCTACAAACGGCAACTCGCCGGCTGCATCGACAAATCAGAACTCGCCGACTCAGGCGGCACACGGCAACTCGCCGGCTCACTCGACAAACGGCAACACGCCAGCTTCACCCGTAAAAAGCACATCGGATCCTCTGATGGATTTCGAGCCACACTCGCCAGGATTCCAGGAGGCCTTCTCCGATCTCGAGTCAGGTTTGGGTTTAACCGTCGGTTCGTTCAATTTTTTCGTCAACAAGCTTGGTGTGCAGGACTTGACGGATCCACGCCAACTCGCGACTTTCGCACCCGAGGCCCCATCGGCTGCGACTCCTTCGACTGCGGATCTTTCCACTGCGTCCATACTATCATCAACCCTCCAAGCCTGTTCATCTGCAACAACCATGTCCACACGAGAGATGCGCGAGCTCATTGAAGAGCTCCAGGGCGAGGAGGCCGAATCAACATACCGCACAAACGATCCCGAGCTAGATCAACCACTCGAGGATAGTTTCGACTGCGGGATCTCCCTCAGCGACTTCGACGACCTCGAAACTCATATCGACAACCACGTCGACTCCGAGATCTGCGCCAACAGAGTCGATTGAGTTCGAAGTGGTCGACTGGAAATCACAATACCATGCTATACTTGGACGCCCGACGTTCGCTCGATTCATGGCGGTGCCGCATTACGCATATCTCCAGCTGAAAATGCCTGGACCAAAAGGAGTAATCACAGTCAAGGGGAACTTCCAAAAGTCTGACTCTTGCGACCGAGAATTCAGCAAAATCTCTGAGATGTTTGGCATGGAAGCAACGCTCGCCGATCTAGCGGTCTCCAACGATCGAACACTTATGCCAGAACAGAAAAAGGTGGCAGTCGACAGAGCATTCAGTGCCACCAACGACACAAGATCGCATCAGGTGCACCCGACAGACCCGACCAAGACAGTCAATGTCTCGTCGAGTCTACCTATCGCATAGGAAAGCGCGCTCGTCGAATTCCTCCGTGAGAACTGGGATATATTTGCATGGTGTCCAGCAGACATGCCAGGTATTCCCAGGGAATTCGCCGAGCACTCTCTCCAGCTACTTCCAGGTGCTAAACCAGTCAAGCAAACAATGCGCCGCATATCTGGCCCAAAAAGAACTGCAGTCGAAGCCGAAGTCGACAGGCTACTCGCAGCAGGATTCATCAGAGAGATCAAGAAATCACAATGGGTGGCTAACCCCGTACTTGTAGAAAAGAAGCATACAGACATCCTGCGGATGTGTGTTGATTTTACAGCACTCAATAAGTGTTGTCCAAAGGATCACTTTCCACTACCTCGAATCGACCAGATCGTCGACTCCACCGCCGGGTGCGCTCGCTTATCCTTCCTGGATGCTTACTCGGGTTACCACCAGATAAGGATGAAGGAAGAGGATGAGAAAAAACGGCGTTCATAACCCCACTCGGGGTCTACTGCTACACCACAATGCCTTTCGGGCTCAAAAACGCAGGCGCAACCTATCAGCGCATGATGCAAGATTGCCTCAAGAAGCAGATTGGGCGAAACGTCCAAGTCTATGTAGATGACATAGTCATCACCACAAGAGAAGAAAGCACGCTACTCGATGACTTGCGGGAGACATTCGCAAACCTCAAGCGCTTCCACATCAAGCTCAACCCGAAGAAGTGCACCTTCGGCGTGCCAGCTGGGCAACTCCTCGGGTATCTAGTCTCAGCTCGAGGAATCGAGGCGGACCCGGAGAAAATACAGGCCATCTTGACGATGCAAAGGCCTTCAAAGCTCCACGACGTGCAAAAATTGGCGGGTCGAGTAGCAGCGCTCAGTCGATTCATCAGCAAGCTAGGCGAAAAAGCACTCCCGTTCTATCGACTGATGAAGAAAGCAGATAAGTTCGAGTGGACGCCAGAAGCCGAAGCAGCCTTCACGGACCTCAAGCGAGTCCTCACAAGCCCTCCAATCCTCGTAGCACCAAAGGAACGCGAGCCACTATACCTATATGTCTCTGCAACTAACAGGGTGGTAAGCACCGTTCTAGTGGTCGAACGCAGGGAGGAGGGGCACGCGCAAAGCATACAACGTCCAGTCTATTACTTGAGTGAAGTACTCTCCACATCAAAGCAGCGGTACCCGCATTATCAGAAACTGGCATACGCCGTGTTCATGTCCTCAAGGAAGCTGACGCATTACTTCTCCGAGCACCCGATCACTGTAATCAGTACTTCAGGGATCGGGGACATCCTCACAAACCCCAATGCAACTGGGCGAGTAGCAAAATGGCTCATCGAGCTAGCTCCAAGAGACATTAAGTATGATTACCCGAAGGCCATCAAAGCACAAGTTTTACCCGACTTCCACACCGAGTGGATTGAAGCTCAGCTCCCAGGAGCACCAGATGTGTCCAATTCTTGGACCATGTACTTCGATGGCTCGAAGAAAAACGAAGGCGCAGGCGCAGGTGTCATCCTCATATCACCAAAGGGCGACAAGCTCCGCTACATCCTGCAAATGGGATTCGAGTTCCCATCCAATAACGAGGCAGAATACGAAGCTCTGATACATGGCATGAGGATGGCCAAAGCCCTCGGGTGCACTCGACTGATGATCTACGGCGACTCGAATCTGGTGGTGCAGCAAACAATGAAGGCTTGTGACGCAATCGCAGATAACATGATCGCCTACCGTGACTTGTACAACATCATGGAGGGCAGCTTCGAAGGCTGCGAGTTACGGCACATAGGGCGTGAAAGCAATGAAGAAGCGGATAAGTTAGCCAACATTGGCGCGACCAAAGCTCCAGTGCCACCTGGTGTCTTTTTCGAGCGCATAGAGCATAGATCAATCAAAAAGAAGCGAGAACCTCCTGCAACAGCCGCACCAGCCAAGAGCAAAGCACCCAGCACAGAGGACCCACCAGTCGAGGTACTCCTCATCGAGCCAACTTGGACTCAACCTTTCCTCGCATACATACTCCGCGGCGAGGTACCCGAAGACTTCACAGAGTCAAGACGCGTCACTCGACGATCTAAAGCATACACTGTCATCAACGGTGAACTTTACAAACGCAGCATATCAGGTATGTTCCAGCGTTGCATAGCATTTGAAGATGGCCAAGCCATCCTTCGTGATATTCATGCAGGAACTTGCGGGCATCACGCCAGCAGTCGATCACTCGTAGCCAAAGCCTTTCGCGCAGGCTTCTACTGGCCCACAGCACTCAAAGACGCGGAGGACATAGTCAAAAGGTGCATCGGCTGCCAAAAATTTGCCACAAAGCCGCACGCACCCGCATCGGCGTTGAAGACAATACCATTGGCCTGGCCTTTTGCCCAGTGGGGGCTCGATATGGTTGGGCCACTCAAAAAATCCTCCCATGGAGGGCATACTCACCTTCTGGTGGCGGTCGACAAGTTCACCAAGTGGATCGAAGCAGTACCCATCACAAGTTCGACTGCCACTACAGCAGTCAATTTCATAAAGTCCATCATATATCGCTTTGGTGTGCCAAGCAGCATCATCACGGACAACGGTACAAACTTCACGGCTGAGGAGTTCAAATCCTTCTGCAAAGAGCAAGATATCACGCTCAATTATGCATCTGTGGCGCACCCGCAATCAAACGGCCAAGTCGAAAAGGCCAATGGGCTTGTGACAAGTGGGATCAAGAAGCGCCTCCTGGTGCCACTCAAAAGGGCTGCGGGTGCTTGGGTAGAAGAGCTTCCGTCTGTGCTATGGAGCCTACGCACAACACCCAATGCCTCAACGCAATTCACTCCATTCTTCATGGTCTACGGCGCAGAGGCAATTCTGCCATCAGACGTAAGGTTCAACGCACCAAGAGTCGAAGCATACAATGAAGAAGATGCAGACGAGGCACTCGAAGACGCAGTCGACCTGCTAGAAGAGGCGCGTAACACGGCGCTCGCACGCACAGCTATTTATCAGCAGGACCTCCGCAACTATCACAGCCGTCGACTGCGTACCAGGTCCTTCGAGGTTGGCGACCTGGTACTTCGACTGAAGCAAAAGAAGGTGCATAAACTCGCTTCTCCATGGGAAGGACCTTTTATCATCACCGAGGTGGTTGGTGGTGGAGCATATAGACTGAAGCACGCGAAGACAGGAGAACTCTCGCATAATCCTTGGAACGTTGCGCAGCTGCGCCGTTTCTATGCTTAGATTGATCAGTCGAACAATGTAATAGGCACATATGTCGGATAGCTGCAGGTTTCAGACGCGCTCTTTTCCTTACCAGGGTACCTAAGGGGACTGGAAGGTTTTTAATGAGGCGGCCTGCAGCTTAACATTCAAAAAAGGAATATAATTCATGATTCCTCATATTTCTCCCTGCTTACTACTCGCATAAATTGATTTCACAAAATTAGCCTCACCCGAGCACTCGGGGGCTGCGCTATCTCAAAAAGCATGTGTTTCCGCTTGTTCACAACATAATACCCCAGCCGCACTCGAATACTCGGGGGCTGGGTCATAAAGAACATACATAAACACAAAAGTGGCTTAACCCACTCAATTATTCGAGGGTTGAGCCTAGAAGCATCAAGTGAAGCTTCAAGTATTGCAAAAATTCATAACCGCACATAAATAGTCATGGACTGTGCAGCTTATGTTTGATACTCTAAAATATTTCTATCAAGTTCACTCAAAATACACGGGGGCTGGATAGTCCTAATTTTACAACATGTTGCTTCATACACCCCGCTCAACAGGCTCGGGGGCTGCATACGTGTAAACAAATAATGTACAATAATCACAAGTGTTGCGTTTTACACTTTGGAGTTACTTCCCATACACATAACCTACTCAACAGGTTCTTCCTTGGGTTCAGTCCATTTTTCCTCCTCCTTCAGCACACGATGGATTAGGACCAGTGCGTCCACTCGTGTCTCTTGGTAGTGCTCCTCCATCGGCACAGGACCACCACCTGGTACGGGTGCGGGTCCCATCGCAATCCTTTTCAAATCAAGGTGCGGAAGGTGCGATCGCACAAAGGCAAGAGCAACGTTAGCCCCGCTAACCAGTTGCTCACGCACAAACTTCTTGATCGCCTTGCCCTTTCGAAATTTCTTCAGCAAAGCCACAAGGCCTTGTGGTTGCTCATTCAAAGGAAACAAAGCTTCGTGAACTCGAAATAAGGCCAGCCTGCAAGTCTCCAGTCGAATGGCTGTGCGCCAAGCACGGTCTAGAAGCCTTACCAAAATGGCACTCTTCTCCCTGTCTGACCAGAAGGGGTGGGCGGAGTACTCAGTGCTATTCGCATGACCATCGAGTCGATCCTGAATTCGTGCCTCCTCCTTTATTGGGTCAGAACAAACACCTGCGCAAAAGCAAAGGGCTCATCATCGCCCAGTCGAGTCACCTTGCTAAGAGGAGATCTCGATGATTCAAAAATGTCTTACATTCGAGTTGCAGGTTTATTTTTTCCAACTCCTCAAGCAAAAAGGCCTCCCGTTCTGAAGTTGGGGATGGCCTCGACTGCAACTCAGCATACGCGTCTTGTGCCACCTTCAGTTCGCCCTTCACATCAGAAAGCTTCTGCTGAAGGTAGTCCATAATTTTCTGGTCGTTCACGCTTCGCGACTTCGAAGAACCACCCACAACAGGGCCAGTTGATGGTTTAGAGGCTTGTTTCTACAGTCAGAATAATTAAATGCATAAGGAAGCATGAAGAGCTCAAGCAAAAGGCTCGGGGGCTGCGCCTCCCGATTGCTGAATTTCATAATTCATAACATGACAGATACGATGTCTGATGATTTACACTTAGCAAAAGCAAAAGGACGACATTCCTAGACCTAGTCGACAAAGGGATCACTAGCTAAGTCGTCGACTTCTTAGAGGAAGTTTTCTTCGCCTGGACCTTGGCTGCCCTTTCTTCAACAGTTGTCACCATCTGTTGAGCGTATTTTCTGGCGGCATCCATCCAAGGGTTGAACCCGACAGTTTTGCCGTCAGAACCCCGTGGAAACTTTGTCGTCGCCTTGTCAAAATCTGCCTCGACTCCGTGCGCGAGCAACATGAGAAAAGTAGTCTGAGCACCACTTACCATTTGCTCGCGACAGAAATCGGCGACGGCGGTCCCTTCAGGATTGAACAGCTCCACTAGTTCCGCAAAAGAAGATGGAAGCTCTTCGCCGGGGAAGAAGCTGCCATGGAGGCCGCCTAAGGCACTCGCCGCCTGCGTCAGCATCTCCCCTGCTCTGCTGCTGGTAACCTCCGAGACAGCCACGCTTTCATCAAGTGAGGCGCCAAGGCTTTGCTTGCCAGTAGCAGAAGGGCCATCCATCACGCCTAGCATAAGGACAAAATGATCAGCACAATATATCAGGAACCTCAAAAGGAACACAGCAAAAATTCATACCAGTTAAGCTGGCGCTGGCGGCAGAAAGTCGACCAATTGCTGACTCCTCTCTCAGCTCAGCTGCTTTCAGCCTCTTCTGTAGATCATCCACTCGACGAGTGGCTTGGTTCAAATTTTCTGCTGCATCAGCGGCAGCCTCTGCAAAACAACCACACATGGTCAGCAGACTGCAAGAGGAATCAGACTTAACACGTAAAAGCATAAAAAGATACGCACTCTTCGCAGCTTCGAGTTGCTCCTGCAGGGTGGCGGCTTCCGTCTCCTTGTGCACATACTTGGCACCAGCCTTCAGCAACTCTTTTACAAAAGCCTAAGTGAAACGGCATAGACGAAATCATAACTCAATATCTGAGTTTATGCAAAAAAGTTTGGCACTCGACGAGGCATAAAACTTACGTGCTCCAAGAAGGAAGAAGTCGACGCAGGGATATCTGCAGCCGCAGCTCCGCTCTCAGTTGCTGCAACCTCCGGTTCGGGTGGTGTAACTGTGGCCGTAGCAGCAGGAGTCGCAGACGTAGGCGGCTGCTCTGGTGGCAGCGTCCGTGCAGTTGATGCTGCGCTGCTCTTATCCGCCGTAGGTGGCGGAGGCATATCCTCATCCGAGGAAACACTGTGTCAAAACATTATCAGTATACCAAGTGGCATAGTTCATAAGTGACAAAGCATATTCACATAATACTTACTCCCCAGTGAGGTCACATAAATGATCAGGCGCCAGCATACCCATGCTGGGGCGTGATTTCTTCGGGACGCGAGGGGGAAGCGAGCGAATGGGAGGGACGTTGAGCGGCGCCTTTGTCGACTCCGTCTCATTCCCCTCCTTTTCCTCAGAATCAGCGGTGTCTTCTTCCTCGCGTGCCCGCTTCTGCTTGCCCTGCACCTCAGTATCGCCTTCATCGGCTTCTGGAGTGTGTGCAGTGGCGAGTGAAGCCACTTCATCATCTGAGCCCGCATCGAGTGGCTCGTTGTGCAGCACTGGGCCGTCCTCAGGCAGAGGAGGCATCGACTCATATATTCTGTGGCCCTGCACACAGAAACCGCAAAGGAGTCAATCTCACACATGCATAACATATGAACTAACATATGGTATCGGCTATTACCTCTGGAAGAGGATTGCTGGTCTCATAGGGAGCCACAGGCGAGTTCATCTCGCAAGGTTCTTCATCGGTGAGCTTGGTAAGGCCTCTTACCAATTTCTCCGCTTCGGCATCAGATAGCTCGACTGCGCGCGAGCGGGTTGGATCAGAAGCACCGCTGTATGCCCACAAAGCATGCACTCGAGCTCGGAGAGGCTGCACTCGCCTCTTTGCCATGATGGCCAGAAAGTGGATGCCCGTAACCTCTCGACCAGCAGTGGTCTGGAGCTTCAGCACCTTCTCCATCAGAACGTCAGCCTCTTCGGCTTCGACTCCGGTCGGCTGGGAGATCCAGGAGGGCCTCTTCTTCACCAGAGCATCCGCATCAAAAGGAGGCAACCCGAAAGCTTGGGTGCCTATGGTCACATCCTTGATGTAAAACCACTTCTGGCGCCATCCTTGCACAGACTCCACGAAGTTGATCTTGAAGTACTCGATATCAGGTCGAGTCTGTACTCCAAAACCACCAGGTCCCTTCGCGCTGTGCTGGCGCTTGACGTTGAAGATGCGGCGGAAGAGACCAAAGTGGGGCGCAACGCCCAGAAAGCACTCGCAAAGAATAAAAAAGCACGCAATGTGCAAAAGCCCATTGGGCGTAAAATCGTGCAGTTGCACCCCATAAACGTGCATCAGTGCACGCAGAAAGTTGTGAACAGGGAAAGAGAATCCCCTGTTCACAAAATCCACAAAGCAGACCCGCTCATTGGGGCCTGGGCGTGGGATTACCTCGGCGCCGGGGATGCGGACTTGCGAAACATCCTCAGGAATCAGCCCGTCGTTCCGCAGTCCGGTCAGCATCCTATTGCTGCAGGAGGACTTGGTCCAGGCGCCCTTCTCCCTCTTCAAACCGCTGGCGGAGGCTCCAGCGGCGCTATCCGCCGATGCGTTTGCGGCACTCCTGCCCCTCCGGGTACTCGGCTTCGCCATCGCAGTGGTGGATTGCAAAAGCTTTGCTATGTGGCTATGGCGAGGCGCAGGGAGGAAGAAGAAGAAGCAGCGGCGGCGGAGAGCAAATGGCAAGTAAAAAACACTATTTACTCCGCCGTCCCCTTTTAACCTCAAAAGCAAAAGAATCCGCACCGTCGATGCGAGATCGTGGGCACATAAGCAAATCTCCGTACACGTGGCAGCCGGAGGGCAACCGTCGCCGGCCACTCCGCCCACTACGCACGGGAATCTAGGAACTACCATCATGGCCCCGGAGAAATCGTGCCTGAACGGTCAAATCCAGTCCAAACGGCTGTACAATGGGCCCACAAGACGTGTCACGTCCCATCTCTCGCAGCACAGCGCACGCCACCGCGTGTCAGGTGGCGCAGTCGCCATAAAACGTCATCCCTGACGTCATTGCAGCAAATTTGTTCCGAAAAGATGTCGGGTTCGCCCAAAGCATACTAATCACTCGATTGGTTGTCGACTGCATGGTCACTCGACTGTTCTACGATCAAATACATATTACTCCCATCGGGAGCGTATCAAAAATTTCTTCGACTAAAGATGATCATGACTGGTGATTCTGAGATTATCCTCCATTACAAGTAATAAAGCACAATCTCGGGGGCTACTCCCATCGGGAGCGCTGGCGCGCACCCGATAGAATTATGGCTAAAGGTTTTCTTCGACTAACAAATGTAGAGAAAGATGGTTTTGAGATTATCCTTCATTGCAATCAATAAAGCACAATCTCGGGGGCTACTCCCATCGGGAGCGCTGTCGCGCACCCGATAAAATAGTATCAAAGTGTCAGTCGATGAATATGTCGACTGCGTTCATATGCAAAATCATACTCGAAACATTCCCGAGTTGCGTCCGTCGCAAATACCTCGGATGCTGCATGCATAGTGCAAAGGTAAGACCCGCCGAACTTTCGAGCTGGGCTAAGGACCGTTCCAGCAACGTCAATCCTTATACTTTCCGTGTCAGCAGACATGATGAAAAATCCCGACGGACGCGTTGGGTAAAATTCAAAGTTATACTGCAGATCGACTCAGTAAGACCTCAGCGGCCTAGTCGAATCTGACCAGTTTGTTCCAGATTCGAGTCCGGGGACTCGAGTTTGATTGAAAGCTAGTAAGGTATTACCCAAATGTGTAGTTAACCAGTCCCGATCCGTCGAGTGAACTGGGCCTGCTAAGCTATTATCCCTTGATCATCATAAGCAAAAACACAGTCGATGAAATACTCGACATAGCCAACATGTGCTATTCATACAGGAATTCCAATTATAAAAACAAAGCATATGACGTGCACTTACGAAAGAGTCCATGCCCGATTCTTCGAGTCAGACAAGTACTCGGGGGCTACTGACATGGTTATACATCTCGGGTACCCCATCATGAGGGTACCTGGTGCACGTAATGACTGAGGCCCAATAGCGAAGAGCCCACTCGAAGCCCGAGACAAGAGGCCCAAGAAGATGGAGTACCTTCCAAGATTAGACATAGGCATAGTCGGTTTAGAACTTTCCATATGTATAAACTAGGTCGGTTAAGGACTCCCGAGACCCAGCCTATTTAAAGGCTGGGAGGGGCGCCGATCTAGGCCAAGCCATACTCGAACCACAAAAGCTCTTGCGAGATCGTCATCTCGCCGGAGCCACCCTGTAACCACATAATCTCCAGCGATCAATAACAGACAAGCAGGAAGTAGGGTCTTTACCTCCACCCGAGGGGCCTGAACCTGGGTAAATCTTTGCCTCTGCTTGTCAGCCGACGAAACTACCAGTACTACCACGTTCTCTCCCCATAATCTCAACCCTAGGTCCTTAAACATGAGATTTGATGAGGGTACACCTCGTCAACGTATTTTCAAGGTATGTAATTTTTTCAGTTGATACCATATTTGATTAATTAGCCTACATCATTTGTGCATTACTCCATTTCCGGTTCTCAATTTTTTTCCGAAATAGTTTGACATAAGCACTGCTGTAAATTAGCTTGCAATGCGGGTTAGAAATGGGTCTAAACTTGATAGGTCGTATATTATGGGCCCTCATGTGCCGGTCATGAGGCTTACATATCAGAGTACTGTTGGCTGTTAACGGTCCTAACTGAAGTATGACTTTTCCTATAAGGCGCGTACCGCGAACGGTATTAGCGTTCGCGTACCCCCCCCCCCCCCCCCCCCCCGAACGTCTAATGGGCTTGGCCCATTTCTCTGTCTGTGGATGGTTTTCTAATCGTAACGCTTAACGGAACTGCTTTCTTCTTCCTCCTTCTTCCCGGCGGCGCGGGCGCCGCTCACTAGTTCTTCTCCCCTCCCCGATTCGACGAGCCAGATCCGGTACCTTCTGCTTCTGCTTCGCCGTCCTTCTGCTTTGCCGCCACTGATGGCGGCCACTGACGCGGTCGAGAACGACGAGGTCATCGCGCACGCGCTGCAGGAGGAGCTCGCCCAGGTCGCAATGGCCGAGGCCTCGGGGACTTCCTCCGCCAACGACGAGCAGCGCGCCACCGTCCTAGACCAGCAGTGGTTCCGCCCCAAGATCGTCATCCATCTGCCCTCAGGTACTTCTTCTTTCTTCAGATTAAAACCGTCCTCGCCCAGCGTGTCTGCCTTTCTTTCAGACCATTTTATTCTATCATCACTCTTGAATCTTGATCCGAAATGCTGCCGCCGGTACAGCTCCACCTTATGTAGAAGAAGCAGCAGCAGAGGGCTACTCCAGGGAGCCGTTCAGTTCCTGCTCCAGCCCTGAAGATGATAACAATGCACATGGTTGCTCGATAGAGCTTGTGGATGACTTGTCCGCTCTTGACGGCGAGGTCGGCAAGAGGTTGAACGACATGGTCCCTGTTCCTGTAAGTTCCTACTTGTCCAACATATATCGATTATGACAAAATTGTCTGAATCTGAAAACTGTGAGATGCAGTTTACTACAATGAGCTTCTTCAGTTCAGAGCAACCAGCAGATTTCCTTCGAGTGCCATTTTTGTATTTACACTGGGCTGGACATATGTTGAAGTTAATTTAGCAATTTTAGACAATTTCAACGGGGCTCCAAATTCAGATTGGTTATCTTATCTAACAAAGGCAATAACCATGCTCTGAAGTATTTATGGGGTTGGGATTGCTAGTTCCTGCTAGGTCGTCAGGAAAACGCCGCAGTTGTATTACTCAAGGATGTTGAAGACTGTTTATGGGGCCAATCATATGTTAAACACCATGGTTGGATCGTATGGCTGTTCCTATCGACGTAAATGTGGAGCCATGTTCTACTTCTACTGTCCTGCGTGATGTTTTACCAATTTGCTGCACATCCTAAGGCCCACCTTTTAACATTTACCGAGCCCGTTTCTCACCATTTAAAAATGGTTTCGAATTTAAAAATGGTTCTGAATTTAAAATGGTTTCAATTTTAAAAATGGTTCCAAATTTGAAAATGGTTCATTTTAAAATGATTTTGAATTTAAAAATGGTTTCAAATTTAAAAGTGCTTCCAAATTTAAAAATTGTTCATTTTTTAAAATGGTTCCAAATTTTAAAATGGTTCCGAATTTAAAATGGTTCCAATTTAAAAATTGTTCTATTTTGAAAATGGTTCCAAATTATAAAATGGTTCCAAATTTGAAAATGGTTCATTTTTAAAAATGGTTCTAAATTTAAAAATGGTTCCAAATTTAATATGGTTCCAAATTTAAAAGTGGTTCCAAATTTAAAAATTGTTGATTTTTGAAAATGGTTGCATTTTTTAAATAGTTCCAAATTTAAAAATGGCACCGAATTTAAAATGGTTCCAGATTTAAAATTGTTCCAAATTAAAAAATGGTTCTATTTTGAAAATGGTTCCGAATTTAAAAATGGTTCCGAATTTAAAATGGTTCTAATTTTAAAAATGGTTCCAAATTTGAAAATGGTTCATTTTTTAAATTGTTTTGAATTTAAAAATGGTTCCATATTTAAAAGTGGTTCCAAATTTAAAAGTGGTTCATTTTTTGAAAATGGTTCCATTTTTAAAATGGTTCCAAATTTAAAAATGGTTCCAATTTAAAAATGGTTCTTAATTTAAAATGGTTCCGAATTTAAAAATGGTTCCGAATTTAAAAGTGGTTTCAAATTTAAAAGTGGTTCATTTTTTGAAAATGGTTCCATTTTTAGAATGTTTCCAAATTTAAAAATGGTTCCATTTTGATAATGGTTCCAATTTAAAAATTGTTCCGAATTTAAAATGGTTCCAAATTTAAAAATGGTTCATTTTTTTCAAATTTAAAATGGTTCCAATTTTTAAAAATGGTTCCAAATTAGAAAATGGTTCAGTTTTAAAATGGTTTTGAATTTAAAAATGGTTTCGAATTTAAAATGGTTCCAAATTTAAAAATGGTTCATTTTTTCAAATTTAAATGGTACTATTTTTAAAAATGGTTCCAAATTTGAAAATGGTTCAGTTTTAAAATGGTTTTGAATTTAAAATGGTTCCAAATTTAAAATGGTTCCAAATTTAAAAGTGGTTCCTAATTTAAAAGTGGTTCATTTTTTGAAAATGGTTCTAAATTAAAAAATGGTTCCAATTTAAAAATTGTTCCGAATTTAAAATGGTTCCAAATTTAAAAATGGTTCATATTTAAAAATGGTTCCAAATTTAAAATGGTTTCGAATTTAAAATGGTTCCAAATTAAAAAGTGGTTTCAAATTTAAAAGTGTTTCATTTTTTAAAATGGTTCCATTTTTAAAATGTTTCCAAATTAAAAAGTGGTTCCATTTTGAAAATGTTTCCAATTTAAAAATTGTTTCGAGTTTAAAATGGTTCATTTTTTTAAATTGTTCCAAATTTAAAAATGGTTCCGAATTTAAAATGGTTACAAATTTAAAAATGGTTCATTTTTTAAATGGTTCCAAATTTAAAAATAGTTTCGAATTTAAAATGGTTCCAAATTTAAAAGTGCTTCCAAATTTAAAATTAGTTCATTTTTGAAAATAGTTCCATTTTAAAATGGATACAAATTTAAAAATGATTCCGAATTAAAAATGGTTCCAATTTAAAAATTCTTCTATTTTTAAAATGCATCCAAAATTTGCTTATCACAAAGCTTGTTCTGTTTGTGTAACTAGCACTTTTTCTAAATTTTGTCCTGATTCGATATGATGAAATTTGAACATCATCCCATAGAAATTCATTGAATTTTTATAACCAAAGAAACTGTTCAAATAACGAAACTGTTATTTAAATGCATCAGGATAACAACAAAAGTTTCAAATATCTGGATGAACCTGACTACAGTTCAACGCGCCAATAGATTCAAACTGTGTCAGCGAACCAGGAACCAGCGAACTAATCTAAAAAAAAAGAACCAGTGAACCAAGAACCAGCACCACTCGCGCCAAAGAATTGCTGGGACCAGGAACCAGCGAACCACCAGGCCCGGCCTAATACCATCGACACATCGCTGGGAGGGTACGCGGAGCATATCCCAGCTCGCGTACCGCGCTATATAGGCGCACCCCTGAAGTATGGCCGAATATATCACGAAATTACTAGGCTTCTAATCGGCCCAAAAAATCATATTCAATTCTTTTGCAAAATACATCCTTTCATTGGCCAAAATAGGAACATGCTACCTATTTGTTGGTACATTTTTGGCATGTTAAATGGACCGATCCACTAACTGTCTACTCTATTTAGCCTTAACATGAGAACTGACTTAGCCTTTACGGGCAAGCCCACATAGACTTAACGGACCATCCCACTTAACGTTCATGGGCCAGCCCACTCAATCTTAACGGGTCAGCCATCTTAACGGTAACAAGGTAGCCCACTTAACAGATTTTGTCACGTGTCCATTATATGCATCTATCACGACAACATTTTTCGCGTATTTTTTATGCGCAAACCATCTACCATGGATTATGGGAACCGTGGTAGATTGCGGCCGCGCAACTTCAACCACGGCATCCCTTAAGGCCCTTTATAATGAAAATCGGGCGTGGTAAAAGCCACCTTTTTTTCTAGAGATTGAAGCGATCTCGAAGTATTAGTTATAAATGTGTTAGATCAACGGTCTGAATTATGTTGGACGTAATGCATATATGAATCATGACATGAATAATCATAATCATAAAAGTAAAGATAAGTACAATTCAATCGCTACACAATTATAATTTATTCACCCAATAATGTATTTGGAGAGATTCTTCTAGTGAATCTATGGAACCTAGTATATCTTTTATTATTGTTAGCATCCTCGTGTTACTTGTTTTCTCATCATATACATACTAGTCCATTTATCTATTTATTGTTATTCATTTTCCTTCCAGACCATATATTTAATTCTTGTAACTAGAAGGACATGAAGCTGGACAACCTTCTTATAAGGTCGAGACAAGCAGTGTTTTGTGTTTGTGTGCACATACTGGTTAACTTGCTTGTCGCCTTGTTAACTTCTACATGTTCAATAAGACTTAGTTCTCAACTGAGGAAAATTATTGCTACTGGGCTACATCATCCCTTTCATTTGGTGGTTCCCCACAACTTCTCGAAGTATCAATAGGTAGGAGTAGATATTAGGTTTAGGTCTAGCTATGTCTGCCATGGTGGCGCTTGGCGTTCTGTCGGTTTGGAGCTTCCCTCTGGTGCTCTCGAGCGGCGTTAGAAGGTTGCGACCTCCTCCCTAGATCTGGCGTTTATGGAGGACGACGTCCAGGTTGGGATCATACGGGAGCTTTCTTAATAAGCTCGTATCGGTCGGTTGTGCAAGTTTGGTTCTAGCGTATCCTATTTCTCTCGCTTCCTACCAACGAGGTTGTCGTGGAAAAGTCCCACGGGGTAGTGAGTTCGAACACAGGGAACCGAAACACGCTATCGACGAAACCTTCGGCGACCTCGGTGAACACACACACGCAGCAAGGAGACACAGCGGTTTACGCAGGTTCAGGCCACCGTGATGGTGTAAAACCCTACTCCTGCTTGTCTGGGATTGCATTGCTTGCGGAGGTTACAATACATGAGTTTGTGGATGGATCGAAGATGGGATCCTCGCTAAGGTTGGGGCACGGGCCCTTTTATAGTGCTCCGGTCCTCTTCCCCCAAAGGTGTTGGCGGGAAGGGTTGCCACATAGCACCAAAAGACGGTACCGGCGTACTGCCCTAGCACAGCTAAAGCCACCGTCCATGGCGCAGACGCAAGGACGTGTCGGTGACGCATGCGGTGGCGCGTAGCATCGGCCCGGCTGTCTTGCACCAAAGTGGAAGGTCTTGGGCTTCGCTTTGCTTGCCGTGGATGGTCGTCGTCCTTTAATCACCAAAGAGGAAAGCTTTGGCCGGCACGCTCTGCGGCGGGGCGCAGGCGCGCGCGTCACTCTGATGGAGACGCAGACGCACATGGTCCCTGACGTGGAGTCACGGGCGCGTTGTTTGCTTGTCTTCTTCCTCCCGAGGCCTGGCGGGGATGCTTCCCCCGCGAGGGTGGCCTCGTGAGGCTGATTCTTGGGCTGACTGCTTCCTTGACCTCTCGAGGCCAGGGTCGTCAGGGGACCATATCTTCACGATGCTCTGGGGCACGTGTCGTGCTTTGTTGACTATTGATTTGACTTGGTCTTCCACGCATAGTCTTCTGGGCCAAAGGCACACGGGCCGTGGTACCCTGGTTTCCACTGGTCCGACAGAGGTGATGGCCAAAGGGTGAGTGGAGGAGATGTTTGGCGTTGATCTCCATCAACGGCGAGTCCAGGAATTAATTGGAGGGTGGGCTCAAAGTTAACAACGAGTAAACTAAACGTTGTTTCCAAAGAAAAATAGCCATATTATTTTAGACAAATATACCGCAAAGTTTCAGATCAGAAGCATATATTTCACACACGAAGACATCCAATACTAGAGAAGCATCAACAATAAGATAAAGTCAAATGGTATATTGCTTGCTTGCTTCCAGAGGTTTCTCGCCGCCCTCTCCCACCGGTGAAGGGGACGGCGGGGCCCTGGTGTCTTGTGGCCGTGGCGTGGCTTGGAGGGGCGGCGCTCGGCGGTAGATTCGACTGGCGATGTGTTCAAACTCCCAGGTTGTAGCCTCCTCTTTCTGCTGCGCTGAGCCTGGCTAGCGTCCTCTACCATCGGCAGCCAGGCAGGCCGACGCGCTCCTCCACCCTTCTGTGTACATGTACTCCGCAATTTATGTACTTCAGCTTTCATTATTTTTGTACTTGGGTTTCAGTGTTTTTGTACTTTGTATTCCGTACTACGGAAGTTTTTCGTACTTCATGATTTTTTTGTAATTTCTTATTTTTTGTATGTATTCGTATTTTCTACTCCGAATAAGTATGGTGTATATAACAGCAACGTACACAGTTAGGAAAAGGCAAGCAGAAAAGCTGCTAGCGATACCATCGTGCGTACATCGGGCTCACGCGTACGACGTGAGGATGTGCAACAAGCGATGCGCTCCTTCAAGAAGGTCGGTAACGCACGGAATCAGAAGGCCAACGAGAGCAGGATCTGACGGAGGTTGCTCGAGGTGGGCGTCGTTTGCTGGCGGAAGTGACATGTGGCAAGGGTGAATTATGTGGGCTGGGCCGCTGGGCTGAGTGCTTGATTCAATGGGCTGAGGTAATGGACTAGGAGCAGATTAGTAGTAGTATTTTTTTTCTTTTGACATTTTGGAGGGCAGGCTTGAGCCTGTTTAAGGGAAGCTCCTTTAGCTCGCTTTAAGGCGACCGTTCGAAGGCACGTCGCCTACTAGGAGGACTGATTGGGCCGGCCCATATGCACGCTATCAGTACTGTTTCTTCGCGACGACTGCATGGGACGACTTTTTCGTGGCGTGACTTCGCAGCGCACTTTTCCCGCTGTTTCAAATTCGAACAAATTTCAAATTCAACCAAAAGTTCAATTCCGAACAAAAATTAAATCCGAACAATTTTAAAATCTGAACAATTTTCAAATCCGAACAAATATTCAAATTTGAACAAATTTCAAATTCGAACAAAAATCAAATCCGAACAATTTTAATATCTGAAATTTTTTCAATCCGAACAAAAATCAAATCCGAACAATTTTTTAAATCTGAACAAATTTCAAATCCAAACAAAAATCAAACCCGAACAAAATTAAAATTTCTATATTGATTTTTTTGAATCGGAACAATTTTCGAATCGAAACAATTTTTGAATCGGAACAAAATTTGAATTTGAACAAAATTCGAATCGGAACAAATTTCAAATCGGAACAAATTTCTAATCGGAACAAAATTCGAATCAGAACAAAATTCGAATTGGAACAAATTTCAAAATCAAAACAAATTTTAAATTTGAACAAATTAAGAATCAGAACAAATTTTGAATTTGAACAAAATTCGAATCCGGACAATTTAAAAATCGGAACAAAATTCAAATTTGAACAAATTTTGAAATCAAAACAATTTTAAAATTGAACAAATTTCAAATCCGAACATTTTTAAATTTGAACAAAATTCAAATATGACGTAATTTTTATTTTAACTTTCTCCAAAAAAAATCGAAAGAAAAACGAAAAGAAAAAAGAAAAACGAAAACAGAAAACAAAAAAAAACAAAGAAGAAAAGGAAACAAAAAAAATCTCCTGATGGACCGGCCCATCCGCGCCGACGCGCGCTTCCCTTCAGGCGACGCACGCGGGTAGCATCGCCGCGGGGCGATATATAGGATTCGCCTGTTTAAGCCCCCCTAGTGGACTCGCCTTTAATCTCCATGGTGGGGAGGCATAGCGGCAAGTTTTTGGAGCCTGCTCGCGGCGGCTTCTCCACGCCTGAGGCCGCCATGTCGACGACCTTAATTGTTGTTAGGTAGCTGCTCCACGCGTTCTTCAAACGCCAGTTCAACCTCTAGGCCGATGTGTCCAAGCAGAGGCCCTTCTACTCCAACATGTTGGCATCAATCTTCTCTAACCCAAGTGATGTCGTCCCTGGTGCTGTAGTGGATCGTCATGATCTAGAGCCTTTCTCCATCGACGGTGGTGAAGGACCGGATTGCAATTGCATTTGCCAGTTCTGAGTCCTGTGTACTAATTTTAAGGACCGGGTTGCAGTATTTTCTTGAAATCCTGTTTGTTACTTGTAATTCAGCTCTGGGACCTTTGGGGGTCCTTCCCCTTGTTCAAGTACTCTCTTCGTTCCAAATTACTTGACTTGGGTTTGTCTAAATATGGATGTATCTGTACTTGTTTAGTGTCTAGATACATTCGTTATAGACAAATGCATGTAAAGTAATTTGGAACGGAGGGAGTAATAATCTAGGAACAACTTGGATATCAACGGTGGAGATTAGAAAAAACCACATTCCCGTGCAAATGCGCAAGTCGATGACCAGTTCTCCCGAATTCGTTCAAAGGCCAAAGTCGATTAAGTGCCTCCATTACTTGCCACCTCAGACGAGATTTTTAAGCCTCCTAAACCGCATCTAGCAGTAATATTCCCCGGTCCCCATGAGCCATCAACCTCGAATGCATCCATGTCGGCAACTGACGTGTTCCTTGCAGCTCCCATCAAGTCATCCAGACAGCAACATTTGTTGCCACAGAGGCTCGAAAGAAATCAGAAAAGAACAGAGAAGCTACGGTAAAACCTGCAGCAATGCTAGCCCCAACCTACCTATCCCGTCCCTTCCTCCCCCTCCACCACACCGCCACCACCACCACGAGCACGCGCCTCCTCTCCGGCGACCCCAGCCGCCGTGTCCGCCCACGGCACATGTCAGGTACCGCGACCGCCCTGTGCATCTCTCACCGGAATAGGGATATACTCCGATGCCTGCAACATATTCTCTTCGAAAAGGTCTTCGTCCCTTAATACTATTAACGTAATGGCGCGCAACCGCGTGTGTACCCTACCAGGTCCCGTAGTGCTTCTTAAAGCCGCCTAGGCCGGCGATGGCGACGGCCGTGCCGACCTCCTCCTCCTTCCCTCGCGGCGACACGCGTAAGAAGAACACAACTGCCTTTCTCCTCCGCACGATACTGCTCATGTGCGTGACCTTCCGCCGCATCGTCGCGCTGATCCGTATCTGTTGCCACATTGCGGTGGGCGTCCCGATCCGAAGCGTCCTCGCCGTCGCAAGGGTCCTGTTCGCGGCGGCGAACGACCGGTGCCTGCGCTGCATGAACCAGGCGGCGCTCGGCCGCAGCGTCACCGGCACGTTCTTCGGGGACTTGATGGTGGGGCCATGGCGCAGTCGTGGAGGTGCTCATGCAGGGCTCACGTCCCTCATCCTCCTCTGCTCGCGCGCCGATGAGTATGTCCGCCCGCCGCCGAGCCCGCTGGTACTGACGCCGCACGACAAGCCGGCGGATCATCCTCAGCAGGTAATAATTAATGGGGACTTTGATAGTCTCAAATTAATTAGCAAAGTTTCAAGATTTTTTTTTGCATTTTTGCACGATTAATTTTGAGCTATCCGTTATTTTCATATTGTAACACAAACATTAGTATGTGCCTTTGTTCTCTGCTGTTTTATCATGATTTTTCAAACCATTTTTTCTTGACAAAATCGAGGGCCTTTGTTCTCTTCGTTTAGTAAACTCTGTTCTATCCGCAGTGCTTAGTTTTTAGTTTGACACAGATAATCATCAAGTTTAACTACTACACGGACAGTGGACAGCAATGGATATTACTTGTAGCTACTATATCTGAGGTTTCAGTTAGCTCTCAGGAGTCACTTCAATTGTAAAATTTGCAGAGGTTGCAAGTTTTTTCTTGCATTTGTTGCACAATTAATTTTGAGATATCCGTTCTTTTCATTTAGAAAGACAAATATTAGTAGGTGCCTTTGTTCTCAGCTGTTTTATCACGTTTTTTCAAACAATTTTTTCTTGACAAAATCAAGTGGCAGTAAGCGAAGCTCTATGTGTCTTCGTTTGGTAAACTCTGTTCTTTCCGCAGTGCTTAGTTGTTTGGTTTTACACAGATGATCATCAAGTTTAACTACTCCTAGACAGGCAGCTGACAGCAATGATATTACTTTTTTTTTTATATTACTTGTAGCTCCTCTATCTGAGGTTTCAGTTAGCTCTCAGGAGTCACTTCATCAATTGCAAAATTTACAGAGTTTGGTCAAGAAGAAGTACATTCCTCGGTTTACCATGCTTAATTGTACAAAGTGGTTGGCTTCTTTGCAAAGTGGATATCATGTAAAAGATGTAAAGTTTGTAAAAACTCACATTTCACAAAGAAACTTATAAGTTACCAGATGTAGGGAGGGTACTTTCGATGTCTATGCAAATTACATGGCCAACCTCAGTCTAATTATGAGATACTAGGAGAAAAGCTTACCTGGAACAGTAAACAAATTATGATAACAAATATAGCATTTTTATTGTAGGAGCAACTAGCGGGCTACCACACCGCCGTCTAGAATTTTCGTAATGAGGACTAGGAGTGTTTTACTTCGTCGGGAAACTTTGTAAAAACAATCCTAGATTTCAGAACTCTAGTCTTAGTTAGGCAATGTGTTATGTGTGACTATGTGGGTGAGGTGATGGGTGTAGCACCTAAGCTGTACTCGACGTTAGTAGAAATGGTTTACTTCTTGGTGTCCTACTCCTACCTGTCAATTTTACCAGTTATAAACAAAAAAAAAATTGACAGTATGGATATGAAAGTGGTTTTTTCTGGTATGTATTTCCTCAGTCTATGACTCTATGCAACTTAAGGCCAAACTCTCCAAAATTGTGCCTTTTATTTCACCGTTTCTTTTGCCGCTTTAAAAAAAATCTTGAAAAAAGAAAGCTTTATTACCTTAGCATCTGCACCAAATTTATACAATCACACCACTATGACACCGTTTATGATGAATGTCTGAAGTAACCCGGTCAGAAAGACATGCCACACAAGAAAACCCGAGCACTAAAGAGTTTACTATTAGCGCACGATCCAAACAGGACATATACTTCCTGATAAGCAATAATAGGTTATTCGCGCCAAAGCTCAAGTTTTTAATTTAATATGTTTTTAGTGGCTAAAGCTCGACTTTTGAGCATAGTTTGGTCATGAGGGTCACTGTCACATGACCTGCATGTCGCCCATATAAAATTATAGGTTTCTGCTTTTCGAAAAAGGAAAGAAACTTTGGAACCTAAGGGTTCAAATTCACAAACACACAATACTGCACAATCAACAAGCGAACCCATATGTTTAGTAAAATTAAATAAGTTTTCTATTTGTAGTTGCACGAGTTTGGATACTTTTTAAATCTATATTTTTATGAAATTTGTATATTACAACAAAATTATTTGCGTGCTTGCGTGTGTGTGCCCTTTGAAAGAAGGAAATATATAGTGCATTCTAAGGTTTGAACACATGGTAGTGCACAAAGAACAAGCGAACACAATTGTGCAGAAAAAGTAAAGAAGTTACTATTATTTATATTTGCTGGAGTTTTGGTATTTATTATTTTTACCTATTTTAGTTTGTACAATTACACGTAATTTTGTGTGCACTTTTGACTTTAAAATATGCACTTCAGTTGCACGTTTTGAAGCGTGAACAGAATTTTTTGTGTGCGCGGTTTTATGTTTAGACTTAAAGAGATGTGCGATCCGGTATGTACACTTATGAAATATGAAACTGCAATATCTCTATTGTAGTTTTGAGTTTCAAAATGTGCAGTTAGATTGTTTGCACAATTTAAACGTGAATTTGCAAATTAACATTTTTGACCCGTTTGCAAACGTGCAATTTAGTACTTTTGTTTTCGAATTGATGATATATTCACGAATACACATCTTAACGGGCAACCATCAGGTGCATATTTCAGTTGTGGAACAAACAACATGAGGATTTCATGGGTCACCGACGACCAGAAGGCGCCATCGGTGGTGGAGTACGGCAAATCTCGGGGGAACTACACGGCGTCGGTGGTGGGCGACAACGCGACGTACCGCTACTTCTACACAAGTCCCGCGATCCACCATGTGACGATCGGCCCTCTCGAGCCCAGCACAACCTACCACTACCGGTGCGGCAAGGTCGGCGACGACTTCACCCTCCGTACCCCTCCGGCGTCGCTGCCCATCGAGCTCGTCGTCATCGCGACCTCGGGCAGACGGTGGACGGCGTCGACGCTGTCGCACATCGGCCGCGCCGACTACGACATGCTGCTGCTCCCGGGGGACCTGTCGTACGCGGACACGCAGCAGCCACTGTGGGACTCGTTCGGGCGCCTCGTCCAGCCGCTGGCGAGCGCGCGGCCGTGGATGGTGACGGAGGGCAACCACGAGGTCGAGGCGCTGCCCGTGGTGGAGTTCGCGCCGTTCCTCGCCTACAACGCGCGGTGGCGCATGCCGTACGAGGAGAGCGGCTCGCGCTCCAACCTCTACTACTCCTTTGACGCGGCCGGCGGGGCGGCGCACGTCGTGATGCTGGCTCCTACGCGGACTTCGAGGAAGGGTCGGAGCAGTACGCGTGGCTGGACCGGGACCTCGCCGGCGTGGACCGGCGGAGGACGCCCTGGCTGGTCGTGCTGCTGCACGCGCCGTGGTACAACACCAACGAGGCGCACCAGGGCGAGGGCGAGGCGATGCGCGCCGCCATGGAGAGGCTCCTCTACGAGGCCCGCGCCGACGTCGTCTTCTCCGGACACGTCCACGCCTAGAGCGATTCGTAAGCCCCTTTCGCAGTGCTCGTATATTTTGCTCCGTTGATCACTACTATCATTTTTGCTGATTAAAATTTTGTTGCTGGAACTGAACTAGGCGAGGGTCTACGACAATGAGGCCGACAACCGGGGCCCGAAGTACATCACCATCGGCGACGGTGGCAACAGGGAAGGCCTTGCCCTCAAGTACGCGATCGATCTCACTGACATCTATTTGTTGTTGATTCCTTGTTGGCCTTTTTTCATTTTTGAAGTGATCAACGGATTCTTGTTAATTTGTTGAAGGTTCATCAAGGATCACAAGTCGGCGCACCTGTCCGTGTTCCAGGAGGCGAGCTTCGGGCATGGGCGGCTGAGGATCGTCAACGAGACCAGCGCCGTCTGGACGTGGCACCGCAACGACGACGCGTTCGTCACCGTCCGCGATGAGGTCTGGCTCGAGAGCTTGGCTAGTCCAAAGCAGCGATGGCAACAGCCGGTCGTCACTCAGAGGATTTGTAGGATGATGTAGATCAAGAAACACCGCAATTACGATATGTTGGTGTTTTTAATTTTTTTAGAAACGTTCGGTTTGTTTGTTGGGAGCTCCTATCTCTGCCTAACGCGTCAACTTTAAAAGAAAGGCTGACGACACCCCATTGTGCATGCTCTTAGATGAAAACATGTGTTCCCAGTATTAATCACATGAGTAACATTCACAATCCAGAGAGCAAAATCAACGTTGGAAAGGGACGAGCCGAGGAAGGAGAGGAAGCTTGTTCTACCGATACCTTCCCTTAGCTACTCTGCTCTGTTTCCTCTTGTAGCTACCGATCCATCCACAAGCCCTTCCAGCCGGCCCACGGCCCATGTCCACACAGCCCATCAAGGCATGGGTGTGACAAAGCACGGTCGTCATTGCCGTCTTGATCGCCGCCGCCGCCGTCCTTCTTGTGCTAACTATTCACCGTCAATGAAGCAGCTATGAGTGCGGATGTAGGGCACCGTCACCGTGGCTTGTGCTGACTACTCACTAAAGCCCAGTTTACTAAGATTCTGTGTTGTCACCATGCCGCTAAGGATGACTTCAACGATCTGACGCAAATTGTCCGCGTATTGTCTGTTTGGTTCGCCGAACGAACAGACCCAGTCCGCGCTTGTCCGCCGTTCTAGTGAGTGCACCCAACGACGCGATGCATCCCAAATTGTTTTCTTCTCATAATTATACTAACAGGTCATATATGTGCCTTTTCTGCATTACATGGGGCTGGGCCACAAACGGCCTTTTAATTTACTAAAACTAAAAAAACTTAATCTAGGGCAGCGGCACGGCCAGCCACGCCACGGTCGCGCCGAAGGAGCCTACTCCTCGTCGTCCGATGGGTCGAGGATGACGAACTCGGGGGCCTGGTACAAACGCGCCAGTGGCGGTGGCGCCGCCGTGAACCAGCGCGGTGGGGTGGCCGGTCCCTGGTTCTCCCCGG